>OZ038389.1:9933323-10108323 GCA_964036045.1 Eutreptiella sp. 'Long Island Sound 2002' | reverse complement strand
CCGCATGGGGTCCGGTCAGTGGCAGTAACCGCCATCACCGGTGCATTGTCCGCGGAACAACAGCCAAAATCGCGAGATTGTGATCCGAGGCCGCGAACTTGACGTGTGCAACCTTGCGACTTTTGGGGAGACTGCGGACGGCAGCACAGTAGTGGGTTTCAATATTGTCTGCTCAAAGAAACGCAGGCATGTCATC
The DNA here is from genome assembly GCA_964036045.1 of Eutreptiella sp. 'Long Island Sound 2002'. Taxonomy (NCBI): domain Eukaryota; phylum Euglenozoa; class Euglenophyceae; order Eutreptiales; family Eutreptiaceae; genus Eutreptiella; species Eutreptiella sp. 'Long Island Sound 2002'. Next base: position 10,108,127 of record OZ038389.1, on the reverse strand, counting down.
ACCAGAAATGTAGTTGCGGTGTGACGATATCGACACGCGCTCTCGCAGGACACACTGCCGCCAAATGGTGCGAGAGCCATGCTGCAAACGAGCCGCAGAGAAACGAGAGACGGTCACGCCATCCCGTTGTTGAGGTCCCTTACACCCTGGAACACACCCCTACTCACCCCCCACGTGCTGGACCCAACTACCAAACTCCAGTGCACATGGATCTCGACAGTGCACGGCTGATCAGTATCTGCTGTCGATTACCGGTCAACCGGAGTCAGTTTCCCATGAACCGCCGTCGGTTAACCTCCAACCGACGTCGGAGAACCGCAATCCTGCCACCCAAGACCTCAGGCGGTCCGGAGCGGTCCCGAGATGGAGGTCCTTAGTCCCGCACAATGCCTGCGTGACGGCGAGGGGACGCAGAGGAAGAAAACCCCGTCTCGTTTACGCAAAGGCCTGCGCTGAAGGAGACGCAACAGAACGAGTGAGACGCAGCGCCCGGGGGGAAGCAGTGCCCGGACACGCGACCGGGCCGTGGCCAGAGGGTGTGGCACGCAAGTTCATGTCGGGGGTGGCCTGCCTCTTCGTTCTGTGGCTGAAAAAACGTGGCGTCTCAATTCCATGAATTGGACGCAAAACGCGGGTTCGGGGCCGCCAGGCGATGGTCCCTCGCACCCCCAGACGCGGCAGGGCTTCGAGGGGAGCAGGAGTCGCGCGGGGAATTCCTCCAGAGCGCTGTCAGTGAGCCACGGGAGCCCCTGCACGACCACCGCCGGAAGGCCAGGGGGGGGGGGGGGTGAGGCCTGCGAACCCGCTGGGGGTTCCGAAGAGCGTCGCAGACCACGCGATGACCCGGGGACATGTGGAGAGACTGCACACCAGTCGACGCGGCGGAGGCTCCGCGCGGGGCGGTGCGGTGTGCATGGCACACGGCACACGGTGAGGGTGAGCGGGGCACAGAGGAGAGCACGCGACCACCACCGGGACTGGCCGACTTCGCAAGGCCGGGGCGCTCCGACGAGCGGCCAGGGCCCACTGATGCTACTGAGTCGTGTCTGGTTTTGGGCTGGTGCCTGGGTGGGCGCATCACTGCATGGCCTCCTGCCTGGCCTTCTGCGCTTTCCTTTCGATGTCGATGAGAGGCACTCCCAATGCCTTCAGCGCCCTGAAGAGGGATGGCCCAGGGAACAACCCGTGCACATGCCACGCCCGGCATACAGCTCCGCCCCGCCCTCCCCCATTGCGAGGCCAGCCAGAGATTTATCACTGCAAACCCCCCCCCCCCCCCACCACCCGCTTCCGTATCGCCCCCATTGCCGCTCCTCTCGAACTTTTGAATGTGAATTTGAAAGGACTTTCTTGTTTCTTTGTGAAGCAACACAGCACTGGCCCTCGCTTTTTGAGCGTCCAAATGCAAAGTTGCTCCCCAAGATCCCAATGCGGCACACAAAGAGCGACCCCCTCAACGTGTCGATGTTGGTGAAGCGTACCAGGTTTCGGCAAAGCCATTTTTGCCCTCATCACCTCAAAAAGTCAGGCACTGAAAAAGCCTCCATCCCGCCCCCACGCCCGTCGCCACTCCCTCTCATCTCTGACATCCAGCACTACAGTCCGCACCAGCCCTATCCCTGTGCCTGCACACGACGCCGCACAACGCAAGACACAGCACGTCGCCCCCCACACCCCGGCGGCACAGCGGCACAGCACACATACTGCGCCAACTCTGGCTTCCTCTTGACAATCGTCATCAGCTCCTCAAGGTCCACGTACCCGTTGCCGTCGATGTCCGCCTGCTCCCGCACCTTGTCCATGCGTTGCGTCAGCACCGCCCGTCGCACTTTGTTGTTGCTGCGCAACTTGTTCTCGGGGGACAGGGCGAGATTCAGGCGGAGCGTCTGCAGGCGGAACTTCATGTCCGGGTTGTCCTGAACGCTCTGCAACAGCTCTTCGTCACTGGGGCAAGAAGCGCGGGACCGGGTGCGAGTGGGAGGCACACGGATCAGGAGACAGAGGCAGGAAACTGACACAAGGCGGGTGAATTCCTCTGCCACGGGCCTTGGATTTGGCCATTTTTTGGCGAAAAGAGCGGGGGGGGGGGAGAGCCCTGGCCCTCCAAAGGGGCTCATGGACCGACCCCCTGAACGCCCCTCGGGCGGATTGAGATGCAAACACCGTAGCCCCCCCGCCGCACACCTCAGCAGCCCGTCAGCGTTGGCGTCCACCTCCTTCACAATGGCGTCCAGCTCCTTCGCAATGGACTGCTGCTGGATGCTGCTCTCCTGCTGGAAGCAGCTGGGGTCCAGGTCGGCGGGGCACGCGCCGATCAGCCACAGTAACTTGCGTTTCAGCAGCCGCTCCTGCGGGTCGCGCACGACGCCTACGGCCAGATCCCACGGGTGCTCATTGATGTCCTGCTGGATGATGACCTGCTCGTCCAGCAGCTGGTCCACCAGCTTCTGGTACGTGTTGTACATTCGCTCCTGGAAGCCCAACTCCGTTTGCTGCGGGTGTGGACCGGGGGCATGGCGGTCAGCAGGTGAGTGCCCCCGGGGGCGTAGTGCAGGGGGTGCCGTAATGAAAAGAAAAAAACTCGGAGTGTCCAATACACCCTACAATGGCGGCCGGTGGGTAACCGATGGCGGCCGGTGGGTAACCGATGGCGGTTGGTGGGTAACCGATGGCGGTTGGTGGGTCTCCGATGGCGGCCGGTGGGTAACCGATGGCGGCCGGTGTGTAACCGATGGCGGTTGGTAGGTAACCGATGGCGGCCGGTGGGTAACCGATGGCGGCCGGTGTGTAACCGATGGCGGTTGGTGGGTAACCGATGGCGGTTGGTGGGTAACCGATGGCGGTTGGTGGGTAGCCACCAAACATCAGAGAGTGGATGCCATAGTAGAAAAAAAAAGGGGGGGGGGGGTGAGCGTCCTTATGGCACCCCCTGGCGTAGTGCTCGGTTGGCGGGGCCACATTGTTCCCGGAGCATAGCGTTCCGAGGGCGTACTTTTTAGGCGGTATAGTGTCCAGGGGTCACAGAGTTCAAGGGGCATAATGTTCCGGGGCAATGCGTGCGCGCCGCAGTATTCGGGATGCAGGGTTCATGCACGTCGTGTTCAGGGGGCATGGTGTTCTGCTGCCATGAGCAGAAAGAGGATAGAGTAACGGTAGAGAGTAACCAGATGGAGTGACTGTGCAGAGTACCGGTAACGGTAATGAGTAATGGAAAGAGTAGCGGTAAAGAGCAGCAGTGGAAGGTAAAAGGAGAGAGTAATTGTATAGAGTGACTGGACAGAGGAACGGTGCAGTAGGGGTATGAAGCAACGGTACATGGTATCGGTGCAGAGTAACGGGCAATAGCGGTGGGAGAGAGTAACAGGGGCACAGAGTCCCCGTACAGTGGACAACCCCTGGGCCTGGGCCAGCCCCTCCAACTTCCCTGCCACAGACCCCACACCTGCGTCTTGAGCATTGCCGTGTAGTCCCGCTTGGGCTCGGGCTTGAGGCCCTGGTGCGGCCGCCATTCCTTTTGCCGTGGCCGGGGCGCACGGGGCTCCGACGGGAACTTCTTGGGAGGACCAGCCCCGAGGATGACACCTGAGGGGCCACACACATGCGCCTGTAACCCTCCCCCCACGTCGGTTGGCGACGAAGGCAGGGGACACGACCGTCAGACGGGGATCCCTTGCCCAAACGAGGCAAGGCCTGCGCACGACGCACAGGCTAGCGGCTCCAGGAGGGGATTGCCCATCGCCAGGGCATCTTTTGAGCCGCAGGGGGAGGGGGGGGGGGGGGGGGGGGCAAAAGTTTGTGTACCAAAAATGGCCCGACCAGATACTTCGCGATTGTAAATTCTATTGCCTATCAGCAAGACACCTCGAAGAGGGAGGGAGCACAGTCAGTCAATCAGTTAGCTAGTCACGAAGGGATTAGGAAGCCCCCCATCCCTCCTCCAACACCCAAATAGGGTGAAAAAGACATATAGAGGGCATTCGTCTTTTAGCGTCCACTGGAATATGTATAGAGGTTGAGGGGCGGGGAGGTGGGCCGAGCTGAGTTCAGGCGCCCGTGTCCTCCCCTACAAGCCCCCCACCTCAGTTTGCGCGGCAGCCAAGAGGGACAAGCCAGAGGGGACTAGGTCTCTTCCGTGCTTGCCCTGCCGTGCTGCCGCTGCTGCGGCACTGTGGATTGCGGTGGTGAAGGCACAAGAGGTGCATTCACCACGGGGTCAGGGGAGCCCTCCCTCGCGTCGCCGGCGGCAGAGCGGGAGGGGGGGTGGGGGGGAGAGTGGGGGGGGGGGGGGGGACATGTCCGCTATGGACCTAGTGGCCTTCGGCTGCGGCCGCCTGCGACCCTGGGGTGGGGACCGATGCCGCGGCACAGCACGGCTACTCGGGGCCGCTGAGATGCGGCGAATAACATCGGGGAGCGACGCTGGGGGCGCAACCACCGGCGGCGGGGCCTGTGCTGCGTAGCAGGGGGAGGGGGGGGTCGGAGGAGCCCTGCGGCGCAGGAAGTGCCCTTGGCGGGCTGGCAACAGGATGTCAATGGGCGCTGTGAGGTGCCTGCTCGGACTTGTCTCCGGCGGCCGGCGGGGGGGGGGGGGACATATAGAGAGTCTAAAACATGGTTTACGTAGGACATTTGATCATTATGAAAGGTCAGAACATCAAAAAAAAATCAGTTTTGAAAATTTCCACTTTTGATCTGCTGAGAGTGGAAAATTGCATAAGCGGGTTGTGCCCTGGCCCCCATGCCCCCGTCCAAACACCCAAATAGGCCGAAAAACACATAAAGAGGGTGTAAAACATAGTTTACATGGGATATTTGATGATTGTGGGTGGTTAGAATGTAAAAAAAAAAATCAGTTTCGGAAATTTGCTGGAAAATTGCATAAGCAGGTTGTGCCCCGGCCTCCTTGGGACCCCCCGCAACAACAACAAAAAAAACACCCAAATAGGGTGAGAAACACACAAAGAAGGTCCAACACATGCTTTACATAGGATATTTGATCATTGTGAAAGGTCAAGATATCACAAAAAAAATTCAACCGCCATTTTTGACCTACAGAGGGTGGAACACTGCTTAAGCAGTTTGTGCGCAAACCAAATGCCACCGAAACACCCACAAACAGCAATTTTGAAGCCTTGGGGGGCCCTACAGCTCGGGCTAGATGGGCGTAGTGGCCACCACATGGGTCCCCATGGGTGCTCAAGTACCCGTATTGTCACCAAATGAACACCCGAACCCATCCTAGGGGCAACAGAACGGAAGGGTTTCGGAAAAAATCACATTTTGAAATTTTTTTAGGTGCCACTCAACCGCCCACCCAGCGTGAAAACGTGTCCTCACTGGCAAGGGGCCATATGGCGGGGGGGGGGGGGGGACTGTGGGTACCCGGAGTTGGGATCCAGGACCCCCGCCATGGGTTAGGGGGGCCATATACAAGAAAAAAGTTCTTCGGGACCCAGGTCCAAATACACACACAGCGGCCACAATACGCAAAGAAGTTTTGCACCCCCCCCCAAAAAACGGGGTACCCATATACCCAGATTTGGTCCTAAAATGATGACAAGGGGTTAGACGTCAGAAACCATACATTGGGAAATGCTACGTGAACAACCCCGAAGAGGGGGGTATACGACGCCCGTGCCTGCGCTTGATCTAACAACCTCTCTTCGCGGTGATTTTGTGTTTTCCCACGATGGTCACTTTGGTCTGGGAGGAGGGGAGGGGGTTTGCGGGGAGCCCCCCCCCCCTTGGGTTTTAATTATTCTAAAGATGCCCTGCCCATCGTTGTAACCAGATTTCCACTTAAACGGGGGGGTTCAGGGCGGGCAGGGGGGTGGGTGGGTGGCATGACGCCGGGATGGATTGCTGTCTGCTGCGAGTGGCGTCCATTGGCCACCTGCCTCTTGTCCTTTCCTTGAACTCGTTCCCTCTGTAGGCTGCGGTGCCCATCGGCCTCTCACCCCATAGTACCCTTGATCGACCCGTCTTGCCTACCCTTACCTCCCTAACCCCCTTCCTTCCCCTTGGTCCACTGTGCCAACGGAGCGGGGAGAGAGAGAGCCATGGCTGATTGTATATGGCGGTGGGGCTGAGGGCTACGGGCGTTGCCGGGCGGACACTAGTGTCTGCCAGCTCAGACATGATCAGATGGAGCAGGGTCCTACTGAGCCACACACTGGACGCAGCACGTTCCTACTGAGTTCTGATGGTGCAAAGGGCGGATATTACTGAGTGGCCTTTTGATACTGGGCTACTGAGAACCTGTTTCCCTGCCAGGCGTTAGTGGCATGTCTGGGTTGGAATGCCCCTCAGCCTGCGCTCAGTGAGAGGCACCGTCCTTTCAGGCTTCAGACGACCATCTTCCATCCCATGACTCCCATGCGCTTCCAATAGAGGCACGCGCACACTCAAAGGGCAGGCGCACAACCGCAAACAACACGGTGAAGCACATTTGCACCCGAGGGCGACACCTGTGGCTTGGGGATTGAGGGGCCCTTTGGCGCGTTCCGCTTCTTCAGCAAAGGAGTCGTCCTGCGACAACAAAAATACCCTGAAGCTCTGGCGGCAAGGGTTAAACTTCTCGCTCCGCGCCCACAGAGTAGCGGGGGGCTGTGGGCTGCTGGTGGGATGATGTGGGAACGTGAGGAGTACGGTGTGGGTGCCGGTTGCATGCTGTGGTTGCGGCGTGCTGGTGGTAGGGTGTGTGGTGCTGGTGATAGGGTGCGCATTGTTGCTAATATGGCATGGGCTGGTTGTATGATGCAGGGTGGTGGGAATATGCAGGCGATTTGGCAGTATTGTGCAGGCCGTTTGGAGGTACGGTGTGGGCGCTGATATTTCGGTGCTGTGTATTGGTGTGGTGGTGTGGGGTGTTGCAGTATCAGGGTGCTGGTGTTCTAATGCAGGGTGCTGGCAGTATGGTGTAGGGTGGAGGTAGTATTGTGTGGGGGTGCTGGGGGTAGTGTATGGGGTGGCTGATATCATGGTGTGGGGTTGTGCGTGTTGGTATTGGGGCTCGGGGTGTTAGTGTTGACGTTGCCGGGTGCGACAGTGTCTGTGTCTGTGCGGCTTGCCACCACCACTCCCTCCCCGTGGGACGGCAGGCACGACAGGGCAAGGGTTAGGGAAATGGAGCGAAATGGGGTGGAATGGGGGAACCTATATATGATAAATCTAATGACTGGGGGTCATTAGGGATGGGAACAATGAGGTGGGACTGGGCGATTGGGGGGAACAGGCAACCGCGGAAAACCCGGGTTGGCATGACGCCTGGATGGATTGCTGTCTGCAACTGGTGGCGCCTATTGGCCTCTCGCCACTTACCCCTGTCCCGAGGGAGGGGGGCGGGGGGGGGGGGGGGTTGTACTTGTGCTTGTACTTATGTCTACTTATGTCCCACCAGTTTCAAGAAGGCAATCCGTGCCAGCCCCGTTGCCTGCTGCCCACAGCGGAGGATTCCTTTCTTCCAGCCAGCACACAGATTCTCGACTGGAGTGCACCAGGGCGCACCCCGTCAACTGGAAGAAAGTCCCCTTTCGGCCACGATCGAAAATCTGTGGACGACCCCTCCCATTGGCCAATGGAGAACGTCCGTGCCAAACGGAGCATAGAGGGACGCTGCCAAGTGCCTCACAATTGCGCGGGGTCGTTGCTAGTTTTTGATTAAAGTTGTGCATTCAGTACAACAACAGCTACAACAGGACCCACTGTCGCAGGTGCATTCATGTTGCACGACTGCCCACATCTACAAACACCCGCACACGGTCGCCAAGGAGCGCGACGCGCTGTGCGGATTTGCTCACACGAACCGATCCCCGGGCCTGCAGCACGACAACACATGGGGCACGCACCATGACCCTGCTGCATCCTGGCACGCAATACACGGCACACGCACCGAAGCAATAGGAGGGGGTCATTGCGGTTTGGTGCATCCATCGTGAACGCAGACGGTTCCCAATATTGCTGGTTGCTTTGCACAGCTTTGGACACACACACCGAGAGAGAGAGAGAGAGAGAGAGAGAGAGAGAGAGAGAGAGCTACTTCCCCTTCCACACACACATGTGCATTTCCGAGGCGAGCGCTGCGTGCAGCATTCTGTGCGAAAGATGATCTCTGCACAAAATGCTGAAGGGTGGTGACATTTCAAGTTTCGTCCCACATTTTCGGTCTGTGTTCAAGGCTGCGTTCCCTGCTTTACAGGCTGCATCCCGTGTGCTTGCGTAGACCTGTAGACCAGAAACGTAGGTCGCCGACGGTCTGGGTCTGGGCACACCTCCCGCATCTCGGGAGTTGGAGGGGGGGGGGGGTTGATCTGCCCAGCATGTGCAGGTCGGCAGCAGAGGGCCGAGAGAGAGGGGGTGGTGGTGCTGGAGGCATACCATTGATGGGGGGGGGCTCCCGGTGGCGGGGCAGGACAGGGACGGGGGAGGGGCAAGACAAAGGGCAGCTCGGGCCAAGACAGGGCCTGGCCAGCAGGCGGTGGTGGTGGGTGTGGGAAGAGCAGCAGGCGGCGACGAGGGGCCCGCGCACAGACCTGCTCCTGCAGCATGCGGAACAGCTTGCTGCGCTTCTTCCACGGGGCCGGCTGGTTCCGGTCCGGCGACAGCAGTTGCGTTGATTCGGCCGGGGGGACGGGCTGCCTCGCTTTCGGGGGTGTTGGTGCGGGGGAAGGCCCGGACAGCCTCTGCTTCTGCCTCTTGATGATGGCCCCGAACTGGCCGTCCTGATCGCCCGCGGCAAGAGCCGCATCGCCCGCATTTCGGGGCGAAGCACCTGCGACGCCGCAAATTCGGAGGAGCGGCGCTGCGGCACGGCAGCGACGGCTCGGGGGACGGGGCGCCCCCCTGCACAACGCTCCGACGCCCGACCCCCGAACCAAGAACAGGGGGGCCCATGCGGGGCGGTGCAGTTCAGTTCTGGACCGTGAGCAGGGGGAGAGGGGGAGGGGGCAAGGGTGCATTGCAAAGGGGGGGGGGGGAGGTACCCCCCCCCCACCCCCCTCGAGGTCGCCCAGCGTATGCCCAGCCACTGTCGCCCTGACGGCAAGTGCCAGGCTCAATGGCATTTGTGACGGACAGTAACCGCCCCCAACCGCTTTTGCAACCTCCTCCAACCGCCTACCCAACCGCCTCTGGGACCGCCTTTGAGGCCCCTTCCCTTCTGATGCATCCGTGGGGGAGAGGGGCGCACGATCTCATTACAAGCTCTGCTCAAAGCGCGAGGTTCAGACCAGCTGCAGGAAACAATCGTTCCTGACACGGGCCCTGCTGCCGGGCTGGACACCGAACTCGACTTAGAGGGAGAGGGGGGGGCGGGGGGGGGGGGGGGGACAAAAAAGTGGTGCCAGTTTCTGGAGCATTTTTGAATTCCCCGTTCCATTCGGGGCATTTTGAGTCTACTCAATTCGGGTACAGCCCCGCCCCCCTTTGCCCCAGAGACCTCATCCACCGCTCTGGGCCACCGCGCAGAAGGCTCCCAGTGCGGCCAGAAACATGGCAGCCCCCCTCCCCCCCCCTCCGCCAAACAAACGCCTCCATTTCACATGCTTCGCTTTCCGAACCCACAGCGCGACGTGCCCCACCGGCCCGCAGTTCCCCGAAGGAGGGGCAGACGGGTCGGTCGTTGTGCGGAACTTGCCTCGTGCGGGTCTCTAACGCCCTCTGCGACCAGTGAAAAACTCCGAAGTCCACTATTTGAAATATGTACGTGCATGCGTGCGTGCGCGCGCGCGTGCGTGCGTGCGTGTGCCACGGTGTCAATTCCAATCATGCTCAAATCGCAAGGTCCAACATTCCTACATTCCTACTGAGCTGCAGCAGCATCAGTTCGAAATTCATGTGGGCCCTGCAGAAGCCCCTATCACACTGATTCACAGCCTCCTGACCTTCCCGGCACCATCACTCTGCTGGTTTCGTTTGCGTGCGTTTGCGCGCGCGCGCGTGTGTGTGATGTAGTTTTACCCAAACGTTTCCTAATTTGGTGTCGGTTGCCCCCAATCTTGTCGCCATCAGTCTCTCGCCATCTCCCCCCTGCCCGACGATTGTTGGCACCCATGGAGGCCTGCAAGAGTGGCAGAGTTTCAAAAATCGCCAGGCAGCCCCTGCACCATGTTTTTCATGCTTCGAAATTTCGGTCCCAAACCCCTGCGCTCTTCCCGGCGTGGCCACAGCTACTCCCCTCCCAGTCAATGGCCGTTGGCGGTGGTGCACATGACAATGCAGTCCACGTTTATGCAGTGAGCAGAGAAGCACATTTGACATGGTCCAACTTGCGCACACGGCCGAAAATCCCCTCAACTCGCATCACTCACGGCACATCCCCGGTAACATACTCACGGCCTGCCCTGCTGTGCGATGCAGGATCTCTCGGGTACGGTCCCATGTCTGCTGCTCTTCCTCCCGATGGAACTCCAGTAGCTGAAGGGCAGTCTTCGTAATGTCCTGGATGCAGCGAATGCAGAATACACACATGCTCTGGTGTTAGGGGATGCTGTTGCAGCATACGCACCGCGTGCATATCAGGCAATAGCCACCAAATACCAACCCCTCTAAAACCACCTGTGCAGCAGCACAGTGCAGCACCACAAAACAGACCGTGTATCACCGCAAAACACCTGTGAAATTCCAAAGCCTCAAAACTGTGCCACAATGTGCTGTTCAAAGAATCAAATGCCACACCAATGCAATCGGCTAAGTGTTTGCACTGCGTGCGCACTGCGTGTGCACTGCGTGCGCACTGCGTGCATATTGTGCACGCAGAGGCTAGGATACTCACCCAAGAATACCTGTCACCTGTTTACTAGGGGGAAGACTGAAAGGTGTCAATACCATAGGGTTGGCCAGGTGTCCATCGATACTTCTGGTTGTAGTTATAACCAACAGCATCGTCGAAGAAGAGCTGTCCGGTCCTGGTGTCGACTCACCACCATCGAGTATCGGTGATCGAGAGCCTTCGAGCGACGATGACCACGTGGACTTCTTTGCAGTTGTGGACGTGGCCATACCGATCGATGATCTTGAGCATCTCGGTTCGAGAATCACCTTGAAGTCGACCAAGGTTTTGGTGCACGTACTATCTGTCGGGAAGAGTACTCTGCAGGGCGAATCGAACCGCCTCTACGGATACGAGGCTCGCTGCAGTGTCGACAATGACGACGTCGAGATCCGGGTCGTGTCGACTGTGTACACTTTGTCGATGGGCCTCTTCTAGGGGGAAATGGTTGACAATTCAAATATGCCACATCCCAAATGCTTGGGAAGCCAAAAAAACCCTGGTACGGAACCAAAAACTTGTGAAAAGGGGCCAAAACTAGGGTTCGAGTATTTGCCGACATCCAAAACTTTGCACTGCGTGCGCACTGCGTGCGCACTGCGTGCATGGCATTCCCATCATACCCAGGCGCTAGACTTACCATGAGAGATTTTCCCTATCCCATGTCGGTATGGATCTGCACACCTTTTTCCGGAAGATGCACATTGACAAAGCCAATCTTTGGGAAAACCGTAACCCATTTTCTCGCTAAACTTCCTCTCGCTGGGCCATTGATTATGAAATTCCCCATGCTCCTTAAGGTGCTAAATACCGCTATACGATGGTTCATGACTCGGAAGGCAGTGCTTGGGAGCGTTTCCACCATTGCATTGTTGTCATGTGTTGGAACCAGCAGGTAATGCCTCCCATCAATGAATCACATTTTGTGCCTGACAGGGCAAATGGTACAAACAAGGGGCCCGGCCTGTTCGAATATTGACACCCAACTGTGTCCAAGAACTTTTGGGGATCCGGAGGGGAGGGGCGGGGGGGTGAAGGGGGGGTTGGTGGATCGGCCGGTCAGCCGCCGGGGTCCCCAGGGGGTCGGTGGGTACTCCAACATACAAAATGATCTCCATGACAAGCCGATCATTTTGAACATACACAAGTGGGACAAAAAAATTCTTTAAAAAAATTCTATTGCCTTCGGCAAGGCATCTCAAAGAGAGAGATTTAAAATCGAATTTTCGAAAATTTTCAGGTGCCACTAAATAGCCTAAGAACCAGCCCGGGGGGGGGGGGGGGGGGGCATGGCTCAGGCTACATGGGCCTAGCGTGGGCCCTCATGGGTGCTCAAGTACCAGAATTGTCACCAAATGATCACCCAAATCCATCTCAGGGGCGATAGAAGGGCTTCGGAAAAAGTCAAACTTTGAGAAATTTTCAGGTGCTGTCTGCCTGAAAGACGGAGAAAGAACGCCAACGCCTGCAGGCCAAGCCACGCACCTCCCAAGTCTGACTGGACGAATTGATGTCTCGCGCCGCTTCCTCAATCTCAGGGTAGTCCCCCATGAAGGCGCGCGTCTTCGTCTTGAGCGGCGCCGCCGCCTTGTTGTGCCCGGGGTTGATGGGATCAAAGACAGGCGGCATGATGTTGCGCTGCGCGGGGGCGGGTTCGCCCGCCAAGCAGAACTGCAGCTGCTTGCAGAGCATTCTGAGCTTCGTGTGGCTTGCTGCAGAAATGGGGGGCGGCCGGTCGAGAACCGCATGCCGGTCAGGCACAACGGTGTGGTTTCACTGGCGATGAACGCTGCGCCGACCTGGCGGCCCACAAACAGCTCTGGGATCGGGCCCAGAGGGCAGGTGGGGCCCCCAAAGACTGGCACGACCCTGAGTGAGCTGGCCTCAGGTGCAAGTTGGGGGCCCAGGTCCCGTGACCCAAGGACTGAACACGTAGGGGCCCAGACGGGGATCGCTTGTCCCCCAGGCTCTTGACGCGCGCGCGCGCGCGTAGAGCGGACAATCAGAGCAACAAAGCAGTTATCGAAATCACGAACACACACACACACACACTTCGGGAACCGCAAACACGCACACGCACACACACACACACACACACTCACACTTACACACGCACACACTACGTGGAGGAGACCAAGAACCCCGAACCCACTGGCGATAGCAGGCAAACGGGGCACTGGTCAAAACAACTCGTCAGGCCATAACAGAAAACATGGCTGTCATTGAGGCTAGGCGCCTTTCTGAGGGACAGCAAGGACGGGGATGGCAGTGTTCATCCACCTTGGCAGAGTCATATCAGCCCCCCTGTAGTCTTGTTGCCCCTAGCACTGAGGAGGGGAGGACATTGTATACCTTGCAGCATTGCTTACATGCTCCTGGTCCATACATGCAACATACAGGGGAGGGGAGGTGGAGTTGCTCGGCATGGACCGCACGTAGCCGCGCGATCACACACACACATGTCCCGGCTGTTGAGCCGAGACCCAGTGTTGATAGAGGGAGTTGTAGTCCATACACCAATCCCCCGTAGTCCCTGCTGGCGCCATCGCTGGCGGGAGGACCCACGTGGCATACCTCTCTCCCGCCCAGTGAGCCCGTCTCCTAACCCATGAGAGGGCCTGATGACACACACACACACACACACACACACACACACGTAAGACGCGACAAGCAGGCACTTACAAAAGCCCTGAGTGCTCAATTCTTGTCACACACTCACTCACTCACTCACTCACTCGCTCCCTCACTCGCTCGCTCGCTTTCTCTCTCTCTCTCTCACACCTGAAGGGAACGCATCTCCCAAAAATGTCATCAGCGTTTGCACGTCACAGTCCTCAAGATTGGATAAGCTCAAATTCTGGGAACTGATAAAATCCCACAAATGTGTGGCAGAAGCCGAAGTGAATCCTGAAAAGAGCGTCTCAAATGTCTGAAAGTGACCAAGTCTGGTCTCATGCATGCCACGTGTGTCGTGCAGCAGGAGTCAGCAGGAACTTTTCAAAGAAGAAGAGGAAGAAGAAGAAGAAATGAGCGGACCCAAACGGCCCCAAAGCACAAATCCCGTGGCTGTCAATTGCCTCTGATCACCTGACAGCAGCGTCGTTTGACTCTCGTTTGCCAACCAGTGCCGGTTTACGACCCGTGGACCCGTGGACCATTAAAGACGAACCGCCAACCGCCAACCCGGGTCCCAAGATGTTCCCTCGGCAGAAATTAAAATCCATGGAGACAAACAGACCAAAAGCATAGTCCTGAGGGTCATCACCCATCATCACTCAGTGGGCAAACCCCCAACAGAAAGGCCCGCCCAAGTCATCACAACAGCTACGTCCGCTGCATGGTCCTGATGGAACAAAGTGTTACTCACTGCCCTGCCATTGCTCAAGTTCAGAGATAGGAAGGAAGGAAATCATATTAAGGAGCAATAGTCCATGGGGCTTCTGCCCATTCCATCAACCAGATTCACCCAAGGGGCAAGTCGTGCGGGTATCAGGAGAGCTGCTGCCCTGTATGACAAGAGGCTCCTCCCACCGTCCTTTACGTTTGCTCACGGGAAGCCCGTCCATGCCTCAAGTTCAGAGATAGTTCAGAGATCGAGAGAGAGAAAGAGATAGAGAGAGAGGAGAGAGAGAGAGAGAGAGAGGGAGGGAGAGAGAACAGGAGGCTAGACTGACTCCTGGGAGTCAGTCTAGATGACCACCAAAACTCGGGATGAGTGTGTTCGACAAACCGTGAGGCCACAAAAAGTCTGCCCGTTGCAGAGCCCGTTGGGGGAATGCGCATGGTACTGCCGCGATGGTGACAAGTGTGACAAAAGGCGGATTGCAGCAACAACACCTGCATCTCTTAGGCGCTTTTCATTGGGGGCCCGAGCCCCTGAAAGGCACTGCTGCGGGGACGGTTGGGATGGCATCGGCGAAGCTTGCATTTCAAGCCAAATGAAACTGCAAAGAACACAATCCCCCACAGCTCGCCACCTGCGTCTGCAACCCTGCACAACCCTTCAAACGGCAGTTCCCCCTCAGAACCTCGACTCCCGAGCAAACCAACACACCCTCCACAATCCACATAAACCCCCATAACACTCCGCAACCGTTCAAAGCCCATCACAATCGGTGGCACTCAGACAAACCCGAGGCACCCAGTTCCGCAAAATGAGGGGTATGCTGGCCGAACAAAGGCTGTTGTGCCGATGGTCGCGCGGTTTCACCTTTGGCCGCGTGTGATCACGCGCTACCCGTACGCGCATAGAACAGTGAGACGGTGCCGGGAGGCAGAGTACGTTGCGAGAAAGGTACCATGCACCTTTTGGGACAGCCAAGGGTCGAAGTAACGCGTCAAAATGTGGCACGGGGGCCCTGTGCCCTCGTGCTCAAGCACGGCACGACGGGATGGGACGCGCACCCTTTGACTATGCTCTTCATGTGTGATTGTGTGTTGCTGAGCTAGTGTGCGTTTTTAGTGACCGTTTGAATGGCATCGGATGCTTCCATGTCTTGAAAATCTTATTCATTTGTGGGGCGCTGAGTGGGTCACCCCTTACCCTCGCACTCACTAATTTCTGCCAGACTTTGTTTATAAGAGGGGGGCGGGTCCACCCAAAAAGAATCTTGACCTAAATTTTGGCTGAGGGAACCCATCCAGATCCCCCCCCCCCCCCTTTGGTATTAATTTCTTATGAAGACAGCCTGATTTCTGCCCCACTCCCTCCCTTCCCCTTGCGCAAGCATGGGCGAGGTTCAATACAATGACGGTCAGACCGGGACCGCTTTCTGCGGTAGGCTGCGGAGCGTTTAGCAACAGATTTAGAATGAGCCATGGTTCAACACCTCATCACAACAAATGCAAAGGAGTTGCAGCACCAAGCACGATGTTCATATGACCAGCAACAACCTTCGCAGGCATTATCCAAGTATCCAACCCCTCCTCGCATTTGAGTTTGCACCTAGAAATGCACCAAATGGCCCCAGCATTGCGCCTATCCATCTATACTAATATTGCATGCAAACAGCCTTTTCATGTGCTCATGGGGTTGATACGGGCTCCAACTGATGATCCAAGCTTGGCCCAACGTCACCCAGCGGTCATTCAAAGTAACCAAAAATAGCGATTTTTCAGCCAGCCCATGCTGGCCTGAAAACTGCAAAGCCTCATTGCTGGGCCCCATAGAAGCGGTAATTTGGGGTAGAGCCCGGGACCCCACCATTGGTTAGGGGGTCCCCACAGAATGAAAAAAAATTCAATGGGATTAGGGGGTGTCCTTGCGGTGCGCGCGCACTGCGCACTAGGTTCTCCCTAAGGGGGCGTTTTCGCACAGCGCGCGCACAGCGCGGGCACAGCGCCAATTATTACGGTGATTATCCAGGTAACAACCCTGAAAACCACCCACCTGCGGAATCATGCACAATCAATTCAAAACTCAAAAATTCAAACATCTGATGCTTGCCATGGGTCCCAGGGACCTAAATTCTGCCCCCTATAGCCCCGTCCACTGCAGCAGCCATTCAATGACGTCCTTTCAATCTTCTGAACTTACCGAACTCCCGGTGGTGGAGAACAGCCAACTTTTCGCACAGCGCGCGCACAGCGCGCGCACAGCGCGAGCACAGCGCGCGCACAGCGCACGGTACGCCCCCTAAAGAGCCGCAGGCACACCCCTTCCAAATGCCCCTACACTTAGGTCATCCAAACTGCCCTCACATAGAGCTGGAGGGGAAGGTAGCTTGCATTTGTCTTTAGCTAGGGTACTTTGGGTGACCTGCAAGCCATTTTGCCCCCCGGTCCAGTTGAGGATGAGGTGGACACATACAAGGCTTTGGCACTAGGGGGGAATTCTTGCACCGCGCACACATTGCGCGCTACTGCTAGACTAGGTCCTCCCTAAAGAACCCCCAAGCACACCCCTTCCAAATGCCCCTAAATTTAGGTCACCCAAAGTACCCTAGCTAAAGACAAATGCAAGCTACCTTCCCCTCACATAACACATCATGCAAAATGCGGAAAGCCATACACATATCCTCTTTTTTGTTCAGCTGTCATCGGAATAATCATCATTTTCTTGGTTTAAGGGGGGATCCTTGCACTACGTGCGCTACTTTCAGCCATAATCCGACGATGGCCGTCACCCCCGGTATTCCACCGGCAGGAAATCAATGTTCTCATGTCCTCGCGCGCTACTTTTAGACAAGGTCCTCCCTAAAGAACCACCAGGTGTGATACTAGGGGCATCATTGCTGCCTAGCGTAGGTGTTGATGCTTCTTCCACATTGGGGATATGGCATTTTTGGATTTTCACATGGCTTCACCCATTTCCACCCCTTTTCACACTTTTTTGCTCCATCACATCCACTCTTTTCTAGGTTGAGTTCTCCTTGCCATGGGGACCCCGAGAAAGCAGGGGTGATGTAGCCATTTTGATTTCTCCCCATGAGCGTGTTCAACCCATGAGGCAAGCAAAGCTGTGGCGCATACACATAGTTGATAGGGACTTCATCATCAAATTCCGTGTCGCCCTACGAGTAGTAGCAGTAGTAGTAGCATAGTAGCAGCAATAGCAGCAACAACAGCAGCTTTGGCAGTAGCAGTGACAGTGGGAGGAGTAGCAGTGTTGCTCATGGTGGTTGAGATGATGATAATGATGAGTACATGTCTGGTGGCTCTACAATAAGTGCCGGAGCTCAGATTCCTCCTCATCTCATGACAGCCCGGAACCTCATTTTCCTGCCATTTTTTACTTTCTATGCAGTGTGTTCACATAAAACATCATGCAAAATGCAGAAAGCCATACGCATATCCACTTTTTTGTTCAATTGTCAACTAAGTACAAAATCAGAATGCTCCGGAGTGGCGGCATTTGGCTAAGTGTTTGCACTGCGTGCGCACTGCGTGCGCACTGCGTGCATATTGCGCACGCAGAGGCTAGGATACTCACCCAAGAATACCTGTCACCTGTTTACTAGGGGGAAGACTGAAAGGTGCCAATACCATAGGGTTGGCCAGGTGTCCATCGATACTTCTGGTTGTAGTTATAACCAACAGCATCGTCGAAGAAGAGCTGTCCGGTCCTGGTGTCGACTCACCACCATCGAGTATCGGTGATCGAGAGCCTTCGAGCGACGATGACCACGTTGACTTCTTTGCAGTTGTGGACGTGGCCATACCGATCGATGATCTTGAGCATCTCGGTTCGAGAATCACCTTGAACTCGACCAAGGTTTTGGTGCACTTACTATCTGTCGGGAAGAGTACTCTGCAGGGCGAATCGAACCGCCTCTACGGATACGAGGCTCGCTGCAGTGTCGACAATGACGACGTCGAGATCCGGGTCATGTCGACGGTGTACACTTTGTCGATGGGCCTCTTCTAGGGGGGAATGGTTGACAATTCAAATATGCCACATCCTAAATGCTTGGGAAGCCAAAAAAACCCTAGTACGGAACCAAAAACTTGTGCAAAGGGGCCAAAACTAGGGTTCGAGTATTTGCCGACATCCAAAACTTTGCACTGTGTGCGCACTGCGTGCATGGCATTCCCTTTGAAAGCTCACTCACCCTACTAGCTGGTGCCAAAGCCTTGTATGTGTCCACCTCATCCTCAACTGGACCGGGGGGCAAAATGGCTTGCACGAGGGAGTCCACGTCAACGTCCGGTTTCCACTTGTGGCACAACCACACATCCTCATCAGTAGTAATGCGGCCTCGCATAGGGCATTCGACTATGGTCAGGCAAACCCGGGGAGTCTGTCTCCCCAACTCAAGGGCCCACACCAAAGTGTGGGAGTCCATGGTGGAGATGAGCAAAAAAAGTGTGAAAAGGGGTGGAAATGGGTGAAGCTGGGTGAAAATCCAAAAATGCCATATCTCCAATGTGGAAGAAGCATCAACACCTACGGTACGGGCAACATGGTGCCCCTAGTATCACAGAGTATGGGTCTCCGGCAGAGCTAAACGCCCAAATAGCTGCACTGCGCCTGCACTGCGCCCGCACTGCGCTTAAGACGCCCCCTACAGATGTCCCGTGTAGTCCAAAAGAAAGCCACAACACATTGATTGAAATGCTTCTGTTCAATGTAATACACAATGGGACATTTTGAAATGACATTGGTTGCTAGGTATACATTTCAGCATAATGCAGCAGGCCGCGTGAAATGGTGTCCCCAGTTGTGGTTATTTTTGGAAAAGAGCTGGCCCAGCTCCTCTGCGTCGAATCAGCCCAAAACGTGCACTGTGTGCTGTGCTTGCAGGTCCCGCACTGTGCCACAAACACTGACAGCCCATTTGGAAATGTGTTGCTTGCTGGAGTACTAGGCTATGTAGTGGATGTAGTGGACTTGGCAAATGGTAGAATATCCTTTTTTACTGGTACTGACAACTGCTGGTTTCTTGACCCCGATTGTGAAATATCTGGTTGGAAGTTGATCTGCCATTTTTATATTTATCATAGCAAAGACACATCACACCAGCCCCTCATTTCTGCAATCCTTCAGCCAAAATCTTGTACCCTAAAACTCAGGAACTAATCAATTCGGGTACCAAAAAAAACGGTCCGATCACCAAGTGATCGTGGGATAGGGGGGGGGGGGGGGATAAAGGCTGGACCTTGGGGGGGGGGGGGGATCAGCATCGAAATCAGACGAAAGTGACAATGGCACACAAGGCACAACAATGTTTGTGGGTAGACACGGCAGTGCAACGTGACGGGGTTTGGGAGAGTGGCAATGATGTCAACATAGTTGATGGGGAGCCAGGGCTGTGACCAGCCACGATCAATTGCAACCACGGTTGAAACCAAGCATGTGCGGTCCCTTGGAAAAATTTCTTGTGCTAAGGCACGCTGCGGCATGCTGCGGCATGCTACGGCATGCTGCGGCATGCTTCTACCTGCACATGTGGGTACCTACACATCTGTGGGAAATTGAACTCACAAACAAGAGACAACATGCACAACACTGTTGGGCCGAATTCATCACTTTCACCATCCGGATCGTCTGTAGTGGGTTTGTTGACATACATCATAGCCAAATGGCGCAAAGTGTTGTTGCACATATGCAAACAATCCTTTGTCTGGATGTGGCCCATCAAACTGAACATTCGCTCGACATGGCAAGCAGAGTGTGGTCGTCGGACAAAGAAAACAGCAATGGTGTGCTTGGTGTTGACTGTTGACTGGATGTTGTTGGTGCAGATGACTGACTCATGACAAGACAAATAAAAACAAACTGGGGAGACATGGGGCAGGCAGAATGTCTCCCGTGCAAACAGAGCAGGAACAGGCAGCCAGACACATGAACTCAAAAAATTGGATGCTGCGGCATGCTGCGGCATGCTTCCAAATCCCTATGTGCAGCTCCAAAAAACGGGTGCTGCGGCATGCTGCGGCATGCTGCGGCTGCACATGCTTGGTTGAAACTACGGTCATCATCAGCCCAAGTCCATTGTGCCGTGTGGCAACAATGGGGACTGCAAACACGACATCATGTACAGCCTCGCGTCTTATATCTTCTTATATCTTGTCGAGCCTCGGGCATTGAATTTTGGGGGGGGATGCATGGTGCGCGGACAACAGCACCAACGGATTTGCACCGCTGCAGTCAGCAGCCGTGCCCAAGGCTCGCAGTTGCGAACGCAGTTGCGAACGCAGTTGCGGTTGTGTTGCACCGTTCCAAACATGCGGTGTGTTGGATTCTGCTGCAGGCTTGTGTTGGCCAAAGGCAGGGCCTGCTAAAGGGCAAATCAATTCGCTTCGGTTCCCAGAGGAAGAGAGACTCTGGTGAGCAGGTGATAGCACATGTCATCAACGGTGCACTGGTGCACTGGGAGTGACGCCCCCAGTGGCAAAGGTTCGTCACCACAAACAACAAATAGGGCCAGCGTGTGGTTGTGCTTGACCTGGTGTCTGTCGGGCTGTGTGTTGGGGATGGCGTCAATGAAGATGTCCGTGTGCCAGTGGGCGTACCGATGGATGTGCCTGTCGCTGTGCTTGTGGACGTGCGCGTCAGTGTGCCGGTGAATGTGCTTGACGGCGTGTGTGTTGGCGTGTGCGTCGGTGTGCGCGTCAGGGTGTCGCTTGTGCTCGGCGTTGCTGTGCCTGTCGGTGACTGCGTTGGTGTCGAAGATGGGGTGACGGTTGACGTGCTTCGTTGTGTGGTTGTGAGGGAAGCTGTCGACGTGCGTGTGGGGCTTCCTGTGGTCGTTCCACTTGGGGTACGCGTCAGAGTGCCCGTCCCTGTGCGTGTCACTGTGCAGCTCGGCGAGACCGTCGCTGTGCGTGTCGGAGTGTCTGTCTGAGTGCATGAGGTGGTGGGCGTCGGTGTGTCCGCCGCTGTGAAGGTCGGGGAGGGTGACAGCGTGGGCGTGGGCGACCGCGTGCGCGACACCGTGGCTGTGGCTGTGGGTGTGGACGTCGGTGTGGGTGTGGGTGTCGCTGATGGGGTGCAGGTAGACGAAGGGGATCGGGTGGCTGTGCGTGTAGCCGTCTGCGTGCGCGTCGAGCTGCCAGTGAGCGGGCACGACCGCGTGCCTGACGGTGTGCCTGAGCCGGTGGATGTCGCCGAGCACGTCGGCGAGGCGGTGCACGTTGGGGTGCCGGTGCGTGTCGACGTGGGTGTCGCGGTCGGGACTGCGGTCCCTGTGGAGGTGGACGACATTGTCGGCGTGCGTGTGGGGGCCGGGGTGTCGGTCGCAGTGCGCGTCTGCGACGCAGACCTGCTCGCGGTCGGCGATGCTGTGCCCGTGGGGGTGGTAGAGGCCGTTGGCGTGCAGGTGGGCGTGCGCGTGGGCGCGACCGTCGCTGTGCCGGTCGGCGTGGCGGAGGCCGTGATGGTGTCGAACAGCGTTCCCGTGAACGATCCGGTGCGGGTCGGGGAGGGGGTTGGGGTGCACGTCAGCGTCACCGTCGGTACCGGGGTCGTGGTCGCCGACTGTGAGGCGGAGGGCGTGGGCGTGGGCGTTGCGGTCGCGGTTTGTGTTGGGGTCTGGGAGCGGGAGCCTGTGGCAGACCGCGTGAGCGTTGAGGAAGGGGTGCGCGTGGGCGTCCCGGTGGCGGAGGGGGTGGGCGTCCCGGTGGGCGTTGCGCTTCGGGAGCCCGAGGCGGTTGCGGAGCGGGTCGCAGTGGTGGAGCGGGAGCTGGTGGGCGTGGCGGTCGCGGTCCCGGTCGGCAGCGGTGTGCGCGTGCCGGACGGGGTCTGCGTCCCACTGAGCGTCTGCGCGAAGGTGACCGTCGGGGTGGACGTATGCGTGGGCGACGCCGTGGCGGTCAGTGTGGCGCTGCGCGACCGGGTCGCGGTGCCGCTGCGCGACGGGGTCGCGGTGCGGGACGCGGTGCCGGTCAGCGTCCGCGTCGCAGTGGCGGTCAGTCGGTACGTCGCCGTCGCACTGCTCGTCCCGGAGAGCGTGCGCGTCGGCGTGGGCGTGAGCGTCGCGGTCGGCACAACAGTGCGGCTGCTGGTGGGCGTGAACGTGGGCAGGGGCGTGCCCGTGCCCGTCGGAGTGCTCGTGGGGGTCCAGGAGCGCGTGCTCGTCGGGATTGGCGTCGCGGTGCAGGACTCGCTACCGGAGGGCGTGCTACTGCGGGTGGGACTGCAGGTGGCAGGCAGAGAGGGAGTCGCTGATGGAGAGGGCGTAGGGCTGCAAGTCCCCGTTGGGATGCAGGTCAGCGTCCGCGATTTCGTGAACGACATCGTGCCTGAGGGCGTCAGTGTGGGCACGGGTGTCCGGGTCGGGGTCAGGGTCGCTGCCGGGGAGCACGTGGGGGCGACGGTGGCGACGGGGGTGCGGGTGGCCGATACGGTGGCGGTGCGCGTGGGCGTGACCGATCGGGAGAGCGTGTGGGACGCGGAGGGGGACTGGGTCGCAGAGGGTGTGGTCGTGGCGGACCGGGACAGGGTCGGCGTGGGCGTGGGCGAGTCGGTGAACGTGGGCACCACCGTCTCGATCGGCGTGCAGGAGGGCGTGGGCGTTGCGGAAGGGCTTCGCGTTCGCGTGGGCGTGAGTGACCTGTGGGCATGACAGCGACAGCCGAGAACAGGGGTGCAGCGCGGCAGTGTGGAGGGGAAGGGGGGGCGGGGGGGGGGGGGGGGGCGCCGTACAGGAGGCGGGACAATGCAACGCGGCACATCGACAGTAGCGTGGGGCATGCAAACACACGGCCTGAAATGCATTGAATGCAAACGGCATTGAGAATGACGGCAGCAGGGCACATGAAGAGGGCTGCAGCAGGGCAGGGCCGTCCGTAAGGGGGGAAATGAAATAAGATGAAAATAATTCAGAAAAATCCCTTTCGTCAAACCGGCCACATAGAATGCTCACGGTTACACGCCAGCCGCCGTCAATTAGCCCCCACCCGCGTCGGTTACTTCCCAACCGCGTCGGTTACTTCCCACCCGCGTCGGTTACTTCCCAACCGCGTCGGTTACTTCCCAACCGCGTCGGTTACTTCCCAACCGCGTCGGTTACTTCCCAACCGCGTCGGTTACTTCCCAACCGCGTCGGTTACTTCCCAACCGCGTCGGTTACCCTCCAACGGGGCGCCGCCCATAATCCCTGCCCCTAAGGGGGAAAGGGAAATCTGGTTCCTACCGACGGCCCTGAGCAGGGGACATGAAGGAAGACTGCAGCAGGACACAAGGAGGGGGATGCAGCACTGCATAGACCGGCGTGGGATGCGACGGCGCCACGGGGGGGCCGTCCCCTCGCTTTTAGACGCGACTCCCCCCCCGGGTGGGCATTAGAGTCAAGGTTGGGTTCAAGTATAGCGTTGGGGTGCTCCACCGCCTGGGCGGGGAGGGATGCTACGTGGGCAAGGGGAATGAAAAAAAAATTTCGGGCGCCTTTGGCGCCACCCTATGTATGGCTAGTAGCCATTGACCCTTGGTAACTAAGTGGGCCCGGAGGGCCCGGAGGGGGGGGGGGGGGGAGTCGCGTACCGGGACCGAGGAGACGGCCCCCCCGTGGACGGCGCCGAAGAAAACAGTGACCTTGTGGCAGTGAAGGATCCCGTCAACATGGAGGTGGCCGTCAACGAGGGGGTTTGCGAGGGAAGGGGTGTGAGAGTTGCCGTTGGAGTGTACACGACCGTCTGCGTCAGCGTGTACTCCTCGGTCCTCGTTGACCCCGTGGTTCCAGTCGCGCTGCGCGTCGCAGTGTGCGTCGGCAGCGGCGTGGGGGTGTAGGTGGGCACCCCTGTGGCAGTGCCGGTCGGAGTCCCGGTGGGTAGGACCGTTGGGGTCGGAGTGTAAGTGGCCGTGGGCACGTCGGTCAGCGTCCGCGACGGCATTGGTGTCAGAGTCGGGCTGGGGCTCACGGCGCCCGTGGCAGTGAAGGTTTTCGTCGGCAGGACGGTGAAGGTGGGAGTGGGGATGACAGTGAGTGTGGACGTGGACGTGCCTGTGGGCAAATAGGTCGCTGTGCCCGTCGGCGTGCTCGTTCTTGTGGGCGTGTGCGTGCGCGTTTGAGTGGGCGTCGCGGTCCGCGTGGGCGTGGCCGTCCCCGTAGGCGACTCCGTGAGCGTGGGCGTTGGTGTCCGTGTCGGCGTCTCTGTCAGAGTTGCCGTGCCGCTCGCTGTTGGGGTTTGTGTTGCGGTAGGGCTCACAGTGGCAGTGACGGTATGGGTCGCGGTGGCCAAGGCATCAGCGACGTGGAGCTTGGCAGAGAAAAAAATGGCGAAGAGTGGAAGCCAAAGCATCCACCTTTGAGACCACATCATGCTAAAGTGATGCAAGAGAAGGGGCTGTGGGGTTGCGCTGTAGCACGCCTTCATTGCACACCACACCCTGCACACAGTGCCGTACAACCTGCAAACTATACACTGCATACACGGCCCTGAGTAAGCGGTACAATGGCTTGAACATACGGCGCTGAGAGCAGAGCGGCGCCCAAATCACAGTGGAATTGCGTTGTGCGGCGCTGTGTGCCTCTGAGCGGGGGCACTGGGTATCCAACTCACTGCCTGCCCGTTTACCATCAAAACACGGTGGAACGCAACGTGAATGCACATAGTAGTGGTGTAGGCTACCTGGGCCCTTAAATATTTCACGAAAAATGGTACTCACTTGTCAAGGGGTAAACCCCCCCCCAAATAACGTACCCCCCCCAAATAGTGTACCCCCCCAAATAGTGTACCCCCCTGGCCCTATTGAGCGTCAGGCAAATACCGTACCCCGGGGTATGTTATTTGGGGGGGGGGGGGGGTTATGCATGTAAGCACCAACACCACCCCATCATGCAAAAGCTACACCGACACACCCCAAATTCCCCAGGAAAACAAACCAGTAAAGGACCACAAGACCCGTCAAATCTTGCAAAATGCGAGTACGATTCGGCAAGAACTATGATTTACTGAGGAATAGTCACAGTGTTGTCCTATGAGCAAGCCCGCCGTGAACACAGGGGATCCGCCGGTTCGGGCCGGGACACCCTCAACGTGTGGGACCCTCGTTTGTACTGTCTGTGCTCTCTGACCTGGGCTACAGCTCACTTGGGACCGGGTGTGCCAACACAAAAAAGAGAGCAGCGTTGTGCTGTGAGCAAGGTTGTGAATATATGGACCGTCGCCTGTCAGTGTAGTTTTCCCAGCTTTCCAGAAAAACGCGGTCTACTGGTCAAATACGTCGGATGTGATTCAGCAACTGTTTTTGTAGCAATTGTTCAACACAGTGTAGTGCACATAGTGTGCACAGCGCTGTGTGCAAAGTGCTCTGCGGCTCATCATGTCACCAACATCTGTAACTATATGCACTCGGCTGTTGGGGCCAGCCTAATTCCTGTCCTCTGGCCTTCTGAACTTTTACCCTCGAGCTCTAACTCACCCCCCTCACGCCCCCCCAAGAGAAGGATATGGTTGGTGAACTCGAAACACTGTCTGCCAAAACCGGACAGGGTGCTTGCGGATGCCAATAGTAGCTCCTGTGGGGCCGGCATCCCAACCAAAATGCTCGGACTGGAATTTGTTGATGTAGGCAACCTGGAGCGTCTGGACAATTCCTCCAGATCTTTAGCTGCCAACAGCTTGAGCATCTTGTGACGACTGATGCATTGGGTTACATGGGTGTTCCTGCTTGCCAATTTCTGACTGCTCCCCTCAATTACACACTGTGTAATGGGACCCAGGTGAAACACATATATATGCCCGATGCCCGATGCATCTACTTTCGTATCTGCATCAACAAATCGCAATGGGACACTGGAGCTGCACCAAACCTTTCCTGTCCCACCCGAAAAGCCAATGGATTATGCCTTTATACACCATTTCTACATCCATTACCACTACTAGTGTATCCTCCACTCCCTCATCAGAGCAATGACGTGGCACATTCCATCACCGGGTGCATTTTTCCATGATGAAACACAAAATAGGTTGATCGCGGGGTGTGTTTTTGATTTGTTTTTTTTTTTTGAAAATACATAAAATGGGTTGATCTCAAGGCGCGTTTCTACGTTCTTTCTTGAAAGAACACAAGATGGGTTGGTCACTTATGGTACTACGTTTTTGGTTAGGATATGATTAGTAATCATGAAAATTGACCGTTCCGGTGAGGCATTTGGGGGTTTGGGCTGGTTGTGGGTGGATTGGGTGAATTCCATAGGTCAGAATTAACCTTATGGTCCAAGTCATGGTCCAAGTCATGGTCCAAGTCAGAGTTAAAATCAGACTCCAGTTTTCAATACAGTGATTAGAGCACAGCAATTAGTGAAGTGCAAATAGGCACGCTAAACCTTATGATCGAATTTTGCACCATACAGGATTCAAATACCCCGCCCCCCATGTTGTTGCCCCCCCCCCCCCCCCGCCCCCCTTCCCGAAAGAAACATGCTCTCCCACCCCCACCCCAGTTGCTTCCCCCCCACCATCCGGAACAAAGAATCATGGCCCCCCAAGGGGATTTCACCTAAAAATTACCACTGTTGTGCGCTTTTGTTTTGCGCCGTTTCTTGGTGCTAGCGCATGGGCATGCCCCGGGGGGGGGGGGGGGGCTCAGTTTTGGACGCCAACTACCCCCCCAACTGACTGTCGGCCGGAGGCCCCTGGGGGGGGGGGGGGATTCTGGGAGGGGGGGTTCTGGGAGGGTCGCCGGGGAGGGCGTTTCCTGGGGGGAGGGGGTGTCGGGCACCTCCGAACAGTTGGGTATGCGGCCCCGGTGTGATTCGACAGTTCGCACCGCCCCTTCCCTCCTCCCCGCATCCTCTCCGGTCCTCCCTGCATCCTCCTCAGTCCTCCCCGCATCCTCCCCGGTCCTCCCCGCATCCTCCCTGATCCTCCCCGCATCCTCCCCGATCCTCCCCGCATCCTCCCCGATCGTCCCCACAATAGAGGGTAGGGTATCATCGGCTTGGGTATTCCCAGCAACACTGGGAACCTCAAAGGGGTGGGCTCCTCAGGCGGTCATGGGATTAGAGTTACACCATGCCACAAGACGTACATACATACATATATATTACTACACCCCTCTCCCCTTAAATTTAGCTAACAACAACAACAAGCAACAACAAGCAACAACAAGCACGTCACCATTCCGTTTTGGCCATTGCCCCTTCCCGTCGCCTCGGGCTTGACCCTACTTTAGCCATCATAGAGCCTAGGTGGTGGCCTTGCCAAATCCAAGTTTTGAGCCAGAAACTCACCGGTGGCGGCCCGGGGCGTGGGCGCCAAGTCGGGAGGTGCCCTCCCAAAACTGCGCAATTTGTGCCCCCAAACAGCCTTTTTTGGCCCAAAACGGCCCCAAAACCCAGTCAAAACGACCAAACGAAGCGAAACGGTGGCTACACTCCACGTGCGGCTTGACTTCACCGTGTCAAAGAGCCCTCTAGTGCCCTTCAACTCCACGATATGTCCGAGAAACGGCCCAAAAAGGCGCCAAAAAGCCCCAAAATCTGCGCAATGTGCACCAACACCCCGAAACCAAGCACGGGCCGTATCTTGGGCTACGTGGCTCAAAAGCGAATTCCGAGGGCACCTAGTCCACCCGCAATCCCCCACTTTTTGTGGTCTCCACCCCTCAGAATCGCCCAACGAGACGCTTAGACCCTCGTACCAGTGGTCACTTGGTGGAGCCGGAGGGCAGCCCGGCCCGCGCACGGCGGGGGCCAACGGTGGGTCCACCAGGGTCCCCGGGCCGAAAAAAATCATTTTTTCCAAAGTTGTTCCCAAACCACTTGGGATGCTCAAACACGTGTTGTTAGCCCGTTTTGAGCCCGTGGCGGCACGTTTTGGGCCATGGAAAATCCCCAAATGCCTTGAAAATGGGCCGTTTCAAGACCAAAAATGGGTCGAAAATGGGTCAAAAATGTGTTTTTCCAAAAGTGATCTTGAACCATATGGGATGCTCCGACACGTGTTTTTAGCCCAATTTGACCGCCTCAGGAGCCTACCCCCCTGAGGTTCGCAGTACGGCTGCGAATACCCAAGCCGATGCTACCCTCCCCACTATTGGGGTGAGGGGCGGTGCGAACCGTCGGACCACACCTGGGCCTCATAGCAAACCGTTCGGAGGTGCCCGACAAAGGTGGTGGATTTGGGTCCACCAAGGAGGGGGACACCTCTCCGCTTTTCGACAACCCACACACAACACGACATGGTAGGCAACACACTTGTGTTTCTTATGAGGCGCGTCAAGCGAAATAGCCACTTCAGCTTGGGAGAGGGGTGTAGATTAGAGGATATATATATATATATATATATATATATATATATATATACATATATATATATATATATATATATAGGGGTTGGAATGCAACTGCAAAAGTGTGGTCATAGCAACTCGGGGCGGTGGCCTCCGACCACACCACCATGATGGTACATCACCCCTCCCCGCTTACACCACACTTGCACCAGCCTTCTCCCCAAACGTTTCGAGGAATGAAAAGGAAGGGCCTGAGACCAAGATTGACTCAATCTTGGTCTCAGGCCCTTCTTTTTCATTCCTCAAACACTTTCTACGGATCGACCTAAGGAGGGAGGGGCCTAAGACCAAGAGTGGCTCCTTGGAACACTTTCTACGCATCGACCTAAGAGGGGGAGGGGCCTAAGACCAAGAGTGGCTCCTTGGAACACTTTCTATGCATCAACCTAAGAGGGGAAGGGAGGGGAGGCCACCGACAAACAAGGGCACAGGAAAAAGCCCTTACTTAAATAACTCACCTTCACTTGATGAGCTACCAGAATCATATGCTGTGGTGGCCGACCTCTTCTTTGGCTGCCAACTAAACACCTGGCTCCTCCTCCCTACACTCTGCAACGGGCGAGAACGCTTTGCCCCGAAAGATGCCGAGGAGGAGGAGGAGGAGGACGAGGAGGAGGAGGAGGAGGACGAGGAACCGGAGGACTTGATCCTCTTTGGGTGCGGAGCCGGTGCTGTGCTGGCACGGGGAGGGCCCTCAGCCACGTCCCCTCCCATCTCATGATGAGACCGCTTGCTGTTGTTCTTCTTTCCAGACCAGTTCACCACCATTTCCTTTTCATCTGCCTTGACACACAAGGCACTCGGAGGTGCAGAACCGGCATGCTTTGAATCAAAATGATGGGCCATGCCATACAACCAAACGGTATCTCGGCACAACATGCATTGCATGGGCCGGTTGGTGCACGGATTTCGTGCAGAGCCACACGCCATTGCACCATACTGCACATTTGAGGGCTCCAAAGGAACAAAGCGTGGATTGTGAGTCCCTAACCCCAACTCGAGGGGCCACGCAACAAAGCGTGGATTGCGAGTCCCTAACACCAACTCCAGGGGCCACGCAACAAAGCGTGGATTGTGAGTCCCTAACCCCAACTCAAGGGGCCACGCAACAAAGCGTGGATTGTGAGTCCCTAACCCCAACTCGAGGGGCCACGCAACAAAGCGTGGATTCAGAGATTGTCCCGGTTTCCTCAATAGCACCGGAAGGTTGGGGCCCAAAAGAGGGCGGAAATGCTACGTCACCCCTGCATTCTCGGGGGTCCCCAACAAAGGGGGCAAAATCAGAAGTCAAAACCTACGCTAGGGGTCACCATGATGCTCCTAGTATCTCAAAGTATGGGTCTCTAGTACAGCTAGAATAGCTGCGGGAAATGCGCCTCCTTAGTGCACCCCCTAAAAGGCCACCAATGGGGCACGGGTCAAAAAAGCCCCGCCCGGCGCGCCAACGTTCCCCCATGGGGCGCCTTCGGCGCCCATTGGCTCCTTGGGTTCACACCTTTGACAACTAACTATTGGCCGGAGGCCCCTTGGGGGGAGGGGGCGGGGGTAGTTGGCGTCCTAGGACCCACGGAGTCGCGCCCCCCCCCGGGAGGCATGCAAGCATGCAAGACTATTTTGCTCTGAAAACCCTGAGGACACATGGTGGTCACAGTGTATGCAATGCCTAGGCACAAAAATCCACAAAGGTAACACCATATTTGCAAGTAGTGGAGTTTGAGAAGTACACACAGGTGAAAAACCACAAATTCAAAAAAAAAAATGGCAAGGTGAGCTCTAGCAGCCTCACAAAGATGCAGGAGATACGAAGCATATGACCAAACGATGCTTCCACCGGTCCTCAGCCTACACCATGCCTACACAAAAGTTTCTGCAGAAAATTTGATGATATTTCGAGTTGTTGGCCCCCCTTGGGGCGTGTTGTCTATCCCCCCACCCCTGCAACCAAGAAAAGTGGCCCCCCCTAATCGCTGCCCCCAGCCGCCCTTCGGACATGAGAATCATGGCCCAAGCCAACGACAGAGGGGTGAGGGGGCTGGGGGATTTAGGACTGATGGAGGCAAATAAAGCTCTTCAGACAGAAATAATGCGATGCACTGGCTTGTCTTTCTTCAAAAAACAAACCAAACGAATGCTGTTTGATTTTGGTAACCAAGTTGTTGCAAGTTGCAAGGCTGGTGATGGGGATGCCACACATCCATGTTAAGATGGCTGCGTTGATGGCGGAAAGCCAGATTACCTCATGCTCATATCCACCGCACCATAGCAGTCGGGAGGTCCCAGCAAGCTTCGGAAAAGGCAGTTGCACCAATAAAGAGGAACAGCGGAACAGGCATAGAAATGCACCGCAAATGAAACAGCTGATAAACCCTCGGTCAGAGCAATAGGACGAAACAAATGACTTCAAACTTCATTGGAGCGGGTATGATTAGGAGGTGCTGTCCAATTTGCAGCAAAGGTGAGGGACAGAGGTCGTTGGTTCAACCACTTAACGACATGTACGCGTTCATTTTGAACCAATTTTGCGCTTTGTTGCAGAAATTTTTTCCACTTGTCCCCATCCCGAGCACAACGGTTGCCAATCCCCCCCCAGCCCTGGCAATCTCATACTCCACGCTGCATCCACTCCATATCGCTCTCCGCAGCCCTCTCCATTCCATAGATCCTCCCCCGAATATTCTCTAATACCCATATCCACCACCACCTGTCACCGTCACCATCGCCTGTCCCAGACTGTTGAGCACCTTACAAAAACGCTTCCATGCTCTCACACCGTCCTTATCCCCCGCTGGGATATCGATGGACTTCCGCTCCCTGTCTCAACTTGTACGCATTCACACATGCTTCAGTGAGAGAAATACATGTTGTGGAAGCCTCCCTTGTCTACCTCCTGGACCCGCAAATAGCCGTGAGGAGCTTCCATAACTTCACTACGAACATGACATCATATCACTTCCCTGATGGTACCCCCGTGTCCAGCGAACAATAACATCCTCAAAAAATACGGTCCGAACAGGAGTGTTCGTTGGACACGCCGTTCGATACCCAATTAATTCGGTACCTAAACCCGGTACTTAGTTAATTGGGTCCCAAAAAATGACGGTCCGAAAGGAAGTATTCATTGGACAAGGCATTCGTTGGACACGGGGGGGGGTACCAACTTGCAAAAGAGCTCAGTCTTGTTTACATTTTGTACATTTCTACGCCATTTGATGTATACTAACAAGGAATAACTCAGGATAGCACAGCAGACAGTTTCTCAGTTTACAGCAAAAGCTCAACGATTGCTGAATTTTTCTGACAGGGGCCTGATGCGTAACAAAGCCATGCTTCCGCACAACAAGCCGGTGTTTGGCCGCAAGTACCAAGCTGATGTGGACTGAGCACCACCCGCCATCCACTTCAAACGAAGCCCAAATGGGGTGGCAACAAACTGTTGTGAACAGCAACAAAGCGAACTTGCACAACCCAAGCCCGCTTTCCACTGCAACGGGCGCACGTGCGCGCCATCCGACGTTCTGAAACACGAAAATTGCGGTTAGAAAGACAACTGTCGGACCGGTCCCCATGCTGAAGGCCGTGCCCACGCAACGGACGTAGGGGCAGGGAGGCCCTTGACACGGAAGAAAACGACCTGTTGATGTACGCCTCACCCAACAAATGCACATCCCGCCACGGAGAACGCAACCAGTACATCCATCTCAAGTTCGTCGTTGGTCAAGGAAAGACACGTGAACCTTCACCCGCAGTCTTTTGCCTATTGTACAATGAAGTGGCCATTCACTGCCGGCGGTTGGCGGCCAACTCCCGGCGGTTGTCGGCTAACCGCCGTCCCTGAGGGCCGTCCTTACGGGCCTCGGTGAAAGTAAAGAAATTCTCGCTGTTTCAGGCCCCACGTCGCGTGCGTGGGCATGACGTCATGGGTGTGTTTTGGTCTGCAGCGGGCGGCGCCAATTGGCCGATCGCCACTTACTGCCCTTCCCTTGGACCCTTTCCCTCCGTAGGCGGTGGTGCCCATCGGCCTCTCACCACCTTGTGTCCTTCCTCTCCCTCCTTGACATACCTTTCCCTTTCTACTTCCCTTCCCTTTCCCTTGGGAGGTTGTACCCACGGAGCCCCCGGACTTTCCCTGTTTCACTGCTCTGTGTCGGGTCCACACAGAGGAGGGCAACTGCCCTTGCCGTTGGCCAGGTGCGTCTCATTGGGCACCCCCATACCGGCGGTGGGGAACCCCTCCCCAACGGCGGCTTTTGGGCCCCAGGATGTCCGTCGTGCGTGGGGGGCGGGGGGGGGGCAAGTGGGGGGTCAACTCAGCATGTCCGAAAGGGACGGTTCACATTATTTTTCCAAAAGAGAGTTGAAATACTGTGGAATGGCACACGAGGGAATGAACTCCATCCCAGTGCCCCATTCCCCACTCTACCCCTTTCCTCTGTCCTCTCCACATCCCTCTTCATGGCTCCGTCCTCTGAGCACTGATCCACAGTCCTCTCGGCACTGATCCACAGTCCTCTCGGCACTGATCCACACCCATCATATCCCGAGGCAAATTCGCAAAAGGGTGTCGGGGAGCACGCTGTTGGCCTTTACCCGGTACCATCACGCCGACCTTCTGGCGTGCTGCCTGAGGGCAGACAGCGCTTTGTGTGCAACCGACGTCCAAATTACGCACCTCTGCCCCCCCCCCCCCCGTTGCCCGGCATCACCGCCATCACAGAGGGGAATTGGCACGCTGCAGCTGCTATTTCCCCATGGAATACTGGGGCATCTGCACTCCTGTGGAAAGGACAAATGTGCTGACTGCATCGCACAGCCATGTAGCAAAGAAATGGGGTTCAGAGAGCGAGTGAAAGTGGGGAGCAAGGGGCGAGCGGAGGGGGCGGCGGGGGGGGGGGGGGGGTAGCGATGAATTACCCAAGTGCCAATGCATTTTTGAGGCACAGGGTGCCATCGACAGCTGCAGGAGAGAGATGGCTACTGTGGGCCACTGGGCCAGCCAAGGGCCATTTTGCTGTGGGTACTCAAGTGTGCGTGATAGAAGATCAGTGCCGAATAAAGCGACCAGGGCTGCCCGGAGGAATTTGATATTAAACGCAAGGAGGAGGAGGAGGAGGAGGAGGAGGAGGAGGAGGATGTGCGCGCAGTAATCTGCTGCTGGCGGCATCGACGGCTGGTCTAAGGGACGGACCGTCGACTAATCCTCTGTGCTCCACCTTACACATACTCTGAGGGTGTCGTGGGAGTGAAAAGAACATAGCCCCCGGGAGACCATCTGGTGAGCCATGCCCCACTCACCCTTACTCGAGGCTCCCCAACTCAGAGCTTGCCAGAAGGTACCATCGTTTGTCTTCACACACACACCTGGTCAGACTGCGGCCATGGTGATCCTCCCGGTATCCAAGTCAGATTAAGAGATCCCCTTGAGTCCTTTCTTTGTATGCTTACCCTCCCTATAAAGCCCATTGCGTGTGCAATGCAAGCCTTATAGATCACTGGGTATGGACGTCCTCCCCTGTGTGGCGCACCCCCCAGGCACTGGGGAGATCTAACCACCAGGTTCATTGGCTCTGACTTTGTGACCGCTCTTGTTTGTGTTCTGCGCGCAACGCTCCGTGTTCCGCGTTTGACTGCCTGTCCTAACTTGGACGTCCTCCCCTGAGCAGCTAACCCCTTTGGGTTTCAACAGCTGGGTTCTCTAGCTCCTATTGCACTGTTTTCCTCCTTTTGTGTACCCCCACCCCCATTTTTCTCCCCGTTGCGCCCCACGTGTGCTTTTGCCCGTTTGCGTTCGCACCGTGCTCTGTTCTTGGTCTGTCCGCTCTCTGTTGTCCCTCTTGTGTTGGGTCTGCACCTATGCCCTTTGATGCTGGGCCTGTACTAATGCCCTCTGATGCTGGGCCTGCACTATTGCCCTCTGATGCTGGGCCTGCACTGATGCCCTCTGACGCCGGGCCTGTACCAGATAATTGTTGGATATGTACTTGGGCAGAGGACACCACCCAGACACTTCATGGACTTGGTAGTATAGCATCGTCCTCTGTACTGCTACATGCTGGGGAATGTCCTTGGTCTCTTCCCGGGCATGGGCAGTGATGCAGTCCATGGGTCCATCTGTGTCTGCCATCTGTTGCTGAGGTGTCCTATTGTTTGTTTACGTTTGTTTTTCGTTGCGCACCTCGTGTTGGTGTTGTTGGTTTCGGTTGTTTCTGCCGGGGAAATTGGGTGGAGACCTCTGTGCACCCTATTGTATAGCCGCACGGGTTGCTGCCGCTCTGGTTATACAGTCATTGGGTGGTGTTTTTAACTGTGGACCCTCCTGCATGATCGCACAAGCCGACACTGCTCTGACCATGCATTCTTTGGGCCTTTTTCCTGGCCCCCAGAAAGGGGAAAGCAGCCCACGGCCAGCACCCTCACTTTGTGGTGGCTCAAATTTGGGCCGACGGGGACCCAAGGGGGGGGGGGGGTTGGCACAAGGTCTCAGTATCTGATTGTTTGCCTTTGGCGGCGCCTATTGGCCTCTCGCCACTGCTCATTCTGACCCTCTGTGGGCCCAAACGTGTTTTGGTTGTGTCAACGGAGGCCCTGGATGACTTGTCCTGTTTGACTACTCCAGGGTCGGCTGTCCCGGAGACGGGCTGTTGCCCGTGCTGTTGACCATGTGCATCCAGATGCACACTCCGAGTCCATGCTGGGTTTGCCGACTCCAGCACTGACTTGAGCGCGCTGGGGTGTGCATCTGCAGGATAATTTTCCTGACAGGGGCTTCTAACAACCACAATGATTCTTTCCCGTGTTTCCTTTCCCTCTCCTCCTTCTGCACTCTGCACCGTTTTCGGCGAGCGCGGTCTGCCCTGTCCTGTTACCTCCCTTGGTTCGTCCCTTTCCCCCTGCCCAGTTTCTTCCCCACCCTCTCCATTCTTTCTGCCCTGGGGGGCATGGGGTGGCGGGGGGAATCCCCCATTCTAAACGTAAAACGTGCTCCAATGTACTCCAAATTTCATTCCTGGGCCTTTCCAAACCCGTGGCAGCCCTGTTGCGACCACGGCGTCCAGGAAATCAGCGACCAGGGCCGGCGCGAAACCCCAAAAATCAATAAGCGGCCAGGGACTTCTGTTACAGACACCAGAGCATATCGCAGGGGGCAACCCAGTTTGACCCATCGTTTCAAAACCACTTTTTCCCCTGTTTCTAGCCAAGCAGATTCAACGCGAATCGATTACCGGTCGGAACGGAAACATTTTTGCGTGACATGACACGCACACGCAGGAGCGGGGCCGAAGTCAGGTCTGGCCAATGGGCGTTTGAACAGATATGGAGCGGTGACGACCAAGGCCATGGCCATTGTCCAAATCTGACTGAGGGATATGCGTAGGTTGCAGGCGAGCTCTTGTCACAGCAAAAAGCACAACGAGCGTGCGAGGAACACTTTTGTGAACACTCATAAAGGCCCCATGTGCTCTGACACAAAGCACCACAGGGTTCGTTGGTGGGCTTTGGGGCACTTGCGCATCGCTGGTTGGCTGCACTGCGTCGATGATTAAATGCAGGTACACGACCAACCAGGCGGGGGGCCCAACAACGCCTCCAAGCTTTCCGCCATACAACCCCCGCATGCCTGTGATCCAGGTTGTGGATCCTTTTTTTCAGGCATGAACACGTATAAATGCTGCACCAGTTGCCCTACCCCCGACCCAGTGGGTGGGCAAGTTCTTCAAGTGTTGTGTTCATCAATTTCTTGAACGGTGGATGCGGCGATTGTCGGGTCATCCCCCCCACACACCACCATGCACAAGCATGGCTTTGTCTGAGCACTTTCCAGCAGAGCCTCTTTAAACAAATATGAGAGGCAAGGGATGTCCCTGTGAAAGCATGGGCTGAGGGGTACCATATGGGGCATACTGTTGTCTGCGCGTGACGGTTATCTGTCGAAGGGGCTTGAAAGATCTCCCCGTTGTCCTTTCGCCCCTTTGGCAACGCACAGGCTACGTGCCCGCAGGATAGCCATTAATCGGTACTGTGCACCTTTTCTAAGTGGTGGTGTGCGCAGGGAGGCGGGCCCCTGGACAATTGTATATGTCGTTCGAGTGTACCAGAGACAACACGATGGCACTGTGTGCGCGTTCTGCGCTGGCTGCAGAGATACACATCCGTGATTGGGCATCAGCAAATTGTCTCCCATGTGCTGTTGGATTCTGGTGGAGGGTGTCTCCATTGTTTTGCGTGGGTTGGGATCAGGAAGCGGCCCACCACCCTATGTCTCGGTATCAGGGGTCATGGAGGGGGTTGCGTAGGTCCACAGGGTGGGCTGCTTTGAGTGACAAACTCTGCAACAGAACAGCACCGTCACTTCGTAGCCGTGTTGTGGGGCTGCGGCCGCTCGACAAACCCGGGCCCCAGAGCGGCGGTACTTCCAAAGCTCAAGCTAAACGAGCCATCGAACGATCGACGTACCAGGCACCATGAAGTGAGTCTGCTACAGTGGGTGTGTGACAGGCCTATGAATGGGCTGTTCAGGAAAGACCGCCGATACATCAATGGATGGTGGTCGCCTGCAGTGATGCTGAAAGGGCAGGCAGAAGAGTCCAAGCCGTGCTTGGCCCTTGCCTCAACAGACGGGTCCACTGTTTACTACCCCCACTGGACGTGAGGACACGCACGTGGTGCTGTTTTGTGCAGCGCTCGCCTTGTGTGTTTGTGGATAAGGCGTGCCTCCAGACGCAGGCCTGTGGTTGAAGGGGGTCGTTTTGGTGGTTTGCCATGAAGGCCGGGTAAATGTGCCGGCTGGTACTTCCGGGTGTACGCACTGGTCTAAGGTTTCGGGAGGAAATTGTCTGCAGTGCTTGTAGGCCACTGGGGAAGGGGTTTTGGTGGGTGAGAGTGGGACAGTTGCAGACTGAGCAGATTGCATCTTTGCACAGTATGCGCGGGGCTGAGGGGCGGCTTAAAATCAAGCAACCCGAGCAGAGGGGCAGGGCGCACACCCGGGTGTATGGCCTGGTTCATGCCCAGTGCCATGGTGGGGGATGGCACGCCAGATGGCGGTGACGGTGCGGTCATGTATGGGGGGGATGATGCGGTCATGTAGGGTGGAGACGAGGCAGTCATGTACGGTGGCGATGTGGCAGTTATGCATGGACGATTGTGGACCTGCCCGTTCCTGTGCACAGTACAAAAGACACAAAAGAGCAATATGGCAGCTGGGGACACTGATGGGACCAGATACCAGACGTGGACACGCGATGGGCGACCTTGCATTAGGGCTGCAGTTGGGGCCATAGTCACACCATACCACAGCACCCGAGGACACTCTACACAACACAACACCACACCAGACAACCGCAGCAGGGACACAGCTGGCATCAGGGTGAGGTGATGCAACCCAAGGTCCATCCATCTGACCGCCATACGACATCCAGTTCTGCGAAATCAGTCCCTTCGGCACGCCACACCACACCACACCACACCACACCACACATGCGAGATGGCATACACCACTTGTATGTGCACACCCTAGGGGCTGCCCACTTGGCCCCCAAAGCGGCGATCAACTGAAATCAATGTGGGAGTAGACGCTGCAGCCCGGGACGAGCCACAGGTGGACCTCACCTGGATCTACCCTACTCCTACTCATTCCTCCCGTCGGACAAATACCATGACCACTGCCAACTGGCTCCATCGGACCTATAGGAGTGGCTCCATGAGCAAGTGGCAGTGCCGGCGCAATCAAAGTATGAGCACCGATGGGGCTCGAACTACCGGTGGGGCTTGGGGCTGCCGCTGCATTGGTTCACCAAAGACCAACAGCGACACCTTGTGGCCAACCGCATGCGAAACCTCCCCACTATGATGGTGCTTGTGGAGATTACCCAGAGAGCAACCTGCAACAACAGATCATTCACGGGGGCGCACTTCCACGAATGGTCTTAGCACAAGCGGCCAAGTTCCCATGCTGGATACCCAACCATCTTTGTGCCATATGGGGGGGGGGCTATTTGACAGGGTGCGCCTGTGGCGTGGCAATTAAGGCGTGGTGGACCCTTGGGCTGAATGGAAGTGGGGTGGGGTCACAACAAACCATGCTCTGAGCCCGGAATGCCCGGAATGTACAGCTATGTACGCTATGCCTCCTGCGCGACAACGCCGCAAAGACAGCGCGGCACTTGTGGGGGTGCCAAGCACAGTCCCACATGTGGTGACAAGCCCGGCAACGGCTGCACAAGTGGCTCGGAATCCATGTGGGGCCCACGGCAAGGCTGCCGCAAAGCCGTCCCTGCGTGGGACACACATGGGGCTGGCCGAGTCGCACCACATGGGGACGGAATTCATTCAGCAAGTGCTGACTGAGTCCCAAAAGGTCTTGCTGGCCCACACTAAAGCGCGCACCAACCTCATCAAGCCCGAGCGGGGCCCGGAGGCAGGATGGCTTAGGCCTTGCGGGAACCTCGGCTGCACCATGTAGGGATAAGGTTCAGGGCCCAACCGCTTTGCATTTTCCCGTGTGCAATACATCCCATCCTTTGCCTCTTGGTATCAGCGCCTTCACCACACCACACCACACCACACCACACCACACCACACCCCTGGTCCCCTCGCGGGCGACCCCAGCGAGCTCGGCCCACGTTGGGCAGGGCTTGGGGATCGTTGTTACGCGGGGGGTTACCGGCAGCCCGCAAGCGAGTAGCTCCGCAAGGCGGTGGGGCAGCCCCAGGTAGGGCCCTCGTTGGGGCCCTGCTGGTTGAATGGGGTGTGTGTCGGGCCAAAATGGCTAGAAACTGCACATGAGCCAACCCCCCGCCCCACACACACACCACACCACACCACACCACACCACAGCCTGAGTACTCCCCAGCTCTACCCATGGGCTGGGTGCCGGGTGCGAAGCCCCGGACGACAGGGCCCGGGCACTGCCAATAGGCGGTGTACTAACAGTGTCGGGTGCGCGCACGTCCCAGTGCCAAGCACCATCCCCAGGGACCCCGCAGCCCCTAGTACCGGCCGCCTTGGCCCTGGGAACGGTCAGCGACCCCCAGTAGAGGACGGCTGACCTAGCCTCCCCCTCCTCTCCTCCCCTACGCGCCCGCCCACGCACCGGGCCCACACTGGAGCCCAGACATGCGCCCCCCCCCCCCGCGCACCTGCCTCAGCCCCCCCACAGCCGCCCTTGCGCGCGCTCCGGTGGCCCCTCCCCCCTGCACCGCCTCCTCTCCTCGCCCCCTGCTGCCGCACCCGCCCCAAAACCCTCCCTGCCCATGCCCCTCTCACAGGCTGGCGGCACCCGTGCGGCGCGCCTCCAGGGCCCCGCATCGGCGGCCGGCCGCGTGAACAACTGGGCCCGGACGCGCCGCCGAGGAGGCTCCAGTGAGGGGTCTTCATGGCAAGCGTCCAGGTGTGCAGGTGGGAAGGGCCCCGGAGGGTGCATGTGGGGGCCCCCGCCCTAGCAGAGGCGCGGTGCCTGGAAGCTGGCCTGGGGGTCCCGGGGCCACAGGAGCAGGAGCAGAGGAGCAGGTCAAAGGCACTGCAGATGCAGTCACTTTCAGAAAGAGTCCACAATGTGCAAGCTGGACCTGCTGACTGGTTCTGCGAGGTGACTACTGCCCAGTGCACTGACTGTCAGTGCAGAGAGATTTGGCCAAGCGTGGGTAAA
Organism: Eutreptiella sp. 'Long Island Sound 2002'; assembly: GCA_964036045.1. Taxonomy (NCBI): domain Eukaryota; phylum Euglenozoa; class Euglenophyceae; order Eutreptiales; family Eutreptiaceae; genus Eutreptiella; species Eutreptiella sp. 'Long Island Sound 2002'. The sequence goes on along the minus strand of OZ038389.1, from coordinate 10,068,038 downwards.
CGGCAGGAGCGACTATGACACTCTTGAGGTAGCTGAATGCCTCGCCGACTGATTTTTAACGCACATGAATAGAAGCGGAGGATAGACGAAAATTGGATTGAGAATGCCCCCCAGGGCACCCGTCCGGCTGGACGCCCCGGTAAGGGTATCCAACATCCTTTGAGGTACGGTATAAGGCCCCCCGGCCACCACCCCGGCGCCAACACCAGGGAGGGCGTCCGGGAGGGGTAACAGCCCCCGATCCCCCAAAGGCAGCCCCAAAGGTGAGCGCACCACTGGAGGGGCATGTCTGCGGGGTAAACAAATGCGCTGAGTAAAACCCTAATGTAATAATTAGTGCCTACTGCCATAAGTAATGCTTAACCGGGTAAAACGGCCCTCTCCCGGTGCCGGTTTAGTGCGCAGCCCCCAGAGCCGGACCCGACCGGCCGTACTGAGGCGAGCCCAGAAATGGGTATGGCAGGCCAGACTTTAAGTGCTGGTAGCCACGCCTCAGTACACTCCGTGGGCTCATAAGGCCCACGGGGGCCCCAAACACCGTTACGTTCGGGAGTTAAGCCCCGGCGGTGTTTGGGGTTGTTCCTGGTTAAGAGGACTCGCGTTGAGTCCCAGATACTGTTACCCCGGGGTTATGACCCCCGGTACTGCCTGCTTACTTGCCTGCTGCTGCTAGGAGGTAGGAGGGAGTACCCACGGGTCCTGCCGGAGGCTCCGAACACCCCCTGGGCTGGGCTCCCCGTCCCCCCCAGGCCGGTGCGCCCGGTTCTCCGAAGATACTGGCCCCCCACTGGCCTTGCAGGAGGCTCCGAACACCCCCTGGGCTGGACTCCCCGTCCCCGCCAGGCCGGTGCGCCCGGTTCTCAGAAGAAGATGGCCCCCCAATGGCCATGCAGGAGGCTCCGAACAGCCCCTGGGCTGGGTTCCCCGTCCCCCCCAGGCCGGTGCGCCCGGTTCTACGTCCCCACAGGCCCTGCAGGGCGCTCCGACCACCCCCTGGGCAGGACTCCCCATCCCCCCAGGCCGGTGTGCCCGGTTCTACGTCCCCACAGGCCCTGCAAGACGCTCCGACCACCCCCTGGGCAGGACTCCCCATCCCCCCAGGCCGGTGGGCCCGGTTGTCCATCCCCGCAGGCCCTGCACGAAACTCCGACCACCCCCTGGGCGGGACTCCCCATCCCCCCAGGCCGGTGTGCCCGGTTCTACGTCCCCACAGGCCCTGCAGGACGCTCCGACCACCCCTTGGGCAGGACTCCCCGTCCCCCCAGGCCGGTGGGCCCGGTTGTCCATCCCCGCAGGCCCTGCACGAAACTCCGACCACCCCCTGGGCAGGACTCCCCATCCCCCCAGGCCGGTGTGCCCGGTTCTACCTCCCCACAGGCCCTGCAGGACGCTCCGACCACCCCCTAGGCAGAACTCCCCATCCCCCCAGGCCGGTGCGCCCGGTTGTCCATCCCCGCAGGCCCTGCGGGAAACTCCGGCCACCCGCTGGGCTGGACTCCCCGTCCCCCCAGGCCGGTGTGCCCGGTTCTACGCCCCCACAGGCCCTGCAGGACACTCCGACCACCCCCTGGGCAGGACTCCCCGTCCCCCCAGGCCGGTGGGCCCGGTTGTCCATCCCCGCAGGCCCTGCAGGAAACTCCGACCACCCCCTGGGCGGAACTCCCCATCCCCCACAGGCCGGTGTGCCCGGTTCTACGTCCCCACAGGCCCTGCAGGACACTCCGACCACCCCCTGGGCAGGACTCCCCATCCCCCCAGGCCGGTGGGCCCGGTTGTCCATCCCCGCAGGCCCTGCAGGAAACTCCGACCATCCCCTGGGCTGGACTCCCCATCCCCCCAGGCCGGTGTGCACTGCCCACTGCCCCCAGGCAGTGAGGCAGTGCATTGCAGGAGTTGCACTGCCCACTGCCCAAGGGCAGTGAGGCAGTGCATTGCAGGAGTCCCACTGCCCACTGCCCCCAGACAGTGAGGCAGTGCATTGCAGGAGTTGCACTGTCCACTGCCCCCAGGCAGTGAGGCATTCAGTGCATTGCAGGAGTTGCACTGCCCACTGCCCCAGGGCAGTGAGGCAGTGCATTGCAGGAGGTGCACTGCCCGCTGCCCCCGGGCAGTGAGGCAGTGCATTGCAGAAGTTGCACTGTCCACTGCCCCCAGGCAGTGAGGCAGTCAGTGCATTGCAGGAGTTGCACTGCCCACTGCCCCCAGGCAGTGGGGCAGTGCGTTGCAGAACGTCCACTGCCCACTGCCCCCAGGCAGTGAGGCAGTGTATTGCGGGAGTTCCACTGTCCACTGCCCCCAGGCAGTGCGGCAGTGTATTGCAGGAGTTCCACTGCCCACTGCCCCCAGGCAGTGGGGCAGTGTACTGCGGGAGTTGCACTGTCCACTGCCCCCAGGCAGTGAGGCAGTGCATTGCAGGAGATCCACTGCCCCCTGCCCCCGGGCGGTGGCGCAGTGTGTCGCAGGAGTTCCACTGCCCACTGCCCCAGGCACGGCGGCAGTGTATTGCAGGAGATGCCCGGCCCACTGCCCCAAGGCAGGGAGGCAGAGAATGGCAGGAGTACCACTCCCCACTGCCCTCAGGCAATGCGGCAGTATGAAGCAGGATTTCCACTGCCCACAGCCCCCAGGCGGCGTGGCAGTGCGTTACACTGCCCACTGCCCTCTGCCCACAACAACCGTGCAGCAGGGCACACACAGTGCAGTGTAGTGCACAGCACCAAGCAGTGCGGCACCACACAAAAAGCACTGATGGTGCAGCGCGGCACGCGGGGTGCAGTGGGCCCATGAGACCCTGTGTGACTGCGCGCAGGCGTCGGCAAGGCAGTGTCGGCCAAGTGCGAGAGTACACTGGTCCGGCTATGCCACAACACACTTACACACAGCGCGCACACAACACACACAGCCCAGCCCGTTTACCTGTACCCGTGGGTAGACATCCCGGCCTTTGCCTTTTGGTAATAGCGCCTTCGGCACACCACACCACAGCACGGCAGAATAGGTCCTACACACCCCCATTCCCTCACCTCCTCTTCTCAGGTTCCGCGGCCAACGCCGACGACATCTTCAAGAGCCCTGCCTGGTGCAGGATGGGATGCCCTGCCTGGTGCAGGATGCCCTGCCTAGTGCAGGATGCCCTGCCTAGTGCAGGATGCCCTGCCCAGTGCGGGATGCCCTGCCCAGTGCGGGATGCCCTGCCCAGTGCAGGATGCCCTGCCTGGTGCAGGATGCCCTGCCATGTGCGGGATGCCCTGCCCGGTGCAGGATGCCCTGCCATGTGCGGGATGCCCTGCCCGGTGCAGGATGCCCTGCCATGTGCGGGATGCTCATTTTCTCACCCTCCGCCCCTCCTGCCCTAAAACAGGCCCAGAACCCTATCTAGCCCTCCCTCCCTCCGCCCATCCTGCCCTGAAACCAGCCCACAACCCTATCTTGCCCTCCCTCCCTCCGCCCATCCTGCCCTGAAACCAGCCCACTACCCTATCTAGCCCTCTGCCCCTCCGCCCCTCATTCCCTAAAACCAGCCCACAACCCAATCCAGCTCTCCCTCCCTCTGCCCCTCCAGCCCTAAAACAAGCCCTCAACCCAACCTAGCTCTCTCGCCACTAGCACAGCACAGCACACGGCACGGCACGGCGCACAGCACAGCACGGCACAGCACAGCACAGCACAGCACACAGCACACAGCACAGCACAGCGCACAGCACAGCACAGCACAGCACAACACAACACAGCATAACACAGCACAGCACACCACAGCACGGCAGAATAGGTCCTACACACCCCCATTCCCTCGCATCCTCTCCTCAGGTTTCGCGGTCAATGTCGACGACATTCTCAGGAGCCCTGCCTGGTGCAGGCATGCCCTGCCTAGTGCGGGATGCCCTGCCCAGTGCGGGATGCCCTGCCTGGTGCAGGATGCCCTGCCTGGTGCGGGATGCCCTGCCTGGTGCGGGATGCCCTGCCTGGTGCGGGATGCCCTGCCTGGTGCGGGATGCCTTGCCTGGTGTAGGATGCTCATTCTTCCTCCCTTCGCCCATCCAGCCCTAAAACAGGCCCATAACCCTATCCAGCCCTCCCTCCCTCCACCCATCCAGCCCAGAAACCAGCCCACAACCCTAACTAGCCCTCTTTCCCTCCCCCTTTCCTGCCCTAAAACCAGCCCACAGCCCAAACCAGCACTCCCCCCCTCTGCCCTTCCAGCCCTAAAACAAGCCCACAACCCAACCGAGCTCTCTCAGCACTAGCACAGCACAGCACACAGCACAGCACAGCACAGCACAGCACAGCACGGCATGGCACAGCACAGCACAGCACACAGCACAGCACACAGCACAACACAGCACAGACTGCACATTTGTCGTCAACGCCGACGACATTCTCAAGAGCCCAGCCTAGTGCCGGATGCCCTGCCTAGTGCAGGATGCCCTGCTCGGTGTGGGATGCCCTGCCCAGTGCGGGATGCCCTGCCCGGTGCGGGATGCCCTGCCTGGTGCGGGATGCCCTGCCATGTGCGGGATGCCCTGCCCAGTGCGAGGTGCCCTGCTTGGTGCGGGATGTCTTGTCTGTTGCAGGATGCTCACTTTCTCACTCTCCACCTCTCCTGCCCTGAAACAAGCCCATGACCCTATCCAGCCATCCCTCCCTCCGCCCCTCCTGCCCTGAAACCAGCCCGCAACCCAATCCAGCACTCCCCCCCTCAGTCCCTCCAGCCCTAAAACCAGCCCACAACCCAACCAAGCTCTCTCAACACTAGCACAATGCAGCACACAACACACCACACCACAGCCCACACGGGGGGGGGGGGCGACTACAACCGGTCCTGATGCGACATACCCCCCAGCTATCTGTCAAAACTCGGGGGGGGGGGCAGTTGGGGGGGGGGGGGGTCCAGCCGGGGGTCGGGGGGGGGGGTCAAGCCAGGGGTCGGGGGGGGGGGGGGCAAGCCGAGGGTTAGGGTTAGGGTCACCGCGCTGGTGGAACCAGTCTTGGTTTTATAACCATTTTTAGTGTCTAGGGTGGACCTACCAGGTTTAGCAGCAGCAGCAGCAGCAGCAAGCAAGCAGCAGCAGCAAGCAAGCAAGCAGCACGCGCGAAATGGGTAAAAATCAGAACCCCGTCGTGGGGGTTCAGATTCGGGTGAAATTTTGGTGGATGATACCTATGGGTGTGAAGTACAATCACACAAAGTTTGAGCAAGAAACTCCACGGTGGCGGCCGGGAACGGGATTTGCAAGTGGCGGACCTCGCTTTCAAAAACTGCACTTTAGGGCCAAAAACAGCCATTTTTGGGCTTAAAAAGCCCTAGAACACATTCAAAACGGCCAAACGAAGGGAAACGGTGGCTACTCTGCACGTGCGGCTTGACTTCCCTGTGTCAACGAGCTCTTTGCCGCCCTCTAACTCCATGACATGTCCCGGAAACGGCCCAAAAAGGCCCCCAGAAGCTTCAAATGCCGACAGCCACAAACCAAGAATAGGCCATATATTTGGCTGCATGGCTCAAAATGCGATTCCGAGGGCACCTACTCCACCCGCAACCCCCCACTTTTTGTGGTTTCCACCCCTTAGAATTGCCCAAACGGACGCCTACACCCTCGTACTTAGGCCCACTAGGCTGCGGCAAGCTGCAAGCTCAAGCCCAAACAGGTGGGTGCCCAAATGGGTCATTAGGGTCCAGTAGGGGCAAAAAGATGACTTTTCTCAAAAATGATCCTAGACCATGTGCGACGCTAAAACAAGTGTTTTTGGACCATTTTGAGCTTGTGGTGGCCCATTTTGGTCCTCCGAAAATCCCAAAATGCCTTGAAAATGGGCTGTTTTGGGACCAGAAATGGGTCAAGAATGGGTCAAAAACGCGTTTTTCCAAAAATCATCCTAGACCATTTGGGGTGCACAAACGGGTGAAATGAGCCCATTTTGAGCCCATTTTGGGGCATTTTGGCCCCTCAGAAGTCCAACAAAAGCCTTGAAAGTGGGCCTCGTGGTGATGGGGTTGACTTGCAAGCTGATTTCACTTTGTGAAGAGCCATCAATGTGTGAATCATTCTTGATGTCCTTCACCAGTCATAGCTAATGTTCCCTCCCCCACCAGCTCGGTCCCAATATTCAGTCTTGATTAGGGTCACCGAGCTGGTGGAACCAGTCTTGGTTTTATAACCCTTTTTAGTGTCTAGGGTGGACCTACCAGGTTTAGCAGCAGCAGCAGCAAGCAGCAGCAAGCAGCAGCAAGCAGCAAGCAGCAGCACGCGCGAAATGGGTAAAAATCAGAACCCCGTCGTGGGGGTTCAGATTCGGGTGAAATTTTGGTGGATGATACCTATGGGTGTGAAGTACAATCACACAAAGTTTGAGCAAGAAACTCAACGGTGGCGGCCGGGAACGGGATTTGCAAGTGGCGGACCTCGCTTTCAAAAACTGCACTTTAGGGCCAAAAACAGCCATTTTTGGGCTTAAAAAGCCCTAGAACACATTCAAAACGGCCAAACGAAGGGAAACGGTGGCTACTCTGCACGTGCGGCTTGACTTCCCTGTGTCAACGAGCTCTTTGCCGCCCTCTAACTCCATGACATGTCCCGGAAACGGCCCAAAAAGGCCCCCAGAAGCTTCAAATGCCGACAGCCACAAACCAAGAATAGGCCATATCTTTGGCTGCATGGCTCAAAATGCGATTCCGAGGGCACCTACTCCACCCGCAACCCCCCACTTTTTGTGGTTTCCACCCCTTAGAATTGCCCAAACGGACGCCTACACCCTCGTACTTAGGCCCACTAGGCTGCGGCAAGCTGCAAGCTCAAGCCCAAACAGGTGGGTGCCCAAATGGGTCATTAGGGTCCAGTAGGGGCAAAAAGATGACTTTTCTCAAAAATGATCCTAGACCATGTGCGACGCTAAAACAAGTGTTTTTGGACCATTTTGAGCTTGTGGTGGCCCATTTTGGTCCTCCGAAAATCCCAAAATGCCTTGAAAATGGGCTGTTTTGGGACCAGAAATGGGTCAAGAATGGGTCAAAAACGCGTTTTTCCAAAAATCATCCTAGACCATTTGGGGTGCACAAACGGGTGAAATGAGCCCATTTTGAGCCCATTTTGGGGCATTTTGGCCCCTCAGAAGTCCAACAAAAGCCTTGAAAGTGGGCCTCGTGGTGATGGGGTTGACTTGCAAGCTGATTTCACTTTGTGAAGAGCCATCAATGTGTGAATCATTCTTGATGTCCTTCACCAGTCATAGCTAATGTTCCCTCCCCCACCAGCTCGGTCCCAATATTCAGTCTTGATTAGGGTCACCGAGCTGGTGGAACCAGTCTTGGTTTTATAACCCTTTGTAGTGTCTAGGGTGGACCTACCAGGTTTAGCAGCAGCAGCAGCAAGCAGCAGCAAGCAGCAGCAAGCAGCAAGCAGCAGCACGCGCGAGATGGGTAAAAATCAGAACCCCGTCGTGGGGGTTCAGATTCGGGTGAAATTTTGGTGGATGATACCTATGGGTGTGAAGTACAATCACACAAAGTTTGAGCAAGAAACTCCACGGTGGCGGCCGGGAACGGGATTTGCAAGTGGCGGACCTCGCTTTCAAAAACTGCACTTTAGGGCCAAAAACAGCCATTTTTGGGCTTAAAAAGCCCTAGAACACATTCAAAACGGCCAAACGAAGGGAAACGGTGGCTACTCTGCACGTGCGGCTTGACTTCCCTGTGTCAACGAGCTCTTTGCCGCCCTCTAACTCCATGACATGTCCCGGAAACGGCCCAAAAAGGCCCCCAGAAGCTTCAAATGCCGACAGCCACAAACCAAGAATAGGCCATATCTTTGGCTACATGGCTCAAAATGCGATTCCGAGGGCACCTACTCCACCCGCAACCCCCCACTTTTTGTGGTTTCCACCCCTTAGAATTGCCCAAACGGACGCCTACACCCTCGTACTTAGGCCCACTAGGCTGCGGCAAGCTGCAAGCTCAAGCCCAAACAGGTGGGTGCCCAAATGGGTCATTAGGGTCCAGTAGGGGCAAAAAGATGACTTTTCTCAAAAATGATCCTAGACCATGTGCGACGCTAAAACAAGTGTTTTTGGACCATTTTGAGCTTGTGGTGGCCCATTTTGGTCCTCCGAAAATCCCAAAATGCCTTGAAAATGGGCTGTTTTGGGACCAGAAATGGGTCAAGAATGGGTCAAAAACGCGTTTTTCCAAAAATCATCCTAGACCATTTGGGGTGCACAAACGGGTGAAATGAGCCCATTTTGAGCCCATTTTGGGGCATTTTGGCCCCTCAGAAGTCCAACAAAAGCCTTGAAAGTGGGCCTCGTGGTGATGGGGTTGACTTGCAAGCTGATTTCACTTTGTGAAGAGCCATCAATGTGTGAATCATTCTTGATGTCCTTCACCAGTCATAGCTAATGTTCCCTCCCCCACCAGCTCGGTCCCAATATTCAGTCTTGATTAGGGTCACCGAGCTGGTGGAACCAGTCTTGGTTTTATAACCCTTTTTAGTGTCTAGGGTGGACCTACCAGGTTTAGCAGCAGCAGCAGCAAGCAGCAGCAAGCAGCAGCAAGCAGCAAGCAGCAGCACGCGCGAGATGGGTAAAAATCAGAACCCCGTCGTGGGGGTTCAGATTCGGGTGAAATTTTGGTGGATGATACCTATGGGTGTGAAGTACAATCACACAAAGTTTGAGCAAGAAACTCCACGGTGGCGGCCGGGAACGGGATTTGCAAGTGGCGGACCTCGCTTTCAAAAACTGCACTTTAGGGCCAAAAACAGCCATTTTTGGGCTTAAAAAGCCCTAGAACACATTCAAAACGGCCAAACGAAGGGAAACGGTGGCTACTCTGCACGTGCGGCTTGACTTCCCTGTGTCAACGAGCTCTTTGCCGCCCTCTAACTCCATGACATGTCCCGGAAACGGCCCAAAAAGGCCCCCAGAAGCTTCAAATGCCGACAGCCACAAACCAAGAATAGGCCATATCTTTGGCTACATGGCTCAAAATGCGATTCCGAGGGCACCTACTCCACCCGCAACCCCCCACTTTTTGTGGTTTCCACCCCTTAGAATTGCCCAAACGGACGCCTACACCCTCGTACTTAGGCCCACTAGGCTGCGGCAAGCTGCAAGCTCAAGCCCAAACAGGTGGGTGCCCAAATGGGTCATTAGGGTCCAGTAGGGGCAAAAAGATGACTTTTCTCAAAAATGATCCTAGACCATGTGCGACGCTAAAACAAGTGTTTTTGGACCATTTTGAGCTTGTGGTGGCCCATTTTGGTCCTCCGAAAATCCCAAAATGCCTTGAAAATGGGCTGTTTTGGGACCAGAAATGGGTCAAGAATGGGTCAAAAACGCGTTTTTCCAAAAATCATCCTAGACCATTTGGGGTGCACAAACGGGTGAAATGAGCCCATTTTGAGCCCATTTTGGGGCATTTTGGCCCCTCAGAAGTCCAACAAAAGCCTTGAAAGTGGGCCTCGTGGTGATGGGGTTGACTTGCAAGCTGATTTCACTTTGTGAAGAGCCATCAATGTGTGAATCATTCTTGATGTCCTTCACCAGTCATAGCTAATGTTCCCTCCCCCACCAGCTCGGTCCCAATATTCAGTCTTGATTAGGGTCACCGAGCTGGTGGAACCAGTCTTGGTTTTATAACCCTTTGTAGTGTCTAGGGTGGACCTACCAGGTTTAGCAGCAGCAGCAGCAAGCAGCAGCAAGCAGCAGCAAGCAGCAAGCAGCAGCACGCGCGAGATGGGTAAAAATCAGAACCCCGTCGTGGGGGTTCAGATTCGGGTGAAATTTTGGTGGATGATACCTATGGGTGTGAAGTACAATCACACAAAGTTTGAGCAAGAAACTCAGCGGTGGCGGCCGGGAACGGGATTTGCAAGTGGCGGACCTCGCTTTCAAAAACTGCACTTTAGGGCCAAAAACAGCCATTTTTGGGCTTAAAAAGCCCTAGAACACATTCAAAACGGCCAAACGAAGGGAAACGGTGGCTACTCTGCACGTGCGGCTTGACTTCCCTGTGTCAACGAGCTCTTTGCCGCCCTCTAACTCCATGACATGTCCCGGAAACGGCCCAAAAAGGCCCCCAGAAGCTTCAAATGCCGACAGCCACAAACCAAGAATAGGCCATATCTTTGGCTACATGGCTCAAAATGCGATTCCGAGGGCACCTACTCCACCCGCAACCCCCCACTTTTTGTGGTTTCCACCCCTTAGAATTGCCCAAACGGACGCCTACACCCTCGTACTTAGGCCCACTAGGCTGCGGCAAGCTGCAAGCTCAAGCCCAAACAGGTGGGTGCCCAAATGGGTCATTAGGGTCCAGTAGGGGCAAAAAGATGACTTTTCTCAAAAATGATCCTAGACCATGTGCGACGCTAAAACAAGTGTTTTTGGACCATTTTGAGCTTGTGGTGGCCCATTTTGGTCCTCCGAAAATCCCAAAATGCCTTGAAAATGGGCTGTTTTGGGACCAGAAATGGGTCAAGAATGGGTCAAAAACGCGTTTTTCCAAAAATCATCCTAGACCATTTGGGGTGCACAAACGGGTGAAATGAGCCCATTTTGAGCCCATTTTGGGGCATTTTGGCCCCTCAGAAGTCCAACAAAAGCCTTGAAAGTGGGCCTCGTGGTGATGGGGTTGACTTGCAAGCTGATTTCACTTTGTGAAGAGCCATCAATGTGTGAATCATTCTTGATGTCCTTCACCAGTCATAGCTAATGTTCCCTCCCCCACCAGCTCGGTCCCAATATTCAGTCTTGATTAGGGTTAGGGTTAGGGTCACCGAGCTGGTGGAACCGGTCTTGGTTTTATAACCCTTTTTAGTGTCTAGGGTGGACCTACCAGGTTTGGCAGCAGCAGCAGCAAGCAGCAAGCAGCAGCACGCGCGAAATGGGTAAAAATCAGAACTCCGTCGTGGTGCTTCAGATTCGGGTGAAATTTTGGCGAACAATACCTATGGGTGTGAAGCATAATCACACAAAGTTTGAGCAAGAAACTCAACGGTGGCGGCCGGGAACGGGATTCGCAAGTGGCGGACGTCAGTTTCAAAAACTGCAGTTTAGGGCCAAAAACAGTCGTTTTGGGCCAAAAAAGCCCTGGAACACATTCAAAACGGCCAAACAAAGGGAAACGGTTGGTACACTTCACGTGCGGATTGACTTGCCCGTGTCAACGAGCTCTTTGCCGCCCTCTAACTCCATGATATGTCCCGGAAACGGCCCAAAAAGGCCCCCAGAAGCTTCAAATGCCGACAGCCACAAACCAAGAATAGGCCATATATTTGGCTACATGGCTCAAAATGCGATTCCGAGGGCACCTACTCCACCCGAAACACCCCACTTTTTGTGGTTTCCACCCCTCAGAATTGCCCAAACGGACGCCTAGACCCCAATACCTAGGCCCACTAGGCTGCGGCAAGCTGCAAGCTCAAGCCCAAACAGGTGGGTGCCCAAATGGGTCATTAGGGTCCAGTAGGGGCAAAAAGATGACTTTTCTCAAAAATGATCCTAGACCATGTGTGACGCTAAAACAAGTGTTTTTGGACCGTTTTAGGCTTGTGGTGGCCCATTTTGGTCCTCCGAAAATCCCAAAATGCCTTCAAAATGGGCTGTTTTGGGACCAGAAATGGGTCAAAAATGGGTCAAAAACGCATTTTTCCAAAAATCATCCTAGACCATTTGGGGTGCACAAACGGGTGAAATGAGCCCATTTTGAGCCCATTTTGGGGCATTTTGGGCCCTTAGAAGTCCAACAAAAGCCTTGAAAGTGGGCCTCGTGCTGATGGGGTTCAGTTGCAGGCTGATTTCACTTTGTCAAGAGCCATCGATGTGTGAATCATTCTTGATGTCCCTCACCAGTCATAGCTGATGTTTCCTCCCCCACCAGCTCGGTCCCAATATTCAGTCTTGATTAGGGCTAGGGTTGCTGTTAGGGCCTGCAGCCCTCGTGTAGCCCTCCTTCAGGTCAAAATTTGTTCTTGTTGTTTTGACACAAATATGAATTCTGTGCACAATTTTGAGCATTTTGAGTATAAACACATAGTATGAAAAAAAAATTGGCGCCTTCGGCGCCGGACAGTCTTCTCTAGGGACACTTGCTGGTGGCCGACCCGGCACCACTATCTTTCAAAACCCGGGGGGGGGGGGGGGGCGGGGGGGTGTCGCATACAGAGACCGGGCCCGGCCGCCCCCCCGTGACAGCACAGCACTGCACTGCGCATCGCCGCCAACGCCGGCGAGATTTTCAAGAGCCCTATCTGGTGCAGGATGCCCTGCCCGGTGCGGGATGCCCTGCGTGGTACGAGATTTTCAAGAGCCCTGTCTGGTGTGGGATGCCCTGCCTGATGCGGGATGCCCTGCCATGTGCGGGATGCCCTGCTGTAGCAGGATGCCTTGCTGCGGCAGGATACCCTGCCGCAGCAAGAAAGCGGCAGAGGAAATCAGGCCCAGAGCACGATGGCGCGCAGGCCGAAGGGGGGGAGGGGGGCACGGCGCACAGGAAGCGCCACCAACGCTTCGCGGCGAGGGATGGAGTCCCGCCCCCGCACCGCAGCCGGGGTCGGTGCACGCCCCCCCCCCCCCCCCCCGCCGCATAGGACCCGCAGCCGCCACCGCAGGGCAGAGCAGCGGGGACCACAGCATACCCCCGCTTCCCGCCGAGGAAAACACACTCGCACACAGCACGCGCGCAACACACACAGCCCTCCCGTTTACCTGTACCCGTGGGTAGACATCCCGGCCATTGCCTTCTGGTAACAGCGCCTTCGGCACACCACGCCACACCACACCACACCCAACCGCAGCGCATACCACAGCAACGCACCACACCACAATGCACCGCACTGCAGTGCATGCACCGCACCACACCGCACTATGCCGCGCCGCACCACACTACACCACACCACATTGCACCACCCCTGCACTGCACCGCACCGCAGCGCACTACAACACACCCCACCCCACCCCACCACAAAAAACCCCACCACACCACATACCAAACTGTACCACAAACCACTACACCGCACCACATGGCATTGCACCGCGTCCCATTGCCTTGCCACTCCACACGATCACATACCATCCCACTACACTGCACCATCCCACACCACAACACACCTCACCACAACGCTGCACAGCACAGCATAGCATCACACAGCCTACATAGCCTAAAGATGCCAGTGCATTGCAGAGAACCATGTAACTGTAACTGTATGAAGGAACAGGGGCATTTCGACAATGAAGCCTTCTCCCATATCAAGAGGAGGGAGTAGAGCAAATTGCACCAACAAATTGTTGGTTGGAGCCATGAGCACAAGCAGTTGGTTGAAAGGGGCATGAAGCTTTTAAAAATGTGTTGGAGCTGGACTTTGCCTTTTCGGTCCTTTTCAATGGTCCGCGGTGTAGTCTCCCCGTTCCAGACTCAGATTTCCAAATTCAAGCATCCCAATCGCCCGAGCTGATGAAAGATCAAAACCAAAGCTCAGAAATAGGTTGTACACTGAGCACCAAACAATAGGAAGATGATGCAGATTGCGCTTGCACACACCAAAGCATGTAGCTGCGCGTCCGAACCCCAGGTACAGTGTGTGAGTGCCAAGGCAAGGACAAAGATCATATTTCAGAGCTGAGCCCATGGACCCCAAAAGAAAAGTCATGCTCTACCACCTGAACCAGAAAAACCTGGGTCGAATTCTGGGTAATGATGGGACTGACCTAGCAGCAACACCTGAGCATCCACTTAACAAATCCCACAGTCGTCATAACAAGAATAATGGTTTCTGGACTCGGAGGACACCCAATATCTTCCCTCACCTCACACCCAAAACTGAGGAGGCCCCTACCGCATACAGGCCCCCGGCGCCCCCAGAGCTGCTCCTACCCCTGCCGTGTATATATATATAACCCCTGCCGTTTAGGGTCCCCAGAGCCGAAGCAGACACGGCCGCACACCCCATGCCGTATCGGGGTCTTCAAAGTGTGTAGGGAGACAAATGGCGATGCAGTCCCTGGTGCAATCCCTGGTGTGGGGTCCCCAAGGTGGAAGAGTTCGATAGCTCCTTGGACAGTGCCCATCCAATGTGTTTGGGACAAACAAAATTACCCGGTTTACATGCCGCTGTGGCAACGTTCCCCCTGAGTCCCCCTTTGTAACACAAGCACCACACGAATCACTCGACCAAAGGGGCCACTTCTTACACAAAGTGTGGCCTCGAGGGCCACCAATCCGGGGAATACACAGCCCGAAAACGTGCCCCATCACGGCGCCTGCCCTGCGTATGGCATGTGCAGCCAGGCCCTCCAAGGCATACCCCATGATGGCCCATCCGGAGTCCACAGCGTTGAGGTCATCTGTCCGCATGGGCCCTGGAACCGCCCTGCCAGTGGCTGAGGCGTAGGGCGGCATCATATGGCCCCTCTGCATTCCTGGCATGGCCTCTGCAGTGACAGGGGTGGCGGGTGTCCATTGGGCGCAGGAAACCCAAGATAGGACTGCAAGAGCCGTGCCTGTCATCAGGTTTGCCAGGGCTGTTCCTTTGCCCCCCCCCCTGCCTCTCCGTGTCCTTCCAGCACCACCCTGCCGCCCACCCCACAACCACCACCATCTCTCACTTCAAAACAGAAATGCCCCCTTCCCTTGACCCCGCTCCCTCTCGGTCCAGCACAAACGACCGGAAAATTGCGTACCACTCCCTCTGCAGCACTGGCCCCGTCGCTTTGCCACCTTTCGGCACCTGCTCCCCCTTGCTCCACAGCTGGTCTGTCAGACTCGTCTGTCAGAAGTTCATTCCAAACGAAACTGGACACCCCCTTCGGAATCCCATTGGCACATTGTTTCGGACAAAAGCTTTGCTCTTCAGTCGCCCAAACACATGAATTCTGTGAGCTCCAGGACCAGAGCTTTAATTCAGGCAGGACGCCCCTCTGCAGGCCCCCTCCCAACGAACCCATCAAAGTTTTTGTTCGGGGACGCACACTAGTGAAGCACCAAACATGCTCCGCTTCATCACCGCAGCAGAGGGGCTTTCTCAGTGGGTTTGGGACCAAACTTCATGGGTATTGCGAGCATCATTGCTTGCAGTCTCGGGCCCAGGGGTGGGGCACGGCGGTGCTTGAATGTTATCAGCAAGGTAAAGAGAAAGATGTGGGTGAACAGACAGACAAATGCCCCTGCCTATTAGGATCTGCATATACTGGTCATGCGTTGGCAAATTAACATGTACATTCCCTCATACCATGCACAGTGCCCACACACTGTGCAAAATGTCTACAAATGGCAGGGAAGTGTTTCTTTGGTCGCAGATTCCCTCACGTGCATCACATTGGAAATTCAGCCATGTCCTTATGCCAAACGTCCTCCAACTACTCAGACCCTGCTTCAAATGTCCAAGACACACCGTGCAGTTTGTAGACACTGCGCCTAGTTATTAGACACTGCGCCCAGTCCAAAACAGCCAAACGAAGGAAAACGGTTGGTACACTCCACGTGCGGCTTGACTTGCTCATGTCATAGAGAGTGTCAAAATAGGCCACCACGGGCTCAAATTACATGTTTTGGCATTCCATGTGGTCTCGGATCATTGTTGAAAAAGAGATATTTTTTGCCTGTGGTGGACCCTGTTGACCCATTTTAGCACCCACTCGTTTGGGCTCGAGCTTGTTGCTTCCCACAGCCTAGTGGGCACTGGTACGGTACGGGGTTTAGGTGTACGTCTGGGCAATTTCAAGGGGTGGAGAGCGCAGAAAGTGGGGGGTTGCAGGTGGACTAGGTGCCCTCGGCATCACGTTTTGAGCCACATAGCCAAAGATATGGCCTGTTCTTGGTTTGGGGCTGTCTACAGCCAAACTTCATAGATTTTGAGGCTTTGGGACCCTTTTGGGCGCGTTTCTTGGATATATTGTGGAGTCAGAGCGCACCACAGGGGTTTTCCACACGAGCAAATCAAGTCGCACTGACCGTGGAGTGTATGAATTGTTTCCCTTCGTTTGGCTGTTTTCAAAAGGATCTTGGGCCGTTTGGGGCAAAGAACGGCTTTTTTTGGCCCAAAATGACCCAGATTTGGGGGGCACCTCCCAACTTGGTGCCTGCACCCTGCGGAGCCATCAGTGACTTTCAGGCTCAAAACTTGGATTCGGCAACACCACCACCTAGGCTTTAGGATGGCTAGAGTAGAGTAGAGCCCGAAGTGCTGGGACAGATTGACCGTGAAAACAGAACCGTGATGCGCTTGCTTTTTGCTTGTTGCTCGTTGCTTGTTGCTGCTAACTAGACAAAAGAGGACCGGGCTGTAGCGATATGTACCATACATATACCGTATAGTATAGTATATATACCTAGCAAGCACTATATATGTGCTGAATCATATATACTTGCTGGAGAATGATGACGGGGTTGAGAGGGGGCGCTGCGCTGTTGGACTACAGGTATGGCCTGCACCATCTTTGCGTCTCCTCTGCCAGTGCACAGGGTGTCTTTCTGGCAGGCAGGTGCAGCAGAGGGGAAAGAAGTCCAGGCAGCGGCCCTGTATGGCTCAATGCAGGCCCCCGAACCACAACTGTTGCCCACGGACAACAAGGAACGCCAGTATAGTGGGCGAACATGGCAATGCTGCGAAGGTGCAGAGCGATCCGCTATTTTGGTTGGCGGCACCACCTACTGACGTACGAGGGTACCAATCTGTACCTCAAGGGCCAGCTCCAGGACATAGAGGCCCTGAGATCCGGCGATTGGACAGTAACCGACGGTGGCTGGAAAGAAACAGGCGGTCTTCAACGGCGCTCCTCTTTCAAGACAAAGCATATCCCTGGCGGGTCAGGATTCGAGGGCCGGACCGACATTGCAAGCACCTCGGGAGTGGCCTCCAACATGTTTGCTGCCGGGCCGCTTCCGCTTTGTGTAGAAGCTCTTCAGCTGGAACTTGTTCAGCGGCAGGCTCGAGTCTGGGCTGACGCCGTCCCCTTGCAGCAGCGTGTGTATGCGGTTGAGGATGGACCGGTCCAGTAGAGCCTTGGGCCGTCGGGTACCGCTGCCTTGGCTGCCAGCACAGTACTCGTCCTGGCTCTCTGCAAACAGGAGCAGAATGGCGGTTACATCATCTCCGCTTCTCTTGTGCAGCTCAATTTCCAGGCACCACTGTGCACCAGAAGGTGGATGCCTGCCCAATACTGCGCTGCAAAATTCAGGCAATTGCCACAGTTAAGAGGCTGAGTGCCGCAAACTGGTACCCTCCCCCCCCCTTGCAAAGTCCCGGGGTAGCGCGCGACGGTCTCCCGGGTGGGGGGGGGAGACGGTCACCAAGTGACGGTGTCCCGGGGGGGGGGGGGATTGCAAGGGCACCAAGTGTGCGTGAGTGGTACCGTACATGGTCACCGGGAGAAAACATCTTGGGTCTGAAGTGGCAACACAACACACCCATACAACGCCTTTGGAGAGAGAATATCACAGAACATACACAGGTGCTTGATTTGTAGTACTGGGAAAGCAATGCAAGGCCATGCGTAAAGCAGATGGGCAACACAAACCAGCACAATTCATGTTAACTAGAAAAACATGGAAGTGACGGTGTCCCGGGGGGGGGGGGAACTTTGCAAGGGGGGGGACTTTGCAAGGGGGGGGGAGGGTAGCTGCCTGGCTCAGCGGATGAGTTCAGAAACTGTCAAGAGAAGAAGCAACGCCCCCCCCCCCCCGCGCGCAACGTGAAGCTACACTACTGAACTATGACGATTGAGGTTCTGGCCCCGCTACAGTGGGGCAGACAGCCATACAGATGGCCTGGGGCCCTTGTCGGAGCCGCAAACGGGTGTCATTAGGAGTCATCGGGATGCATGGGAGCAGTACGCAGGGGGTGAGACACGACGGGGCAGGAGCAGCCAGTCGCCTTCACCCCATCGACCTTCCCCGCATCTATGCGCACTCGTGGACAGTGCCGTTCTGGCACTTGCCCCAGCCGTCCCGCTGGCACACGCGTCCCTTCGTGGCACACGCCCCGGCATTCTCGTCCGGCGCGCCGGCCTGCGCGCCCCGCCCATCCCGCTGGCCCGAGAGCCCTGATCGCCCCCCGTACGCACGGGCCCCCCGGGCGTCTCGCCGGTCCGCGCGGGCCTGCACGTCCCATCAGCCTGCACAGCGGTTCTTGGGGGGTTGGGCCCTGTTACAGCAACACTCACTGAACATCACATCAAAACCCATTGAAGCGGGTTGCACCATCAACGAGAATTTTGTACCCCCCCCCCCCCTTGTATAAGCCACGCCAATGTACACAATTATTACGGTCCCTACGCCTACTGTAGCTTGGACAAGGGCGTGGCTTGCGCACAACACATACAACTGCTGACACACACGTGCGCAGGCCACATGTGCTAAAATTGGCAATTCAGGACCTATGGGATGCATCAGACTTAAAAAAAAAAATTCTTGGTGCACCAGCAGGGGGCCACATGTGCTGAAATTGGCAAATGTGACGACAAACCCATGTCTTATGTGGCCGGACTACATTTCGTACGTAAGTAAATTGCGTACAAAATTATTATGGTCCCTACACCTACTGTAGCTTGGACAAGGGCGTAGCTTATACAAGGGGGGGGGGGGGTACTAGGCAGAGTAACACGCAGGCTCAGACCGGGTCTCGAGAACCGCTGAGCGTCCTTATTGTATATCTTCGGTAAGCATCTCCTTGCCTTAGCACACCAGCCCACGAGAATCACGTGATGTGCATGCGGGACCATGGCCCCAGGGATGGCCTCCAACGCAGCAGAGGGCCATCACACTGCATGCACCTTCCCGCCGTGGCCCAACCCCACGAATGTGCTTGAGGAGTGGGGGGCTGCAGGGAGGGTCCAGCAGCGGTTGCAAAAGCGGTTACCAGCAGGTGAAAAATCGGTGGGTAGGCCATTTCTGGCGGGTACAAACAGGTTGGAGGGCCGTTGAGGGCGGACAGAAGCGGTGCCAGGGGTGACCGTCATCCCCCGGAGGGGCAAGGGCCACCCCCGCCAAGCGCAAGCCTAACCCGCCCCTTTTCTTTCCCACAACAACTGGCTCAAAAACACACCATCCTGCGCTCTCAACGGCAAAAGCTGTCGTCAGGAGAGTGACTGTCGGACGGAGCAGGGCCTGGTACGGACATGGGGCAGCCACACGGACCCCACAAGACGACCAGAACCGCGATGTAAAGCTCTCATGGAGGGGCTCTGAGGAGGAAAGCTGTGGCCCAGAGGGTGAATTGCAAGCAGGCCATTGTCCACGGACCCCAAACTGGTGTCACTGGGGCGCCCATATCGGAAAACGTTTCCTCACGAAAAAAAATTATTGAATGGGCCCGAAACTGAAGGTCAATTTTGGGTACACAAAAACCTTTGGGCCTCTGATACTGCCCCCACCTGCTGGGGGTTGCCACTAAGCAGTGGCCTGAGTTCAGGCTCCAGGGGCAGCGGCATGTGACCTGGTGAGCCCAATCGCTGGCATCATTTTTGGATCGCCGTGTTAGCGCAGAGGGGGTCGGGGCGGTTGGGTATATGGTCACTTTGGTCGGGGGGTGGTGGGGGGCTCCTCCTGTGGCTGCGGGCCGTTCCAATGTAAGGCTCGGGGTGGACAGGAAAGGGAGGAGCTTCACCGACATGGTGTGGGCAGAGGGTGCAGCCCCACAGAAGACGACACACACAACACACACCAATGCTGTCAGCACCAGAGTCATCTGAGGATTCATCGGCTGCCTTCGAGGCCGTCCGGTGCCCAGCAATGCACGCCGCATCCCATTTCTGCGACCCAGGGACCTCGAAACCGACATCCAAAGCCAAGGAACTGAAAACCGACATGGCAGAACACGCGCGACCTAAACCTCTTTCCTGATGCACACACACAGGCACACGCCGCTACAGCCCCCAGTTTGGTACAGGTACCGGGCAAATATGCAAAAAATTTAAAATATGAATTTTTGCAAAGCTGAAAAACAATGAATGTTTAGCAAAAATTTGGCTTTGCCCCCCAAAAGTGGGAAGAAAAAATTGCGGTTTTTTCTTGCGAATGTCCCATTCTGCGTGACCACACCATCATATACGGCCAGAAATGTTGTGAATTTTCTTATTCATTTTTTGCGAAGTGTTCAACAAGAATCAAACACATCCATCCAGAGAGCACCAAGGTGACACAAAAATTTGTTTCGGATGGATCTTGTTACTTTCTACTGCACTCCGGGTTGATGTTGTTTATTCCTGGTTTGCCAACCCTGTGTGCCTGTTGGGGAGATGCTGCGAACACTTTGTTAGGCAACTCCTTTCCCAATGGATTCCAATATTTGTCAAAACAAAGTGGACATCATTAGACAAAATGTCGTCGGCAGGGGCCACGAGAGTGTCAATACTGGCATGATTCACCATGCCCAGAATGATTTCGCGGCAAAGCACATCAGCTTGCGCCAAGTGTCGCGGCATCGTTCAATTGCTTCCTCATGGGGAAAAGATGGAGAAAATGATGATTGGAAAGTGAACATGTCTATCACACAGAGTATGACACAGGAAGCAAAGAGTGCCGCAAGCAGTGATGAGGCAGAATGCAAACTGATGAGACACCCCTAGTCATAGTTGCAATTAGTTACTTAATTGTCTAATTTGCAAAATTTCAGCCGTTTTTGTGGCTTGTGGGTGGAAATTGAATCCAATTTTTTCTTAATGTTTTTTCAAAATTTGACCCCAATTGCACAGCGAATTAAATATTTTGGCAAAACCTTCGTATTTGTTCGGTAAAGCAAAAATTAAAAGAGGCCAAAGAAAACAGGTCACCCCCCAGAAAAAGTAAGAATGAGTCGTTTCCATTTGGTACAGCCAGAGGCGGGCTTGGTGGGGGTTCCTATTTTCCGGGGATGCAGGCCATTGCAATGTTGTTCTCCATCTTTGGCCTATTGCTTGCGCAGTGGGGGAGGGGGGATGGTCGCCAAGTGACGGTCCCCGGAGGGGGGGGGGGATTGCAAGGGTATTTCAACACAAAATGTGGTACCCTCCACTGATGCAAGCAAACAGAACACGGGGGAAGCGACTTTTGCATTGGTGCGGTGCCAATATCATTCATGCAACACCAATATTATTGGGGATACAAAAGAACGGTAAAAAACTTCCAGGTATGAAGTGTGCATGAGTGGTGCAGTACATGGTCACCGGGAGAAATAGCTGGGGCCTGAAAAGGCAACACAACACTCCATACACCATCTTTGGAGAGAGAATATGGCAGAACACACACAGGCGATTGATTTGAAGTAATGGGAAACCAATGCAAGGCCGTGTGTGACAGATTGGCAACACAAACCACCTAATAGATGTTAACAAAATATTGAAGTGATGGTATCCTGCAGGGGGGGGGGGATTGCAAGGATGGGAGATTTCAAGGGGGGGGGTTAATTTGAGCCTGGTGCTTATTCTTTTTAGGGGGTAACAAGAAATGCTTTCCCAACATCACTAGTCTGCAGCATGTCAATTCCGAGAGCTGTGTGTCATCATGTTGATGTTGCAGTGTAGACGTGTGTGTGTGGGTCCATGAATGGCGATATCATCTCCGCTTTTGGTGCGGCTCTTTTTCCTACGCATCATGCAGCATTGTGCACGAAACTTGATGGTGCAAAACCTGCAAAATACCGTGCTGCAGACATCCTGAGGGTCTGGAGCTACCGGTGGTGGTACTGTTCACATGCAGTGCCCAGTGATGTTCGCTGCTTTGTTGTGCCATGTTGCCGAAAAAATTGTTGGCTCAGCAGTCTGGCCGTTTTGAAGCCTTGGGACTTCCAGCAGAACAACTTGGAGCACCACGCCTGACCGATTTGCATCTGCTGAGCTGGCAGAGCGGCTCAATGTCCTGCCTTGTCCTTGCTCATCCCAGTCCAGTCCCTTTCGCAGGCAAGGGCTTTGGCTCCACTTTGGCTGCTGTGACCCAATGATCCTGAAAACCCCTGCCTTAATTGCGACCCTTGAGCCGCAGGAACATGTGGCGGGGCAAAGGAGGGAGATGCAGGGCAGGGCGTGGGAAGGGGCATGACAGGAGATGCCGGGCAAAGGGGGAGGGGCAACAACGGAGATGGCATCACTTGATGACCCTCAAGTGGGCCGCAAGTGATAAATGGGCCAACAAGGATGAATGGATACTGGTCCTCACAAAATGCAATTTTGGCCCCAGTTTTCAGGCTTGGGCTGGTCATTTGTCGCAAGGAACTGATTCCACACAAACATTGCACAGTGGCCCAGGGCATAGTGCAAGGCATCTGCAGCCCTGTGTCCCAGAAAGAACCCTGAAAGCCAGCAAACCATTGCACGTGGGCCTTGTGGGTGCAAAGGACCATACCCATCGCTGTTTATTTTTGATGTGCTGAGTGACTGGATGCATCGCCCAAGGCCTGTGAACTCATTGCGCAGGAAGTGCGTACGGGAGGCGATCGGAAAGCACCCCAGTGATGAAGGGTGCTCATCGGGTGCGCACTGTGTCCTGCCAGTCTGAAGCACAAAGCACGACAGAGACCATGTGTATTCAGACCCACCAATGGGTACAAGCCCTGGTTCCTGCATAGTTCAGCGACGGCATGACCGACCTGCCATCGTGCTGGATCTACGTTACCCATTGTTCCTGATGAACATGGCATAATACTGCAGGGAAGGGAACAGGCAAAAAGCGTGAGGATGGCCCCTCCCCTTGGGGTATCCGCAACACGAAAGAAAAAACTTGGTTTGCAGCCTACTGACGGCCAGAGACTCCCAAAACTGTCCTCATGGCACGTATGATCAGACGAGGGACACCCACCACCCACACCGTAGCGTGGCGACCTCAACATGGTTTGCGAAACAAGGCAAAGCCGGACGCTTCCTGAGGGCAAACGAGGGCTGGAATGGAAAATCGAGAGGGGCATCTCACCGAGTCAGAACCCTCCCCCCACACACCTCAGAAATGCCACCAGTACGACCCACCCCATCCCCCATGGCTCCCTCCCGCCTGTGCACACACCCACAGCTCCCAGTGTGCACACTACTGTGACCACTGTTGATCTCAGGGAGCCACATGAGGTCCCCCATCGCTCTATGACATTCCGCTGCCTCCAATCCCTCACCATGGCCACGCCTGCGACCGTGTGCCCTGCCCCATGAATGAACTGCACCGCACAGCACACCACACTGCGTCCCGTCAGGGATCACGCCGCGCAGGGTGGAGGGGGCACGATGAATCCGCCGATGGTGACGACTGTGCAGATGAATATGCGCAAATTGCAAACCTCCAATTACTTTTTTTGGGGGCGGCAGGTTGGCAGGTTGTTTGGCACAAGTACCTGCAAATTGGTCGAAACTTTTGCCTTCCCACGAAAGGCTTTCGTAAACAGAAAAAATTGTGAATGCGGACTCGCATAAAACAGGCCCACGGGCAGGCCGCTGAAAAACAAATATCTCTTTAGAGGGGCGGGGGGGGGGGGGGGGCAGGTAGCAGAGGATTCGGAGAGTCACGTCCGAATGCTGCGCAGATCTTGCACCTCAAAATCAGGCCGCCAAGCGCACCACGCCGACGGCCTGCAAAAACCCTTGTTGCTGCAATCCAACGGGCTGCAAAGTGCAAGCGTACCCGCCCGCCCTGCCACCGCCCGCTCCGCCACCGCTGCCGCGTCAGCCAAAGACGGCGCGTGCCTTTGCAGGTGCATGTGTGCTCAACAGTGCCACACAACGCCATGTCTCACCAAAACGGGCACTACTGTCAACGACCCGATCGAGGCAGTTGACAAACGCACGGATGCAATTCTTTGACTGGCTGGACCTGCGGCCGAAACGTCGTTGAAAATCTTGATCTACACATTCGAGTCTGGCATCCAAATGGGGTTTTGTGCACGTGGGCACTAGCCAAACTGTTGGATAACAAAGCACCTCTCGCTCGCTCACTTAGCCCCTGCTTCCCTACCAACCGCCCTCGCAAAGGGAGAGGGCACACATATGCGCCGGGACACACGCCCACACCAGTTTGCCTTCAGATCGTCGGAATTTTGCGGGCCCCTCATACCCGCCGGTTGTGCAGCCCTCACTCCGGGACACCACATTCCAATCCTCGTCCTCAGGACTAGCCCCCCACTCCTCATCCCGGCCGGCAGCCATGGCTCTCCGCCGCTCCTCCCGGGGTCCCACGTGCGACAGCGGCCGACGCAATTTCAACGGCACTTTGATCCCACTGGCTGCTCCTGCTGCCTCGCCAGCCGGCTGGACCAGCCCCTTGCCACCCTGGCGCAGTCGCCTGTGCGTTACAGCTCCCGTTGGCTCCCCCTGCGCCTCCCCAGGCCGCGAGGCAGGGCCGTCACATGACCCAAACTGCAATTCGCCATCACCCGTCCACAGCTCTGGGGCTGCCTCCGCAGCAGCTGCGGCTGGAGTCTCAGTGTCACTGGGCTCTGGGTCGCTGGTGCTGGCAACAACGCGGCGGCGGCTGCGGCCGGAGCAGAAGCGGAGGTGCGAATGAGTGCAATCTTCACGGATTACGCGGCTGCAGTGTGGGCAACGCACAAGACTGAGGCTCTCCTGCAGTGGGTAGCGCCCGAACATCCACTGGTAGCAGGGATTCAGGCGGGCCAGGGGATCCTTGGGCGGCGCCGTCATGCTGCTGGGGGTCGTGGGTGTCGTGAGTGCGCCGTGGACTGAGATCCTGTCACAGACCGGATGAATGATGACGTGGAGCAACCATAACGGGTCATGGGGAGCTGTTGGAAAAGGAGGTGGGATGTGGGGAGCTCGAATCGTGGTAAATGCAAAGAACAGCGCCATGGACAGCAGCTGTGGCCACCATGCACTTGATGCACTCTACCAGGGGATTGCTTAGTGATACTGGGGGAGGGGGGCTATTCCGGTCTTCCTTGGGGTTTGGCCGACCCATCCACCCACCCACCCACCAAAAATTAAAGGGGCCAGAGAATGGGGCGATTTCAGGTGTACAAACTTTTGTCTGGCCTCAGAATCCCCCCCCCCCCCGGTAAAGCATTGACCGGCCGGAGTTGGAGGGTCTCGCATTCGCATAGGTTGTTGTCATGGGGCTGATCAATTGAATGACGGAAGGCCCTGGCCCCCTTCTCCCCCTACCCTTGGCGCTTCCGAAAAACGGCAGCACTGTCTTTCCGAGTGGGCGTACGTGCAGCTCACACAAACTCTTGAGCCATGATGTATCATTGAGTTTGGTTTGCAGGAGAAGGGGGTTGGTTATAGAGTTCCTGAGAGGATGCAGCGGATTACATGCGCAGCTTTTAGAGGTTGGCCACAGGGGCGTTGGTTGCGAAAGGGTGCGACGAGGTACTAATTGCCGACGACTTGAGTTGCAAAATGTTGTTTGGTGTCATCCCAAAGGCCGCAAGTCTCCACCATGCTACATTCCATTTGGCACCCATTGATCAATGTCTCAAAATGTGCACTAACGAGCATGGGCCCAACAGTGTCAAAATAGCATACCATGTGCATGTTGGATCAAAGTGCCAAAAGTGGAGTTGCCTCGGGGCGGGAAAAACTTCCAAGGGTGGGGTGCAGTGCCTCAACGATGAGGGGTGAAGCGACGAGCACCTAATTTCTATCAATAATTCGAAGGTCCCCTAAGCCATTGTCTATGGTGGCAGAACTAGGCTTTGACAGTAGGGTTTGACTCACGCCCCAAATACCGGACCATCCAATTGTCTCCATGTAGAGCAAGGGTTGCCATGGGAAGTCTTTGGGATCAATTGTTGCCTTTTGCTTGGATGTTGCACTAGTGTGAGAGGTATCATGCCATGTGACACGCCAAGTTTGTTCCTCCCTTTCCCCTCTTGTCCTTTTAATTGCAACAGGAGTGAGCATGGTCTTGGGGGTCACGGGCCCCCTCCAGCAAGTGCAAGTTTTTTTTCGAGGACGTGAGTGCAATGGCAGTCCAAACACGTGAGCAAGCAAGTCCTTAGATGACTAGATCATTAGGTTGCAAAACATGCCAAAGGACATTTTCGAAGGATTGCATCACACATGCATGTTTTAGACCTTCCTAGATCTTTCAAATGTTGCAGCAGGACCTGGGGGAGGATGCGGCGGGGGGTGGTGTATTTTTACACAAGACATCGGCACATTCCAACAACACACACTCGCATTTTCGGAGAGAGCGTGCATGGCATAAGCCGACACCGAGGACTCACTTCACATTGCCCATGCCCATGTAACTAACTCACAAAGCATATAACTAACTCACAAAGCAGCAGATCACCAACTCGAGAAAGCGATCATTGGGTTGCTTGTTGAGGGCGACCTTATTAAGGTAACATCCATGTTTCCAGGGGTTTTCGGTTTTCGTTGCGCAATCTGCGCAAAACGCACAATCTAGGAAAAGGGGGGTCAGGCTCGGATCCGCAAATTGCACGGATCACGAAACCTCTTTGGGGGCCATGTCCTTCCTTTGTTGAGGGTGGCACGTCTTTTTGCGACCAGTTGTGAATTTGCCCTTTGCGATGCGACCAGGCTCATGTAGCAGAGTGCAACTTTCATTCCATTCTTTTTGTGTGAAGCAATATGGGCTGTGTCGGGCGTGTGCTACAGGTGTGGGCTACAAAAGCACAGCATCAAGTGGTAGGAAGTGAAATGTGCATCTGACACGTTGTAGCTCTGTTCACCATGGATGCACATGCGTTGCATGCCATGTGGATCCCATTCTTTGTTTGTTGTTCCACTCGCATTGACGCCTGTGTGTACCCTTTGTATGTTGTTGGATTAGGTGGCGGTAGGTTGGTTTTGTGTTGCCTCCCTATTTCTTCATACATTTGAGTCATCGGACATTTTGGCGTACATTTCTCTAATGTCTCGCCTGGTCGTCCAATTTTGGGTATGTGATTTGGCATCAAATATGTTGTCAATATACATCAAACCTGTATTTGTGGTGCAAACATTCGTCAGGTGCATGCAATTTGATAAATGTTTGTGTTGGATGGTGCAACTAATCCAACACACCAATACACAAATTGTAGTCACTAATGGCCCACCACCAATTGCTACCTTTTTTGTGACATCAATGGCGTTGGGGTGGGGTCAATAATTACACCAGCTGCTTTGGCTTGCACTTCATAGGTGTCCGAGTGTACGAACGACTCCGGGAATGTTCAAAAGTTCCTTTCAAGGTATCACTACCGCAAACCGTTCAAAAGGCAGAACGGCCTTACATAGCACTTGAAGCTGCATAACAATAGAATTTTTGAACTTGTGCATTGCGTAAACCGGTGCAGTCCTCTCCAATAAAGTAAAACACCATTGATGTAGCTTTGCGCTCCTATGATTCATGGAGTGTTGACACTATTTGAACTGGGTTAGGTTGATGCGGCACTCCTACCATTGCCCAACACCATAACGCAAATTCCCATGGTACAACAACGAGAACGAGCAAAGCGAGGATTCTCAAACGGATAACCATTTTAGAGTACTACAACTGATGAGAGCACAAGACAAGAACACGTTCTCAAACGGCCATAACCTGATAGTGCAAAGTGAAGGCGAGCAAACATAGCCCTCAATGGCTGTGAACGTCATTTTGCCTAGCTATCCTTCTCATGCATACTGGAGCCGGTTTCTGTTGCCTTGTCGTACAAAACGCATTATGCTCGACTCACATAACTACTGGCTGGTGGACTTCCCTAGTGGCGATGCACTAGTAAGTCACCTGTACAAAGTATTGTCATATGCACGTTAAGACACGGCGCAAAGTCGAATGCCTTTCATAGTTATGTGCACGCACTCTTCGGAGCCTAATGCATGTGTCCTATGCCAGCCCCCGTAGGGGGCATGGACTCCACAAGCTGGACTGGGTTTCACACATCACCTTGATGCACGTGCACATGAGAACGCAGTGTGTCAAAGTGGTTAGGCCGGTCGCACACAAAGATGGTGTTCTTCGTAACTAAATTGGGCAACAAGGGCGAACTCGTCAGTTGGGATTACACGCACGACAAAGCATGTGGCAAGCACGGCGAGAAACGGTGCACAAGAACAGCTGCTCACAAATGCATTAATAGGCTGAAACCAGCGTGAAAGACACATTGGGATAGTCGGTCACAAATCGTCAAAACGAATCATTGTTTACCATAGCCCCGTGCATAACTCATGCCAATTTGAACCTCACACCTTTCGCTGTTCCAAAGACTCGCTCAACAATGCACATGTCCACGTTAGTAGACAAACATTCAATCACACAGATAACCATTGACCACCAATGCTGGCATGCACCTACAGTACGCATGGTAGGCCAGTCAGAATGCACCTCTGCAGAACTCGATTCCGAAGGTTCCAAAAATTCAGTACTTCATTAAAACTGTTAATTATGTTCAAAAAATATTGAAATACCTGCAGGAACAAGAGTTCACTTCACGATCCCACTTTGGAACAGGCGATTCTGGGAGCGGCGGTTTTTGACTAGCGCCACGGGTCGCATGTGCGCCTCAGCACCAGTGACAGTTGCTGCGGCACTACCACAATTCAGGTGACAACTCACGGTGCTGAAAAGCCAAGCATGCTTTATCCAACCTCCGTCAAGGCTACAACCTCAGCAAAACAAAACACACTGTGTATATATATTCACCAAACCATAAGAGAGAAAAAGTCCCACACCCTCCCACTCCAGCTCCTTCTCTCCAGGGGATATCTCGGGGCAACTCAGGATCTCACGGGCAAAGCGGGGAGGACCGAGTCCTCGTTGTCTAGCGACGACAGTTCATTGTCCGTTCGAAGAGACCGTGCTTGTTTCTGCCACTCATAGATCATATGCAGGGGGAAAAAATGCCGCATCTCCCAGAAATCATATAGTCGCCTGAGGCGTGTCTTCCACCATGACCCTGGGACACGTCGGTGGACCAGCCCCCACACCATTGATCGACAGTTCAGGAGGACATCCTCAGAGTTCCAGGCGTACCATACGCATTTTAGGAAGATCGCAGGGAGTAGTGATTGCCAAACTAACCTTGCATTAGGGGACAGGGAATCAACCCACTTGCTCCATTCGAGGTCGCTCGTGTCGTCAGACCCGTCGAGGTCGGACAGCGACAAGCATACCCCCTTCCGTAACATCGAAATACGCTGTGGGAGGGCACGGAGCAGGCATTCCCCCCAATTCACGCGACCCTGTGGGTGCGGTTCCCACTTAAGCGGGATGCCGTAGGTGGATCGGAGAAAACACGCTACCCCAAATTCGGCCCAAGGGCGAATGTGAGGGGGTATTCGGGACATCAGCAGATAAATGTTATCCCTGTACCTACCCATTAGAACAAACGGTAGAGAGGGGCCACCTGCAGGGGAGTCAGAGGTGCACCAGGGTGGGGGGTTTCGTAATTCACCAACAATGCCTTTGAGAACCTCGAAACCTTTCAGGTGCTCTCCGACCTTGTGTTTATCCCTTTGCGGGGTGTACCGCAGGATTGTACTCAGTCGTCCCGCAGGCGCACCGTCCCACGGCGTGGACTTAACCAGAAAGATTGGGACGTCGTCCACCTGTAGTACGGCCACCAAAGAATTTACTGGGGCCCACCACCCGCGGAAGCCATTGAAATGTAGCCGCTCCCAAGACACAAGGTGGGGGAGTCTCGCTCGCATTATACCTTCACACACCGTCATCTCTGGGCCATTCACCGGGGAAGCAGAAAAATATGTAGGCCCGGTCACAAAGCCCTGCACTGACGGAGCCGGCAGATGCTGTGAGGGGGCTTGGGTATGCGGGGGCAGAAACTGGCGCCCAGGAGGAGAGTTGGTGGCTATGCACTGATTCCAGGCACTTTCAAAATGGGTCCGTACGTCCTGCTCACCCATCAGTGGCCTGGGCATCCCGTGGTGTAGGGCCCCATCCCGCAAGTGTGAATCGTTTGCCGAACAAAATTCCATCACACGTGCGAATGTCATCCAGCACCCTACACACCGCATAATTGCGGTGGGCCTTTTTGTCCCATATCCCCCCACAAAACTTGTGCCACCACAGCCAATCTCTTGCCTCTAGTCCTAGGCTCTCATCAAGCCACTGACACTTGGACACAGGCTGAGAGATGTCGTCCCAGGTCACGGAAGCAATGTCATTGAGCAAGACCTGAACCCTGTCGTCAGGCAACAAACGTTCTAGCTTGGAGAAAGAACCTTCACCAGGTTGAAAGGACGGGCACTTGATATTCTGTAGGCTTTCAATAAATGACTCAAAGGAGTTGGTGAGGGAAGCAGGGGAGCGGAAAACACGATTTCGTGCGTTGCACGCCAGCGTGGAACCCAGACTTTCGCCAAGTAGCGACGTCCACTGCTTGGTGGATCGCAGGATGATGTGTCCTGTCGAGTTTCTCAGAACCGGGAAGGAGTCAAAGAGTTGCGGGCAATCACAGTGTTGCCCCGTGACGTCGATTCGAACTCGTTGCTCGATGAAACTCCATAGAGCGGGGAACGGGGACTCCGGACTGTCAGGTAATCGCAAAAGCCATGCACCTGTATGGTCGTCAACTGGCTTCCATGTGGCAAAAGGCACCTCATTCTGTGCTGCCTGCAAATAGTCAGCGACTCTATGCTGTGCCGTCCCTCGGGAAACCTTGGCTAGGGACGCCACTGAGGGGGACGGGGATGCAATTGAGTTCACGATTTTCTTAAGCCAGCTCTGAAAACCACTGGGGATCAGGACGTCAGAGATTGCCTTCCGGACCACCCGAGTGACAGTGTCAAGAACCTCTTGGTGGTAGGATGGCACCCTCACTACTATCCTCCTCGGCAGGTCTACCCCCCAAAATTGGTGCACTTCTCGCTTAATCTTTCGGAATAGGCGTTCAAAAACTGCTGTGTGCAAATGACTGTGCACCTGTGTCATGAATTCCAGAGCCGTGGAAAGTTCACCGGCCGTAAATGTTTTGCTGATCAGGAACTCGGCTTTACTCTGCGGGGTCCTGTGCTATTCATCAGGGATTTTGTATGTGGAAATGAATTCCCACGTAAGTCTATTTAAACCGCCAAAAGGGACCCTTTGGTTAAGGGTAGGGGCGAGGACACGGTCCCAATACCGTTCACGCTCACACGCTCTGCTGGCATCGACCACCTCAATTGGGAAAATTGTGACATGGTGGCAACCATGTCTGGCCAACACTCTCTGTAAGGAAGGCAGTTTTCCTTGTTTGGCCGCATTTGCTTTTCTCTTGCACTTTTGCCCTACATAATGGTTGCGCAACGTGCGCGCTTTCTGGCAATGTTCCCGGAAGCGGTCAATCAACGGCCGCATACCTTCAATGGCACCACACTGACCCACATACGTGGGGAATGGGCCGCATACGGCGTAAATTACACAGCCTGGCGCAGTCAAATCATAGTCTGGGTCAACAGAAGATAGGCGCGCAATGCGTGCTAACTTACTGTCCGGCGACCGGACCAGCAATTTGTTTGTTTGCCGCAGATTGGCTGCAATCTGGTGCCACTTGTTGCACCGCGTGGCAAAGAGGCGTTCTCTTTCACGTGCTAGTTTGTCCCACTCACTCCAGAAAGCGGAGACTGTCATGGGGGGGTGTAAGGATGGGCTCTCATATGTTTCGCTATTGTTGAGGTTGGTAAACACCTTTGGAGAGGAAAGGTTACCTACTGGGGGTGTGGAGTTCACACCCCAGTGTGCAAGAGGCAAAGGTGGGGGACGGAGAACAAAGGGTGCGCCACCATCGTCGGCATCTGCACGTACCAATGGCGACTCATGCAACAATACTGTACCCTTCGGTCTCTTACACATTCGTGTCAAAATCTCACGTAAATCCTGAACGGGTAAGTCATCACCCACGGGACTGGTTCCACTGTCAACTATCAGGAGCTCCCATGGTCTGTGGTCCCAGTGCCACTGTTCCGATATCCCGTCATAAGATCGGACCTTGATTTTCGGAAGGGAGCATAAGACCTTTGACCTCCCAGCGAGCACCCAGCTCTCAACCCATTTACTCCACTCGGGCGAGGAAGATCTATCTAGAAGGATGACAAATCGACACCGGCTGTCGGAATTTACCCATTGGTCGAGACAATTGAACACTTCTGTTTCGGGTTCACAATATAAATCAGAGCGGATGAAAAACTGTGGCCATTGCTCCCCTTTTCCTAGTGCACGTAGGATCTGTTGATCGAGGGGTCCAGACAGAGACCCCATACCATCACGGAGCAAGGGGGACATAGAGAACTCCACAGTGGGAGTGGCGAGGGGTGACGACCAAAGTGAGACCGAGATCTGTAGCGAGTTCTGTAAAAACTGTTCCCAGCCACCACTTAGTCTAAGGCACACCCTGTCGTAGCTTTTACATTTCGTCAAGTTTTTGGCAAACAGTCTTGCGCTTACGGAAAAATTGGCCCTTTGAACAGGGAAGGCGTCGCCCCACCGCGTGTTTTTCGAGGATTGGAGATCGCATTCCCACAATCTTTTGAAACCTCGTTGATGCAACAGTACCCAGTCGTCAACGGAGGCTTCCTTGTCCGTGAGCCACAACCTAGCAAGCCGTCGGGGAGAGATATCAGGTCCATCTTGCGGTGAAGAATTTTCACAATGCATAATCGGTATGTCAGTATGCGAACCAGCCCTATACTCAGCTGGTTGTTGTGAAGGTGCGACCTGGGGGTGTATGTGCTCGTCCGAGATATTCTCCCAGGAGTCGTGCACCACCTCTATCAGACGTGGTTCAGGCGGGGGTGGAGACGGATGCGTGTTCATTGTAGCAGAATCTAAGTCATCATCGCTGGAGTCTGGGCCGTCAAATAACTCTGGCATTTCATCTGGTGCGTCAGAGATATCAACAGGCTCTAGTCGGGGCGACGAGTCGTTGGCCTTGATTTCATTTCTGGTAATGCAGTGCAATGCCGAGCATTCCTCTTCAACCCGATTCAGCAGTTGGGTGAGTCCATGCAGGGATCTGTCTTGAGCTTGGATAGAGGACACCAGATGTTCAACCAGGCGGCGGACGTCGTCGGGTAAAGAATCCATAGACGGTAAAAAAGCGCGGGAGCTGTGGTCCTGGTTGTAGGACTAGAAACAGTAGCTAGCGGCCGGGCGCTAGGTACCAAAACGAGCTTACTACTTCACTCACAAGATGTCGTTGTCCGACGAATGGGCGTCAGTAAAAGCATCAGTGACGACATCGGCATCGTTCTTGCTCGCGGGCACCGGCACGTGGGTTGTGGCATCGCTGCTTTCCACTATAGCCGTATCCGTAGGCAACTGGGGGTCAGGTGGAGTCTTTGCATCAGCAGTTGCCCCATCTTCCATTTCCTGGTCGGCTAACACGTCCGGGGTCATAAGCGAGGCTTCTCTCCCCACGGCCTTCCCCTCGTGTGCCAGCTGGTTGTTCACCGCGAGGTTGAAGGCAGGTTCCAATGAAATGGGTCCACTGGATCCTCGGTTGCCTGTGATGGTCTTAGCTCCCGCTCCCACAGCGTCCATCAGGTTCCCACGTTTAGCAGGTGGGTTTAGTTCGGAGGCTTTCTGTTCGGCCGCTTGTTGGAAGCAAAAACACAGGGACAGTGGTACATCAAAGCGATCGCCGCCACATGATTCAGCTGGGATAGATTTGCCTCTCCGTAAAGTCTTGCCAGTCCATCGAGGCATGCCAACTGACCAATTCAGGACTCCGCTTGGTCCCGACGTACCGGAAGAAGGAATGCCGCACACGCGTGCCATGACCGCTGAAAATTGAGACGAATTCTCAGGGAAATGGGTCGTTCTGACCACAATTTAGCATCCGTGGACATTGCCTTTAGCATGAGAAATAGCCGCGATAAGGGAAGAACGTTGCATGTTGTCTGAGACGGCACCGTGTTCACATAGCTGGTGGGTGATAGACATGAGGACTTTCTTGCTGCAATTGCCCAGTGGGGAGAGCTCGTCGTACTCGGTATCATCTCCACTAGTCCGCCTGTCCGAAGCATCGCTGCAGTGTTTCCTAGAAGAAACTTTTGCACTGTGGCTGCGGGTATCCGCGGCGAAATCGTGGGGCCTGCCTTAGGAGTTCTCAGAGACTCATCACCATGTAGCTTCGGTGTCATATTCAGTGACGGGGGGAGCTCTGTAACTACGAAGCCAAGAGACATTCGCCAACTTGCTTCGGAATGCAGCCAAAATATCATGGCGGGTGTCTATTATGTTGTTACACTGGCTACCTAGGGATTTTTTCCTCCTTTTTGGTGTAAATGTAAACTTTTTACCCTAAAAAACCCCGGGTTTCATGCCCCTCTCGTGCTGAAAACACGGTACACGGTACAAAAGTCCCAAAGTTGACTTCCCGGGCCTGGGCTCGCGCAAATTCACAAGTTGGCGCGCCAAGTCGCAAGTTGGCGCGCCAAGTCTGGACTTGGCGCGCGCCAACTGGGAAGTTGGCGCGCGCCAAGTCCGGACTTGGCGCGCCAACTTGCGACTTGGCGCGCGCCAAATGTCCCCCCACCGATCAAACCATCGACTTGCATACCATTGTTGTCACTGGAAATTCCGTCCCTCACCTGCCCTTGCACACTTGGCACGAAGAAAGCATTGTTCCATCTTTTTTTGATTAATGTGCAAAAGACTGTGAATGTGCAGGAAGCTGTCATATCAATCATATAAATCACATATAGAGGTCACATGCCTTGTTCAGCCTGGACAAAGACCCCCTTATTCTCTATGTACCCCCTTTGCTTCGTCCACGACGACTCCCAAACCGAAAATTTTTTATTATACAACCCCCAGTCCAGATTATCTGAGCGGATCACTTCCCCCCACCCCTTCCGCGTGCGATCCCCCTTGCCCCCCTTCACCCGCACTCTGGCCCCCCGCAGTCTGGACACCCGGCCGCCTTTACTTCCACCTCGAAAGCTGCGCTTTGAGATTTCACATTTCAGGGCTTTGTGCCGCCCCTCTCCTTTGAAGGCGGCAAAAATGGCAATGTGCCCCCACCTGCGGGCCCATCCCAACAGGTGGTCAATCCACAGATGGGCCCACAGGGTGACGTTCATTTCACAGGCCTTATGGGCCTCCCCCATTTTTTTCAAATCTGCTCGCAGAATTTTCATGTCGGGCAACTGCAATGGTCCGGATTTCCGGACGACATCGCTTGTTGCCAACAGGGATTTTCCCCATTGCCGGAAGGCGTCCGTCCAGGACACCTGGACCCCCCCCATGTCAACGACATGCTGCAGGAGGCCCTCCCCCTCCAGATGGTCACACATGGTGTCCCATCCCTCACTCTTCACCCACTCTGCAGCCGCCGTCTGCTCGATTTTCAGGGGCACCTTCTTCTTATCCTTCCTCTCCTCTTCCAACGCCACCCCGGTGGCGGTCCGTGCCTGGATCCGAATGGGATCCAGGAACCATTGCACCCACCTCACGGCCTTTCCCCTTTTCCACCGATGCACCGTGTGGAGGCTGTTCACAAGGGCTGAAAGCCCATTGTGCACTTGCCGGTGCACACCATGCAGCCCATAATCGGGGGGCCGCTGGGCGGGGCGCACGATCGGGCAGATGGTCCCCGCCCACAGCCACTCCTCGACAATCACCCCCATCCCGCAACCAAATTCGTGCAGAATGGTTGCCCGATTTTTCCCACACAGCCAACAAACGGTGGCTGCGGGGTTTTTGGCCGTGAAGGAGGAGCAACCCCCCAAAATGACCTGCGCCTTGGTGTCTGCTATAAAAAAAGAAATCACCTTACGCAGGTAACCCCCTTTATCGGGGATTTGCTGCTGCGCCACCTCGATGAGGTCCGCGTTCAGGTCATAGACCTCCGCCAATTGGGAAATGATGGCCTTCTTCTCGGATCCGCGCAGCAAGATCCAAGAGCCCAAGGGCATTTGACTCCCCAGGTCTCCAACGGCAAAATGCACGAAGGAGGCCTGCCAGAGCTTTGTCCCGTCGAAGGAGATGCCCACCCACACGTTGTCCGTCAGGAACGTGGGGCCGTCACGGTGCCACATCACCTGTGCCAGAAAACAGGCCGTGTGTACCGGGTCACCGTGTACGGTCGCCGGGAAACGCTTTGGTGCAGGGTGAAAATACCTGCAGTTTCTGCCACAGATCGCATGCGGCCCCAAAAATGTCATTGTCCTCGTCCGTCTGAAAATGGACCTCCGTGACACGGGGGGCGGACAATGCCTTTCGCACCTGCATCAGGGTTCCCCATGGGCACTTCCATTGGCTGTGTGCCCGGCTGTACTGCAGTTTGCGGAAGCTGTCGCCATTTTTGCGGCTCTCCCACAGAATGGCCGCGGCCAACAGCTCCAAATCGGGGGTGGGGGGTTTGCTCTCCCCGCAAACGAGGTGGATGCGGCGGCGGCCGGGTTTGACGTGTACTTCCCAATGTGGCCCCAAAATTTCCCCCACGACTTCGCGAAGGCGTGCCAGCCGCGCGCGCCTGTTGCGGTAGTTTGAGGGCGCCAGCTGCTCAAAGGGCCGCTGCATGGTGCACAAACAAAGACCTGCAGCACGTGAGGACGTGGCAGGCGGGTTGGATCATACAACGGAACGTTGTTGCACGTTCGCACACAGATGGCACACAGTTGGCACGCAGTTGGCGCGCGCCAACTCGGGATTTGGCGCGCGCCAACTCGTCAGTCGCGCCAAGTCCTGAGTTGGCGCGCGCCAAGTGGTAAGTTGGCGCGCCAACTTCTCATTTGGCGCGCGCCAACTCCCCTGTTGGCGCACGCCAAATCAGGATTTGGCGCGCCAACTTACCACTTGGCGCGCGCCAAAACCGTGCCCAGCCAGTGCCTGCTCATTTCTTCGACCGCTTGCTACCCTGACTCTGACTCCCCTCGCTCTCTTCCGCCCGCCTGCGCTTGGGGTCAAGCAGGTGCGCAACCGGGTGCTTGTCCAGCAGGCCCTTCAGCTCCGTGAGGGTGGCCTCTTTGACCCCCATGTTGATGGCCACATATATGGCGTTGGGCGCTGAGTGCAGAGTGCAACTCCACCGCCGCCGCCTACAGGTACAGCACATGGTCGGGGTCGGCACTACCCTCTCCCCCCCCCCCCACTGCACGCACCTGCGCCGTGGCGGTCACCTGCTGCTGCAACTCCCCCCTCTGCTTTTCCCACCCCTTCTCCCGCCGCTCCCACAAGGGGCGCTCACCGGTGAGCGCGTCCTGTGCCGTCTTGCGGGCGGCCTCCGCCGCCTTCAGCTGCTCGCGCTGCAGCTTGTTCTCCGCCTCCAGGCGGAGAATCTCCGCCTTCTCCCGTGCCCCCCCCCCGTCTCCCGCTGCCTGCGCTGCCTTTGCTGCCTCCCGGGGCGTGGTCGTGGGGCCAGGGCGCCTGGAGCCCCTAGCTTGCTGCTCCGTGCGGCCCTTGCTCTGCAGGGAGGGGTCCCCATGTACCCTTCGTGAACGGCCGTTAAGTGGCCGTTTGAATAATTGCGTGAATTTCACGTGAATTTACCCAAATTTTGAGGTTTTTGGGGGAAAATGCCATATTTTTGGTTCATTTCAAGGGCTTTGAGGGGCCAAAATTCCTCCCCTAGCTTTGTTACGCATCATCCAATGAAAGTCCCGCCCCAAAAGCATGCATCATGACCGCATCGTGCCCAAAACGAGAGGTGCCGGAACCCGGCAAGCCTGTAGCCGATTCACAGCCGTGAATTCACGTGAATTCGTACGAAATTCGTACGAATTTCGTACGAATTTCACGTGAATTCACGTGATTTTACACAAATGTTACCCGTGTGCACCTCCTGATTCGTCCTCACACCCCTAGTAAGCCCCCCAGCATGCACCCCGGTCACAGGCAACAATGGTCTGGGTTCGTAAGGTCATCTCATGTCCGTCTCTTGCGGCACCGGAACCGCCGCTGTAGAGTCTGAAGGTGCTGCATGTCGGTTAGAAGCCGTCTTCTTGTGCGGCTTGCATACGTTTGTACACTTATGGGCCCTTGCCCATGTTGAGCCCTTTTGGTCGCATCCCACCCATGCAACCAAAGGCTATCGTCAATGGTGTGGTTGTCCACAACCACTTGCACCCCTAGTCTCCCCCGGAGGAGGCTTAGGCCCCCGCTGTTGCGCAACATGCGCTTCAGCCTCCGGTGACTTCCCTCCATGGCAAAGCAGGAGAACTTTGACAAGATTCTCCACTTCTTTGCAAAATAATACATGTGGTCGATCCAAAGATGCGTCCACAGAAGTTTGCCCCACTGGAGCTCATTGTGGGCAGCGCCCATGGCTATGCTATGGTTCCGGAGCCGCCCCAAGTCGGCCCCGGAGAACCATGCGGAACGCCACGCGTATACACACATGCTTGCAAAATTCTCCCACCACGTTTTGCACACCGACTCCCAACTTTTTCCCCCTACTTGATGCTGCCTGACACTGGGCTGCTCTAGGCAAGCATGTATTACCTTCTCCCAACCCCTATTGCGCATGAAATGGATGGCAGCAGCACACTCCATCCTCACCTTCCCCTTGCTGTTTGCCTTGTCATTATTTAATGAGGCACGGGTGCAAGTTCGTGCAGCAAGCCGTGCCTCATCTAAAACCGGTTGCAGCATGGTGCGTGCCACAGTGGCCGGTGCCTTCCCTGTCAATTGTACAACTAGGTCCCGTGTCCCGTTGACTGCACACAACAGGACACGAAGGACCCCATGGAGGCCATAATCAGGCACTCGCCTATCACTCATAATGGTCCTATATATAGCACTTATGGCAACGGCTGGTTCCCAGTTGCCGTCTATCGCACTTGCTGTGCCAAAGGTAGCAAGGCAGAGAGCACGGTTACGCATGCAGACCCAACACACAGTGGCACCAGGGGATTCTGCCTTCCAGTTTTGGCAGCCCGCCATGAGCACCTGTGCCTTACCATCTGCACACACAAAAAAAAGGGACTGCCTATCGTTCCCTTCCGTATCCTTAAAACTTACGGTTGCGGCCTTGCGCAACTCATCATCAAAATCAATTTCCTGGGAGGCCGCGTAGAGGGTCTCCCACTTTTCACTGCCCCCTAGTAGCCATCAACTAGATAGTTGGTTGGGGCTGGCGGTGCCACCAAGCGTGCAATGGACGTACGAGGCCTCATGCCTCAATGTACCGTCCACCGCAATAGGCAACCAATGCAGCCGTCGGTCCCCGGGCTGCATGATGGCCGAGGGTGGTGGTGGTCGACACTTGAATAGGTGGGCGATGCGGTCAGCTGGGTAGGTAGCAGGCCGCACCATTGATGGCCGTGTCGTCACCCGTATAGGCAGTGAACGCCCGGGACTCCGGCAACGCTAGCTGCCGAAGCATGCCGTACACCTGGTCCCATACCACACGGTACGTCATGCTCCCCACTAGGTACCGGGACTCTGTCCTAGAGAGGTGCAATGACCGGATCCTCCACACGGCCATAATCAACCTCTCCTCCTGGGTGGGCTCGGGCTGGACGGTGGCTACAATTCTTGTTTCGGGGGTAAGCACTATTTGCCCCGTGTCGGGCAGGTACTTGACGGTGTAGGGTGCTGCAAGCTCCTTGGTAACAACCTCCTGGAGCTCTTGTAGGCGCCGCCGTCGTGTACGATCCGCTACCAGATGGAATGGCTCCTTGGGCCGTGGCATGGTGTGAGATACAGGACCTGTTGAATGGGCAGGCAGTCATCGCAAAGTTTCTACCATCCCCCTCCCGCAGACAACTCTCTCTATTGTGATTCGCATGCAATTAAAAGAAATTCACATAGATTCGCACGAAATTCGTACGAAATTCGTACGAATTTCGAATGAATTTCACGTGAATGGAAGTGTGAATATTCTGAAAATGTGAAATTCGTACGAAATTCGTACGAATTTCGTGCGAATTTCACATGGCTGTCACAGAATTTCTGCCAAAGCCTCATCCTTCTGCCCTCGTTGACCCTCACAAAGCAAGCTCAGGATGGTGCTCATGGGCTATCACACACCCAGTCCAGTGGCTGTCATTCCGGCTGTCACTCAGCCAGCAGTGTAACACGTCAGGGGGCATAGCATACCCCAAATAAAATACAAACAGTTCCGCAGAAAAAATCGCAAACAGGTCAGGGGGCGCACCGTACCCCAATTAATGTACAAACAGTGCTGCAGAAAATCCCGCACAGTGGGGGGGGAGTACCCCACATATCGGTCAAACTGCCCATGCTTGGGGGGGGGGGGGGGGCAAGGATAACATTCGTCGTGGTTAGAAAGGACAGGTGCTCCGGAGGGTACCTACGCACCCCCCCCCCCGGGAGCAGAGCTCCGGCTAGCGGTGCCCTGGGAGCTCTGCTCCTTTTGCTAAAACCACAAGCAAACACGCAAACACGAGGCAAAACACGCACGTCTCCTGTGGCACATCTCGTCAGTGTGCCGCCTCCTCGTGGGCAGTCACAAAAGCCCGGTATGGGCAATAGAAGTCGCAAATAGCG
Source organism: Eutreptiella sp. 'Long Island Sound 2002' (assembly GCA_964036045.1). NCBI lineage: Eukaryota > Euglenozoa > Euglenophyceae > Eutreptiales > Eutreptiaceae > Eutreptiella > Eutreptiella sp. 'Long Island Sound 2002'. The sequence goes on along the minus strand of OZ038389.1, from coordinate 10,027,744 downwards.
TCATTGGGCGGGACGGGTGGGCTGCTGGCAACAAGCAAAAATGCTCTACAAGTACAGAGGCTCACTGCACACACGCATGCGCACACACACACCACCCGACGAGCAAAACCAAAGCTCAGGTACGGCTGAGCTAAGATTTTGCTAAAACCACAAGCAAACACGCAAACACGAGGCAAAACACGCACGTCTCCTGTGGCACATCTCGTCAGTGTGCCGCCTCCTCGTGGGTCTCGTTCATGCCAAACTGCCGCATAACCCCCCCCCCCCCCCCCCCCCGGCGCAGGTCTGAGACCCAGCGGCTCCCATGCGCAACGCACGCCACACCCTCACAAGCAGGCGCCGGCACTACACGACATCAAGTCATTGCACCCACCGACTCCTCCAAGCGGTACTGCAAAAAAACCTCGTGGAACTCCGCCCCCCCTTCACCACCCCCCGGGGACCACAGGCCCGCTCTCCACGAATGCGGCAGAACAAAGGGCCCCATAGGCACCCCCAGGGTCCACAAAAAAACCGTGCGCCTATCGGGAAAGGCCCAGAGATCCCCAACCCTGCGCGCCGCCACCTCGCGCGCCAAACCCAGATCTCCATTGAAGTTGTCACTCAACCTACTGATAGGATCAGCGGGATTATGTGAACCACGCACCCAGTGCATATATACCGTGAAGCCTGGGCACGACGCCCACAGGTAGCGGAAACGCTTCAGAATGGACTGCTGGAATTTACGCCCCACCTTGGCTTTACACCGAAGGAACTGCACTAGCGCCGCCGCATTATCCCCAAACAAATGGGCCTCCCGAACGCCTACATTGAGGATGAGCTTCAAGCCCCAGAGCAGCGCGGCAGCCTCCGCACACTGCTGGTTGGGCGGTTGCTCCGCGGGCACAACCGATCGAGAACCCACATCCATCGAAAACAGGCCCAGCCGGTATTCACCCGCGTCCAGCGCCGCGTCGACGTAAACAACCAACGGCGATCGCTTCACCACCCTGGGGAGGGACACCACTGACCATTGCCTCCTGGCAAGCACGCACGCCACGCACATAGACTTAAGCAAACGCACTGGGGTAAACGGCAGCCGGGGGGGCGCCCAGAGCACATGAGCCCACACACCAGACAGGTGCGGACTGTGCCCAGAACCCGGGCGACATATCCACTGTGCCCGCCCCAAGAACTGCTGCAGCCGTTTTACCCTACAGGGTCCCACAGACAACCTCAACCAATGCGCAAACAGAGCTTCCCACGCGTTGCCAGCAGTCCGCACCTCCCCCCCCTGCAAATCAATATCCTTCCCCAGCCACACCAGCCGCTGCACAGGCTCTAACGTACTCTTTGGGCTGACTACAGCACCTGCACGGCGCAACGCCTCCGCCGCCCTTGCCGTCTGCTCTCGCACACGCGCGCGGCCGCGCCCCACAACCAGGACATCATCCAAGTAAATTAAAACCAGCACCCCCAACAGCCCCGCGCCGGCCACCAGACCCTCTAACACTCGCTGGCACAGGAGGGGGCTGTACTTCCACCCAAAGGGCAAGCACCGGAAAGCCAACACCCCCCCCTCTCCATCCGAGACGCGAAAGGCCCCCCAGAACTCGCGCGGCAGCTGAAGTGACCAAAAGCAATTACTCAGGTCGATGTGGCACATGCACAGCTCTTCCCCCCCCCCCCCCGGCAGGGACAGAATATCCCACACCGGCCTCATGCAACGCGCTCGGGCATAAAAAGAGGGGAGGAAAAAGGAGGACCCTTGCTGTGCCACCTGCGCCAAAAGGGCCAACACCTCCACAGAGGGGAGGGAGAACTTCTCCGGCCGAGACCGCATCTCCTCATTAAGGGGCACCAGATTGACAATCAAACTGCACTTCTCCTCCGTCTTGGGTATCGCAAAAACACCCCCATTGGGCCCAGGTGACCCCGGCGGCAGGGGGAAAAGCAAACCCTGGTCCCGCAATGCCCTCATCATGACCACCGCCTCATCCGACGGGGGAATTATCCCAGAAAACTGCCTGCCTACCAATTCTGCGAAGCCGTCCGGCACACAACTATCCCAGACCTCGCGGGGGATATCCACACGCCCCACCGGCCCCAAACCCCGCGCCAATACCTCCTCCCTGATACGCTGCATAAGCAATTTGGGCGACGTCGAATCATGCAAGAGCGACTCCCAAACCTCAGGGCTAAATGAGGACAAAGCCACAGCCAAGACTCGCAGAAACTCCGGCTGTCTGAGATCACGGGCAGCTTCACTGCCCCACTCCAGAAACTGCAACAGGCGACGCTCCAGTAAACCAGGCGGTGCGCGGGGCAGACAAGCCCGCAGGGAGCACAACCAGGCGTCCCACTCACCGGTCCGAAGGCGCTCCCGCACCCACTGACCCAGCTCCGACGCGACGGGAAATTGCCGTTCGGGCAGCCGCACCCACAATCCTGGCCGGGCCCGCGGCCTTCCGCTTGCCCAAGACGGACGCGACCTCACCCGTCCTGCGGGCCGCGATGCGCAGCCGCCTGATGGAGGAGCCTGCTGCGGAGGCAGGTGGGGGGTCTGCATCCACATCAATGACTTCCCCCCCCCCGTCTCCCCGCGGCCGGCGCCCGCGTCCTGAGGACCCCTCAACAGCCGTAAGGGCCGGAGGGGCCCCCGGGTCACGTGCGCCAGCCCGGTCCTCCCTCCCAGCAGCTCCCGCAGCGGCAGGACTCGCGGACTCCCCAGGGCACGATCCACCCCGACCTCCTGCCGACCCATCCCCGTCACCTCCCCATTGTGGGGGCTCATCGGCATCAGGGGCACAGAGCTCCAGGAGCTCCTTCGGGAAAACGTCCCGGAGGGACACGGCGCGCCAAACGAACTCTCCTGCATGGTTGTCAGGGGGCCAGGGGAGGACAGCCTCGGTCGTGACGACGAAGTCGTCGGGCGCGTCGGCGTAGTGGACTGCCACCGTCTCCGAAAGCCACCGCCCCCACCAAGCCAGCCACTTGATGGGCAGCCCCAACCATCGCAGGGCCGCGGAGCCCCCTCGCCTCCATGCGTGCCACCTGGCGTGGGGGTTGTCGCTGCCCCCCAACGCGGCAGCCATGACCGACTGCATGAAAGCTGGTCCCTGCGGACAGAATTGCGCTCCGACGACAGCAGACGTGGCCCCCGTGGCATCGAGCCAGCCCAGCCACTCTTGGGCATACTTCCCGAGTCGCCTGCGCACGATGCGCGGCGCCACCTTGACCGTGCGGAACGCCAATCCCCGACACCGGGATCCCCCCCGACGGAGGGGCGCGGCCTCACCCACCCGCAGAAGGCAGGTGAATGCCAGGACTGCCATCCCATAGACGGTCCACTGCGGTCGCTCCGTGCAAGCCAGCGCGAAGTTGCGGAGGTCGTCCAAACCTGCGTAGGGCCGTAGGGCCGGCTCCGTGGGCGCCCACTTGGCACAGCGCCAGACCCGGCGACTGACGAACGCGGGCAGCCATCCCATGTCCTCCAGCGCCCGGAACGCCGACACTGCGACCTTGAGGGAGCTTCCCGAGTACCCCAGTCCCCATAACTGGAAAATGTAGCGGCACGCCGCTTGTTCAAGCTCGGATGTGGGCGTGTAGCCCACCCAGAGGGCCATCTTGCGGAAGTGGGTACAATACGTACCCATGGTGCTTTTTGCCCAGGAGGATGCCTGCAGGGCGTCCACGGAGGTGATCTCATCCTCCTTCCATATCCGTCTCCACGCTGCCCACACCAGGCGCCAGACCACGTCCTCGCCATCCCGGAAGTCCGACGGTCCGAGAACCACCAAGGCCCCCCGGGGCTCGGGAGGGATGGGCCGGATGGGGCAGCTTCCCCATCAGTCAAAGCCGGGGCACTCGTGAAACCAATGCCGTTTCACTCCCCTCCCAGCGTTCTTGCATGCCCGACACGCTGTCACCGGGGCATTGGTGACGTCCATCGGCTCGGCACCCGGCTTGGCGGTGTACAGGCGGCGGCCCCCCTCAACGCGGAACTTACCCTTCATGGCTTGCAGCCGCCGCCCCACCACCTCCTCCTCCGCCGCTCCCGTACAACCAGCGGACAGCACAGGCACATCGGACGCATCCTCGGCCGCGTCCGACCCCTCACCGACCGGTCCGGGGTCCAAGCCCTTCTTGCCCCTGTATGCCGACAGGCTAGTCACCGTGAACGTCCAGACCGCCTGGACAAAACTCCGAAGGCGCGTAAGTTCGTCATCATCCATGGACTCCAGCTGCCACACTTCCGTGTCCGCGGAGTCCGCGTCCACCACCGGCGCCAGCTCGTCCAGGATGGCGTCCGTGAACTTTTCCTTGTCCTTGTACTTGGAGACGTATTCGTGTTGGGGCACCTCCCTGCGCCACAACAAGGTGGACAGCGCGAGAAGGCTGGCGAAGACCCACTGGGGCTTAGAATCCAACTCCCTCACCTTCACGATTTCCGCTTTACACAGCGGCGGGACCTTCGCCATTTTCCTCTTGGACTCCGCCTCGGCCTTGGCACTGACCGCCTCCAACTGCTTGCGCAGGCCCTCCATCACAAGGGCCTGTCCCTGAACCAACTGCTTGAGCTCCAGAAGCTCTGGCGACACCGTCTGCGGCTGTTGGGGTGGTACCTCCACCTTGACAAAGCCCAGCGACGCCACATCCAGGTCGCACTGGGCCATGACGCAATACGAGGCGATCATCTTCACCAGCCCCACCTCCCCCAACTCGATTCCGTACTTGGCGACGAAACTAGCCTCCCACTCTGACCTGCGTTCCAGCAGCACCGACAGCTTCATCTCCACCTGCGAGGCAGCCCTGGCTATCTCCAGCATGGGAACGCTATCAATGAACTGGGAACAAATTGTTCCCTTCGCGAAGACGGCAAAATCGTCAACTGACATATTCACAGACCGGGTCGTTCCAAAGTGTCACGGAGCAGGCTCTACGTGTGACCACCTATGGTCTGCTGGCAACAAGCAAAAATGCTCTACAAGTACAGAGGCTCACTGCACACACGCATGCGCACACACACACCACCCGACGAGCAAAACCAAAGCTCAGGTACGGCTGAGCTAAGAGCCACCGCCTCCACAAAGGAGGGGTCCATGGCCGCCGACGTGAGGCGGTGGGGGGGGTACTGCCGGCGCACTTCCTCCATTGCGGCAGTCACCTTGGGGGCGTCGGGGGCCACGCTGTCAACTTCGACCTGCTGGCCATTGGCCATCATGGCCATCCGCAGGCCGGTGGACACTGCGGACATCTGGCCGGCGCATGCCTCGGCCTGGGCATGCCAGGCCTGTGCGCCGCCCAGGAGGTACCGGACACCGGCAGCACTGGCCCCCCCCCTGTCACCCGGGGGGGCGGGGGCCTCGGCACCCTCAGCCCTCTCCACTGCCTCGGCTGGTTGTGCCGCTGGCTTTGCCTTGCGCAACGTCGCCACGTCGCGCTCAAGAGTTCTCACCTTGGTGGCCAGCCGGTCACGCTCCTTGGTGACGTCCGCCAACCGCGACTCGCAGTCCCGCCTGTCCTCGTGGACCCTGGACAGACGGGCCTCGAGGTCGCGGTTGGCGGCCTCCGCGCTGATGGCGCGTGCCTCCCACGCCCCCGCCCGCTGCTGGTCCACCCACTCCTGCACCAACCCCCTCTGCCCCCGCCCCCCCACCGGCTCCGCCTGCTCCGCCCGCACTGCCCGCTCCGCCGGGGTGGCCGTACGCGGGGCTTTGGGGGGGGGGGGGGGGTGTCACCTTCGGGGCGCCCTTTCCGCTTGCGCGTGGGGGGGGGTTCGTCCTCCTCGACGTCAATGACGTCAGCCACCACCCCCATCTTCCGCTCCTCCCCACATGGACGCGCATGGCAAGCCATGCCACGTCCACCCACTCCGGCCTCCGCTGCTCCCAACCCGTGAGCACATTCAGCCCACAAATCCCAGCCGTCGTCACCGTCCCCGCCTCCCCGATCTGCGACACCCCCGTCTGCACCCGCCAGTGCCCACTCACAAGCCGGTAGGCAAACATGCCCACCAGCTCCTGCCCCGCAGGCAGGTTGGACCCCCCCCGGAGCACAATGGGGCAGGGGAAGGAGATGCGGAGGGTGCCCTGCACCCCCCGCGACTCCAACTCCATGTCCCACACGGCACTGAGGTGCCGCTGCCGCCCATCGGGCCCGGGCGGCACCTGCTGGGTCCAGGCCAGATCCGGCTGCCTGGCGGCCAGGGTGACCCGGTCCAGGGGGGGGTCGTTGTGGGCGTCGCCCAACTCGTCGCGGGACGGCTGGGGCACCACCACCTCGCGCGCCACATGCCCCCTGGCGGTGCTGGCCTCGCTGCCTCCCGAACGTCGAGAGCGCTGCGACCCCTCACTGCGCACACTGCCAGCCTCGCTTGGTGCCCGTCCACCGCCGGTGCCTGCGGGCTAGTCGCCACCGGGGCCTTCGGCTGTTCGGCGGGCTCGGCGTGCTCCTCAGGCAATCGGGGCCGGGGCCTGTACTGGCGCTTGGTGTGGTGCCGAATATCCGGCGACCAAGCGGTGAACGGGACCTGCATGCAGATGTGGAGAGGTGTGCAAGGCACAAATTGAGAAAGGGGGAGTGGACACGAGGCAATGCAAGAGCAAAAGGAGCAAATTGGACGAAATTCACAGAAATTCGTACGAAATTCGTACGAATTTCGTACGAATTTCGCACGAATTTCACGTGAATTTCGTCCAATTTGCCAATACACAAAGCAAACACACAAGCAAGCACACCTTGCAGTCGCATGGGCAGGTGATGCTCCATGCCCCGGTCCTCGCGCACTTGGGCGACCGCCACGTTGGGACCGTGTTCACCAGGTGCCACAGCGTGGTCGGCCGACCCGGGGGGGCAATGCCGGACAAGGCGAAGTGGATCTCCGACTCCGCGTCGACATCGCCCCCCTTGGCGACCTCCAGCTGGTGCACGCTGCCCACGAAGAACAGCATGCATTGGGGGCCGTGCTCGATGACGGCGAGGTCGGAGGCCGGGGCCGACCGGGAGATGAAGGTGGGGTGGAAGGGGTGGGTGGGGGGGCCTGCCGGGAGCGTCTGGGGGGGGTCGGCGAACAGGGCCTGGGCAGCCTCCCCCTCCCACAACCCCACCCTCCCAACTGCCCCCTTCCCCACCCACAACACCTGGTCCACGCTGGGGAGGTCCCAGCTGGACAAATCCCCAGCAACGTCCAGGGCCTCCTTGGGGGGGATGGCGTCCAAGTGTGTGGTGTTGGCCTGGTGGTGTTTGTGTCGGGGGTCGGGGGTCCACAAGTTAAAAAGAGCCCCCTGCAGCCCATCCTTGGAGTCGGGGCGGGCAGGCAATCCATGATGGCGGCTGGTGGCCACCATCAGCAGCATGTCCCCCCGATGCATGACAGCTCAACGGTGTCCCAGCGCGCCTCCCCCGCCTCCCCCAGGGCCGTCCCCGCCTGCACCGCCACCTGGTAGTCCTCTGACAAGCAGAGGAAGCTACTCAGGTGGCAGTCCCCCACCTCCCTGCCGCTGGGGGGAGGACGTCGGGGTGGGTGGCCACGTCGGTGTGGGGGAGCTGCGGCCCACTCCCCACACTGGCCACAATGACGCTGCCCGGCGTCATTGGGTGGAGGTCCCCAACCCCAGGGACACTTTCGGTGAGGTGGGGGTTGAACTTCTTGAAGAGAGGCCCCCCCACCCCCGACCCCAAGGTGCTCTTGCTTTGCCACCAGCGGGGGAGCGCAGGATCCTTGGCCTGCTCCTCACTCCGCGCGGCGTTGAAAAGGAGCTCAAAATTCTTTGCGACGACTTTTTCGTCGCCGCTGCCCCACGCCTTCATCACCTTGTTCCACCCCACCTCACAATCCCGTGCCTCCACAAGCCCCCGAAGCACCATGTAGCCGTTCCCATCAACAAAGTTGAGGGGCGGCTGAGAGGGGCCAACCCTGTCGGGGGCGGGGTCAGGGCTGCCCGTCACCCCATGAGGGGGGTCGGGAAGGGGTTCGGTGCGGAGGGGGGGTTCACTCGAAATGAAGGGGGGGGCGCATGAGGCACCACGGTACCATTGCAAAGAAGTTGTGCTATGGAAGGTGGGGTGGGTGACGTCGGGGACGTGCACCTGGGGGGGGATGGTGGGATGGAAAGGGGCGACGCCCAAATCATCCCACCACCGGGGGTTGGCAAGATGCCAAGAAAAGGGGAAAAAAGAGTGGTCTGCTGGTGCACCTGCAGCAAGATCCTGCAGGCACACCATATCGCAGTGGGGGGGGGTGTGGACGAGGTTAGCGGTGGGGTACACCTGGACGTGGGCGTCCTTAGGCTTCCCCACAGGGTTAGTCCTCATCGAGTTGAGGAGCTGGTCAACACTGGAGGGGAGAGGGGTTAGATGGAGAAATTTGAGGGTGGGGAGTTGGTGGCGCAGTTCCCTCCACAGGGTTGTGGCCCATCCCCTCCCCCCGAGGTAGCTGTTGCGGGTGGGGCTGCGCATGTCGATGTGGATGACATCGGGGGAGGGGTCGAGGGAGGCTGCCCAGCCCACGATGTCATCCACCCCCAGTGCCTCCGACTCGTACGTTGCCTCCTCCAATTGATGGTGGGCAACGGGGAGGGCTTGGTAGTGGGCGAGGGTGTCGGCTGCGGGGTCGGGGCGCGAGGCCAGGCTTGCGAGTTGAGACATAGTCTGCTGCGACATTGTTAAAAGAGAAGAACGCGAGGGCTTTGAGAGCTGTAACAAAGCGAAAGAGTGGAAAGGAGGGTAAATTTCGTACGAAATTCGTACGAATTCGTGCGAATTTCACATTCTCGTGAATCTGTGAATCTAGCGTGAATTTCTGCGTGAATTTAGGTGCGTGAATTTCACATTTGTACCCTTCGTGAACGGCCGTTAAGTGGCCGTTTGAATAATTGCGTGAATTTCACGTGAATTTACCCAAAATTTGAGGTTTTTGGGGGAAAATGCCATATTCTTGGTTCATTTCAAGGGCTTTGAGGGGCCAAAATTCCTCCCCTAGCTTTGTTACGCATCATCCAATGAAAGTCCCGCCCCAAAAGCATGCATCATGACCGCATCGTGCCCAAAACGAGAGGTGCCGGAACCCGGCAAGCCTGTAGCCGATTCACAGCCGTGAATTCACGTGAATTCACGTGAAATTCGTACCAATTTCGTACGAATTTCGTACGAATTTCACGTGAATTCACGTGAATTCACGTGAATTTACACAAATGTTACCCGTGTGCACCCCCTGATTTGTCCTCACACCCCTAGTAAGCCCCCCAGCATGCACCCCGGTCACAGGCAACAATGGTCTGGGTTCGTAAGGTCATCTCATGTCCGTCTCTTGCGGCACCGGAACCGCCGCTGTAGAGTCTGAAGGTGCTGCATGTCGGTTAGAAGCCGTCTTCTTGTGCGGCTTGCATACGTTTGTACACTTATGGGCCCTTGCCCATGTTGAGCCCTTTTGGTCGCATCCCACCCATGCAACCAAAGGCTATCGTCAATGGTGTGGTTGTCCACAACCACTTGCACCCCTAGTCTCCCCCGGAGGAGGCTTAGGCCCCCGCTGTTGCGCAACATGCGCTTCAGCCTCCGGTGACTTCCCTCCATGGCAAAGCAGGAGAACTTTGACAAGATTCTCCACTTCTTTGCAAAATAATACATGTGGTCGATCCAAAGATGCGTCCACAGAAGTTTGCCCCACTGGAGCTCATTGTGGGCAGCGCCCATGGCTATGCTATGGTTCCGGAGCCGCCCCAAGTCGGCCCCGGAGAACCATGCGGAACGCCACGCGTATACACACATGCTTGCAAAATTCTCCCACCACGTTTTGCACACCGACTCCCAACTTTTTCCCCCTACTTGATGCTGCCTGACACTAGGCTGCTCTAGGCAAGCATCTATTATCTTCTCCCAACCCTTATTGCGCATGAAATGGATGGCAGCAGCACACTCCATCCTCACCTTCCCCTTGCTGTTTGCCTTGTCATTATTTAATGAGGCACGGGTGCAAGTTCGTGCAGCAAGCCGTGCCTCATCTAAAACCGGTTGCAGCATGGTGCGTGCCACAGTGGCCGGTGCCTTCCCTGTCAATTGTACAACTAGGTCCCGTGTCCCGTTGACTGCACACAACAGGACACGAAGGACCCCATGGAGGCCATAATCAGGCACTCGCCTATCACTCATAATGGTCCTATATATAGCACTTATGGCAACGGCTGGTTCCCAGTTGCCGTCTATCGCACTTGCTGTGCCAAAGGTAGCAAGGCACAGAGCACGGTTACGCATGCAGACCCAACACACAGTGGCACCAGGGGATTCTGCCTTCCAGTTTTGGCAGCCCGCCATGAGCACCTGTGCCTTACCATCTGCACACAGAAAAAAAAGGGACTGCCTATCGGTCCCTGCCGTATCCTTAAAACTTATGGTTGCGGCCTTGCGCTACTCATCATCAAAATCAATTTCCTGGGAGGCCGCGTAGAGGGTGTCCCACTTTTCACTGCCCCCTAGTAGCCACCAACTAGATAGTTGGTTGGGGCTGGCGGTGCCACCAAGCGTGCAATGGACGTACGAGGCCTCATGCCTCGATGTACCGTCCACCGCAATAGGCAACCAATGCAGCCGTCGGTCCCCGGGCTGCATGATGGCCGAGGGTGGTGGTGGTCGACACTTGAATAGGTGGGCGATGCGGTCAGGTAGGTAGCAGGCCGCACCATTGATGGCCGTGTCGTCACCCGTATAGGCAGTAAACGCCCGGGACTCCGGCAACGCTAGCTGCCGGAGCATGCCGTACACCTGGTCCCATACCACACCGTACGTCATGCTCCCCACCAGGTACCGGGACTCTGTCCTAGAGAGGTGCAATGACCGGATCCTCCACACGGCCATAATCAACCTCTCCTCCTGGGTGGGCTCGGGCTGGACGGTGGCTACAATTCTTGTTTCGGGGGTGAGCACTATTTGCCCCGTGTCGGGCAGGTACTTGACGGTGTAGGGTGCTGCAAGCTCCTTGGAAACAACCTCCTGGAGCTCTTGTAGGCGCCGCCGTCGTGTACGATCCGCTACCAGATGGAATGGCTCCTTGGGCCGTGGCATGATGTGAGATACAGGACCTGTTGAATGGGCAGGCAGTCATCGCAAAGTTTCTACCATCCCCCTGCCGCAGACCACTCTCTCTACTGTGATTCGCATGCAATTAAAAGAAATTCACATAGATTCGCACGAAATTCGTACGAAATTCGTACGAATTTCGTACGAATTTCACATGAATAGAAATGTGTGAATATTCTGAAAATGTGAAATTCGTACGAAATTCGTACGAATTTCGTACGAATTTCGTACGAATTTCGTGCGAATTTCACATGACTGTCACAGAATTTCTGCCAAAGCCTCATCCTTGTGCCCTCGTTGACCCTCACAAAGCAAGCTCAGGATGGTGCTCATGCTGTCATTGTCATTGTCATTGTCTCATGCTGTCATTCCGGCTGTCACTCAGCCAGCAGTGTAATATACAAACAGTAATGAAATTGAAGTGGCCCCAAATATACAAACAGTTCCGCAGAAAGGAATCGCAAATTAACAGGTTAACAGGTTAACAGGTCAGGGGGCACATCAGGTCAGGGGGTAATGTACAAACAGTGCTGCCGAAAATTTCGCACAGTGGGGGGGGAGTACCCCACATATCGGTCAAACTGCCCATGCTTGGGGGGGGGGGGGGCAGGATAACATTCGTCGTGGTTAGAAAGGCGTGGTTAGAAAGGACAGGTGCTCCGGAGGGTACCTACACCCCCCCCCCCCCCGGGAGCAGAGCTCCGGCTAGCGGTGCCCTGGGAGCTCTGCTCCGCCACCGCCTCCACAAAGGAGGGGTCCATGGCCGCCGACGTGAGGCGGTGGGGGGGGTACTGCCGGCGCACATCCTCCATTGCGGCAGTCACCTTGGGGGCGTCCGGGGCCACGTTGTCCACATTGACCTGCTGGCCACTGGCCATCATGGCCATCCGCAGGCCGGTGGACACTGCGGACACCTGGCTGGCGCATGCCTCGGCCTGGGCATGCCAGGCCTGTGCGCCGGCCAGGAGGTACCGGACACCGGCAGCACTGGCCCCCCCCCTGTCACCCGGGGGGGCGGGGGCCTCGGCACCCTCAGCCCTCTCCACTGCCTCGGCTGGCTGTGCCGCTGGCTTTGCCTTGCGCAACGTCGCCACGTCACGCTCCAGGGTCTTCACCTTGGTGGCCAGCCGGTCACGCTCCCTGGTGACGTCCGCCAACCGCGACTCGCAGTCCCGCAGACGGGCCTCGAGGTCGCGGTTGGCGGCCTCCGCGCTGATGGCGCGTGCCTCCCACGCCCCCGCCCGCTGCTGGTCCACCCACTCCTGCACCACCCCCCTCTGCCCCCGCCCCCCCGACGGCTCCGCCTGCTCCGCCCGCCCTGCCCGCTCCCCCGGGGTGGCCGTACGCGGGGCTTTGGGGGGGGGGGGTGGGGCCCGTGTCCCCTTCGGGGCGCCCTTTCCGCTTGCGCGTGGGGGGGGGTTCGTCCTCCTCGACGTCAATGACGTCAGCCACCACCCCCATCTTCCGCTGCCTCCCCACATGGACGCGCATGGCAACCCATGCCACGTCCACCCACTCCGGCCTCCGCTGCTCCCAACCCGTGAGCACATTCAGCCCACAAATCCCTGCCGTCGTCACCGTCCCCCCCTCCCCGATCCCCGACACCCCCGTCTGCACCCGCCAGTGCCCACTCACAAGCCGGTAGGCAAACATGCCCACCACCTCCTGCCCCGCAGGCAGGTTGGACCCCCCCCGGAGCACAATGGGGCAGGGGAAGGAGATGCGGAGGGTGCCCTGCACCCCCCGCGACTCCAACTCCATGTCCCACACGGCACTGAGGTGCCGCTGCCGCCCATCCGGCCCGGGCGGCACCTGCTGGGTCCAGGCCGGATCCGGCTGCCTGGCGGCCAGGGTGACCCGGTCCAGGGGGGGGTCGGTGTGGGCCTCGCCCAGAGCGTCGCGGGACGGCTGGGGCACCACCACCTCGCGCGCCATATGCCCCCTGGCGGTGCTGGCCTCGCTGCCTCCCGAACGCCGAGAGCGCTGCGACCCCACACTGCGCACACTGCCGGCCTCGCTTGGTGCCCGTCCACCGCCGGTGCCTGCGGGCTGGGCGCCACCGGGGCCTTCGGCGGGCTCGGCGTGCTCCTCAGGCAATCGGGGCCGGGGCTTGTACTGGCGCCTGGTGTGGTGCCGAATATCCGGCGACCAAGCGGTGAACGGGACCTGCATGCAGATGTGGGGAGGTGTGCAAGGCAAAAATTGAGAAAGGGGGAGTGGAGACGGGGCAATGCAAGAGCAATAGGAGCAAATTGGACGAAATTCACAGAAATTCGTACGAAATTCGTACGAAATTCGTACGAATTTCGTACGAATTTCACATCTCGAGAAAATTTACACAAATTTATTCACGTGAAATTCGTACGAAATTCGTACGAATTTCGTACGAATTTCGTACGAATTTCACGTGAATTTCGTCCAATTGTTGCAAATACACAAAGCAAACACACAAGCAGGCACACCTTGCAGTCGCATGGGCAGGTGATGCTCCATGCCCCGGTCCTCGCGCACTTGGGCGACCGCCACGCTGGGACCGTGTTCACCAGGTGCCACAGCGTGGTCGGCCGACCCGGGGGGGCAATGCCGGACAAGGCGAAGTGGATCTCCGACTCCGCGTCGACATCGCCCCCCTTCACGACCTCCAGCTGGTGCACGCTGCCCAGGAAGAACAGCATGCACTGGGGGCCGACCTCGATGACGGCGAGGTTGGCGGCCGGGGCCGACCGGGAGATGAAGGTGGGGTGGAAGGGGCAGGTGGGGGGGCCTGCCGGGAGCGTCTGCGGGGGGTCGGCGAACAGGGCCTGGGCAGCCTCCCCCTCCCACAACCCCACCCTCGCAACCGCCCCCTTCCCCACCCACAACACCTGGTCCACGCTGGGGAGGTCCCAGCTGGACAAATCCCCAGCAACGTCCAGGGCCTCCTTGGGGGGGATGGCGTCCAAGTGTGTGGTGTTGGCCTGGTGGTGTTTGTGTCGGGGGTCGGGGGTCCACAAGTTAAAAAGAGCCCCCTGCAGCCCATCCTTGGAGTCAGGGTGGGCAGGCAATCCATGATGGCGGCTGGTGGCCACCATCAGCAGCATGTCCCCCCGATGCAGCTGAACGGTGTCCCAGCGCGCCTCCGCCGCCTCCCCCAGGGCCGTCCCCGCCTGCACCGCCACCTGGTAGTCCTCTGACAAGCAGAGGAAGCTACTCAGGTGGCAGTCCCCCACCGCCTTGTCGCTGGGGGGGAGGACTTCGGGGTGGGTGGTCACGTCGGTGTGGGGGAGCTGCGGCCCACTCCCCACACTGGCCACAATGACGCTGCCCGGCGTCATTGGGTGGAGGTCCTCAACCCCAGGGACACTTTCGGTGAGGTGGGGGTGGAACTTCTTGAAGAGAGGCCCCCCCACCCCCGACCCCAAGGCGCTCTTGCTTTGCCACCAGCGGGGGAGCTCGGGATCCTTGGCCTGCTCCTCACTCCGCGCGGCGTTGAAAAGGAGCTCAAAATTTTTTGCGACGACTTTTTCGTCGCCGCTGCCCCACGCCTTCATCACCTTGTTCCACCCCACCTCACAATCCCGTTCCTCCACAAGCCCCCGAAGCACCATGTAGCCGTTCCCATCAACAAAGTTGAGGGGCGGCTGAGAGGGGCCAACCCTGTCGGGGGCGGGGTCAGGGCTGCCCGTCACCCCATGAGGGGGGTCGGGAAGGGGTTCGGTGCGGAGGGGGGGTTCACTCGAAATGAAGGGGGGGGCGCATGAGGCACCACGGTACCATTGCAAAGAAGTTGTGCTGTAGAAGGTGGGGTGGGTGACGTCGGGGACGTGCACCTGGGGGGGGATGGTGGGATGGAAAGGGGCGATGCCCAAATCATCCCACCACCGGGGGTTGGCAAGATGCCAAGAAAAGGGGAAAAAAGAGTGGCCTGCTGGTGCACTTGCAGCAAGATCCTGCAGGCACACCATATCGCAGTGGGGGGGGGTGTGGACGAGGTTAGCGGTGGGGTACACCTGGACGTGGGCGTCCTTAGGCTTCCCCACAGGGTTATTCCTCATCGAGTTGAGGAGCTGGTCAACACTGGAGGGGAGAGGGGTTAGATGGAGAAATTTGAGGGTGGGGAGTTGGTGGCGCAGTTCCCTCCACAGGGTTGTGGCCCATCCCCTCCCCCCGAGGTAGCTGTTGCGGGTGGGGCTGCGCATGTCGATGTGGATGACATCGGGGGAGGGGTCGAGGGAGGCTGCCCAGCCCACG
Organism: Eutreptiella sp. 'Long Island Sound 2002'; assembly: GCA_964036045.1. NCBI lineage: Eukaryota > Euglenozoa > Euglenophyceae > Eutreptiales > Eutreptiaceae > Eutreptiella > Eutreptiella sp. 'Long Island Sound 2002'. Next base: position 10,012,459 of record OZ038389.1, on the reverse strand, counting down.
ATGGCATCCACCCCCAGTGCCTCCGACTCGTACGTTGCCTCCTCCAATTGATGGTGGGCAACGGGGAGGGCTTGGTAGTGGGCGAGGGTGTCGGCTGCGGGGTCGGGGCGCGAGGCCAGGCTGGCAAGCTGAGACATAGTCTGCTGCGACATTGTCAAAGAGAATGCGAAGAAAGCTTGAGCTGTGGGAAAGCGAAACAGTGGAAATGAGGGTAAATTCGTACGAAATTCGTACGAAATTCGTACGAATTTCACATACTGTTAATCTGTGAATCTAGCGTGAATTTTTGCATGAATTTAGGTGCGTGAATCTCACATTCACGTGAATCTCACCAAATCTGTTAAACCATGCGGGGACTTTAAACCTCTAAATTGCACCTATTTGTTGCATCTTACTTTGGGCGAAGGTAGCACAACAAAAGCACACAATAGCACCAAGTTACGAGCAAAACACAGCAAAATTGGGTGAAATTCACGGTACCGTGAATCTCGGATTCAAACGGCCGGTTCACGAAGGGTACATTCACGCGAATCTCACCAAATGTGTTAAACCATGCGGGGACTTTAAACCTCTAAATTGCACCTATTTGTTGCATCTTACTTTGGGCGAAGGTAGCACGACAAAAGCACACGATAGCACCAAGTTACGAGCAAAACACAGCAAAATTGGGTGAAATTCACGGTACCGTGAATCTCGGATTCAAACGGCCGGTTCACGAAGGGTACACAGACGCGTCAGATGCGGCCCTGCCCCCCTTCTCCCCCTTCGGCCCTTTCCCCACGAGCTGCTTCTGGAAGCGGAGCAGAAACGCCTGCGCTGCCTCCTTCAAGTGGGGGGCGGGGGCAATGGCCCGCACGTCGCTCCACTCACACTGCTTCCACCTCTGCAGCTGTCCCAGAGCGTCAATGCTGCAGAGGAGGAGCCGGTTGTGCGTGGAGGGGGGGCGCACCTGCACAAAGGGCACAACGGAGACAACCCATGGTTGCACCCCCCCCTTCCCCTGCACCACTGCCCAGAACGGGCACTCCACCACCCTATTCTGTCCCGAACCCCGCCGAATCACCTGCGCCTGGAACAGGCGGCTGATGATCGTGGGATGCAGCGTTCTAGGGCGTGGTGCGGAACCCCTAGTTAGAACGCAATTTCTGGAACACCCACCTACCCTCAATTTTGGGGCAAACCACCTAAAAAAATGGATTCAGCACCCTCAAAAACCCCCCATCCCCTTTCTTTCCCCACATAACCCTCATTGTAGGGGTGGTTTTTGGGGGGGGGGGGTCAAAGAGTTAGAGCACAGTTAGAACAGAGTTAGAACGCAGTTAGAGCACCTTGCTCTAACTAGTTATCGCGCTAGTTATCGCGCGATAACTCAGTTATCGCGTAGTTATCGCGTGTAGTTATCGCGCACCCCTCCTCCCTCCCTCCCTAGGACAAACAACACAAAACACTTGGCACAAAGCATGTGTGGTCGTTTTTCATACAAAGTCATCAATGTCTGAGGCCTTGGCTGCCTCCAGTCCCAAAAGCCCTTGCTCCATTGACAGGGCGTTCATGGACATGCAATGGTGCATGTGGCGGAGGGACACACTTGGCCTCACCAAGGACCAACCCTTAAAACAATTTTTGAGCCTCCTTTTGTAAGGCCCATGCCGATACTCCGTTGGGATGGAGGAAAACTGAAAAATGTTCCTCCATTTCTCGGCAAAAAAGGTGGAATGTGACAAGCACCAATGGATCCACCTGGTGGGGGACCAACCTGAGTCTCCCCACGCTTTTGAAATTTTTGTGGTCAACGCACGGTGGCGTTCCACTTGGGTTAGAGTGTACAACTCCCTCACCCTCCAAAGCTCATACAAACCCTCAATGCATTTCACCATGACATGCACAACAACCCATAACATAGGTCCCCCAGGGGTCCTCACTGTGGGGACATGCTCTTTGAGGCAATCCACAAATTGCCTTTGGAAGGGGGGGGGGGTTAGGAAAACTTTGGTGCTTGTTAGATCGAAATCTTTTTCTGTGGCCCTCGAGGCCGAAGGGAGGCGTTCCCTGAGAGGGATGCCTGAGGTCTCATCCTTGAGGGCTTGTTTGAAGGCCTGCAAAGCTGCAAGAGCTTGGGCCTTACCAGGGGTACCAGGGGGGAGGGCCTGAAGGGTGGTCTCAATGCGCTTTGCAATGCCGTTTAGGATGCGGCATGCTGCATGTTGGTAGTCCCCCGGCCGCCTATCAGGGGTCACACTTCTCAAGAATGCCCCCCATCTTGAGGTGGACTCCACCCCCCTTTGCTCAACAATCCCATTGGGGTCTTTGCACAACCAACACTTAGACCCAGCCCCCCCCCATTGCTTGCATCCCCTTCCCATCCCCTGTCAAAATGACAGTGCAAGTCAAAAATTGGTTTTGAAAGAGGACAACGTCCTCTTCCACATCCCTCACCTCTTGGTTGAGGTTGGCGGAGATGTCCAGGCTTCTCAAAAAAGCCTGTTCATCCCCGCCATCCATGCAAAACCATGAGGCCCATAGCTTCACCTTCGAAGCATATTTTGCCCCCCCCCATACATTGACCCATACATCCGCACGGGTAGAGGATGCCTTCCACAAGGAAGTCGCATCAACTGAAATAACAACAATGGCAACGCCACTAGGGGGGGGTTTCCCGATAACTCGGGCCATAGATATTGCATTTTGCACAATTGATTGCAAAGGCACATGGGCAGCTGCCCTATTGCGGCCTGTGGTAGACTTTACAATGGTTGTTTGGGGAAAGTAGGGCATGATCCGTTGCCGAACGGTCCTTAGGTCCCATTGTGTGCAACGGCGGGGCATTCGCAAAAGGGCCCGTTGGGAGAGATGCATGCTGCATGCCATGCGTAGCATGCTCAGGGCCTCATGCTCCTGAGCTGTTAATGCAAGATGGCCGCCAAGTGGGCCAGACAGGGCAGTGCACGCCCCACCACTTAGACAAACTTCGCCTTTGGTGTTGGTGCCACACACAACGTTTGGGTCACCCAATAGAACTCGCACCAGCCGCTGAACCGCCTTCAAACGCCGCCGCCGGGCCTTGGGGCACTGCAGATCGGTGTACCGCCGGAGGTTAGCTGTGTTGAGAGCCCGCAGGGCCTCATTGACAGCACTATCCATGAAGAATAAGAGGACCTGGGCACGAAATGAGGGAGGGTTTTGAAGCAAGGGCCCAAAAAACACACGCGATAACCCACGCGATAACCCCCGCGATAACTAGGTTATCGCGCGATAACCCCCGCGATAACCCCCCGCGATAACTAGTTAGAGCACCCAGTTATCGCGCGATCACCCCCGCGATAACTAGTTATTAATTGATAATTAATAGAGCAGGGGTTAGTGCGCACTAACTGCAGGGGTTAGAGCAAGCGTTGGGCACCCTAAAACCTTCACAAACGTTGATTTTGCACCCAGGAAACCTTGGAGATGTCAACAATGTGCAGGCACGGGGTATATGGCGCCACAATCACAAATTCAAATCAGTCTAATGGACATGTTCCGGGCTAGTTGCCCCTCCTCAGGGTACACAATGACAAACCATGGTGGGCATCCCACCAAAGCAGAAAAAATAGAAATAGTGAACAATAATCGAATCACAAATTACACTAGCTGGAGGGGTTAGAGGAAGCATTGGGCACCCTAAAACCCATGGACACCAGCTGCTGCCGCCACACAGGCGTGCAGTGCAGAACCCCCCCCGCACTATAAAAAATCACGCTCCATCGCTCGCCCTCCCAAAATGGGTGCCTTCTCTGAGAGAGGCACCCTATCCAAATCATCCAAAAGACTTTGCAGCTGAATGTCACTCAAGAAATCGTGTTCCAGGAGGTGGTTGACCACCAGCTTTCCCCCCACCGTGAGCACAAGGTCATTGGGGTCCCTATTAAAGGCCCCCAAGGGCTCGGCGGCAACCACCTCCTCCGCCTCCCCAATAAGGGGGGGTGTTGCCCAAAATGGAAAAAGAATCACCCCCTGCCCCGAAATAATGTTGGGAGTGGTGACCCCATACCACTCACGCTCCCACTCCCTTGTGGGGCAAAGGGAGTGCATGGGGAGCTTGTTTTCGGGGTCGTCAGTGCAGACCCGGCGGGTGTTGTGGGTGAGGGGTTGGGGGAACCAACCATCCGACTTCCCCTTCCCCTTACCAGGTCTCAGCCTTACCTTCTGGACACTGATCATGAGGGGGTTGTGGGGCTTCTCCTTTCTCCCCCCAGCCCCCCACCCCCCCGCATCCTCCTCCTCCTCCTCCACTTCCTCCTCCTCCTCCTCCTGACCCACATAGAGGGTCGTCTTCGTCCCCGCACCCTTCTCGGCATGAGCGGTGACGGACTCCACCACCGCGTCCGCATCCTCGGTATGAAGCTGGATCAAAAATCCAGCAACCCCTGGATTTACCTCTAGCAACTCGAAGATGTAGTTGCTGAGAACTAGGGGGTCTCGCTTGTCCGCCATGAAGGGGGACTTATGGACAAGGAGTCCAAAGTCCACACCATGTTCAAAGCGGGTCGCCACAGGGCGCCTCACATTGGCATCACCCATCGTAAACCCCTCAGGACCGCCAAGGCGACGGACCCCAAGGAGCTTTTGATGGTGCTCGCACCAAGCGTGGGCAGCAGCAAGGGCCATTACGAAGAATATGAAAGCTTTGAGAGCTAAAGCGAAAAGGGGAAACATAAAATGAAGCGCGATAACCTACGCGATAACTCGCGCGATAACTAGTTATCGCGCGATAACCCCCGCGATAACCCCCGCGATAACTAGGTTATCACGCGATAACCCACGCGATAACTAGTGCTCTAACCCCGTTCTAACCCCGTTCTAACTAGTTAGAGCACACAAAGATCAAATCGCAAAAAGTGCAAAACGGGCAATATCGAGCAAACGAAACATGGAAGGCACATTGTTGCATCATAGTGCACCCATGTAACATGTGAAATTCCGGGTTCCAACCATATTCCTTTGTCTACAGAAGCGCCATTTTTGGGCCTCCGCTCCCGCCTCCGCTCCGTACGTTATCCCCGTAAGCTAGGAGAACGCGCACAACGACAATAACACTCCGTAACGCTCCGGAACGCAGATAACGCGGAGAACGCGGAAAACGCTTCCAGAAGCACGACCAGGAGCAAAAAACCGGAACGCGGATAACGCGGATAACGCGGAACACGCTTCCAGAAGCACGACCAGAAGCAGAAAACCGGAACGCGGATAACGCGGATAACGCGGAAAACGAGGGAACCGCTTCGAGAAGCACCACCGGAAGCACAGAAACGGAACGCAGAAAACGCGGCCAACAAAGGAGTCCCATACGACGCTAAGAACGGTGGAAGCAAGGCGGGAGGCAACATGCAAAGTGCTTTTCTCCTTGAAAGTGGCTGAACCGCATAAAAACTCATGCGCGAGTGCGTCAGGCTACCTCAAAAACTCCCAGAAGCACTGTAAAAACAAGGGTGTTTTTCCCGACCCCTAGAAGCGCCCATTTCGTCATCTATAGATAGACGTATACGTCGTAGACAAAGGAATATTAACAACACCCAAAATTGGGGGGGTTCCGCACCACGCCCTAGAACGCTGCATCCCACGTCCCCCCCCATCGACGACGTCCACCGCCGTCGCCTCGGCGGACGTCACCTTCAGAAACTTGTCGGGGCTGTGCAAGGCGTCCCCGAAGTCCGCCGGTTCCGGGACCTCCGGAACTTCCCAATCCACCTCCACGTCCACATCCACCTCCACCCCCTCCTGCTGCTCCTGCCGCTGCTCCTGCCGCTGCTCCTGCCGCTGCTCCTGCGGCTGCCCCTCCACCTCCTCCGCCCCGGCCGGCACGGGCACCAGACGCGGGTCCACTTCCAATTGAAAATTGGCGTAGTGGATGGGGACCTGCAAATGCGCAACAACACAAGCATAAAACAATGCACACAACGACACCACTGCAACAGCCAAGACAACGCGAAAACCAGCCACAGAACAACGTTTCCGATAAAGCCCAACGAATTAAATTCAGGCGCCAAAACGGCACTTGGCGCGCGCCAACTAGCTATTTGGCGCGCCAAAACCGGACTTGGCGCGCGCCAAAACTGGACTTGGCGCACGCCAACCGAACACTTGGCGCGCCATCCGGTGACTTGGCGCGCGCCAAGATGGAATTAAGTTGGCGCGCGCCAACTGCGAAGTTGGCGCGCCAATCTGCTATTTGGCGCGCGCCAAATTCGTGTCACGTGTGACAACATCGCATGCATGCAAGGCACCGCGCGGGCACACCTTCTCGCTGCAGGAGCAGATGGTGCGGCGGGCCTTGTCCACGCGCGGACGAGGTCCAACATCTCGGCGTCCTGGGAGCTCAGGGGCGGGGTGAAGTGGGCCATGGCCATCCAGGCCATGCGGCCGGCCCCTGGCTCCCGCACGAACGCGGCGCCCAGTGCGGCGAACGAGTACACCACCGTGCCGGCCGTGCAGCGCACGCGGCAGAAGTCGGTGGCCTCGGGGGGGGGAAGCCACCACCGGTGGATGTGCGGAGTGAGGCAGGCATCCGCTCTGGCCGCCTCGGCGGTGGGCCCCACGTGCGCGTGGTCGGTGGGGGTCAGACCCGCAGACACCCCCTCTTGCAGGAGGAGGACGTCCCCCATGTAGGGCACCGGGGGGTCCAACGGCTGCTCAGCCTGCGACACGAAGCAGACTGGCTGGGGGATCGCGTCGGGAGTGAGGAAGTCCTCCTCTGCCGGGGGGGGGGCGGCCGGCCTCTCCTCCGCTTCCGCCGGCGCCTCTGCATCCGCCGGCGCCTCCGCATCCGCTGGCGCCTCTGCATCCGCCGGCGCCTCCGCATCCGCTGGCGCCGCCGGCATCTCCTGCAAAGCTCCTCCTCCTCTGCCGCACTCTGTGGGGGGGGGGGGGGCATCCGCATCCGCTGGCGCCTCCGGCATGTCCACCTCGTGGGGGGCAGGCACGGGGTCGGTGGCGGCTGCCTCGGCCTCCTCAGACCCCTGGTTGAGGCGGCTGTAGTTCACACTGGCCTCTGTGCCCAGAGGAGACGCGACTGCAGCCCCCTCGGCCAGAAGCTCGGAGGGCATCACCGGAACACTGTTCATCAGCTCCGTTACACTCTCCGGCTCTACGGTCAGCATGCGCGACCGGTAGCCGACGGGTGCAAACGGGATGAACAGTGCCCGGCCAGGCCCGCCCGCACCACGGGGGATCACCGTCCCGCGGAGGAGCGTCACGCTGCGAAGCGGTTGGATAACAATATCCCACCGATGCGCAGCGTGATAGCCCCCCTGCGTGCCCGGGCACACCCGGAGGGACTTGGACGGGGGGGAGGCGGTGAGGGGGATGAACACGACCATGCACTGCACTGACTGTTTCACAGACAGTGCAAAATCGCGGTGGGGGATCTGGAAACCCTTCCAGGGTTCTGCCTCCCACCGCTCGATGATCTTGGGGCACAAGGCCTCAAGTCCCTGCAGCGGCGGGAGGGAGAAACCCAGCAGGGCCAGAACAGCCTGCCAGAGGTCGTCCGGGAGCCAGTGGGGGACGCTGGAGACCGTCGTCTGATAGCGCCCCCCACCTTCCCCGGGGGCCTGGAGGTCCGCCTCCTCGAGCATCGACGGGTTGAGTTCCACCGTGGCGAGCTCCGCCAGTCTGGCCCACAAATCCTCGGGGATGATGCGGTCATACTGGCGGTAGCCCGCCGCGGCAAAACCCTCCTCCGTGACGATGGGGGGGTTGGGGATGTCGTGGTTGGCGATGGGGTAGGAGTTGTGGAAGGAGGGGTGGGGGCAACCCATGCCAAGCATGGTGAAGGGGGCGTCGGTGCTGTAGAGGGTGGGGTGGGTGATGTCGGGGATGTGGGTGCGCAGGCGACGGTTGGTGGAGAACTCCGTGGGAGCTACTGCATCCCACGCCTGCACCTTCACCGTCTGGTACCGCACGACGGCGTCAGTGGCCGTGCGGTGCGTCCAGCCACTTTTTTTGACTGGATCCACCCACAGCCACTGCTCCTCGGGGTCGAGACCCTGAGGCGGCTTCTCCTGCAGGTCGAGAACGTTAACGAACTCTTTTGACGCTGCAGCAGTGCACAGCTTCAGGGTCTTGTTGAAGGCCTCAAGGGTGACTTGAGAAAGCTTCAACTCGACCGCGAGGGTCGTGGGGTACCGGCCCATCACGGCACAGCAGAACCTGCTAAGAACCCCCCTGGTCAGGGCGAAGTTAACACGGGTGGCGTCAATTCGCCAGACCAAGTGGGGATTGCCCGGCTGGTCCCACTTGCCGAAGAGGGCGGCCTCCAGGGGTTCGCGGAGGGGGGGGAGCTGGGGGAAGGATTCGGCGTCCGGGGAGGTGAGGGTGTAGGGGATGGGAAAATAGCCCCCGGGGAAGTGCTCGGAGCCCACGTTGGCGATGTGGGCATCGACCACCGGCTGCACCTCGGGGTTAGGTGGTGCAGCGGGGGCAGAAGTGGGGTCGGTGACTGTCACCTTCTTCCCCTTGCTCTTCTTGGGTTGCTTTGGAGGCATGATAAAGTGAAATGCCTAGAAGGGAAAGGGAATGCATAAAGGGTGCAAAGGAAGAGGAAGAATGGGGCAGTTGGCGCGCGCCAAAACCGGAGTTGGCGCGCGCCAACTCAAGAGTTGGCGCGCCAACTTGGCAGTTGGCGCGCCACCTATGCAGTTGGCGCGCGCCAAGTGCCAAGTTGGCACGCCAACTTTGACTTGGCTTCCAAAAAGTTGGCTTCGACCCAAAAAACCCACATATTGCAACATATCAACAAAGCAATGCAACCAAAAGCTGTAAAATATCAATAGTTCCTCACGTTTCATGCACAAGGCGTAGCAACAACACAGTGCACTGGGATGCAGCGTTCTAGGGCGTGGTGCGGAACCCCCCCAATTTTGGGTGTTGTTAATATGGTTGGAACCCGGAATTTCACATGTTACATGGGTGCACTATGATGCAACAATGTGCCTTCCATGTATTGTTTGCTCGATATTGCCCGTTTTGCACTTTTTGCGATTTGATCTTTGTGTGCTCTAACTAGTTATCGCGGGGTTAGAACGGGGTTAGAGCACTAGTTATCGCGTGGGTTATCGCGCGATAACCTGTCCATGAACGCCCTGGAGCAAGGGCTTTTGGGACTGGAGGCAGCCAAGGCCTCAGACATTGATGACTTTGTATGAAAAACGACCACAGATGCTTTGTGCCAAGTGTTTTGTGTTGTTTGTCCTAGGGAGGGAGGGAGGAGGGGTGCGCGATAACTACACGCGATAACTACGCGATAACTGAGTTATCGCGCGATAACTAGCGCGATAACTAGTTAGAGCAAGGTGCTCTAACTGCGTTCTAACTCTGTTCTAACTGTGCTCTAACTCTTTGACCCCCCCCCCAAAAACCACCCCCATGATGCGGGTTATGTGGGGAAAGAAAGGGGATGGGGGGTTTTTGAGGGTGCTGAATCCATTTTTTTAGGTGGTTTGCCCCAAAATTGAGGGTAGGTGGGTGTTCCAGAAATTGCGTTCTAACTAGGGGTTCCGCACCACGCCCTAGAACGCTGCATCCCAACAAGTACAAGCAAGTTGAATGCTCTCGACATGGAGTTGACCAGAAGTCCGCGAATGTACAGTATCTGGGGTTGGCTTCGTAGTTACATCTGGCTTTTCCTTCGGGGCTGGCACGGTCTTCTGGATTTGTTCGTCCGTCCATCCTTGTCCCTTGAGAACCATGTGGAGGAGCATTTGGGTGTTATCCTTTGCTTCGTTGATTTGGCCAATGTCATGTCTGATGACACGTACATCTTGTTCAAGTCCAGACACCCGATTGTTGATATCGGATGGGTCAAACTCCGTAACTTTGGTTGTGCCACCAACACTCCACTTCTTCTTCTTAGTCATTGGGGATGAACTTTCAGCGGTGGAAGACGAACTAGTCGTCGACGGCGGTTTCTTTACTGGTTTAGGAGGTGACCCATGGGCAGGAACTTTTCCATTGTTCGTCTTGTCAATGAACTGGAAACCTGGGCCTTTGTCCTGAGAATTCACGTTGCCTGTCGGTACACCCTCTTCCATTGGAGAACCATTGATAGGTAAACCTTTGGGTGCAGGTAGAGCCAGAGGTGATTTTTTGGCTTTCTTTTTGTGCTTGCTTTTCTTTTGCGGTTCTCGTGGATCAAGGCTGGGATTGGCGGTGATCATCAAACTTCGTGTCTGAAATTCTCCGTCCATCATAGCGTCATCCCATTCCGGTAGCCCCGATGATTCAGCCAAGACTCGGATTAAAAAGTCGTCCTTATCCAGCGCCGGCCACGAAGAGATGTCAACGTCCATTGCCTTGGCAATTGCCGGGAGCGGCTTGCCGGATTGCGCTAGTCCTCTGATAGCCGTCCAGAGCGACTGATGGGTCGCATACCTCGTGCTTAAATGTTCGGGCCATGGGCCTTTGAACCCGTGGTCGCGAACCATGCAGTTGGTTTGCCGACACCAGTAGCACGGATTGTGAGCACGCCAACGTTGAAGAACCATTCTCATTGTTATGGGCTTGAGTAGTCACGGCGAGCGTGTTGCGGTCGCTAGGCACAACAAGCTGTCGGTTCTTTTTCCCATGATTTGACTTGGTTTCCTTCGGGGTAGAATTGGTTGACTCGGCCCACTTCGTCAAAAATTGTTGCATTTGCACCAAAAGTTCGGACTCAGGACTCTTCGGCATGTCAGCGATGATGATATGAGATAATGTAAACAAATTCGATAAGCCTTGTCGTAAGGGACGTCGTATTTGAGAGAGCTTGAAGTCCTGGTTGTTTTTCGTTCACAACCAGTTCGTCCAAATGGCAAGCACGGCGAGAAACGGTGCACAAGAACAGCTGCTCACAAATGCATTAATAGGCTGAAACCAGCGTAAAAGACACATTGGGATAGTCGGTCACAAATCGTCAAAACGAATCATTGTTTACCATAGCCCCCGTGCATAACTCATGCCAATTTGAACCTCACACCTTTCGCTGTTCCAAAGACTCGCTCAACAATGCACATGTCCACGTTAGTAGTTTAACCCTAGGGCATGAACGAAATCCAGGCTGACTCAAACCGAAAATGCTTGCCTCAGGCAACAACAAACGGACAAATGCCTAATGTAGATGTATTAAGTTAAACTAGCGTTTTGAGCAAGCTCAAAACACGAGACAAACATTCAATCACACAGATAACCATTGACCACCAATGCTGGCATGCACCTACAGTACGCATGGTAGGCCAGTCAGAATGCACCTCTGCAGAACTCGATTCCGAAGGTTCCAAAAATTCAGTACTTCATTAAAACTGCTAATTATGTTTAAAAAATATTGAAATACCTGCAGGAACAAGAGTTCACTTCACGATCCCACTTTGGAACAGGCGATTCTGGGAGCGGCGGTTTTTGACTAGCGCCACGGGTCGCATGTGCGCCTCAGCACCAGTGACAGTTGCTGCGGCACTACCACAATTCAGGTGACAACTCACGGTGCTGAAAAGCCAAGCATGCTTTATCCAACCTCCGTCAAGGCTACAACCTCAGCAAAACAAAACACACTGTGTATATATATTCACCAAACCATAAGAGAGAAAAAAAATGGATTGCCAAGAGAATTGCCAAACCCACGAGGCCCAAGAGGGAAATGCACTTAACACCACCTTGTGCGAAGGCTCCTTGCATTGGAGACACTCTTGCACTCTATCGATCAGTGTTGGGAGCGAACAACATTCAAGGCCCATTCATGACACAAGACGGCTCCAGACATAAGGGAAAACCAATGAGAATCGCGCTTTTAGTATTGGAAATTTCTCGAAATTTTCGGCAAGAGTGAAAGCCATAAGCTTGGAAAATGTTTTTTCAATTGTTGCTTCACCATTGGCTGTCGATGATTGTGGGTTGTATTGATTTAGTTGTATTGAGGAAGGTCCTTATTTATGTCATTTCAGTATCTCTATTTTAGGTTGATGTAATTTTAGATAGGGGAGAGAATATGCGACAATTTGAGAATTTTTGGTTGAGAATAGGAATGGCCGGATCCCCCCCCTCCTCCCTCCAACACAGGTCGGTGGCCCCACACTCCCTCCTGCACCCGTGTAACCCCGTAGCAAAAGACACAAGCACTAGATAAAGACCAGCATCCTCAACACACTGCATCTCCTTTCGAAAATTGGTAACCTTCTTGTCATTCCTACTCAAACACCAATACATTTCCAAGTTGTCCTCAATTTTACGAGCTGTGTCATACATTTCCTGTAACACAATGAGGTCACACTTTGGAACCTCACAACGAGTCAGCCAACTAGATTTACGGATTGCAGCAGTGGCTACAATGTCCAACTTGGTCTTCATAGTGTGAAAATTGGCGCCATATTGGCGGTATGCAAAAAAAGTACGAAAAAACGACTTTTTCCAAAACCAGCCAAAACAGGTCGGAAACGCAAGGCAATACAACACTGTCGACGGGCCGATTAAATCACAATTATGCTGATTTATTGATTCGTCGTCTTACAAGCAAGCAAACACGCAGCAGAAAAGAACAAGGTTCCAGCCACAGAGGGTCGTTTTTGGGTTTCCGGCAGTCCTGATGACGAACTTGAGAATGGGATCGCCGGACACCCCCCCCAAAGTTCTCAGATTGTCGCTCATTCTCCCCCAATTTTGGACGGAGGTTGCGGCTTGCTGCGGCATCCGCCCCGCGAGACGCGTGTGCCAAGAATCTTCAGCTAAGCTCGTACACCTTTGGGTTTGCTCCACGTAGTGATTGCTTTTTGTGGCATTTGGTAAAATCAAGAGCAAGCCCATCCGAATTTTGCATATTCTTATTCACAGCGAGCGTATTTGGCGGCCCCAAAATGAGAACTCCCTGGTCTCAAGCTGCGCCGCAGCGCATCCTCAAGGCTCTGGGCCACCGTCAAGCGAGAACGTTGTCTCGAACAGCGTCAAACCTTGAGCCTCGAACACCAGGAACCCAGGAACCCGGTAACACCGCGACAACCGGGAAACAGCAGCAAACATCGTATGTTTGTTCGCCCACTACGCTTCCGAACACCAGAGCAGGGACTGTGGCTTGTGACCTTCTCGTTTACTCCAGATTCTCAACAGCTGCGCCAGCCGCCGAAGCCTCGGCGATTGCATACAACTATGAAATCTTGGACCGTGCCTTGGAGCACCCTGACACACCAGAAGCTTTTGTGCGTGACGTCGTGCCCTGCAAAAACCAAAAGGAGGTCCCCATGGACGGTAATCAGGCGGCTTCATACGTCGCGTACGCTATGTCGGAGACTTCGTTCATCTACCCGATCAGTCCCGTATGTTGCCGACCTTGTTTGGGTTCGAATTTTGTTTGACGTTTGATGACGGTTCCTGTCACCCGGTCTCTCGTTTGCGCAACGTGCCGTGTTTTTCAGGCCACTTCCATGGGAGAACATATGGATAACTGGGCTTCGCAACAGAAGCAGAACGCCTTTGGCCAAACAGTGCGGGTGATTACAATGCAGTCCGAAGGAGGAGCGGTTGCCGCTTGTCACGGTTCTGTCGCCTCCGGAGTATTGACCAGCACATTCACTGCCTCTCAGGTTGACGACTGCTTGCGCTCTGAAAGTATGTTGTTGTCAGCTTTGGGCAGAAGTGCACAAGCATTGTTTTTGTCATTCAGGGGTTGCTGCTGATGATTCCCAACCTGTATCTTATTGCTGGAGAGCTGATGCCGTACGTGTTGCACGTGTCGGCCCGGACCATTTCGAAGCACGCGTTGTCTATTTTCAACGATCACTCCGACGTCATGGCTTGCCGCCAGACGGGTTTCGCCATGCTGTGTTCGTTCAACGTTCAAGAGGTCCAAGACCTGGCTCTAGTCGCCCACATTGCCTCGATGAGGTCGCGAATTCCGTTTCTGCACTTCTTTGACGGCTTCCGTACGTCGCACGAAATTGCTAAAATCAAGACTATCCCTTACGAGGACATGCGTCAACTCGTTCCTCGCGACGCCTTGCAGGTGAAGCTTGCTTGGAGCACGGTGTTAGTCTCGTTGTACTGCAGTGTGGGACGCAAGTGTTGGTCGTTTCCGTTCTTGCCCTTCAGAAAAATCTCCGAGATTTGGCGTTGAACCCCCAGCATCCGCTGATCCGAGGAACAGGCCAGCGGCCAGACATCTTCTTCCAGGCAACCGTTGCTGCTGGGCGATTTTACGAGGTGCGTGCGTGTCACGGTGTGTGGTTGTGCAGCTTCGGGTAAGAGTCGGCGCTGCTTCCACAGCGCGGCCAGTCGAGACTCGGCAAAGTTGCAGTCGGTCGTACGCATGGTTGGTGCTTTGTCTGTCTGCAGGCTTGCCCAGACGTTGTCCAGGCTTGCATGGACGAGGTGGCCAAGTTGACGGGCCGGCAGTACAAGCTCTACGAGTACATGGGGTCGCCCACCGCGGAAAGAGTTGTTGTTATGATGGGGTCTGCGGGAGAGACTGCCGAAGACGTCATCGATTACATGAACAAGAATGGCGAGAACGTTGGTCTCTTGAAGGTGCGATTGTACAGGCCTTGGTCCGCGAAACATTTCTTGGCGGAGCTTCCCGAGACAGTCAAATCCATTGCCGTACTGGACCGGACCCGTGAGGACGGGGCGCAAGGCAACCCTCTTTACCTGGACGTCTGCAGCTGCATCATGGACACTGGGTCTCCGAAACTCGTTGTTGGCGGGACCTACGGGTTGGCTTCCAAGGTGCTGGCTGGAGTGTTGAGTGTGTACATGTAGCCCGAATGATGCAATGCGAAAACTTCGGCGTGTGCACACACGCGGCCACCTTTGTCTGCTCGCTGCTCTTTGCAGGAATTCACTCCTGGCCAGCTGGTGTCCGTTTTCGACAACCTCGCGCTGGGGGAGAAAGCCAAGAAGCGCTTTGTTGTTGGTATTAACGACGATGTGACCCACACGTCCCTGCCTTTTGACGAGACATTCGACACCGTCCCCGAAGGTGTGTGGATTGGCGCTGTGGTCCAGTGTCCAGCACGCTGCCGGTAGCATCGTGGCCACCGGGGCCTCGAGCGCGAGAGGTGACTGCAAATACGCCTGCTTGCCAAGCAACTACCGCCCGCTTTAAATTCTGTGGGGCTTCCGCAGGATTCCATGTACACACGTGCCTAGGTACATTTCTGCTGGCGGCACGTTGTGGGGGCGTGACAGACCATTTGTCAGGCCTGATAGACAATTGTGTGGGGGCGTGACAGACAGACCATTTGGTTTCTTTTGAGCGTTCCACTGCGCAGTTGGTCGAGAAATGTGCAACGTCGCCCTCCGCCAGCACTCAAGAAAAATTACCAGTGCTGGTTTGTGTGCAGTACAGCGTGTATTCCTCCATCACAGGCACCACGCAATGCATGTTCTGGGGGTTGGGCGGAGACGGCACCATCGGAGCCAACAAGGCTGCCATTAAGAACTTGGCTCTGGACGGTGGGCTAAACGCACAGGGGTATTTCAGCTACGATTCGCACAAGGAGATGGGGGCCACAATTTCGCATTTGCGATTCGGCGAGGTGCCCATCCGGGCCCATTACATGATCAATTCGGGAGCGGATTACATTGCGTGTCATCACCCTTCGTATGTGCGCAAGTTCGACCTGCTGGCGGCTATCAAGCCTGGAGGAATTTTTGTCCTGAATTGTCCATGGACCACCATTGAGCAGATTGAAGAGAACCTGACCCCCAAGCTAAAGCAAGATCTTGCTTCCCGCAAGGTGTGCGCCGGGTATTCGCGGGGACGATTGCTTCGGTGCACTTTAGATTGATATTGTTGCTGCAAACAACGACACATGCCCTCTTCAGCATTTCATCTTTCACCCATTCATCCGGTGCAGGTCAAGTTCTTTGTCCTTGATGCCACTGCTCTTGCTTTGGAACTCGGTCTTGGGATGCGCATTAATACTTTGATGCAATCGGCTTTCTACCGGCTGTCCGGAGTGCTCCCCGTGGAACAGGTATTTCTGCACCTGGAGAAGTGTTCTCAACCCATAATCCACGCATTTATTTCGCCCACACCCCCAAGGCAAAACACTGCAGGCAAGGTGAATGAATCAGGACCCCGAAACAAATTTTTTTTTGTGCCAAGGGGAAAAAAGCTGCCATTCAATTACACCAGGATTTACCAGGCACATCAGCGTTCAGGGGCAACAGCACCAACGTCCAAAACAGCATGTCCAGCATCAGCAGATTCAGAATCAGGAACTTGCAGAGCGGCAACATGTTCGGCAGCAGGAACTCAGCAACAGGACCTTCAGGAGTATCACTGTGATCATCATCCCCAGTGGAATACTCCTCAACATCAGACTCCCCTTCATCAGTCGCAGCCTCGTATGCACCTTCAACAAGTAGTTCATCATGCTGCCGTGCCTCACTCACCTCGGCAACGAAGGGGAGGTCAGCGGGGTCAATGATGACAAAAAGACCTCGGATAGGGGCGGGGGGTCAAAATGACGCCACGCACTGAATAATATCACGCGTCAAAATAATATCACGCGCGTGATATTATTATTATCATTATCAGGCGGTTGGTTCTGGGTGCATGCAACGCTCCTTTTGTCGCAGGCATTGGAACTGTTGAAGGTCAGCATTAACGAATTGTACAGCAAGAAAGGACCCGAGGTGGTGAAAGCCAATTTGAAGGCTGTGGATGGTGCGGAAGCCGGTCTGAGAAAGATTGAGGTGCCGGAGTCTTGGGCCAACGTTTCCGACGTTTCCGTGCCGAAGCGCGAGTTGTTTCACCACGTGAACGTTCCCGATGGCGTCAACAAGTGTGTTTGCGGTGCCTTCCCCGTCGCACTCAGCCGCTTCATATGTGTTCGGGTACACTCTCTGTTGTTGCGCAAAGGTTGCAGCTGATGCACCTCTGGCGTGTCGTCAGCGCATTGCCTCCGAGCAATACTGTGGTTAGTCAGTCGCGGACTTTTTTTGTGTCTCTTTGATTCCCCTCACTCAATGCCACCGCGTAAAAGCTCTGATGCAAAAGGGATGCCATGGGCACTTGTTTCCTGGTACTGCCCTTGTCTGCCAGGGTCGTTGACAAGTTCATCCACGAGATCATGGACCCTGTACTGACTCTCGAGGGCGACCGCCTGCCTGTCAGCACGTTTGTTCCCGGCGGTGTCATGCCCCCGGCAACCTGCATGCATGAGAAGCGAGGCCTTGCCCCACAGGTGCCGGTTTGGTCGCCTGATAAATGCACCCAGTGCAACTACTGCGCCATTGTGTGCCCTCATGCCGTTATTCGACCGTTTTTGTGCGACAGGTGTGGTCTGCTGAGTTATTGCTATTGAAAGTGTGATTGAGGACGTGCAAGTTTTTTGTGTCGGACGGTCGGGGGATCAGGACGGCGCCTTCGCTCTGCCCTGTGCATTTTGCCGCGAAGCAATTTTCGCCGTTCTGTCTGACAGGAACGAGTTGCAGGCGGCACCGGAAGGCTTCATGGCGCGGAAGGCCACTGGTGGGGCTGAGTATGCAGGAATGAATTTCTCCATCCAGATCTCCACAAATGACTGCACAGGATGTGCCATTTGTGTGCAGAGCTGTCCGGATGACGCATTGCACATGGAGCCCTACGAGCAAGTGAAGGCCCGGTACCTTGACCACTGGGACTACGCCATCTCCCTCCCTCAGCGCAATCCTGCCGATAAGAACACCGTAAAGGGAAGTCAGTTCCAGCTGCCCATGCTGGAATTCTCCGGAGCGTGCCCTGGCTGTGGGGAAACTCCCTACGTGAAGCTGGTGACCCAGTTGTTTGGGGACCGAATGGTGATTGCCAATGCGTCAGGTATGCTCGTGTTCTGGTGCTAATTGTAGATTCAGTTGTAAACTGAGAGGTGATAAACCAGGCCTGAAGGAATGTCCACAAACTTTGAAAGATTTGCTCTGGTGAATGTTTACGTCCCCAGGCACCGCCCAGCGCATATTTGGATTGCCGTCAACAACCCTCAACCTGTTGCAATCGTACTCGTAATTACTTAATCAACTCATCTGATGCGAAATTGGAAAACCAGGATTTGCGCGCGTTGCATTTGTCTAAAATACCAATTAAGCACAGCAGAGGCTTTTCTCATTGTGCCCCTGTAGTGAACCATGCACTCCACAAAAAAAGGTGGCGGAATCTTCAGCGCGGTTCTCCAATCTGCATCAACCGTATGCGAGCCGTCTGTACATCACAATGTACACGCACTACTGCATTCGGTTGCAAAACTCAAATGCTCGTGTACATACAGGTTGCTCCTCTGTGTGGGGTGGTACCGCTACCACCAATCCCTACACTGTGAATGAGAAGGGGTTTGGACCTGCATGGGGCCGTTCACTGTTCGAGGACAACGCAGAATACGGTTTTGGGATGGCCATGGGTACCAAGCAGCGCCGCATGAAGCTGAAGCTTGATGTGGAGAAGGCCCTGGGTACCTGTGATTTGCCTAAAACTCTGCGCAGTAGCTTCGAGGGCTGGCTCGGGTGCTTCGACAACTATGACAAGAGCGCCAAGTTCGTAGATTGGATCGAAAAGTCGCTTCCGAAGCACGTCCACGAAGACCCCCTTCTGCAGGAGATTTATGACTGCATGGATTTATTACGACCTCAGTCCCACTGGATCATTGGAGGAGATGGGTGGGCATATGACATTGGTTACGGTGGATTGGATCATGTTTTGTCCCGCGGGGAGAATGTGAACATCATGGTGAGTTTTGTTCTCTCGTTGTTGTTCTCTATGCCCGATTTGAAGATACTGTGCAGGGCCATGTAGGGCCGTCCTCATTAATCGAATCATTTACAACCTGTTGGGGGCATTCCAAACTGGGGTGTTGCGTCGTGTGGCTGTTTTTCGCACATCAACGGCAGGAAGCCAATTGCAAATTAAATGGTGAAAAAATGAATTCCAGTTTACTGCCACCAAATGATTTTTCCGCCTCGCCGTTCGACAATCTGCGCAAAGCACTGCATTGCACTGTTTGCCAGCGCGAAAAAACTCGTTTTCTTTTGTTTTACGTGTGTTACGGAGGTGACATGGCGGGATGCATTGCAATTTCTCGTTTTATCAGGTGCTGGACACCGAGATGTACTCCAACACTGGGGGCCAGAGTTCGAAGTCAACTCAGAAGGGTACAGTGCTCAAGTTTGCCCAGAGTGGCAAGAAGGAGATGAAGAAGGACCTTGGCATGATGGCTATGACATACGGTAATGTGTACGTTGCATCTATCGCTATTGGTGCCAACTACAACCAGTCTGTCCAGGCTATCCGCGAGGCCGAGGCCTATGATGGACCCTCTCTCCTCTTGTGCTACTCTCCGTGCATCGACTGGGGGATTGATATGCAGTATCAGATGGAGAGTCAGAGGATTGCTGTGGACAGCGGTTACTGGAAGCTCTATCGCTATGACCCTCGCTTGGCAGCACAGGGCAAGGTGCCGTTGCAGCTTGACTCGGCCAAGATCAAGTCCGACGTCAAAAAGTTCTTGGAGACGCAGAATCGCTTCAAGCAATTGCTGCGCAAGGACAAGAAGAAGGCAACGGAGTATTTCGAAGACCTCTCCGTATCCCTCCATCAGTCGCATGAGGATT
Organism: Eutreptiella sp. 'Long Island Sound 2002'; assembly: GCA_964036045.1. NCBI lineage: Eukaryota > Euglenozoa > Euglenophyceae > Eutreptiales > Eutreptiaceae > Eutreptiella > Eutreptiella sp. 'Long Island Sound 2002'. Next base: position 9,992,878 of record OZ038389.1, on the reverse strand, counting down.
TGAAGCGTAAGTCCATGGACAATTTCGAGCTGCTGGACCATCTGAAGGCCATGCTCGGAGAAGCCACCACTGGCGAAAGGGCACTGGTGTTGTACGCTTCTGAGACCGGGACGGCTGCTGATGTAGCGAAGATGTTCCAGGCCGAATTGAAGCGGCGCAACGTGCGCGCCAAGTGTCAAGCCATGGACGATTATGATTTTGACAATCTGCCCAACGAGAACAAGGTCTTCATGATCGCAGCCACTTGCGGACAGGGAGAGTTCCCTGACAATTCGAAGGCTTTCTTGAAGGCCATCTCCAATCCCGCACTGCCAAGTGACTGGCTGGCGAACACTCAGTTCGCAGTGTTTGCACTCGGTGACACGGCATACGTGTATTACAACAAGGTGGGCAAGGATTTCGATGACCGCTTTGCTGAGCTGGGTGCGCAGCGGTTGGTGCCCGTGGGTTTGGCCAACGAGAAGGATGACGAAAAGTGGGAGACCGCGTGGACAGAGTGGGTGCCAGAGCTTTATGGAGAGCTCCAGTTGGAGTCTCCCAAGGAAGAGCTGCCGCCCCCAACATTCATTGTCAAGGTGGAATCCCACGCAAGCACAAGCCTCAGTGCGGAAACGGACATTGTCCTGCCCGCTGGTGCGAAGTTGGTGCCGATGAAGAAAGCGGAGCTCCTTAGCCCTGAGGGATACGAGCGCGATATCCGACATTTCGAGCTCGACTTGAGCGAGACGAGTGTCACGTACAATTTGGGCGATTCGCTCGGTATCTGGCCATGGAACAAGAAGGAGCACGTTGAGGAGTTTGTGGCATGGTACAAGATGAATTTGCACGACATGATTTCGGTGGAAGACCCAACTGACAGCGAAAAGCTGCCTTCAGTGTTGAGCGTCGAGCAGGCATTCACGCAAGTTCTGGACATCTTTGGTCGCCCAAGCCGCCGCTTCTATGAGTTGCTTACCCTTCTTGCCAAGGACCCGAAAGAAGTCGAGGAGATCAAGCACCTGATGAGCAAGGATGGGAAGGAGGATTTCAAGGCGTTCTTGAAGGAAACACCGAACTATTTCGATTTGATGAAGAAATGGCCATCTGCGCAGGTTCCATTGGACTACTTGCTAGAGTATGTGCCACTCATCAAGCCTCGGCTGTATTCCATTGCTTCCGCCCCTGAGACCGATGGCGACACGATGCAGCTGTGCATTGTGGCTGACGATTGGTACACCCCATCTGGGAAGTATTGCCACGGTCTGACCACACGCTATTTGCGTGGTTTGGCCCCCAGTGATAAGCATCCAGTTCCCATTGCTGCACGTGTGAACACTGCCAGTTTCACACTCCCTGCCAACCCGCAGGTGCCCATGATCCTTGTGGCCCTGGGAACAGGCATTGCGCCATGCCGTGCTTTGATTCGTGACCGTATCACTGCAGGCGAGCGCGGGGAGGCCATGGGACCCATGGGTCTATTCTTTGGGGTGCGTAATCGAGCTTCGGAGTATTCGTATGGTGAAGACTGGGATAGCCTCCATGATGACGGCAAGGGCCCTCTGACAGTTCTTGCGCCTGCATTTTCGCGAGATCAGAAGGAAAAGATCTATGTGCAGCACAGGCTGCAAGATCATTCGGCATTGATCTATGACTGGATCGTAAAACAAAATGGTTATTATTTGTTGTGTGGCCCTGGGGGGCCACCTTGTGCAGCCTCAAAGCAGGCGGTGATTGATGCCATCACTGAACATGGCGCTGCAGATGGTTTCACAAAAGAGAAGGCAGAGCAGTATGTGACAGATATGCAAATTTCAGGTCGATTCAACGAGGAGGTCTGGTAAGAGCGAGCGTACACTGCACAGTGGATCACGGTGCTGCGTCAATACTAGCCTGCGAACACATCAGTGCAGCCTATGTCATACGACGGGCGGCAATCACCAACTGTAAGCTCCTGTTTCCAAGCCATTACAGTGCATTTTTTCCCCAGTGCGACACATCAGACAGTGCTGCCAGCCAGAGTCATTGCCAGAGTGGTGGCATGGTACTCTTTTCCTCTCATGGCAGAAGCTCATGTGCCACATATACACTGTGGCTCGGAATCCACCAAGACCAGGAGCACACACAGAAGCACAAGTGCCCACTGTGTTGTACATAGGAGCACTCCTTAGCGGAGTCAAGACGAGACGGTATGTCTTTGGGTAATGGTTATTAGGTATTGCACATTGCACGTTTCGAAACTTCCTTCGAAACTTCATTCATCTGATCTGTTCATTTCGCGTAACATACGTTTCACAGGTTCCAGGAATAATATGGGTGCATGTGTTACCCGCGACGGTTTCACTGGTAAAGCCAAATCTCTCCAAACCAAACCTGGAACCCCACCTAAAAGTCTTTGCATTCGATTGGGAGTGCATGTTGCCCCATCATAAGCGCCTGTGCTTGGGTGTGGATGCACTGCATTGCCATCTACCACATTCGCCCCAGGAGCCTGCAGATCATGACACCTGTGCAATCTTGGCCAGATGAATAACAATGGTTGTTAGGTGTCTTGTGGTTGTGGTGAGTCCTCAATGCTTGACGTTTTTCAATGTGCAGAATGCTTGACGTTTTTCAATGTCCACGTACGTCCAAAGTACAGCCGAAGACAGTTTGGGTTGTGACAGTACAAATGGCCACATCCCATACGGGGTGGGGCTGTTGAGTTGCGGAAGCCTTCTTGTGCACACGCTTGGGCAAGTTTCGCATGTGGGAAGAGATGGCATATTTGGGAGGGACAGGACAGGAAATGCGCCAAGGGCCACAATGACGAGGAAACCAGACGAGATTGACCAATCCACAATGCTGTTACTAGATGCGGTTACCACCACTCACTGGCCATGTTTCTTTGTGCAACCCAAGCAATTTGGGACCTGTTACCACGTTATTGTTTGACCAAACACTCTCCGAGGGGCTGCTGCGCACACCTAGCAGCAAAACACATTGAGAAAAAAGGTCTGATATGTCTGATGGTGGAGGCAATGGTAGAGAAAGCATTTCATTTGAAACACAAATCAGGATTTTCAACTCTGGGCGGCTGGGGGGTGGTTGGTTTCAAACAGTGGTGATCTGCATTGGCTGTTAATAGAGTAGCATTAGCGTGCTGTTTTCTTTTTTTACCCGTGACCAATTAGTGACTTTTTCGGGGAAACGCGCTGAGTGCATTTATTTGGTGTACTTTGTGATATTAGGGGCTTTATTGTTGTTCGCCAATGGGTGTATGATCTGTCACATTTGGGATATGGTATGTTTGGATGCTTACGCAGTTTTGCCAATTTTCTTCTATGCTTTTACTCGTATTAGGTTCCGGTATTAGGTTGATTTCTCCCCACCATGGGGACTGAGAAGGCGTGGGTCATTTAGTGAAAACTAAGTTTGCGCTTCGTTTTTGTGGCCAAATCGGATGCGGCTTGGGGACTCATTACCATAGCGAAATCTGTGGGAAAAGCAAAGGCACAGTCCCGTTTTTTTTCTTTTCTGCGATTCATAAAATTGAACTCCTAACTACTTTTTGATCTTAATCTTAAATTTCTGATTTATTATACCAAAAAATAAAATTAAAAAGTTTTCAAGTATTTTTAGTAGTGCGGAAAGTAAATATTCTATATCTCAAAAAAATTTCAAAAATAAAAGTTGTTGAATTCACATCTACTGTCTGATTATGCAACGGGTTTGCTAAGACAGGTGCACAGTCCATCATGGTTTTTTTGCGGAGTTTTTCTCCAAGGTAGCGCGCCAAGTGCAGGCAAACGTTCTCCCAATTATCATCCCTACTACTTGCCCTCCCGGTGGATCTTTCCCAAATGCTACTAGACTAAAATCAACACAACTACACATATATTGCTTTCGGACATCCTAAAAACAAGAATTGTACAATGGCAATTGTCCGAATTAATTGAAACACCCTTTTGGGGGCTGGCAAAAAAAAGTGTGGGATCGTATACATTGTTCGGAGCTTTGGGGTTCGTGGTCAAAGACGTGGTTGCACCTGACATAACTAGAGGGGCCGAAGGCAGTTGCACCCCATAATTCACTCATTGGGGAGCTTGAAGAATGGCAGCTCAAAAACGCACTCGGCATGCTGAGCAAACACACAAGTTGCAAAGGGTAATGATCCTGTACAAAACTTTGAACATCAGGGGACAATGAAACCCAAAGGGCCAAAGATGTGTCTTTTTGTGGGCAGCACAAACACTTCATGGTGCCAATTTGAACCACCGACATAGAAAAGGTATTATCCAATGTCCCAAAATAAACGACACACATCTTAGACTGACACATCCAAATCAGGTATCTTAGAATCCAAGAGGCACCGACAAGTCAACAGAACGAATCGGCAAAATTACAAAACTCTCAGAAATCGGCAAAAGAAATCGGTAAAATTCAGATACCCAACAAATCGTAATCGTAACCGGCCGAATTTGGCCGCCGATTCGGGGGACGGGGGGGGGGGCATAGCTACGTCACCAATACGTATGCAATTGCAGCATAGCATGCGTGTTCAATGCAGTGTAGGCGCACTTGACTTGTCTTGCATGCCTTGCATATTCTCGCATCAGTTATTGTATGACCTTGTATTTCAATTTCTACACTCATAGCCTCACCGCAAGCATACGTAATCACAACATCGTACAAGTGCACAAAGATGCAAGCACGTGCACGTGCAAACAACAAATGAAATAGAACATACATGTTCATCCATGATCAAGAACTTAATGTCATTGCATGGAGAAGCACCTTTCTTCTCTTTCGCGTGTGTTCTTTCTTTCTTCAACGTACAACCAAAGCATTGGAGATGGTTTGAAGATAAGAGGTGTTACGAAATTATCTTTTCTCAAAGAACTTAATGTCATTGCACGGATAAGCACCTTTCTTCCCTTTCGCATGTGTTCTTTCTTTCTTCAACGTACGACCAAAGCATTGGAGATGGTTTGAAGATAACAGGTGTTACGAAATTATCTTTTCTCGAAAAAGGGGTGACCGATTGCTATTCAACCACTTTCATTTGTAAAACTGCATAAAGAAAATTTTTTAGACTGTCTTACGTCCTTGGCAAACGTACGACAAAAGCATTGGAGATGGTTTGAAGATAAGAGGTGTTACGAAATTATCTTTTCTCGAAAAAGAGGTGACCCATTGGTATTCAACCACTTTCGTTCGTAAAACTCCATAAAGAAACCTTTTTGAAATGTCTTACGTCCTTGGCAAAAAGCAAGAGGTTTTAATTTTCGAAAGAGGTACGATGCCCTACTTACAACCGCTTTTCAGTAGTAATATATTTTGCGCGCGTTTATATATGTGGGTGGGTCCAAAAGCACATTCATTTTCTTGTTTACGCCTGCTCGGATGATGGTCTTGTGTAATGGTGTTTTTTGTTGCCTTTGCCCGTCTTTGGAAAACTAAATTAGTGAGAGCAATGTGTCACCAAAGATAAGCCTGACAGATTATTTTTCGCTCGGTCGTTGGTGAAACCTTTTGCAATCCCCTCCCCAAAATAGTTCAGCAAACGGGGTAGAACCTGAATTTTTTGATGAATTGGACACAAAAAATGATTCATGCAACAGAAATTAACATGTAAGCCCCCCCCCCCTCGCCTGAATAAGCTATGCCAATGTGCACAATTATTACGGTCCTACACCTACGGTGGCTTGGACAAAGGCGTGGCTTGCACGCCACACATACAACTGGCGACACACATGCGCAGGCCACATGTGCTGAAATTGGCAATTCAGGACCTATGATATGCATCTGGCCGAAACAAAGAAAATCGTGGTGCACCAGCAGGGGCCACATGTGCTGAAATTGGCAAATATGACGACAAACCCATACATTATGTGGCCGGACTACATTTTGTGCGTAATTAAGTTACGTACACGAATATTATAGTCCCTACACCCACCGTAGCTTGGACAAAGGCGTGGCTTATAACGGGGGGCGGGGGGGGGCTCGTCCATTATGCCCTGCTATTCTCCAAATTCATTTCCGTCCTGTCATGTGCTTGGCCAACCTTCTGTGCAAAAACTGAGGTCTTTCCGATTTTTTTGGGTGACTAGCAATGCAGTGAACAGACACTCTAATGTGCTGTCCTTTGCGCACCTTCAATTGCTAAACAACAGTGTCCACCCATGCTGACTGGAGCAGTGCAAATGAGCGGGTCTCTATTTTGTTTTCATATGATTGTTTGTGCTGCCTTTTGAACAAAAATCAAGCCCCCTCCCAACTGTGTGCAAAGATTGCCAAAATGGGTCAATACTCCAAAATCAATGCATCAAAATGCAATCACTCTATTGCTGACCCTTGTGCCACTGTTGTTTGCCTACAATCAAAAACATTTTCATCTGTGGCCACCCACGAAGCACTAAGCAGCAGCAGCTCCATTCCTGTTGCAACACTGGCACTCATGCACTTCATTGAAACAAGGGTTAACACAGCAGTTCTGATGAGCGATGCACTATTGCACCCAGGATAAGTGAAATGATCAACTGTCATTCAGCCACACAAAGTGTGGCCATAATGGCCCTAATGCGTAATATTGCTACATGCAGCAAAGGGTGTTGGTTCTCACCCATCTGCAAAAACTTGACATTGTACCACACTTTCTGGAGCAGGACCCACTGCAAAAACGTGGCTTCAATGGTGTTCTACTACAATGTTATGAACCCACTTGCACCCAGTGTAGACAAACCCCACAGGAGGTGGGGGGGTAGGCCAACCACTAAACACAACCCTGCAACAGACATACACCATCAGAATCTGGGATGCTGGACAAATGGGTAAGAAAAGAACCTCTTCAAACACAGGTTAAGATGCCAATAAATCAATTAACCCACCAATCCATCCACGCGCATGCACGCTGCTTAAAGGCATGGACACAATGAGGTGCCTTTCTGTGGACAATGATTGAAGCAGCAATCCCCTGTTCTTCACGGCAGGCTGCACTGCGGTGGGAGGCCAGCAAATCCCATTCCATCTCATGGGGCCCAGCTCAGATGTGTATCCTGTCTCTGTGGACAGTAGAATATCACCCTACGCACACACCCAGACAACCGCACACACGCACGCGCGCACGCGCGCGCACACATACACACACACACTTGGTGAAGGGGATCAGGGGGTCGAACTGCGAGAGCGCAAAATCAGTGAAGACGAAAGACGCAGGCACAGCACTGATCACCAATGTCAACTCATCAGGCCATTGAAACAAAAAGTGGGCAAGGTCCTTTCGAACAAAAATAGACACTCAGAAACTCAGACAATAGATACACACACACAGAGACAGACAGACACAGGCACACTTGGAGAAGGAGACCAAGAGGCACACTCCCATTGAGGACACCAATACAGGCAAGCTGAGGTCACTTCAGCCAACCCAATGTTCACAATGCACACATTGTTCACCCCAGTGTTAGTGTTGGAAAAAAAGAAGAAGGACTGTACAGACTATGGCGGTGACACATGCACAAACAGCCATGACACATAGCGTCTGGGGACCTGACAAAGACAAGCACACAATAAGCAAGTGATGCTAACACACACGCTCGCGCGCGCACACACACACACTGTTGGTAAGGACACCACATCCTCCCGACCATCACTCAATGTGGGGCTGCAGCAGGGCAAATGTGTACCGGATGTAGCCGCTCAGTCCTGCGAAAATCCCTTGATTGACTGCGGACCAGGAAGTTTCAAACACCCCCAAAAACATGCCGGCCCAAAGGTGTGAAGAAGGAAAAAGGCAAGGTGGATGCACAATGCGTGTCGCGGGTTGGCAGGCGTCAAGATGTTGGAGACAAGCCTCTGCAAAAGGGCCAAAGGAAATCTGAATGCCACCAGCGACCCAGTGCCATCCACAACAGACTGCCTCCGAGAGGTTCAAAAAGTGCTTTAATATCCGAGAGTGGGAATACCCCTGCCCCTTATCCAAGCACCACGACAAGCACGAGCACGACAGGCTGACATACACATGACACCGGGCGGCGTGTGAAGTGGGGGCTGGACTCTTTCAACCCCCCTCCTTGTTGTCAAACTGGCAGTGAAGTGAAGTACCTGTGCCCCTGTCCAAGCAGCGCCACAGGTGAAACTGACAGACAGACCACCCCACGGGAATTTGGCTGGGGGCTTGAAGACTGCACATGCGAAAAAGAAGGAGCTGGACTCCGTCAATCCCCTCTCCCTCTTTTCTGACCTGTATTCAGCAGTCCCTACCCGCACCCCTTCTGCAGTACAAGGACCAAAATCGCTGCATGCAGGTTGGAAGAGCTGCGGTCTGCACAAACGACACAGTACCACAACTGCCGCCCTGAAAGCCTGCGTGGCCACAGCCTTTCACGTTCAACTCGCTAGTGTGTGTAGGTGTAGGATGTGGTGGGCTCAAAGCCTCCATGAGGGAGCATCGGTGCAGTGATTTGGACCCCTCATAAACCCTCAAAATGCTGTTCCTGGAGGTCGAATGCGCTGCAATATCCCGGAAAACTTGGATGTCTGGGCTCTTGGCACAACCGTCACCCCCTCCATAGCCTGAATGTGCCATGTACTCCCCAACCCCCCTCAGCGCAAATGGCGCCCTGTCCGACGCGCACGAGGTGGCGTTTGCGGTTCTTTTTCTGTTGAGGTCGGTATGGGGGGAGTAGCGGAACGGTGCGCGCACCCATTGAGGTCACGTGCGTTACATCCGGTTACGGCCTGGGCCGTGCGCGCGTGTGGTGGTCTGTGGCAACCTTGCTGGGTTACAGCGAGATCCCCCTGTTAATCTGGTCTCGACGCTGCTGCGAGTGGGTCTTCATGAGCGAGGAGTGGGTTTTTGTGAGCAAGCAGTGGGTTTTCCGCTTAGACAAGGCTGGAGCGCGGACTCAATGCCGGGAGGGATGCTACAACTTGGACAGGGCCAGAGCTATACACCTCAATCAATCGTTCTAATCACCAGGAGCCCCCGAATGTGAAAAACGTCGGCAGCCTGCCAGGCCGCGCAACCCACCTCCAGAAGAAGCGCCCCCAGCCCCCCCAGCCCACCCCACCCGCCATGACGAAATGACGTCATAAAAAATTCAGCCAATCAATTTTGGCCAATTTTGACCAACTTTGACCCTTGAGAAAAAGTCATTTTTGACCCCCACCACAAACATCTTTGTGTTGAGCACCTTTCGCTGATCAATTTGATGGACCTCATGACATTTTTTGAAACAACTTTTTTCGACATTTTGGACCACTTTTGGCCCCCAAATTTTGGGCAGCTTTGGTGCCGAAATTTACCCTTCACCATACGAGGGACGAACGACTGTCACAATCGTCATCTCGGGCCCCTTGAAGCCCCCCCAAACTCCCCCCTACTTTGTATATCGCTCCCTTGACTGTGATATCCAGTACGGGCCTTGAAATGGACAATGAAAGGGTGGCAGGGTGGCAGAGAAATTCATTTGAAAAACATTTTCTTTTGTTTTGGGAACGAGATTGGTCCCCAGAACTGTGCTTGAGCAGGCCGACAAGCTGGTCTAAAATTGTGCTAGCTGCCACACACTTTTCAAAAAACCTACGTGCCAAACACATCCAAACACTTCATGCCATACATCATCAGGTTCAAATGGGTGTACGCCCTGTGTTTATCCTGCAACTGTGCACCAATGGTAGAAACATGAGGCAATGAGACAAAGCTTCAACATGTATGGCCCTTGTAAGGCACCAATGGGTTAATTTATGCTACACGGCTCCCAATGGGTTTACATAGTGTCCTATTGTCACCAAATGACACCCAATCCTGGCCCAAGGGTCCTAGGGGGTCGCAGGGTCCCTGGAGAAAGTCGCTGTTTTCAGCCAACCCATGCCAGCCTGAAACCGGCTAAGTGGTGAGGCCCCATAGGGAGGCCGCTCTCGGGTTCCCGGAGGTAGAACCTGAAACCCGCCATTGGTTAGGGGTCCATAATGAAGAAAAAAATAAACGGTACTTGGGTCTGGATCGATGCATAGCGGCCGGAATATGCCATCCAAGGTTTGACACCCGCCTCCCCCCCAAAAAAAATTGGAAGGGGAGGGTCGAAAAGTCATAGGGGAATCATTGTATCTCCCCATGGTTTTACAAGAGCTTAAACGTCCAATGTTTCATACATTGGGGTATGCTACATGAATCCCCCCCCCAAAAAAAAACCTTTTTTTTTCACCTCTGTTTGAGGTGGTTTTGCATTTTCACATCAGTTGGCCTTGAAGTTTTCTGCTTAACTGTTCTGTTTTTTTTGTCTCTTCAGGCCCCAACCCAAGTCTTGAAATAAAAACATGCCCACAAGGCTCAACACTGATAGCCACACAAACGGCCCAAACTGTGCCACACACGACCATCCCCACCCACCCCCCAAGGGGAACATCAGCATACTCATACCACAGCCGCTGTCTCCGGGCAGTGAATGCACTTTATGATCAGCTTCAACTCAATTGAGATGCGTTTACTTACCCCCCGCCCCATGCAATCCCCGCCCCCCCCCCCCCCGCCCCTAGCGCGCGGTGGTCTCCCAGGGGGGGGGGGGGGGTCACCAAGTGATTGTCTCCCCCCCCTAATTCTAGTATAACCTAAATAAAAATTTTCTTCGGCGCCTAGTATTTCCCATGCTTTTTGGGCCAAGTGACGGTCTCCCGGGTCGGGTGGGGGGGTTGCAAGGAGGGGGAGGACAATTGTGGGGGGGTGGGGGGGGCATTGGAACAGTTATTGCCCACTGCCCTATTGGACAGCGAATAAACCCAAGGGCACCCCGTCCAACTGTCACACATTTGTTTTGAACACTGATGTCATTTCCAACGTTTTTGCTTTTCCCTGTCATCACCGTGTCCCGTCAAACCGCCGCGCAATCGAAAACCGGGTTACCCCTTTTGTGGCGTGACTGTACTTTTGAGCATCGCCTGCTCTGGGCTACCGTGAAGGCACCAGCAGCAACATTTGTCCAATGGTTGGGTACGCCAATGCACCAACGGGCCAGATTCGGCAAAAATCATATCCCGCCCTGAAAACAAACTTCAGCCTTTGTGGCACCCCCATGGAGAGGACCCCCATGGATCATGCAGCACTGCATTCTCAGACGGGTTCAAGCTGCTTAAGCCCTCCAGCCTCCCCGTTGACCTCTATCGTACCTCCGAAGCAATGTTTCCCGCCAAATTTCCCGACAAGCCCTTTCTGGTATTACAACCATGTCCGCCAGATTCCAAAAGGCTGATTGGTTACCAGGTAACTACTGGTGTCCAGTGCCACGGCTTTTGCTCACCTGCTTGTTGCTCAAGTCTGTAGGGCGGGCGAGGGGTGCGCCATGAAGGCTGAAGGAGTCTGCCGGTGGGTGCTTCCGGGTGTCTGTAGGTGTGCGCCTGTTGAGGAGGGAACCCTCCACTTGTGGATAGGCGGGTTGGTCGCCCAACCGTTGGGGCGGGGGGGGGGGGGGGGGGACTGTTGTGAGTGAGGGGCACGTTGTCCCACTACCACAGATTGCACATAGCCTTGTGTGGTGGTGGTGGAGAGGGGGTTTAGCATGACGCCTTGGGTGTGTTTTTGTCTGCAGCGGGCAGCGCCAATTGGCCAATCGCCACTTACTGCCCTTCCCTTGGACCCTTTCCCTCCGTAGGCGGTGGTGCCCATCGGCCTCTCACCACCTTGTGTCCTTCCTCTCCCTCCTTAGCATACCTTTCCCTTTCTACTTCCCTTCCCTTTCCCTTGGGAGGTTGTACCCACAGAGCCCCCGGACTTTCCCTGTTTCACTGCTCTGTGTCGGGTCCACACAGAGGAGGGCAACTGCCTTCGCCATTGGCCAGGTGCGTGCAATTGGGCATCCCATGCCGGCGGTGGTTAAGGGGGTTGTCTGGGACCCAAAGGCCTGTGTAAAACAAAAGTCCCGAAGAAAATCGTCTTTGAGTAAATCCCATCCCCCCCCCCCTTCCCTTCTCCAAACAACAGCAAATGGACGGAAATTGACGGAACAAAGCCATGCTGCTTACACAGGGGCGTTTCTTGCGCGCTGCAGTTTGTAGTGTCCACGTCTGGTGGAGCCCGTCCAGACCTCCTTGTGGACGCAATAGACAAGGGGAAAACTCAAAACGTTCTCCCGTCTCGTGTGCTCACCGCAGACAAAGCAGGTGGAGGGGACGCGAAACTTGACGTCACGCGGGGTTATGTCCCCCAAAGTTTTAAAATTTGTTGGCACGTCAAGCCTGGCCTTTGCCATCCTGAAACCTGAGGTCCACTGCCTCCCTTTTCCCTTTGGGGTCACATGGATGCGTTGAGCAGCACGCACCCCCTCCCCCCCATCCCCCTTCCGATGGTGCGGTGCTCCGGATGGCCCACATCCGCGCCGTCTCCTGACGCCGGACCAGCCACCGATCCGGGCCCACTGCCTCAAAGGCCCCTGCCGGGCCGTTTGGGCAGGGGCAGGAGCCCTCTCCGGGGCCCCCAGCGGGCGGCGCAGCCGCTCTCCACCAACAAGGCCGCCCCAACAACACCTGCAACCGACAGTAACCCCCGCCCCGCCCCCCAAATCACCTTGGCAACCCCCTCCAACCGCTTCCCTGCCCTTCCGGGGAGCCAGGGGGGGGGGGGGCTCGCGGGCTGGTCACGGTGCGTGTGTGTGTGTGCGCGCGTGCGCGGGGGCGCATCACAGCGGGGGACCACCCAGAACAGCGGGGTAACCCAAGGCGGTGAGGGGCCGGGGTGGGAGGGGGTTCAAGAAGCAGCGCACGCGACGGAATCCCGTTGTGACCGAACCCGCTGCGACGGCCGCTGCAACGACACCCCGCGGCAGCGCCAAATGACAGCAAAGGGCTGCTGGGGTCCCCGTTTCCGTCCCTTCGATCCCGGTGCCCTACAGTCCCCTCCGGCGCAGGGGGAGCGGGTGAAGAGGCGACTCCTCCGGACCTCGAACTCGCGCATGGCCTCCGCCGAAGGGCGTGAGACCAACGTCACGCGGGCCTGCGGAAAGGGGCAACGCCGCACACCCTCACCCCAGCGCCGCCCCGCTGGCCCCTTCACCGCCCGCTCGGTCCCCATGTCGAGTCCCCCCCGTTTCCCAAAAAAAATGCGAAAAAAAAACGCAGTAGCCAACGGGGGTGAGGGGGCTCGAAGAAGGCAAAGGCGGTGTGCGGGGGCAGACTGTCGTCGCACGCCGCGGCACATCGCAGCATTGAGCCCCCGAGGGTGTGCGGCGCGCGCGTTGCGACGCAGCGGACAATGCGCGGAGGTGGACCCGGCCTGAATGGACCGGCACCCGGCCCAAGACCCACTGCATCGGCAAAGAGCGACCTCGCACCGCTGAGGGCGGGTGCACGTGGCAACGAAGGCCAGCCAGGGTTCCCTTTAAAGGGGGGGTTGTCTAGGGGGGGGTTGGGGGGGTGAGACCAGCCCCCCCCCCCCCCCCTCCCGCCCACTGGTGCTGAGGTTTTAGAGCTACTTGGCGCCGAAGGCGCCAGAGAACATTTAGATTGGCCGAAGGCCCGGAAGAAAAATTGGCCTAATCTTTTAAGGGGGTTTGCGCGCCCCCCCCCCCCCAAGTGGCGCTGAGTTGTCAAAAGGAGCCCTGGAGCCAGGGTAATGCACGCCACCGTACGGACAGCCAGCGGATGTGCTCTCCGGACCCCGACCCCAACTCACCCGAAACGACAACCCCCGAAACCCAATGTACAAGAAGGGCGGGGGGGGGGGGGGGACTGAGGCTCAGCCCCATGCCTTCGTGCCGATGCCCAAATGCTGGCGGCCACTTTGCCGAGGACCGACACGTGAAGCGACCAGCCGCGCCGCGAGTGTCGGCGGGCCCGGGACACTGTGCCACTCAGTCGCACCCGCCCCCTCTCGCAGCCGGGGCTCAGTAGGATCCAGCTGCCCCCCGCACGCGCGACTCCGAAGGGCCCGGCCCCGCGTGATCATGTCTGATGGCGGAGGCTGCCTGGCAAGGGCGTCCTCGATGGGGCCCCGAAGCCGACGATACAGCGCCTCGGATGAGCTGCAGCGAGCCCCATGCCCAAAGGGGATTCCACAGCGCGAAGGGGGCCGCGCAGCGCCGTGGCGGCCTCGCCAGCGGACGCGTCGCCGTGCACCGGGGGGGCAGGCTCACTCCTGCAGAGGAAAATCCCCGTCGGAGGGCGTGTCCGCCTCTCCAGGGATGATCGGCACGGGCTCCAGTTCGATGGCCGTGTTGTGCTCATCGAAGCCGTCTTCACTCAGATACTGGCAATGGGGCGTGCGGGCAGGGGTCGGCAGGATGCACGGGGGTGAACGGGGTGCGCATGGGTGGAACCAGTAGGCGGAGGGGCGCCAGAAGGGGGGGATTTCAAGAGCGGTTGCAAGAGCGGTTGCCGGCGGTTGAAAAGCGGTTGGGGGGGAACGTCCGGGGGGTACAAACCGGTTGGAGGGCCGTAGAGGGCCATCACAAGCGGCTGGCAGGGCTAACCGTCACCCCAGAGAGAACGGGGGAGCGGGGGTACCCCACCCCCCCATCCCCGTCGCATAAGCCCAGGTCCCCCGGATGCAGAGAAAACGGGGGGTATACGGGGTGCATGTGGATGTCCACGGTGCACGCCGGCATGTCCCAACCCTGCAATTTGCAAATAACAGTTTTGTCGCCCTGAAGGCGGACACCATATCAAAGCAGCTAGCCCTAAAGATGGGTTAAACAAAACACCGCGTTGTGCTTCACTGAGGGTTGATGGTTGCGTGCCGTTCAAGGGCCCAGTTTATGTGCTAGACTGCACTAATTTCGGACAGGCCACTCTAGCCTCGAAGGATAGTCCTGCTGCGGTCGTTCGGCCTACAAAGCCAACTACCGGTCAGTATTCCCAATACATTTCTTGCTTTTTGGCGTCGTTGAGTTGCGCCCCAGATTCCCCAACCGGCGCTATCACGTCAAAACAGTCTTCGAGTCAACGATGGAACGTAACGGGGGATGCGTGGGGGACGTGTGACAAAGGGCGCGGGGGGCGGAAGTGGGAGGGTGGCGAGTGTGCGGAGAGGTGCTGCATTGGGAGGGATGGGGGCAGTGGGGGTGGGACACGAAGGAGCGATGGCGGCGAGAGGGAGGGGGGCTGGGGGCACGAGTGGGACTGCGCAGGAGCGGGGCACGATGCCACCGGGGGCACCCCTCAAGATTCCACACTGACTGCGGCTGCGCCATCGGGCGTCTGCGGTCGCGCCCGCCTGATCCGGAGGCGCAGGCTGAGAGAGACTGTCTGCTGGTGCAGGCACTGCGGAGGACGGAGGCCCACGCCGACCCGCACCGCACTTTTCCAACAAAAAAACTTTCCTCCAACAACACTTTTTTGTTGGAAAATTTTTTGTTGGAATTTTCTTTCCGTTGGAAACACTTTTTTGTTGGAAAAGCGGGCTCACCAGCAGCGGCCCTCCCTCGCCTATGGCTCCGTCCCTGCACTGCATCGGGATACAACTGCAATGGGGTGGTGCGCAAGGCAAGTGCGGACATGGAGATGCAGAGGGACCCCACAGCCACACCGCACCAACTCGTGTTCGTCGGGGTCCATGGAGAGATTTGTGGACGCCCCGGCATGCGACTTGTGGGTCCTCATCCAACCAATGTGCGTTGTCCCCTTTTCCGACCCCCCACCAACCCTGCGGCTCCAAACCCCCCGTTCGCCCCCCCCCCCCCCCCCCCAGGATGTATTAGAAGGGGGGCGGGGGGGCTTTTGACTGGGACCCCCCATCCACCTGGGGTGTCCGACGCAAATCTTTCTGCAAAATGGGAAATGTCCTTTCTTTTTTCTGCAAAACACACCGAGTTCGTAATACAATGCAAGAGGCAGCATGCTCATTTGGCGTTATTCGGGCCCATTCAGGTTCATGCAGGTCCATTCAGGGTCCATTCCGGTTCATTCAGGTTCATTCAGCTTTAGGCCAATTGTCATCGGAACTCTCCTCGGAAGACGTATCGAATTGTCCATCGGAGGAGCTGCAATCAGGTCCTGAACTGTGACAGTTTCCACTGCCTTCTGAACAGGGAAGAAACGATCCATGGTGTGTCCTGCGGTGCGATGGGACACAGCAGCAGAGAACACAGTGTCCGTCGACCTGCAGAGAGCCCCCGCATTTACCGTGTGCAATTGCACATTAGAAGGGGGGAGGAGGGGGGGCCGGGGGGGTACCCCCCCACCCTCCTCCTCCCATGGTGTACGGCCGATCTAATACATCCCTGCGCCCCCCCCCCCCCCCCCGCCCCCGCGCTTGCAATGCTTCGCTGGTCTCGAGAGCTCGCACCCGCAGTTTGTCGCCGAGAGTCGGAAACAGGCGAGTGCGTCGGCGAGGTGCGTCGGCGAGCGCTCCTTGGAAATGGAACTCATGCCTCGAAATACCGTCCAATTCCTCTACAACCGCCGTCGACTACCCTACAACTGCCGTCGACTACCCTACAACTGCCATCAGGTTCCCTGCAAGTGCCCTCGGCCGGCGATCGTGGAAGGTGAAGATTGTTCTTTCAGCGCCCTGCCCCGCGCGCACCCACTGTGCTGGCCACTACTGCTGCCTTCCATCCCACCCTCGTCATACCGCCTCGTCATCATCGTCCACTGCAGCCAACACACGGTACTTGAAAGTCTGCAGTTCCATGAGATTCGATGCCAAATTGGGGAAGTACTTGTTACAGAGCAGGTACGCAATCGGCACGAGCAAGAGCCCAGCCACCACTGCGATCGCGATGCTGTATTGGTCGAAGAAGCTGGGGCTGGGCTCGGCGGCACCGACGTTGAGCGTTGGTGCCACAGTGGCCACGTGCGTCACGAGGCTGTTGCTTGGGTGGGCCCTGAGGAGAGCATGCACATGATCCCTTCTCATGTACAAACCGCCCCAGGAAGTCTTCCCCCCCGCCCCCCTTGGAGCCTCACCAGGCTGTGCATGAAGAGAAGGGCCTGAGCCCCCGTATCCCCCGGCAAAAAAACCCACAACCAGCACCTCTGCAACACTGAAGCACTCCCAAACACCTCCTGGGGTCTGGCAGTCACCTCAACCCCGTGGGCAGTGTCCAATCCTGGTCCGCTTCCAGCCCCCGGGCCCCCGGGTAATGGCCTCTCTTTGGGACCAGGCCGCCTGATGCCAGAAGCCGTAGAGTCTGCGGGCAGTCCACCGCCGCCGCAATCGAGTCTTAGAGGAAGCGCAACAAACCCATCGTTCCCCGCATGCTCCAGGCTCAGCTTGGCAAACCCCCCGCCCCGGCCCCAGCTCACTCCTGTCTGCTTCCCCGGGGAAAGTGTCTGGTGGCCACCCGACTCGTGTCGACAGCTTTCCAAACCCCAGGCAGATCTGCCGATGCAGTTTCATATCCAGCCCCATCCCTCGCACTACACTGCCCCGTGCACACCCCAACCCCTCAGTAGTGGCGGTGCTGGTGGTCTGTTCGGAGTAGTAGGGTAGGTGGGTGGTGGTGGCATGCTCACAATACCGTCCCAGCATGGCGCAGAACGCCCCTCCAAAATGCCGCAGGCAGACGGCACGATGAGCAGCAGACCACACAGAAGGCCCAAAATCTCCACAAAACATGCCAACGAACACCAATGGGCGCCGCTGCACAGTAAACTCCCAATCCGCACAGACAGGTCAATGCTCAAAATCAGCCGGAGCGCGCAAGAAGCCTCTAGGCGCTCCAGATCATCCACAACTGATGGGGGGCAAAGAGGTCAGTTTTCACAGGATTCTTTTTTTCATGAGGATGGTGTAGCGGAAAATATGTGTACCTACGCCAGGGTGCATACAAAATGTGTAGGAGCCTGCCTTCGTGTGGATCAGTTTGAGGAGTTGCACGGGGCAGGCTCAACATTTCTATACTTGCACAAACGGGTGGGCAGGCGTACAGGCCTCCTCAGACTCACTCATGGTCAAAAAGAACACCTGCAATGCACTACCTCACTGCCCTGGGGCAGTGGGCAGTGGAACTCTTGCAATGCACTGCCTCACTGCCTGGGGGCAGCGGATAGTGAAACCTCTGCAATGCACTGCCTCACTGCCCTGGGTCAGTGGGCAGTGCAACTCCTGCAATACACTGCCGCACTGCCTGGGGGCAGTGGGCAGTGCAACTCCTGCAATGCACTGCCTCACCCCCTGGGGGCAGTGGGCAGTGCAACTCCAACTCCTGCAATGCACTGCCTCACTGCCCTGGGGGGAGTGGGCGGTGCAACTTCTACAATGCACGGCCTCACTGCCTGGGGGCAGTGGGCAGTGCAACTCCTGCAATGCACTGGCTCACTGCCCCGGGGGCAGTGGGCAGTGGAACTCCTGCAATGCACCGCCTCACTACCTGGGGGCAGTGGGCAGTGCAACTCCCGCAATGCACTGCCTCACTGCCTGGGGGCAGTGGGCAGTGTAACTCCTGCAATGCACTGCCTCACTGCCTGGGGGCAGTGGGCGGTGCAACTCCTGCAATGCACTGCCTCACTGCCCTGGGGGCAGTGGACGGTGCAACTCTTGCAATGCACTGCCTCGCTGCCTGGGGGCAGTGGGCAGCGGAGCTCCTGCAATGCACTGCCCCACTGCCTGGGGGCAGTGGGCAGTGCAACTCCTGCAATGCACTGCCTCACTGCCCTGGGGCAGTGGGCAGCGGAACTCCTGCAATGCACTGCCTCACCGCCTGGGGGCAGTGGGCAGTGCAACTCCTGCAATGCACCGCCTCACTGCCCTGGGGCAGTGGGCAGTGAAACTCCCGCAATGCACTGCCGCACTGCCTGGGGGCAGTGGGCAGTGCAACTCCTGCAATGCACTGCCTCACTGCCTGGGGGCAGTGGGCAGTGCAACTCCAACTCCTGCAATGCACTGTCTCACTGCCCGGGGGCAGTGGGCAGTGGAACTCCTGCAATACACTGCCCCACTGCCTGGGGGCAGTGGACATTGCAACTCCAACACCAAAATAATAGGGGCAGGACAATTCGAACACACCATTCCAAAAGGCAAGCAGCCCTTTCGCAAGCATTAAGGGGAGACTTCCAAAAGGATCACCCCACCCCTTGCCCGCGGGCAAGATGAGCACTACACGTGTCACACTGCCACCTGTCGACTCCAGCACCCGCCACAGCACACCTCTTGATCGTGTCCATCGCATATGCAGCATACTACTGGTCAGCAAACAAAAGATACCGGCATCCGCAGTGCATCATCTCTGTCAAAAGAACAGCAGAAGGCAGGACGCAAGGCCACATACGTCTGAATCCAAGTCCCAATGACACCTCGATCCCCGACGCAGTCCACTACATTCACGCGCCCCTTAAGTTCAGATGATCCGCAGTGCTGCCGTAGGCCATTGATGGTCCTGCAGCAGTCCTACATTGTGTACACTGCATCTGCTTGATGGCCACAACAACAATGGTCTGTTTAACGCAGCACATTGTTCCACTGAGCGCTCGCATCTGAATGCCTCTGGCAGTTCAACAGTGGTGACCAGCCCGTGCCCTCTCCATTTGGCTGAGGTGAGGGCGGTGGCCCGCAATGAACCATGAAAATGTTCCGCTGCGTAGTGACACCATGCTACGGCACGCCTGTACCCTCAAACACAGCACCTTTGCTGCACTTGCGGGCATCAGAAATCGCCGACTGACCCGGCACAAATGCACCCATGAATCCTAACCCTAACCGTTGCGGAGAGAAAATGGGGTTCTTGGAACAACAGGGGGCTGAACAGGGGGGAAATGTGGGGAAAGGGGGTTGCGTTGGGGTGGGGGATGGGAGGGAATGGGGCCACCCCTCCATTGATAGCTAGCTGCATCCCCTCCGCCCCTATGGACAGTCCCCCCAGAACGCCTGATGGTCCCCCTGCAACCCCTGGGAGGAATGGTCACCAAATGACGCCCCCCTTTGGGGGGCCGTGCGCGAGGACCTGAACCTGACCTCTCCACTGCAACTCCATTGTAACCAGGGGAAATTTTTCTTCGGCGCCTTTGGTGCCATGGATTTCTGGGGCAAATGATCCCCCAGTGGACTGGGCAAAGGGGGGGGGGTCCCCTTCTTAAAGTGCCTGTGGCACTGTCCACAGCAGTCGCATGCCTTACTAGGTAGTGAGCTGTAGTCAATCCATCACCCTCCATTGGATTTCAATGACTGTGAAGTTTCTCCTATAATTGCTGCCCTGGGCGCGTTTGATGGTGTCATTGACCCCAGCGTTCATGATGTATGCATACCACGTTGACCCACGTACCGCAGTGAGCCGCTCAGTGAGCTGCTTGGAATAGTGTTACTGTTGACAGTGGAATACCACCGGCATGGGAACTTCTTGTGGTTGTTGAACCCCAAGCAGCTGTTGTGCTGACCAAGGCTGTGACAGCCCTTGCTCACCCAGGATGCCAAAATGCAATGCAATTGTATCAAACGTAACCGTGTGTTTGTACGCTCGGTCAATCTGTCAACATGTAAGACCTGACTGCAGGACACGGGGGTAGGGGATGTGCATGAAGATAAGCCAGATGCCGAATCACCTTCTAGTCCCCTCCCAAGGGGGGTTGAACTGGCCATTTTTAGGAAAAAAGGCGCACTACGGCGCACTGAGAAATTTTGAAAAAAATGGCCCCGGGACATGGCATATGGGGTCCTTTGGGCGATTTTTTTTTAAAAAAAAAAAAGGGCGTGCGGCACCTCACTGAACTTTGAAAATAAGACTTTTTATCTTCAGACATCGACATTTTTCATGTGATTCTCACAGCTCGGGAGACCTGGGAGGAGAAATCAGGCGACCACATTTGTGAGAGGGGATGCGCATGAAGATAAGAACGGCAAGTATGGTTCGATACCCCCGACAAAATAATTTTTTGAGCCCCCACTTTTCGGTGCGAAGGCGTCAAAAAGTGTGCAGAAAAGGTCGCCTAAGATGAAAGCAAGCAAGATAGCTTGTGATTAGCCATGCAGCAATAAAAAATTGCCCCCTACTAAAACGGTTGCTAGAGCATGCAACCTCCTCAGTCCTATACAACATGAAAATGATTAAAGTAGCCGTATGGTCTTAGCCCAACCCCCCACCCCATACCTCCAAAAGTAGAACCCCTCCTTTAAGCCGGCACGCAAATAGTACCACCCACCAATACATAGAAATTTGTCATACCACTGCAATGCTCCTTCGTTCTCCTAGGCATGAAGGTGAGTATGCATCTTCAATATCCAATGCAACAAAATAAAAGCCTTTTGCAAGACAGTAAAGACCCGTGGCAACAAGACGAAGAGGAAGACAATACTGACGAGAAAGATACCGAAGACCAGGCGGAAAGGGCAAGGCCAAAAAAACTACAGAGTAAAAGTTCTTGCATGTTGTCAAGATGCTAATGCGCCGTGAGTATGTGGCGAGTGCCCTTTCAAAACTTGAACGACATTGGTCATAATGAGTTGGAGGATTGGGAGCTTCGGTGCCTTTTACCCACCACTTGATGGCAAGACTATCAATGCTGTTGACATAGCCTACCCTCCACGGCATGCAGTGTGCCGCCTACATTCTCCACCCCTGCAACATTCCTGGTTTGATAACGTCTCCCGGGCGCAAAATGGTATGAGCTCCTACTCTGGACGCTCCCACCATGACAGACCCCACATTAGTCGAAGATGGGGCACACATGGACCCATTGGTGCTTAACACCCCTCGATGCCAGACTGTATTTTTCTTGTAGTGTAACGTGGGTGGTTGTGACATTGAGGGCCGAAGACCCTTCCTTGATCTCATAGAACTGCTGGGCATCAGCCACGCTAAATTTGGGCCACACAAAATCAGAGTGGCTACTCATTCGCTGCCGTCTCATGTGGGCGGAATCGTTAATGGCTACATCACCCCTGCTGTCTTGGGGGGTCCCTAGTGCTCACCACGGGGACTAAACTAGAAGTGGCTACTTAAGCTTTGCAGTCTCTTCGGCCCACATGTGTGCGGAATGGCTACATCACCCCTGCCGTCTCGGGGGTCCTGAGTTCCCAGCACAGTGACAAAACTAGAAGTGGCTACCGAGAATTTGGGACGCAAGAATTTTGTTTAATATGTTTTCCATGCATATTTGTATTCACCTTCAAAAGCTCAGCATATTGAGCACCAACACAGGGGGTAAACGGTTTTAACCTATTCCAACGGGCAAAGGAGATTGTTAAACACTTTGGCCACTTTGATGGAGGGGGGGGATGCATGGATGGGGGGGCAACTCCCTGGGACAGCGGCCAACAGCTCCATTCTCTTGCCTTGATGGTTTCGAGTAGATGCAGGTAGGTGGGCAGGCCCCCCATAGCAGCTGAAAGACACACATTGGCATCAAGCACACAGGGCACAGGGACGCCAAAGGCTCATCACAGATGCATATCTGCGTCTGCATGAGAGTCACGCCACAGTTGGTGCCACGTCTAATTTGGAGCCTTTATCGCTTGAGCTGTCGGATAGTGCGGAGACAGCTTGGGGCAGCTCGTCCCAGCTATCTCTGATCATAAAGGTAAGGCATTCCCCAAGCAGAGTGCCGAAAGCGGAGACTCGATAAGTGATTGCTGCATGTGGATCAACGGTGACGTGCACCCCATCAGCTGGAGCACCGCCTGCATCGACCGCGGGCTCCATCCAAACACCAAGCCAGCCGGGAGAGAGGGGAACACAAGCAAGACATAGAGCGAAGCGATTCACTGGAGGTCTTGACTGTCTGATGTCGGGGCACACACGTGAAAGCATGCACCATCTACCATCAGCCATTTATGACAACGAAAATACCCAATTTGTAGTGGCATTGACTGTTTGATGTTTCGAGACACATAAGGGTGCCGATCAATCCGACCGATCCGCAATTGACCATTTGTAACAAAGAAATTATCTCAAGCAACTTCAACGGTGTCTGCCCTGCACTGGCATTGGTCTTTCATGTCCTGGAGCACACACGTGGGGGCACCAGGTCTTCGCAATTTGCAACAAAGAACAACTACCACCCGCTTCCAAATTCTGTCCACTTTGCACTGCAGTGACCGTTTACTGTTCTTGATCACACACTTGAGAGTGCTGACCATCTGCCATTGGTGCCCAGCATTTGGCCAAAAAATATTACCTTATTTATAAAGTTGTTTGCAACATTGAGGGTACCATGAAAGCAAGCAAGCCTGCTCGCCAATGAACACCAATGAAAGCAATGAATTGCACATGAGCGAAAACATTGTTACTCCGCTGCCGCTCTTGTGCTCGTATCACTCTGAATGGCTCACTTGAGGGGACAGATCAAAATTTTGCTGAACCTTTGTGAGATCCTCCTTTGCATTTTCACACGGCTATTTCTCCTACGTCCTTCGCCATCATCTTTTTTCGTGTTGGCATTGTTTTGAGACCCCTCAGTGTTCTGCTTCCATGCTCGTCAACATCCAAATGACATTGGGTCTCCAAACAATATGCATCAAAAGCTGGTGCAGTGAAAGCCCCAAACATCCAGATTTCAGTTTCTTCTTCATTATCTTGGTCATGATCGCACCAAATGGTAATTGCAATGCCTGAGACACTTAGCAGTCCCCATATATGGACAAATGGACAAAGAGTGGAATGACCATCATCATGGCACCAAGCCGTTGCACAAAGCCTTTTTGGTCACGATTCTGCTGCCACACATTTATGAAATTTTTGCAAAATCTCGTCACACTTGCTTTGATCAAAGTTCGCCTTCTCCAAGCACACCTGCAGACACAAACACTGCGGCTGGCGAACCCAAACCCAAACCCAGCATCAGACCTCCATGGGACATGGTACCCACAGAACCGCGTCCATTTCGACAACTTATGTGCTATTTTTACAGGGCAAACGCAACTGTGCAGGGTTGGTCAGGCACGCAGGGACCCAAAAGCCTTGGGTCTGAAACGAAGAAGAATAAGCGCATGTAACAAACAGGGCCCACGATACCGCCGCACATGCAAAGATAGTAGGCAAGGTGACGGACGTGGCTCACTGCAAACCTGAATTTGGCATGCCAATGGTCGACACTTCTCAGGAGGCAAGATTTCCCCATGGTCAATGACAGTCCCAATCCCTTGCTTTTCACGCCAACCTTCCAAACACCTGCAAAAATAAAGAAACAAATTGCCACCATGATCTGGTGTGGCTCTTTGGGTCTTTGATGAAAATCTTTGGAAGGCTATCTGTTACCGACCCAACGCAACAGAAAAGCACAATTTTCTCCAAAAAACCAAGCAAAAATGGTCTACCGTTTTAAAAATGCGCACACCCATTTCCATCCATTTGATCATTGCCCACCACAACAACACAAGCAGTTCAAGGGCACAACTCTGCACTATTGATTTGTCAGGACCTACATGTGGAAGGACCAAAGCTGGTGTGAGACAGCATGCGTGTGCTTTCTCTACATACTGTCTCTACGTGCAGTAGGTAGTCCGCGGCACAAGGCCTTGGGCCCCCCAGGCTGGCAGATTGGCACCGCACAAGCTGCAATCCCCTGTTCCTCACCCTTTAAACCCCCACCTCCCGGCACCCAGTGTGGAGTGCACATGTAACTCAAGCACACCCGTTGACAGGGCATGTTGGCACACACAAAACACACGACAAGATTGCATACTATTATGCATGCAAAACAGCACATATGCTGCAGGGGGGGGCGCTGCGCTCTTCGAATATAGACACCCAATTGCATTGAAGACCTTTTGGGGTCTTGAGGGGGGGAGGGGTCCAGGGGGGCATGAAGGGAGGGGGGGGGTTATCAAGCACCCCCGAACAGTTGGGTATGCGGCCTAGGTGGCCTGACTCACGCACCGCCCCTAACCAAAACGATATAATAGTATCAACTTGGGGGTTGCCTGCAATACTGGAAACTTCAAGGGAAGCTGTCCTAAGACGGTCATGGGGTGAGGTGCGCACAGTCATGCGCAGTCATAGGTGCACACAGGCCTATGAGCGGTGCACCGCTCAGATACAGTTGAACGCTGGATCAGGGACGTTGTGAAATGTAGTGCCACGCTGACAAGCATACTCAGAGTGCACCACCTGCTTCGGTTTCTTGGGAGGCATGAGAAAGAGTGTACGGGATATTTAAAACATGAGCAGGTGCAATGCAACAAAAAAAAAGCAGAGGCAGAAGGGCAAGTGAGGACATGTGTTAGTGAACGCCTGCAATAAGGGGGGGGGGGGGTTTGGAAGTGGGGCTAGTCAGGTGTGGACCCGCCACTGTGCTCTAGCCGTGCCTGTCTTCACACGGCCTTCATTGCTTTCTCAGTTCATTCGTGTGCAACTGTCCGTCCATTGAGTGTTCCATGGGTCCCACTTGCTGTTTCCTTTCCTCCCTGGCTTGAGCAAGAGGTCTGGGCTGTTGGGTTCTGGGCATTATCGCCAGGTCACTGTGCACCATGCACTGAGTTTGGGTCGTGGTGTTTACGCTGTGTTCCATGTTGGCTTGCCCTGCGCTTGAGGCACGCTCGCTCTTGATGGCCACACTCAGCCACACGCCTTACACTCAATTTTCACCAGGGCACGAGGGAGGGAGGAGGTCAAGGGTCATCTGTTTGGTTCACTGCCACCGACCACCGGGCTAGTCTTTGGTCCTTAGGAATGAAAAGCCCCAGTGGGTACTGGCTTTTTTGGAGTTAGACCACAGCCACGCAGGGGTTAGGCAATGGGGATGCGCAGAGGTTGGAAGCGGGGGAGGGGGGTTCGAAAAGCAACATCCAACATACCAAGTCTGGGCAGAAGCATGGTGGCATAGCATGGCACAGGACTGGACCCCCTCGGCGCTTGGTGGCATGGCACAGAAAGGATGGCAAATGCTGTTTACCGCATCCCACCCCCCATGCAGTGTGTATACATGCATGCACGTTGGCACTTCAGTGTGCACACCAGCTGCTTCCATGGCGCACCCACACTGCTATGCTTATGCACATGCGCTGCTGTCTAATGCATACACATCCGTTTCTGTTGCACACCCCAAAGCCATGCCACCCCCTTTTCACAATGTGCTTGCCCCTGCCCACACTCCTCCACACTATTTGTTTCTGAGCGTTCGCCCTCAAACTACGGAACCAAAATTCACTGTTTTAGAGTCTGTGTTATGCCCGAAAAGCAACAAAAGCATGAAAAGTGTGCCATGTGTTTGGCCATGGAATCCTCATGCACTCACAAGGTGCGGGACCTTTGACAGCAGACGGGCGATAGGAAAACAAAAGAACACCACTGCCTTCCAAGTGGAAGCACGCTCACAACCCTCATGTCGCCCAAGCAACAAACCAAGCGCTGACAACCCCATGGGAAAAGTAGTCTAAATATCTCTCTCATACACCCTATGGCACCTCTTCACAAATCGCACACCTATCCTTCACACGTGCCTCCGAGCCACAACGCTCAGGCTTCCAATTGTTCCGCTTCAAGCACTCCCGGTAGGCATCCAATTCACTCCGGCATGCAGCAGGCATATTTGCTTTCGAATGCCGTTCTATTACAACAGAAACCAGATGTTCACATCGTAAATAGACGAAAATGGTTGACTCCTCATTTGGACTTACGAGCACGGGAGACCAAGTCAATGGAAGGTCTATGACCTGCTATGACCTTTTCTTTCACGTGTAATACCACACATGCAACCATGGAAAGATGATCATCACCCACAATAGCCAGCAAACAAAAAAAAACATGCACCTTGATGCCCTGGCAGGGCGAATGGGCTGTTAAGCTCGGGGCACAAAGAGCGGCGTGAAAAGCAGACACAGGCACCAAGCAATGATTTCCATTGTACCTGCACTCAGGGTCATGTTCGAGGGTACACCCCAACAACACCACTAACCACTTGAAAGCTGAGCCAGAATTCGACGAGCTACAATCAACCCAAGCACAATCTAAATAGTCCACTGGATTGACAGGTACTTGGATAACATCTTCCCAAAAGCTCGGGTCTCAATCTTCATATGGCCCATTTTGAATTAATAAATGGATGTGGATTGCTGGGAAAAACAGCATACTTGAAGCTGCAATACACCATGATTCGTCAGGTGATTTTGATGCGTCCATTCGCTTTGCACATTTGGAATGCATGTCAGTTAGGGTGCCCCCACACTGCAATCTTGTTTTTGGCTGTTGGGAGCTGAATTTGGTTTGGAGATGACAGAAGCTGCGTGGCTGCAGCAATTTTGTACCAACCCACTGTTGTTGCACCAATCTTCCACCCATGGCATCCGGGCACTACTGCAGCCCATTGGAAGGACAATCATTCAAATTACGCCTAAGTAGTGTTTGACATCATATCGACATTGGGCACTGTAGGCCTGAGAAATGAATGTTCTGGAGTTTCCAGTCAATTGGCCCAATTGGGCTATTTTGGCCTAGGTTTCTGTGGGTTTATGGCGGAATCCTTGCACTGCGCGCGCATTGCGCGCTACTTTTAGACTATGTTCCCCCCGAAGAGCCCCTAGGCACGCCCCTTGGAAACACCCTTAGAATTAGGCGACCCAAACTGGACTGGAGGGGACCTTGAGGGGGACCTTCCCGGTTCTTATGGCAGTGGTGAAGGACCAGGGGCGTCTGGGGGGGGACTTGACTGTGTGTTGGGCAGCGGAGATGGAGGGCAATGAGGTGGCGAGTCTGAACTTGGGATGGCAAACGAGATGGACTCCATCTTGCATTGCCAATTCACCACCCTCAACCCATCTTGGTAGTATTCCAAGTGGAGGAGTCCGTCTTCAGCCGTCCCAACCACCGTGGTAGGAGGTCGCAGGCCATTGGAGCGGGTGTATAACACCCTATCCCCAATACTGAGATCCATGGAGAAAATGGGCCTGAGAAATGAGGAGGGAAGTATGATGTCCTGTAGCAGGCACCCTCAAAGTGCATCACCATATCAATCAACCGAGAAAAAGAGTAGATGTGGTGGAAATGGGCAAAAAATGTGTGCAAAAAAGTAGAAATGGGTGAAACAGGGTGAACATTCAAAAATGCCACATCCCCAATGCATCAGAACCTACTATCAAACAACAATGATGCCCAAAGTACCACAAAGTATGGGTTTCTATTACGGCCAGACGCCCAAATAGTTGCACTGAGCGCGCACTACACACGCACTGCGCTTAAGGCGCCCCCTATGTATACGAATGTTAACGATCCGCTAAATCTGTCCTAGGCCCTCCCTCACCTCTTCCGCTCTTCATTTGCGGCCGGGACGCACCGCTGGGGTGCTACAGATACCCACTTGGCAGAGAAGAAATTCATACGAGAAACAAACGTGCCACTGGCCATTAAGCACACTGTGTACGGCACCTTGGGGACTTTGGGAAGGAAGGGTGGTGCTTTTTCCCTCAGGTATCTTGCACATTAGGTGGCCAACACTTTGGTTGCCACCTCCAGCATACTTTCGATAGTTGAAAAGGACCAAGTGCAAATATGGTCACCTTGAGGACTTTGCTCAGGGGGTACATATGGTGCCATAGTAATAGGCAATAGATGAAGGGTATGGCTTCTTGGCACAACGCTGTACACTGGGAATGCACACCTGTTTAGGCAGTGTGGTCGGCTGCTTGTGAACCAACACAGCGTATGCCTTCCCCCAATTAGTTTTGCCCCCTCTGTTGTAAGCAAGCATACACATGTTAAGGGGAAAAAGGTTTTGCTGGAATTACTCCTGTTGCACCACAGCACAGGATGGGGTGTTGGCTAGTCCCGTCTGCTGCTGGTCTGCTGCCAGCCAGCACTGTGATCTCCGACTTCGATTGTCTGTTGTACGTTCAAGCATTGTCCCTTCTTAAAGGGTGGGGGGGTCCAGGGGGTCTTGGGGGGCAATGGTTGACAATAAATTCTATCTCCCCATCATCGCAATGCAATTTCCACCTACAAAGATCAAAGAAAGTGTGGAAAATGGGCAAAAATGGGTGGAAATCGAAACACTCCATACCTGCCGATGGCCTAGCAACCCTGTCCATGGCCTGGCAACCCTGTCCATGGCCTAGTAACCCTGCCAATGGCTTGGTAACCTTGCCAACGGCCTAGCAACCCTCCCGATGGCCTAGCAACCCTGCCAATAGCCTAGCAACCCTGCGGATGGCCTAGCAACCCTGCAAGGGAACATTACAGGAGACATGGCAAAAGCAAAAACAAGGCGCACATGCATTTGCACGAACGTCTTTTGGGCTCCCTACTGGACGCCGTAGCCTCTAAATTAGCTGAAACAGCCTGCGGAGCAACCCCAGTATACGTACCGCGCGCACACCGCGTCGGACACTCCCCCCCAACCCCCAACCCCCCCACATTCGGGTACATGCCACATCCCCGTCCACACCCCTGACAAGGTCACGCAAAGCACTAGACACTGCTGACAGCGTTGCCGCGCATAGAAGCTCGACGTGCACCCCCCACTGGGGGCCACTGTGTGTGCAGCTGTGCAGGGGGATGCCCCGCCTTTGGCGTCGTGACTGGGCTGCAGCAGCGTTCGTGGGTTGGCATGTAGAGCCTCACAGGACAGAGGAAATGTGGCCGGTGGACCGGGTGAAACGGAAAGTCGGTTGACCAGGCACAAAGGGAAAGGCGGCTATGGAACGGCAAAGAAGTTGGTGGACCAGGCAAAACAGTTGGTTACCCCGCCAACCGACCAACGACGACTCAGCAAATTGGGTGGCCACGCACAAAAGGTGGTTCATCCGTCAAAAAGTGGGTCGCGCAGAGGTACTAAACGTGTCCCTCGGGCCAACGAGCGACGTGGGGGACTTATGTTGGGGTCTGTTGGGACCCCCCCCCCGTCGCACGTGTCGACCGTTGTTGCCCTTTCCTGTGCCAAATGTTGTCGCTCTGGCGCAAAGCAGAGGTCATGGAGAGGGCGAGTGCAAGCCCCCCCCCCCCCCCCCCCAAAGCCCAGCAACTGAAAACCCCTCCGAACCTTCCTCAGAAGGTAGCCTCCCTCCCCCGAAGACAACGATCCAGACCAAGAGCGGTGGGCATGGGCCAAATGAAGAAGGCCCGAACAGAATCGTGGCGCAACGAGTGAAAACCTTCTGCAAAAGTCCGCTGATACGAGCGGCCCATCTTCAAATGTGCGCAGGTCACACAGGGAGGCCCTGTCACCGGCCCTCGTTGCCATGGCATCCTCTGCTTTGCACGTGTTGCACGTGTTGCAGAGGGCGCCGCGTCGTGTGAGCGCACGCGGGTGCCCACAGACGGCCCCCACACATATCCTGCGCCAGCCCCCCTGTGTGACATTCCGTCTGGTTGTTGCTCCTTTACGGGGCCCTGGACAGTCACCCGTTCTTCCCTTCGCATGTTGCGTCGGGTCGCTGCTTTCTGTCGGCCGCTGCGGCCGGTGCTCTTGCTGGTGTCGTTTCCGCGTTCGCGGAGCCCAGTAGTTGGTGTGCTGGGGCTGTGCTGAATGTGGCATGGTGTGCCGTTTGCGTGTCAGCGGCGCCCAATAATTGGCGTATTGAGGATGTGCTGGTTGTTGCCGGGGTCGTTTGACTGTTTTTGCTGTCCACACACCTCTGTCCACAGGCCGTCCATAGCCTGCCTCGCTATGTTTCTGTGCGCCCCCCCCCCCCCCCCCCGCCCACCCCCCCACCCCACACACAGCCAGCAAAGCCCCCCCACCCCCACCCCAAGCCCATTCTCTGGTCAGTGGTACAGAGGGGGATCCGCTTTCGGTTGCCTGGTGCGCGCCGTGTGGCCGGTGTGTCAGGGGTCAGCCCCGCCGACCTCGCGGACCGTCATTCCGGGTCCTGATCCTCCGGAAGCGCAAAGCGCCGTCGGCGCTCAGGCACGGTCGTCCTCATTGCCCGCGAGGACCGCGGGACTGCAGGGCCCTGGGGAGAGAGACAGGGTGGGCGGCCCATCCACTTCGCGGCGGGCGGGTCGAGGGACCCTTCGCCTGAGGTTCTTCCCCCTCCAAAAGGCTCAATATACTGTCAGGAATTGCGAACCCCCCCGCATCCAACCCTAACCCAACCCAACGCTTTAAGAATGTCGCGTAGTTCAGCGGTCATGCTGTGACGCCTGAACTAGAGGTGCTTGGTTCGAATCCTAGTGGGGTTGGAACGCAGTGTCCTAGGCGCTAGGGTGTCTGTGACCCCGCGAGTCGGAAGGGATGCTGCGAGGGTTAGGTAGGGATCACGGTTACGCTGGAGTTCGGAGAGCGCCCGAGCACTTTACCTTTACCTTTACCAACCCAACGCTTTCATGGGGGGGGGGGGTGGGGGATGAAAAGTGGAGTTGCGTTTGCCCTTCGGGGGCGGGGGAAAGGGGGCATGCCACAAAGGCCAACGCGCGGTTGGTACTTCCGGATGTGCGCGACTGTTCAAGTGCCGGAGAGGAGTAGGTGGACATGGCCGGTCCCCACACGAAGAGGGGTACGCCCTTTGGTATGTGACCGTGGGGCGGTTGCCCCTCTGCCCGTTCTACCCCGTTCCTGCGCCGCTCCTCCTTCGACGTGGTGTGGCCACGGTGTGTGGCAGTCGCATACTGCCCCATTGCAGGTGTCAGAAGGTTGTGGATGAGCAGTGGCTGACGACGGCTGGCGGTGGCTGGGAAGTGCCGGGGATTCAAGAGCCGTGGCCATGCGTTCAGTCAGCACCGACTGCGGGTGAAGGTTCGGATATCTTCTCGTTGCAAATCAAAGACTTCAGATGGATGTATTACTCGATGCCCGAGGGAGACGGTAGGGGTGCCCAGGCAGGGATGCATCAGAAGGGAAGGGACCTCAGAGGCGGCCCCAGAAGCAGTTAGACAGGCGGTTCGAGGAGGTTGCCAAAGCGGTTGGGGGCGGTTACTGTCGGCTACGAATGCCATTGAGGCTGGCACTTGGCGTCAGGGGGGGCAGCGGCTGGGCATAGGCTGGGCGCCCTGGAACGGGGGGGGGTTTAGCACAAGGCCTCGGTATCGGAACGGGTGGGGGGGTACCTCCCCCCCTTCCAATGCATCCCTGGGGGGAGGGGGTCCCCAATGACGGAGGCATCCACGCTCCGGAAAAAGCCCCCCCCCCCCCTTAGTGGAGGGTACGGTGTACCCTCCACTAGTCAAAGGCCTGCCCCTTTGGCCTTCAACCGACAGGCGTGCGCTCCGTTACCTGCCAGAGCCGTCAACGCCAAGCCCTGGAAGCACTGACTCAAGAAGTTGCCAAGGCCGCCACGGGGGGCGTGTACGCCTGTGCCAGCCCCCGAAGCCCCTCACGCAACTGGAACATGAAGCTGTGCCGGGTCCAAGGGGACCCATGGCTTCTTGCAATTCCCTGAATTGCGGGGTCTGGGTCATCGCAGCCCATGGGCTTGGTCCGCTTTGGATCTTGAGGGCTCGGATTACTTCACCGATCGAGTGTGAGGAACCCAAAACTTCGAGGGACCAAATTGAGCCACCCCCCGATGCCCGAGGAAGGTGACGGTCAAGGACCGAGGCTGACGACGGCTGGCGGTGGCTGGGAAGTGCCGGGGATTCAAGAGCCGAGGCCACGCGTTCAGTCAGCACCGACTGCGGGTGAAGGTCCGGATATCTTCTCGTTGCAAATCCCAGACTTCAGATGGGGGGGGGGGTCCCCAGTGACGGAGGCATCCACGCTCCGCAAACAGCCCCCCCCCCCCCCCCTGTGTGACATTCCGTCTGGTTGATGTTCCTTTACGGGGCCCTGGACAGTCACCCGTTCTTCCCTTCGCATGTTGCGTCGGGTCACTGCGTTCTGTCGGCCGCTGCGGCCGGTGCTCCTGCTGGTGTCGTTTCCGCGTTCGCGGAGCCCAGTAGTTGGTGTGTGTTGGGGCTGCGCTGAATGTGACATGGTGTGCCGTTTGCGTGTCAGTGGCGCCCAATAGTTGGCGTATTGAGGATGTGCTGGTTGTTGCCCCTCTGGTTTCGCTTCGGGGGGTACAGTCTGCCTCGCTTAATCTTCGAACAGGCGATGGGGAGGATCCGGGATGTGGTCCGGAATGCGACGAAGGGCCGTGCAAAGAGAAGGGTCAGGGTCAGGGTCAGGGTCAGGGTCACATGGCGTTTTCCCAGTCGGACAGGCCGAGCCTTCTGCGGCCAACGGGGGGTCAGGAACGGGTCAGGGGGTGGTCAGCGGTCGGTACGGCGCCGGGGGGCGCTCGCTGCGGGTGACTACGCCTTCATGGCAGCCCCCCCCCCCCCCCCCGGGCGGGCACTCCCGCAGACAGCCTTTGCCCTCCTTCACCCCCATGACCCGTGACCGGGGGTTCGGGGGGGGGGGGGGAGCATCGAATCTCCGGGGCACATAAAAGCGGTGCGCCGGTGCGACACGGTCCCTGCGGGCGTGTGGTGGCGGCCGGGGGTCAGGGGTCAGGGGCCCTAACAGAGTGCCGCGGCGGTCGTCCAGAGGGCGGAGGGGGGGGGGGGGGGGGCATATCCCCCCATCCGCCCCCCTGCCCCCGCGCAACGCACCATCACAAAGGGCCAGGCTCAGTCACAGAGGTCCGTGTGAGTGGGCCCGGCTGGCGGCCTTCGTTGACAAACCACCGCGCGGGCCCGCCCCAGCCCCCCTTCCACGCCTCCATTAGATGCCGCCGAGCGCAGTCGACGGACACCCGCGCCCCGGCCATCGACGGGCAGCAGCTTCGGACCCCCGATCCCTCTGTTATCCGTTTTTGCGGTTGACAGGGAAATTTCAGGGAAAAGGGACAAGGGACTGGACGAAGCCGTTCTCACCGTCTCTGTGTCTCCACCTCCGCTTCCCCGGTCGCCTGTTCCCCCCGGTCGCGTGTTCCCCGGAATCATTGCGTAGGTCAGCGCGCACTAACGGCCGATGCCGCATCAACGACTGTCGGTTGGCCGGGGTTTGTGTCTATCATGACTGGCAGGTATTCCACTTCCGGGGGGGGGGGGGCAGAAAAGTGGAGCAGGTTGGCTGGCCGGTTGGCACTTCCAGCGTGACTCTCTTGGCTGTGGAGGCGTGCGTCTGGGGCTGTGTGTGTGGCCGAGGGGAAGGGGGTGTGTGGTTGTTGTTGGGGGGGGGGTTATGAGGTGTTGTTGGTGAGAGTAGCATGCCCATGCCCCTCTCGAAATTGCAACGCTCCCCCCCCCCCCGGGGGGGGGGCGTAAACCGTACACCGGCGGCCACGCACGACTGTGCGGAAGTATCAACCGGCATACTCACTCAGCCTTCATGGCCACCCCCCCCTGCCCCCCCCCGGGGGGGCACTCCCGCAGACAGCCTTCGCCCTGTCTCACGCCCCATGACCCCTGACGTTTCGGAGGGTGTCCTCTACTACACATCACAAAAGTGGGAAGAATGAGCAGCACAGCGCCGGGATTTCGGGGGCTGCCGAGGGCCGGGGGGGCTGGCAGGGGGTGGGGGGGGGGTAGCGCCTTTGATTGACCCCCCCCCTCTCCTCCCCACGTCCTCAAGCGATCCCCCCCGCCTCCTCCCCCCCCCCCCGGCCTCCTGCGTCCTCCACCGTTCCCTCCCCCGGGGCGGGTCTACGCCCGCCCAGTGGCGGCCGTGAGACCCCCCGAAGGACAAGCACAAGCACAGCTGCCCCCCCCGCCCCCCGCCCCGCCCTCCCCCAGTTCACCGCAGTCGCCCCCCTGTCCCCCCCAATACCCCCGCTGCGTTCCCGGTCCCTGTCCCCACACCCCCTCTGCGCCTTGCCGCACCTGCCTGCACCTGCGCGCCCCACGAGGGGGGGGTGGGGGGGTGGCAAGCCCGGCAGACAGAGACATGGCCGCGCCGGGCACACCGGAAACCAACACCCCGAGCCCTAACAATCACCGTCGGGCCCTGGGCAAACCCCGTTGCACATGCGACCCCCCCCCCCCCGCTCCCTTTCGCATCACCGCCTGCCCCATCGCCCGCGACACCCCCCACCACCGAAACCGCTGCCTTGCCCGCCGCACGAGCCACGCCGCCACCCACGGCGCCACGGGAACGCGCAGCAGAAGGGGCGAAGAGGGGGGGGCGGGGAGGGGCAGCGGGCACCGCAACCCCAGACGAGCCCCGACCCCGAGCGGTGCCGAACCGACAGGGCCGCGCGCCCGCTGCGGTCCACCGGAGCGGACCGGGCACGGCGCGCGATGTGCAGTCGGCGGGGCGGTCAGCAACGCGACACACAATAATGGGAACGGTATCAAACTGCCGGGATCCGGTACGCCTGGACCTGAACAGTGCACCAGCCGATCACGGACTGCTGTCGGTTGCCCGCGCGGCGTCGGTTGAGCACCAACTTCCGTCGCTGAACCGCCAGCCGCCGTCGGTTTTCAGTGCCAGCCACCGTTGATTAACCGCAATACTGCCACCCAAACCCTCAGCCTATCCTCAGCAGGGATGCACTGGAAGGGAAGGGGCCTCAGAGGCAGCCCCAGAAGCGGTTAAATAGGCGGTTGGAGGAGGTTGCTCAACCGGTTGGGGGCCGGTACTGTCGGTCACAACTGCCATTGACGCTGGGCACTCTGGAGGGGGGGTGTGACCTAATTAAAAAACAGACAAATGCAAACCAGAGGTAATGCACTCCACAGTCAGGCATAAGTGCATCTTTATTCTCTATGCCAAACCTGGTTGAACCTCAAGACACACACTGTGTCTGAAACAGAAAACAGAACATCATGTCTGACTACATTTGTCAGACGTCTGACTACATTTGTCAGACAATCACAGTCAGTAGCTGTCAGTCAGACATCAGCAATCAGTGTCGGATAAAGACACCATGCATTACCGGCATGGCCGAAAAGAGCAACCCGCCGCTTGCCGGCTGGAGAAGACTCCTGGGGGGTGTGACCTAATTAAAAAACAGACAAATGCAGTCTGGAAGGGGGGGGGGGGGGGGGCTGCCCCCCCTTCCAATGCATCCCTGGCCCTGAGCGAAGCCACAAAAAAAAAAGAAAGCAGGACACGTCTCCTGCCGAAAAGAACGTCCCCTCGTTGGAAGCCGGACATTGCTGTCCCCCTCCAGCTGCGGCTGCGCCTCGGGCGGGCCGGCCCCCATCACTCGCCCCCTCCCATGATCTTCTTGGACCACTGCAGGAACGACTGGGAGTCGTTCGTGTCGGCGGAGGTCTCGGTGCCGGACAAGGCCCGAGGGAGGTGGTCCTGCAGCGGCGATGCAGGCAACACGTCGGAGATCACGTGGTCCACGAGTTCTGTCAGCAGCGCGTCGGCCACGACGTAAGCGTCGCAGAGGTCTTGGAATTCGCGCAGCTTCTGCATCAGCCCCGGATGACTTTGGCCGATGGTGATGGAACCTGCAAACCCGGGGACGCATGGCAGTGAAGTCACGGATTCGGGCCGATGACATGCACGGGCACGTGCCTGGGGCCAACGCTCCAGGGACCAAAACAGACAATGACAGACATTTGGAAGCAACGGGGGAGCAAACGCAATGGGGCTGTCCGAAATTTTGAAAAAAAAAATTGGCTCGTGTAGCAAAAGGCACCCCGAAGAGGGACCTCCACTCCCCCCCCCTCTGTTTGTCGGCTTATGTAAGGTACAAAGGGGGAAAAGGGTGGATAAAAAGGAGTGTGTTGTCGCGATGCAGTGTGTACGGCCGCACAGACCTAGGGGGCGTTTTCGCACAGCGCGGGCACAGCGCCAATTATTACGGTGATTATCTAGGTAACAACCCTGAAAACCACCCACCTGCGGAATCATGCACAATCAATTCAAAACTCAAAAATTCAAACATCTGATGCTTGCCATGGGTCCCAGGGACCTAAATTCTGCCCCCTATAGCCCTGTCCACTGCAGCAGCCATTCAATGACATCCTTTCAATCTTCTGAACTTACCGAACTCCCGGTGGTGGAGAACAGCCAACTTTTCGCACAGCGCACGGTACGCCCCCCAAAGCAGACAATGACAGACATTTGGAAGCAACGGGGGAGCAAACGCAATGGGGCTGTCCGAAATTTTGAAAAAAAAAATTGGCTCGTTTCGCAAAAGGCACCCCGAAGAGGGACCTCCACTCCCCCTTCCTCTGTTTGTCGGCTTATGCAAGGTACAAAGGGGGAAAAGGGTGGATAAAAAGGAGTGTGTTGTCGCGATGCAGCGTGTACGGCCGCACAGACCTAGCCTCCCCCCCCACCTCGAGTAACTCCGTTGGTCTTAGGTACCGAGGTGCTCGTTGGGTGGTTTGTATGTCAAAGGACATGGAATGGGACCTGCGTCCAAATCGACATGCAGTGGCGGCTACGGGTCGACCAAATTTGGGGGCGACTGCGGTGAACTGGGGGAGGGCGGGGCGGGGGGGGGGGGGGGGGGCAGCTGTGCTTGTGCTTGTCCTTCGGGGGGTCTCACGGCCGCCACTGGGCGGGCGTAGACCCGCCCCGGGGGAGGGCGCGGTGGAGGACGGAGGAGGCCGGGGGGGGGGAAGGTTTTGCCCACCACAGTGCCAGCGGGCCCAAAACAGCGCTTCTGGGGCACCACCGTGAATGCCGAGCTGGTGCTACACCGCTCCCCATGGCTTTGTACGTACTCCCATTGTCACCAAAGGGTCACCCAACAACGGCCCAAGGGTCCCTGGGGGTTGTTGGGGGTCACCCAGAAATCGTGATGCTTCAGCCGACCCATACCAGCCCTGAAAACGGCCAAGTCCTCACCAGTAGAGCCCCATAGCGGGGACGATCTTGGAAAGTTGGAGATAGCACCCAGGGCCCCTGTGATTGTTTAGGGGGTCCATATAGAAGAGAAAAGTGGAATGGGGCCTGGGTCTGAGTCAACGCATAGTTGCGGCTAATAACAACCAGATTTTGATCCCCCCGCCCACACCCCAGCCCCTGCCCCCAACAAAATGGCACCCGGGTATAGGGGGTGGAGAGGTCAAAAGCAAAAAATTTACTGTGGGGCTAATTTCGTCTCCCAAAATGATGATTTTACAAGGGGTTGAACACCGGATGTCGTACAGTGCTGTATGCTGCGCGAATACCCCCCGAAAGCGGGAGTATGTGGCTCTCACGCCTGCGCTTGACCTAACAACCCTCTTCGAAGGTGATTTCCGAAAATTATCGAGAAAAAGAGCTCTTCTGATCACTTCTGAGCACTTTGACTAGACCTCAGGGGGGCAATGCCGGGGCGGGGGGGGTTCAGTTCAGTTTCGGACCCCAACCCCCGAGGCGCGGGCAGGGGGTCCAGAGGGGGGGGGGGGGGGGGCAATTTTTTCCGAGTCTTGGGGGCAGTTTGAATGTACACAAGTCCCTGGGGGTGAAATTACCTTTTACCATTGACCAGCAATAGGGGGGGGGGGTTGGCACAAGGCCTCGGTATCTGATTGTTTGTTGTTTGCAATTGGGAGGGGGGGGGATCTGTGCCCTAGCCCACAGAGGCCAAAGAAATTTCCAGGCGCCGCTGGCCCCCAAGTCCGTTGGTCCTCGTTGTTCACCGTTGGTGTGGGGGAGGGGTCCTGAAGGGGGGGGAGGGGGTGGAGGCCCAACACGTAAGCCCTCCCCCGGCTGTGGTTCACCCCTTGTTGTACACTTGGGTGGCTGGAAGGTGTGTTGAGGGGG
Source organism: Eutreptiella sp. 'Long Island Sound 2002' (assembly GCA_964036045.1). Lineage (NCBI taxonomy): Eukaryota > Euglenozoa > Euglenophyceae > Eutreptiales > Eutreptiaceae > Eutreptiella > Eutreptiella sp. 'Long Island Sound 2002'. Next base: position 9,954,553 of record OZ038389.1, on the reverse strand, counting down.
GGGGGGCGGACCTGCAGTTCAACGCCCCCCCCCCCCCTTTGTGAGCCAGGGCTCCACGGCGGCGGCCCCATTGCCTTTCCTCGAGGACACTCAAGTCCCGGGGCATCGTGCCCCTCCGCTCGTTCTCAGGGGGCGCTCATGGCTCATGAGGTGGCGACGACGGCGCTGACGGGGGACGCGGGGACAAGCGGGGCCCATACCCTGAAAATTGGCGTAGTTGTTGAACCACTTGAAGCCGGGGGGCGTGACGTGCACCAGCACCTCCCCGCTGCAGTGCATCAGCATCGACCCCCACGTGATCGTGGGGCTTTCCGGCATGTAGTGGTACGGGGCGGCCAGCAGGCGGCGGCAGATGGTCTCCAGGTGCTGGAGGGGCACAGCGATGCTGACCTGCGCAGGGGGGGGCGACAGCGACACCCCCCGGGCAGGCGCATATGGGGGGGGGGGGCAGGCGGCCGCCGGCCCGAGCGGACACGGTGGCCACCGAGAACGAACGCATCGGACAGGCCGGCCACGGCAATCCCGGCCCAGCAGGTCTAGAGCGCGCGCGCGCGCCCGATGGCGAAAGCAGGTCCGGCCGCTCGGCCCGCGGGCTGCAGTCGAGACGGTTGTAGCCGCCGTGCCAACGCTGCCCAAGCCAATCGAGTAGGCAGGCGGCGCAGCGGCGCAACATGCATGACAACGGAAGCCCTGTCGCGGCACACGTGCTCATACCCCGGCTGGTCCGCACCATTCTGGGGCTTGAAGCGCCGCCCGAGGGCGGGGGGGGGGCGCTGGCCCCAGCAAAAAGGCTGCGTAACCTCCGCCCTCTCGGGGTCCCCACAGCGGGGGAGGAGGTGGCCGAAGGGCCTCGGCCGAGTGGCACCATCCTGGGCTTGCAACGTGCGACGCCAAGTTCGACCCCGACCCGGAGCAAGCTTGCGACGCGACTGCGGGGGGCCAGTGCCCGGACGCCCAATCGTTACCCCCCCTCTGTCCAAGCTGCAGAACACGCCCCAATTAATACGGTCCCTACGACTACGTAGCTCAGACACGGCCGTAGCCTGCACGCCGTACATGGAAACGGGCACTGCTGCGCGGGTGCAAGTAAAGGGTCAGGACAATGCCCAATTTGTGGGCACTTGAAAATTGGTACCGAATGAAATCAGGTCCCACAGCAATCCGGTCCCTACACCCGCTGCAGCCTGGCCATAGGTCGACGATGGTCGTCACCCTCCGTCTCCCCGGGAACTCTCACAGTGCATTGTCATGGATACGGCGCTGTGAGGCGCCGTCACAATTTTTTTCCAAAAATTGTCAACAGATACGGCGACGGCGCCGCATGGCTGTAGCTTGGCCATAGATCGATGATAGCCCTCCAGCATCCCGCTGGCGCTCAAACAATACTTCAAGTATCATTGTCCAGCAAGGCGCCGTCACGAGTTGCCATTGCGTTCAGGATCTGGGTCAGAGCCGCGCCCTTAGGCCACGTCCAGACCGCTCTTTATTACCCCCCTGCCCTTGCGCCGCCGGCTGTCACTGACATCCGTACTGTAATCTGTGTCCCATACTTGTAGCTGCTCCGCCCCCCTGGCACGGCTGTAGCCCGGACAAAGGGGGGGGGGGGGGTTGGCACAAGGCCTCGGTACAAAGGGGGAGGGGGGTATTGTGGGCATGGGGGAAGCTCGGACGAGCGCGCACGGGGCGTTGGGGCCATACGTGCGAGCGGAAGGGGTGGCTGTTGTACGGCCGGTACGTGCAGGGGATCTGCATGAGGGTGAACCCGTTTGACGTGGCCCGGCGCTGGGCCCAGCTGACGAGCTCGGTCACGAGGGTGCCCGAGCACACGGACCAGACGAGCTCGAAGGTGAAGCTGCACGCCGGGTGGTGCGTGTTGGAGTGCACGACGTCGATCCACTGGAACTTCCGGTCGTGGTCCTTCTCGGCCTCGAAGCGGCACCGGGTCAGGCTCGGCTTCGAGTTCGGCAGCCCCTGCCGGTGGGGGAGGCCCGGGAAGGGGGGGCCAGGGGGGGGGGAGGGCCCCGTCCCTCGCGCACAGAGGTAGACCAGAAATATCCCACCCACCCGCCCGCCAATTGCTGTCCCGACCAGGGCTGTCCTTAAAGGGGGGGGGGGAAGAAAAAGGTTCGTAACGCCAACAGAAACGAACGTTCACGGGTACGCTCTTTGCTTCACGGCCATGGGACCTTCTCTACTTCAAATGTTGGCGGTGGGCGGTTGGTGGTCCCTGGGGGCTGTCCTTAACAAAAAAAAAATCCGGGGTCTTAAGGCCACCCCTGGTCCCGACCGCCCGTAACGGCCTCCGACCACCTTTCTAACCGCTGTTGACTGCTTTCGTCGCCGCTACCCACTGCCCACGGCCTCGGCCCGTACGCCAAAATACGCCTTGACCAGCGGCTGCGTCAGTTTCGCAGCGCATGAGGCGCACTTGAAGCACTGGGCCCACTCGCACAAGGGGCAAGGGACACGGAGGGTCACAGTCCCATCCCCCGAGCACAGGGGCCCAGAATGCCCCAACGGATGGAGGGCGCGCCGCCCAACCCGCCCTACGATCGCCACCGCCCGCCTCGCCGTCATTTGTTGTCTTTGGGCAGCACACACCGGAAGGTACACTGGTGCTCGGCGTCGCACCACCAAAGAGGTCGCGCAGCTCAGCCGTTTTGCACCCGGCGCATGAACTAAGGGCCGTAACCGGGAACTCAGGGCTGCCTCGGCACTGGGGTGTCGGTGGCCCCAAGCCGGAAGGGATGCTGCGAGAGCACATCGTGCGGCAGCCCCCTTCGAGCAGTCCGCGAGCATGGACGGTTGTAGCCGCCGTGCCAACGCTGCCCAAGCCAATCGAGTAGGCAGGCGGCGCAGCGGCGCAACATGCATGACAACGGAAGCCCTGTCGCGGCACACGTGCTCATACCCCGGCTGGTTCGCACCATTCTGGGGCTTGAAGCGCCGTCCGAGGGCGGGGGGGAGCGCTGGCCTTTTTGCTGGGCCCGGCCCGGCCCACTGCAAAACCGCAGGCAAAAGCCAACCAGGCCCTGCCACCGCCGACCGGATCACGCCCGGCGATCCAGTGCACGGGATGGGCTGATCACCGCTGGCATCTCAGCTTCGCACGCCCACTACCGGCCACCCGTCCGGGGGTGGTGACCGGCCGTCACGTCACGAAGAGGATGACCCCTGCTGCCGGCCCCAGTGCCAACGCAGGTCCATGAGTGTTCGCAAGCACTCACGTGGGGTGTGCAACACACAGGGGCAGGGGCTGCCGGATCCCCCAATGGGGCCCGTCAGGCGCAGGGCGGTCCGGCCACCAGCCCAGGGGCAGGGCATTCCAGCCCCATCTGGGGATGCCACCGCAGGGACCCCAGCTGGACCCCTCGATTTCAAAACCCGCGTTGGCACACATGTTTCACCAAAACCAATTCCACCCAAATTGACCGCTGTTCGAAGCGGAACCGTTTTTGCGCATCGCGCCGCGCGCTGCGCGCGCGCGCCCGATGGCGAAGCCAGGTCCCGCAACTTGGCCCGTGGGCTGCAGTCGAGACGGTTGTAGCCACCGTGTCAAAGCTGCCCAAGCAAATCGGGTACGCAGGCGCCGCAGCTGCGCAACGTGCATGACGCCGGTCACGCCCTGTCGCGGCACGCATGCTCAGGCAGAGGGGGCGGGAGATGCGTCTCCGAAAGGCGTAGATCACGACGGGCAGTCGGGACGGCAATCGGCAGACGGGTCCCTGACCCCCTGGGCAAGGGATGGGGCCCGGCCCCGTTCGGGCACGCGGAGAGTTCACAAGGACAGCGGATGACTGTCCAGGACGCCCCAAACTCAAAGACGGGGGGGGGGGGGGCTACTACGTGGTGCCTGCTATCGGCGGTCCTGTCCAGTGTTTGTGGCCTGCGGTTTGTTGCGTGTCCCCGGTTGGCAGCTGTACGATGCTTGGACTGCGGCGAGAGGCTGAAGGGGGCGTGTGCATTGCTCCGGACCACGAATATACAACACTCAGAACAATGGCGACGTGGTCCAACGGGGAAGGAAGGGGGGGCGTACTTCACAGGGGCAAGGGCTGGGGTGTCTCTTGGGTCTTGTGAGGGGGGGTGGGGATGGGGTGGGGGGTGGGGATGGGGTTGGACGGAAGTGGGGTGGCAGTGTCGGGCCCGTGGGAGTGGAATGCGTGTCCCACTGCTCGCGAGTGCGGCGTTCTTGTGTGGATGACGGCTTGCAGGGCGGTGTGGGTGTGGAATGGACGATGCTCCTACCAAGTGTCAGCCTCTGAAGCAGTTCAATGAAGCAGTGTGTAGAACCTGAGGCCCAGTCAGGGGGGTCCTTGAAGGGAAAACAAAAGAACAGGAAACCGCCTCCGGTATCTGTGTGTCTGGACTGGCTACGGAGCGGCGTGGGTTGGCGGTCCAACAACGTGTTGGCGATTAACCGACAGCGTTTGGCGGGTAACCGCCGATTCAGCGACGGCGTTGGAGGTCAACCGCAGGCGGTTGGTGGGTCAGAACGAACAGGGGCTGGGGGGTTCTTAGGAAGCCCCCTGTGCCCAGTGTGCTCTCCTAACAGTTGTCTTTACTTTCTGAGGACCCCTGGTGTGTTCTACATGATGGACAGTGGGTACCAAAAGCCAGGCCATGGCAGCGTGACACCCCACCCACCCGGGCGCCTCATTCTTGACCCAAAATTTGGCTCGGGAAACATTAAATCTGAAGAAGCGTCCCGTCGTGGGACCCACCCTCCCAGACCCCGGAACCCCCCGTGTGACATTCCGTCTGGTTGTTGCTCCTTTACGGGGCCCTGGACGGTCACCTGTTCTTCCCTTCGCATGTTGCGTCGGGTCGCTGCTTTCTGTCGGCCGCTGCGGCCGGTGCTCTTGCTGGTGTCGTTTCCGCGTTCGCGGAGCCCAGTAGGTGGTGTGTTGGGGCTGTGCTGAATGTGGCATGGTGTGCCGTTTGCGTGTCAGCGGCGCCCAGTAATTGGCGTATTGAGGATGTGCTGGTTGTTGCCGGGGTCGTTTGACTGTTTTTGCTGTCCACACACCTCTGTCCACAGGCCGTCCATAGTCCGCCTCGCTGTGTTTCTGTGCGGCCCAGGTGCCCTGTTCCTCCACGCGCTGTCCGGGCCGTCCACCATATGTCCTTTTCCCCCTCACGGTTGGTCTGCCCCTGATGGGCTCCCGCTCCTGTTGCGCAAACAGCCCATCTGGGCTGCGGGGGACCCCCCCCGTTGCAAAATAGCTCTTATACCCCAAGCCTGGCCCCTATTCTTGTGAGCACATCGAGTCGGAGAGAAAGAGGGCGGGTACAGATAAGAGGGCTCGTACCTCCCCGGCGACGGAGCCACGGCGGCGGTCAAAAGTGAACGTCATGGGCTCTGTCGTGGTCACCGGATCGAACTGCTGCCCCGACGCAAGCTTCCAGTCCTTCTGCCGGAACGCGAACGCCTGTCGGACGAGAGACGGTGCGCAGGACCCTCCCGGAGCACCCGGGGGCCGGCAGGCGTGTGGGCGGACACCCGACGCAGGAATTCACACGAGAAGTCAACTTGAAGTCGCATGCGTGGGGCCGCGTGTTATTACGCCGGGTGGGAACTGGGGTTGGGTTGGGTTGGGCGGGTGGCAGTGCACGGTTCTGGTGGCACGGCCCCCCTCTCGCCATGAGAGTGGGGGCACGCGGGTCGATACCGCCCACGGGGGTGTTGCTGCACCGTGCCAATATTAACGTTTTGCGTGTTTTGAAATTCATTTGCGGAAAATTGGTGCGACGGCACCCAAAATAGGGGCCAATTTTTTTCCTGCGGAATTCTGTTTAGCGGAGCTGTTTTTGGAACACTGAGTCAAAAATGTGTTTTACTTTTGCGTGGCGTTTGGCCTCCTTTTTTTGTGGGGGAGTGGGGGTCGGGTGTCATTCATTTTGGTGCCACTGAAAAGGACCTGGGGTACCTGGAAGTCTAGGATTGCAGTCCATTCCTACATAAGCATACAAATGTGGATCAGTCGGACTTTGGGATTGCAGTCCACAGCACAGACAAGCAAGAGTATCGGATGGTTCGGGCCTTCCAGTTTTGCACCGAACCCGCAAATAATTCACATTGGCACGGTACACGGGCTGCCGCCCGTGCGGCGTCCCTTCCTCTCCGCCGTCGCCAGGGCACCGCAGGCAACGCTGCACCTCCTCTCGCTGTGCCTCAGACCTGACGGGGGCCTCAAGCACCGCCACACCGTGGCCCACACTGTGCCACCCGGTGCCTCTGTGCCGCGGGTTGAGGGTCCAGAGGGGACCCAACAAGCACCTCCCCCCCGTGTGCCAGGCATGGGGCCAGTGCAGGGGATCCGCGGTGCAGTCCACGTAGCGGACCACCCCCCCCCCCCCCCCTGCACCGGGCCCCGTTTGAATGGCGGTTGGCGGTTGGTGGCGGTTGGCGGTTGGTGGCGGTTGGCGGTTGGCGGCGGTTGGCGGCTGGCGGTTGGTGGGACCTGGGGGCCCCGCCTTCCTCCCACACAAGGCCCAGACGGGGGGGACAGGGCGCCGAGACACATACGTTTATCAGCTTCTTGAAGGCGTCGATGCGCTGCTCCGCATACTCCGCCGTGCACGTGTCCTTCGGGGGCCCGACGATGGCGAACCGGATTCGCCGGAACTGCAACTTGTTGGACTCCTCCGCATCGATGCGGGAGGTCTCCAACTGCCCTGAGGGGGTTGACGCCGAGGCATTGCGGGGAGGCCTCTGGGCCCACGGGGGGGGGGGACTGAGCTTGTGGGGCCTGTGCTTGAAGGGGGTGTTGTAAGCCCCCTGCACCCCCCCTCCCTTTCAAGGACGACTGACTGTTGTGCCCCAACCGCCTGTGTCCGCGCCCCAATTGCCCTCCAACCGTTTTGCAACCGCCAGCATGGCTACTGAACCTGCTCTCCGGCCGCCAGCACCCGCTGTCGCAGGCGCTCTGGCAACGTCCCTTCAGCCCCTCAAGTGCAGCCCTGGGGGGTGAACCATAAAGGTATAGCATGTTTGCAGGTTGGTTGGTCCGATGTCATGGTTTGTTGTGACCCCACCCCACTTCTTTTCAGCCCAAAGATCCACCACGCATTAATTGCCACGCCACAGGCGCACCCTGTCAAATAGCCCCCCCCTCATATGGCACAAAGATGGTTGGGTATCCAGCATGGGAACCTGGCCGCTTGTGCTAAGACCATTCGTGGAAGTGCGCCCCCGTGAATGATCTGTTGCTGCAGGCTGCTGTCTGGGTGATTGGTAAGACCGAGTAAGAAATGAAATAAAAGAGAGCGAAACTGAGCAAAACTGAGTAACAGTTTTGACAAATTGTTTTCAAAAAATATTTTTACTCAGTCTTACTGCCACTGCTACAACTACCACCACGACTGCAACTACCAAAATTTGCAAGAAAAATTGGTTTCACTTGGTTCCACAAAACTTGGCCAGAAGCACAAAGTGTGTGGGGGGGGGGTGTGATCTAATTAAAAAACAGACAGTGTGGGGGGGGGGGGGGGCTCGATGGTCGGTGGTTTTTTTTCAAAAAAAAACGGTAAAATGTCCCGGGTCATTTTCTGGCCACTCTTGACAGTGGCGTTCCACCCATGCCATCCATACTGCACATGTGTGCTTTTGTACCACGTATATAGGTGTGGGCACATGTGCGCTTTATCTGAAATCACAAAACACACGCTTGCAGATGACATGACGTTCACCTTTGTATCTTTGGGGGTTGTGCAGCCTTTGGATTGGGTTTACATTGCCCTCTACAGAGCTCAGCCAAAAGACACTGATGCATGCACCAAAAGCATGAAGTGACCGTCTCGGGGTGACCATATCGAGGAGGAATAAAAAAAAAAGCTGCATAAACCTGACTGTCTCGGGGTCCCTAGAGCGGGAAGAAACCAACAAAGCTACATCACCCCTGCCGTCCTGAGGTCCCTAATGCAGGAACGTATAATAAAAAAAATATTGGAACCCGGCATACAAGAAACTGAAAAAAGTTGAGTTCTCTTTGAAAAAAATTGAATTCTCAGATAGAAGGAAAAAACCTTTTCATCATATCTTACTCAGTTTTACTATAGCTTGGGAATTTTTGCTCAACGTTTTTTTCACTCAGTTTTGAAAGTGAGTGAAAAACCCCAAGATATAGTACAACTGAGTAATAAAATATGATAAAAAGTTGTTTTTCACTCAGTTTCAAAACGAAAATTTTACTCAGTGTCACTGCAGACCCTAAAACATTGCCCTGTGCCTCTGTGACCCCCAGTGTGCATGCAGGGGATGTGCCCCTCTTGTTTAACCTACTGCCTGGTCTAAGCTACAGTGGGCATAGGGAGTGGGCATGTGGAGGCCTGCCTCCGGGCTGTGTGTGGTTGTGTGTGGGGGGGGGGGGGTATGTGAGGAGCGGGTGGTGGTGTCTGGAGGGGGTTGGGGGGAGCAGTGTTGTGGGTAGGTGCTGTGAAATGCTTGTCCCACTGCTCACATTTGCGGCCCTTTGCCCCCGTGGCATCCACTATCCTATCAGCGGTGACAGGCTTCACATGGTGTTTCGGGGGGGGGGGGATCCCAGTCGTTTTCTACCTCACAGGGCTTGACTTGGAGGGGGTTACTGGTGGCACAGCCCGGATCGAGCGACTGTTCCAGGGCGCTTCAAGCGGCCAGTAGGCAACCCGACGTCGACGAATCGCATGGGATAACCGCCGACCGCCACCGGTCAACCGACCACGATCCGTCGGGTCGAGCAGTGCGTACCAGGGCTCACGTCTCGGCTTGGCAGCGCAGAGCCATCGGTGATGTACGCTTGACCCGACAAAACGCGCAGACCGCCACGGACCAGGCCACCAGGGCACTGCGCACAGCAAAATTTCAAATCTCCAGTGATACCTCCATTTGAAGGGTTTTCACTGGTAAAGAGCAGACGTGTGCACCTTCACCTCCAGTTCGTGCTCAACGCACAAAGTGTTGAGCATTGACCGCCAGCGATTGGCGGTTGATCGCTGGCGGTTGGCGGTTAACCGCCGGCCAAAGGGTGTCCTAGAGGGGCTCTTACTTAAGGGGCTGTCCTGAGTGAAAATACAAAAAAAAATTCGTTTGCCAAAGGACAGCCGCGTGCAGGAAGGGGGTGCCGGCGCATGTGTGGGCAGGACCTGACATAGCGGCGTCCAACCGGTTCCAGACGACGCGCTCCGGGACGCAGAAATTGGACTTGGCGTCGACCCAGGCGTTGGTGATGTTGTTCCAGCGCCGGTACGCGTATGACACGGGCACATCCCCTTCCTTGTTCCCGGAACTGTGGCTCGTCCCCAGAATCTTGCGCTCCACTTTGATGCAGACATCCCCTTGACTCAGAGAGATGATCTGGAACTCGCTCCCGATGCTGAGGCAGTACCGCTCGACCGGCTCCGTTGCAGTTCGCGGGTCTGGCCGTTGAACCAACTGATATCCTGAACACAACGCACACAGGCAGCGTATGTGTCGCTGCTGTGGTTGTCCAGTCCTTTCCGTCCGTCCATCCGTTCGTCCGTCCGTCAGTCAGTCTGTCTGTCTTGCTTAGGTCGGTCGGTCTGTGCGCCTGTCTCTCTGCCCGTCCGTCGCGACACAGCAAAACAATTCAGGGAACAGCCTCTACGAACCGACTCCCTCACTTACACAGCGTAAAGAAACACATTGCGACGTGGCGGTATCCTCGTCCTCAGACATCACAGCCGTTGCATGACTCAACAAAGACCGTATTGCTGGGGAATGCATAGGTCCAAACAACCATGACAATACGGGCGATGACGGTGCCCCTCGTTCTGTGTGTCAGTCTGCATGTTTGTTTCCCGGTCATCGGTCGTTCTTGGCAACGAATGAACGCTCCCGCACCACTCCCAAGAAACCCCGAATGCCTCCAACAGCCTTCGGAAATGGCCACTTTCACTAGAACCGTAAGCGCTGGACTATTCTGTGAAACCCCGCAGAGTATTGGTGCACGAAATGCTTCGCAGCTTTCAGCCCCAACAGCTCAAAATCGCACATTCGCAACCCGACTTTTTGATAATGCAACCGCCCACAATGATCAAATATCACATGCACAGCATATTTTGGACCCTCCTTGTGTGTTCAGCGTCCTATTTCGCCCTTCATGGGTGCTTCATGGGAGGGGGCTTCCTGAGAGACGAGTGTGCATGGGGTATTCGAGTAGCATAAGCCAACGCATAAAATTGGACATTCATCCCCTTGCAAAATCGTCATTGTGGGACCCAAAACTATGCCCCAAAGAGTTTTTCGATTTTGACGCCTCAAGCCCCCCCCCCCCGGCTGGGTGCCATTGTGGGTGTGGGTGTGGGCGGGAGGGGGGGGGGGGGGTTGGAGGTCATTTTTCAGCCTTCGAATCGGGTCGGTCAGACCCCCAGGGCATGCAATCCAGCGTGTGTTCACCTGTCCACATGTGATGTCACACAGGGGCACGTAGGCGTGCTAAAGCTGGAGACTTGCGATGTGATTGGCACTCACTATTGCCCTGTGTAAACCAACCCCTTCCTGCCCCTCAGCGCCCACGAGGCGCCAATACGATACCCCTGTGCAAGCGCTGCATGACGGTCTCCTTGAGCAACGTGCTCATGTTCGTGCCGTACTGCGCGAATACTGGGGCGATGCTGTACTCGTGCACCTCCGCCTCCTTCATTTCACGATCCGGCCAGTCGTCGGTGCCGATTGGCAGCAGCCCGGGCTCCTGAATGAACCCGTAGTCATCGCACACCCCCTCGTCGGACTCCGTCAGGATGCGCCCCCGCTGGTGCTCCCACCTTTTGCCATCGTGCACATACTTGACCTCGGACTTGGATCTGATGTGATGGATGCAAATTTGATAACGAGGGCTGAGTACTTGCCATGACTTGCGATAACCGTGACGTACGGACGTGTGCACGACGATCCGTGTGTCCCGTGGGTCATTTGGTTTCGCCTCTCATGTCCCATCGGTACTGCGACGCAACGGCAAATTCGTGGGACACTGCGCGGTCCAGAGGTGCATGCGCACGGCTCACGTGCAAAATTGCCCGTTGTCACACATTGCAGATGAACCACCACCGCCCCACTGCGAAATGGAAACGGGCTGGAGGCGGAGTGACCATACCGGCAGCCGACAATGCAACCTGCCCCCCCGAAAAGAAAGCGCGCACGTTTCAGTTGCCCTCCATGACAGCCACTTTTGCCGTCCAAAACTGCGCAATGCGTATGGCACCAGCAACGACCCTTTCCCCTAACCCCCTCTCCCCAGTCGGTCACATGCATTCCGCGCATGATCTCACATATGGGGCATGTTCGCGCGTCCACGTAATGTCACGCATGGCGCAGGACGTCACACCCAGGGCACGCTCCAGCTGGAGACATACGATGTGATGCCGCGTTCCCTCTACAACCCTCTGAACCCATTTTCCCCTTTACAACGCGATGATAGCTATGGAGATGTGGAGGGCTGTGGAGGGTTGTACAGGGTTGTGGAGGAATTGTGGAGTGAAGGGTTATGGGGTGACTTTAGAGGTTCACACAGCCCCTCCCAAGCCCCTGCTCCGTAACCCCTTAACAGCACCGTTCCGTAAAGTCTTCAAAAGGGCTGATCAGCCCTCGCGGAAACGTGCGGAGCCTGCGCTGCAACTCGCGGGTGTCCCAGGACAGACTGCTGACCGGCATCTCCTCCAAATCTTCACCGTCTTCGACCTGATCATACCGATACGCGGGCCTGAGGACTTGGATTGGCAGCCTTGAGCCCTGGCGGTCCCCACCGGTCATCAAGGGGGAGGGCAAGGAAAAGAGCCAAACCCCCAAGCAGATTGTTGGACCCGAAAGGAGACTTGGATCGCTTTCTCACACACAATTCCGAACTCCGCGATGCGCCGCAGCCGACCGCACATTTCCGGTTGCGCCTGGTTAGTTGCAATGCGGGGAAGCGCGTGCGACCGAACCCGAAGGCTCCCTCTCCCACGGCGACATTTTTGTTCGTCGATGGCACCTGCAACTGCGCAGCGCTGTCCATAACCATAGAAGAAAAATAACACCCCGCCACTACATGTGTGCCCATTTATTGCACGCAGGGCTGTTATGACGGAGGGCAGCAGCACCGTTGGACGAAGTGCAGTGTCATAATCCATCGATGCCGTTAAATCCAATTGTGGATACCCAAGAATTGTAATTGTATGCTTGCAATTCATCAGAGCTACACATCGCCTGCACGCCCCCGTTCCAGACAGAGAGCAAGCAGGCACCACGTGAGGGGCTCGTTCCTTCGTCCGCGTGCTCCCCATCTGGGACGCATACCTGCAGGCTATGCAGGCTAGGCAGGCTAGGCAGGCTTGGTTCTCTGTGCGTTCTGGGGAAGTCCTTTCCCGAAGTTTCGTATTGGGGGTGTAGCCAATCGTGACATGTCACGAGATGGGGACGAATGCAGGACTTCATCAAGGCCCAAGCCCGTGGTCGCGGTGGTACTGTTCCCAGCTGAACTATGAAGCGGAGGGTGGTATGAGTCATGGTCTACAGACCATACCAAACGCTGGTTGGGGGCGTCACCCAGTCCCAAACGGTCTTCCTTCCCAGGGATGTGCTCAACCACGGGAGGGAGGGGTGGTTTGAGAGACCCACCCACCACAGATTTCTGGGAAACCCAGGGACCCGGAAATGCCCCACCCCCGCGGGGCGGCGGGGGGGGGCGCGGGGGCTGTAGGACCCCACCCGTCCGCCCGCCCCTGCCCGTAGCCTGGCACCTGCCTCCTGCCCTTGCCCCTGCCCCTTGCTCACCGATCCTGGGCCGTCGTCAGCAGCTTACTTGCCCCTCGTAGAGAGAGAGAGCCCGGCCGTCCCAGGGCGAGGGCGATAAGCCAGATGATGTACAAAAGGATTCACCACGACAGATGGCATCTCCTTCACGGTCAGGCCATTGCCTCAAGCCGCGACGGCGACGGCGGCGGCAGCGGGGGGGGGGGGGCGTTTGGGGCCCTGGCCAACTTCAGCCAACCAACCCACCCCCCACATCAGAAACATTTTCTTCGGGACAAAAAAAGAAATCTGTGAAACGGCCCCGAAATTGGAGACCCGATTTCGGGCACACAAACTTGTTTTTGGCCTCTGCCCTATCCACCCACCCCCCATCCCCCGGGGGTGGGGGTTCTGGGCCACTACGCAATGGCCTGTTCGCACTGTGCCGTGGTGCATCCCGCAAACACGGAGCACGAATGGTCGTGCCATAGCCATCGGAACCGCACCCCTCCACTATCGACCGCTGACCTACCGGAATCGCGCTGCAGAAGCCGCCCACACGACCCAGACAACGCAAGTTCAGACCCCTCGTCAGGGCTGCCTCGACAGCTCACGTTGGGTCGCACCACAAACGCATGGGGGAGCAAAGCGAGACTGCGGGGCCCTACGTCGTCAAACGGACACCTGGACGGACGCGCAGGCGGGCGGGTGGACGCTGTGCGCGGTGGGTATGTAGCAATTGGACGGACTGATTGGCGACGGCACACGTGCGTACTGCAAATTCAGTGACATAACTGGGCCCCGACCGAAATCGCAATTCATGATTTCTGCTGCCCTCTCCGGACCTGTCCTGCCCCCTGCGCAACTCGCAAACCCTATTTAAGATGATCCCGCATTAGAAATCTGAGGCCCCATGAGGCGCGGCGCAGCCACGGTGCTGCCCCCTCAGGGACGGGCAAATCCCCCAGAAAACCCTCCAAACCCTGCCCCCTAGGCAAGGCCAGACACACCAGAGCGCGCGCGCGGAGATAGAAGGATACAGAACATCCGCACAAACCACCCGCGAAAACGCATGCAACTCCAGCACCGCACGTGCACCTGTTGCAGACAAAAGATTCCGCTTGGGGGGCTGACATCGTCTCTCTCAAACACCGCCTGGTCATGGCTCTCGAAGTACGCACCGCTGTAGTCAGCCCGGGATGTTGTGTAGTGCGGCGACTGGCGCTGCGCCGGGGGCCGGATGGGCTGCGGGGGCTGGGCCAGCTTCAGCTCGCTCGTCCCGAGCCGTTGCAGGAGCCCGGCACAGTGCCCCAGCGGCGTCTTTCCATTGACGGTGAGCAGCTTGTGCGCTCTCTTGGCGTTTGTGTAGTAATGCAGCGTCAGCCATCCGGGCGTCTCGAAGTACACCTTCTCCTCAAGCACGTCCACGTTCTGCCCCTTGGACAGCTCGTTGAGGTCTTTCCCCTTGATTTCAAACAGAGGCACGACGTGCATGGGCGGCGTTCCGAGGCACACGACGTCGCAGGGGATGCCCGAGTTCACGATTCGCTTGCGGGTCACGGCTTCCAATGTTGGCGACACCCGCCAGTGCCCGGAGCCGGCCGTGACAATGCTGATGACCTGGAATGGAGAGCACTATGCGGAACCAGGCTTGAGACTTGGGGAGGGCGAACTATGAGGCAAGCAGCCGCGAAAGGAGGGAGAGTAAGAGTATGAAGGGCTAATGAGCAGCGGTCTCTCACAGTGCATCAGGCGGTCCGCGGACCACTGATCCACGGGGGGTCCACCCCCTCCCAATCTTGAGCCATGGATCATGGACCAGCCCCCCATAACCCCCACTTCCTACCCCACGGTGACTGTTTCAGCGGAGTTGTGCACCCGGCTGCACAATGCGCAAATCACCCTGGGTGTGCGCCTCGTGCGCCCCCCCCCCCCCGTTGCACCGCGTGTGCCAACTCCCCGTGTGCCGCATGCGCGCCAATCCCTCCTGTGCGCCCCCCACCCCCCTGCGCCCCATAACGAGGCGCCCGAATCCGGTATGGCGCACTAGCTGGCAACCAGCATGGCACTGTTTGTGGGACCTCCAAATAGGGTTACCATGGGGGACCGAGCGAGCACCGCACTAACACGGGGTGTTCACGAGCGAGTGCCGAGCGTTAGCGAGGACCGGTAACAATGGCGAACGCCACTCAACTGTTGGAAGGACCCCCCTTGAAGAAGCCCCATGAAGGACTACCCTGACAGACCCCCTTGATGAACCCTCTTGCAGGGGCCTCTTGAAGAACCCAGTTTCTCCATGCCGACGGAGGGAAGGTACACCCTAGGCTCGTCCAACTACCCACACCCGTTTGTCAAACGTCCGATGCACCCCTTTTTAGCCTCTTGTATGGGATCCTCTACGGCCGAAAGAAAGATTCATAAGTGTGGAGTTTCAGCATGGCACTTCAGGGGCTTTTTCAAGGGTGTCCTTCACAGGGCTCCTTTTGGGACGCCAATGTGCTTGCAATGCACCCAGGAAAGTTTAGAGGGTGGGAATCTCGATTAGACCTCGACGAAGCGAGTTCATCATCACATTGTAGATGAACACAGGGTTTGACAAGAGCCCAATGGGTGGCGTCCCTTGAACAAGCTTGGTCTTTGCACACCATGTGTGTTCGGTTGAACGACCGAAGAGTCCCTCCCACCACTTTGTTGTTGTTTTTTGAGGGCCAACCGAAAAGATGAAAGGTGATGAATCAATAGAATGTCTTGCAGCACACAATTTCTTGCAGCAAACTCAAATGTGCACATGTGTTGCTCCTCGCCCCATGCGTCCTCACAGGGTACACGGTCACGACTGGGTGCTCTTTCACTAGCCGCGTTCGTCGGGCGAAAACTCTTCGCGCTTTCCACATCACTTTCTAACTTGGAGAGGGAGTGCTAGGGAGCCCTCAAGTTCTAAAAGTTTGAATACCATACAGCCTTCTCTCATGTTTGACCCCATTGGAGAAATGACGAATGATGAATTCATGTTGAAATGACATGCGTGAGACGTCATGTATGCGAGCCGATTGAAGTTGGAAAGGGAGGCCGGGTGATGCCTGTGAACAATCACAAACAACGCCACTTTTGCTTGTTATGTGTTGACACCGCTCATGGGGGCGTTTCGTGTGACTCACGAGGTGTTCAAATCCTTCGTGCGGTTTCAAACGATGTGCGTCCTCCCTTTTTTTCCTAATTTCTGCCGACTTGGCATACGTACGAGCCGTCGCGTGGTCGTGCGTGTTCGGCTTAGTATATATATATATATATATATATATTCTCCGGCGGGTAACCGCGTGAATGTCGCTTTTGTGGTCAAAGCCAAAACGAGCAAGGTTATGGGATGAGCAAATGGTGACCCGAGCAACCTCCCTCATAAATTGGGTTTAAAAGCAAGATCACAACATGAGCGCGAACGGTAACCTGACCCGCGTGAGACAAATTGCGGTCCACATAGTGGTCTTCCAACGCATTCAAAGCTTGGTTGATGGCCTCCAAGAAATTCCCATCCCTCGCCTCGGAGATGTGTCCGTGCCTAGGACGATACTTATTAGCACGCGGCTGGCGTTGGTGTGCGCGTGCTCGCACACTTTCAATCGGGGATTTGTCGTGGCACCGCACCCCTTCGCCGTCCCTTGACGCGACGTCCGATGCTATCAAGGGGGGAAGAGCGTTGCCAAAGGAGTCGGTCTTCGTCACGTGAATTCCTGCGCGGTCGTCTCCCTCCACACCGCCGAAGCTGGGCTTTTTGGACGGACTTGTCATGCTACCGTTGCTACTTCGACTGCTGGTGCTAACACTATCAGACGTGCAACTACCACTACTACTGTTGTTATCAAACTGACTCTCGACACTCGACAATAAACCGGTGCTCGCGCAAGGACGTATTTCGCAAGCAAGGTCCTTCGCAAGGAAGGGGCTTTTGCGATGCCCATCGTCATGCGCCGGGGTCTCACTCGCGCTCTCGACGCGGCTCGTGCTAATCGCCGAGTAGCTTTTCTGCAAAATGTTACACCTCTCACACCGGAACTCGAAGGCACCACTAGTATCCTCCTCCATGTCTTCCAAAGGGTTCGCGCAATTGAGGGAATCCAAAAACGAAAGGAAGTGCGTCTTCAACTTGCGTTGCATATTCTCATTGTCGCGCTTCTCGGTGAGCATTTTTACCACTTTGTAGTAATCTTTGGGCTTGTCATCGTCGTATGTCACCCGCGCGAAAAACACCACGGCGATGGAGTGTGTGGTGTCGTCTGCCTCCCATCGTTGTACAAATTGCGGCAACAGCGAGTTGACCGCAAGGTCAAAGTAAAGTTCTCCATGCTCGGTGTAGCTCCACATCTCGATGCTTATTTGCCATATCCAATATATTGTGGCCGACCGAGAACGGAACATGGGCTTTGTATTTTTGGTGATCACCCCCGAGGAAACCTACATGAACAACACGCCATTCACCCACCATGTGGTGCTCCTAATGTAGTATCCTACAAGCACAACGTTGCCATATGCACCCACCATCGGATACTCCCCGATGGACTGTTCTACTTTCATTGACGAAAACCTCCCTCCAACCCCGAGAGCAAGTGTCTCATGCAAGCCAATAGTGTCGCATCCCCAAGTTGCACGTTGTGAACATACTTTTTCGTTCTTTCTAGATATCAACGTCTTCACCATTACCCGCATCCTATCAGCGCCTTCATAAACTTGATGGCTGTACACCGCCCGATTTTGCAAACTTCGTGCTAACCTCCACATGTCGGAGCGACTCAAATAGCAATCCTAGGAAGCGATGGCGGGAACCACGGCCACACAATACCACCGAGCTTCTCGACGTGGCAATCGACAATAGTTGCAACGCACACCAAACCTTAAAGGTAAGTTCCACGAACTCGAGCTCGGCGGTGTCCGGAATGCTATTGTGTCCAAGAACTCGGCAATGTACGCTACTCCGATTGGCAATTGCGAAGAGTTTTGCAATCGGTTCCAAGATTGATAGTTGTAGTCGGGGACGATCCTTTTCTTCACACTTATTACCACTAACAACAAAGCACAAGCTTTTTTGGTCCGCATCTGTGGTGGTTGTGGTGATTTCGAAAATGTCGCCATCTTGGGCTTGTGGGAACACTAATGGACTGAACACTAAGTCGGGGGGAAACCCATTGGGCCGGATGTTCGTGAAGCTGTCTCTATTGTGAACCCATATGGTCTTTGCTTGCTTTTGCTCTTTGCCATCTGCTGCTGTTTTGGGCATGAAATGGCCTACAAATGGCAACAGCAATGGCTTTGAGAGTGTCTGAATAGAGTAGCAACGGAGGCGCAACCGAAGCAGAACCCACAATATCACACGAGAGGATGAATCATCCGATATCGATAAGATATTTGATTATGAAGTAACAAAGACAACCGACGCATCAAACGATTTGTTAAATTACCCCCCGATTTTCTGCAGTTGGTCGCGAATTGAATAGGCACGCGCGTCTTAACATTTCAACCCCCAGCGAACCAGCCCCCAGCCACAATGGCGGAACGGCATCCTTCCACCCAAATTCAGGGTGTGGGCTGCCTTTCAAACGGGATATTCGAAAATCTTCCATATTCAGGTCATCGCTGCACCTTGCGCATCGCCTTCCGAATCTGTTTTTTTCTGTTCCGTGGTTTCGTCGCATCTCCACAGAACGGACAACTTATGCACAAACAAGTGCAATCATCCCAATCCAAGAATTTTCCATCGAGCAAATTGGTGCGTTAGCTCCTAGTGTATGCCATATTATTCGGCAAAGCACCTTGAGCAACATGTATGTGTCGATGCGTGCACGAATGTCCAGGGAGATGGGCAATCGTTCACAAGGAGGTTGGCAAGTTGCGGGACCTTTCGTAGAGTACAAATCGGGAGAAAAAATGAAACAACAAGTGGAGGCACGGACTACACCGCAATCGTCTTTACGTTGGTGTGGATTCTGGGTCGTGTCGACCAGATTCCACGATTGGTTGCGAGATTTCCCACGAGAGGTAGGTTCGGTTAAGTAATACCACAAGTGGGAACTTTGTGAGCCACTCTTCGACACCCACGTCCCCACTCATCTCGCCTCATCACCAAGCCCACAAGGGGCAACAATTCCGCCGTGTATTTGCCTGACCCTCAGTCCAATAGAGTTCTCTTTGCGTGCCGCCAGCCTTCGTTGACACGTAAGATATTAATATGTCGTGGAAGCCTTGCCGGAAGGCTTGTTCCCACTTATTCTTTCGCCAACAATGGCCCACGATGGTTGAGGCCCCACTTCTTGGTTCCCTATCATGCCAGCGGGAACTCTTTGTTCGCGTTTGGCGTGCATTTCAACGTCTTTGTTTGCCTTCTGTTGTTGCTTGCACACGGTACGGCAACTCGGAGCATCTGTTGGTTGGTCACATGTGTTCCAACAAACCAAGAACGGTGCGTTGCAAACTTTGATGGTGTATGCATTGCACAACCTCGCCCTCTTAGAAGATTGAATGCGGCCGGAAATCAACTGCAAACTACCGTCCCATCGCACACGCACCTATACAACGAGGTGACGAGGATTCTACCGAGACTCTCAAAAGCAGACGCCCGAATGCCTTCGGGTGATGATATCGCATCTTTGCACCAAAGTGAGGGTGCGGCACTAACCGAGTTTAGGTTATCGAGCCCCACCAAAAGGGGTATCCCAAATCCCGATGTCGAGATCACAATAGATGAACCGAAGCCTCTCAACGAAAAATTGGTGCAACTTGGTGGAACGAAGGATGATACGCCGCAAGTATCGATCACGGACGCCAACAAGTCTTCATCCGAGCCGAAGAAGAAGAGGCAAAAGAAAAATGTCCCGGACAACACAGGTACTTTTTGTGAGGTTGTTCTTTAAACCTACCCGTTGTCGTGGCTTTCTAGCCTAGGATACACCTTTTGCCTACACCCAAGCCACCCCTTGGTGAGTTTGAATGGCTCGAAAGGCGTGACAGCTCGGCTGTACTCGGCCGAATGCGGACAACTCCCGCGGATCACAACACGCTCATTGCCCGCTCCTTGGAATCGCATACGCGTTGTTGGCATCTTCCCCGCTTCGCAAGTTGGTCAAGTTGTTGTGGGGGCAAGTCGGAACTGTGAATTAGACGAGCGCGAATATCAGTGGAAAGGATGGGCGCCCGCCTTGCACATTCTCTACGGTGTGTCGCAATAGAAATGGACATTGCCGAAGTCGTCCCCGTTGAGGAGCCTTCCGACGCAATTGGAGAGTGGACCGTGAAGATTAGGGATGGCGATTGGGAAAAGAGGTATTGGCTATCCTCGCATCAACCCGCCCTGAACCCCGAGACCGCCGCGAAGTGGGGTGGCCAAGGCATTCGACTCAGCCGTTCGCTCTTGGATTCTTAGAACTAAGGGCTTAGTGCAAATTGAATGTGATACTAGAACCGTGGGATTACAAGTGCCGGGATTGCTGCCAATCTTCGACCATCATGCCGGGTCGCGATCTCGATCTCGAGAGGGAAATCACAAGAAGGACGGGGTGTGAGGGTGGCCGTGTGCAAGTGGTGCCATGAGGATCTAGATTCATTAGTGGCCGCACCAAGCACATCCACCGCTACGGGTGACAACTCCATCACCCACCCACCCACCATTTGCTCGAAAGGAGGAAGGTCGGGCCGAGGAGGAGAAACCGGGAGGGAGAGTTGAGTATCTTTTTGTCAAATGCTTTGCGAACATGAGATTTTTTTGACAAAATTCGAAATCGCACACAATTTGCGCTAGGCCATTTTTGCCCATGGTTTTCCGCCATCGCGCACCGATTTTCGCAGCGACGTGGAAAGTTTGTCGCAAGCATTCGAGAGCGGGCAACTCTTCAAATCCGAGAAAGAGAAGTTGGGGCTTTTGCTTGAGCAAATGCGTACGCACGTCGCCGCATGCAAGACGATGATTGAGGAGCGCCGCGGCGGGGCACAGCCCGCGGTGGCTCCGACCAAGAAGAAGCGAAGTAAGACCGTAGAGCCGCCCCGAGGTTTCAAGTTGCCTTGGGACACTCCGGGGATCCAAACCGGCTTGTCGTGCGCAGAACTCGCAATCACCATCATGTCCGCAGACGATGCCCCGAAGGTACGAGCTGTGCTGTGGAATGAAGGTGACAAGTGAGAGATTGGCGATGGTGCATTCCAACAATAAGGCAGTTGCTTTTGTTGACCAAGTGCATTTTCGAAGTTCCCTTTTTGATGAGAGTTGTCGAGTGTTGTGCAATATTGTTGAGGTTGGTTGAGGCACCGTGAAAAGAATCCTCTTAAGTCCGGCCCGGGCTCACGGTAGTTTGGTAGAGGAAGGTTAGGGGACCATACGTTAGAGAAGGCCCATCGCATATCGCGCAAGAAAGCAAGCAATGCATAGGACCCGGCATGAGTGCAAAGTATTGTTTTGATAGAGAGACGCGTTCAGAGTTAGTGTGGATGTGACCTCCACAAGATATTCGTGCTTCATGGTGATCTGCCGGGCGCCTGT
>OZ038389.1:8925823-9328323 GCA_964036045.1 Eutreptiella sp. 'Long Island Sound 2002' | reverse complement strand
CGCCTAATGCATTTGGATTTAATCAAACGATCTGCCAGAGCTTAGGCTTCAACATTGCTCCTGCTTGACCTGCTTGGGGCTTGACCTGAGGTACGGGGGAGCGCAGCGCGTGCGCGTGCCGGGGCACGTTGGGCGGGACTGTGAGGTGCGGGTGGCTCCCTGATTCCGTCTGTGGTCTGCGCGTTGGACGCTGCAGTTTTGGGACTGGAACGGGAAGTGGAAGTGCAACTGCGCCGCAAAAGTGTGGCACCCAGTTCGTCTGACTCAATTAAGGCCCCAGGGCGAGGGGCATTTGCTGTTGCCGTAAGACCACCGTTTTGTGGCGTTCTGGCCGTGAAACGAACTGGTAACCGCAGACCAGTGTCTCGTGATGTGGGGGCAGCACGGGTGCCCCTCTTTGTGCCACTTTGCGATGTGCTCTCCGACCGATCATTGCGACTTGCACTTCAAGGCCGTCTGCCCTTGGCAGACCCCCGGTCTCATGGTCCGCCGGCATCCGCGGCAGCACACCGATCCGCACGACGCCCGTGTGGCACTGCATGTGCAGTGCCCGGCCTTCGCCGTTCTCCGAGGGCCGTGCAGCAATGACCTGCACCGTGTGGCCTTTGCGCGGCGTGTGGCAGCGAGGGACAGCCGACCTCAGCACCAGCGGCTCCCGGAAAATTTGTATGGCCTCTGTGGACGGTGGCACTGAGTTTGGTCCCACATTTACCCCAGTTTCCCTCCATTTTCTGGTGGGGAAAGGGGTTTTGACCGGAAATTGCATGAATTTCAAAATGCTCCGAACGAAACGGGGAGTCCACAAATGCACCCAAAACCTGAACGCCGTTGACCCCCCCCCCCCCTGCCCACGCCGCGGGGGTTGGGGTCCGGAACCCAACTACCCCCCCCCCCCCCCCCTTGCGCTAACACGGGCTTGTCCAAACACGGAGACCCCGTGTTTCCGCACTTTTGGTCCTTTTTTTGAACCGTCGTTTTTGCGGTTCTGATCCAATAGAGAACGTGGTTTATAGCTTTGTGCAATTGCGATCAGCCATGCAAAAAGCTGTTTTCCCAAAGGGACTGAAGTTGTCCCAATTGGAGGACTGAGTGACACCTGAGTTGTGTGGCTAAAGAAAAATGACTTGTGGTATCATGTTGGGAGGGTTAAGGTTGGGCTATGCCTGCAACTTGTGTTCCGCAGTAGGTGCCGCGCGCTAACACGGGCTTGTCCAAACACGGGGACCCCATGTTTCCGCACTTTTGGTCCTGGAACCAGAACCTGGCCCGTGTTTGCGCAAGGGGGGGGGGGGTACGCATCCCGCCTTCGGTGTGGTGGTACTCACCCCGAGTCAGGCCAATGCCGTGCGCAGTGTGGCAATGGCCTCGGTGGTGCGCCTGGGGATTGACCGGGGGCACCGATGTGCCGGTGGCAGTGCCACACATCCCACCGCCCGACCCCTCGCCTCCGGATCCGCCCGTCTCTCAGACGCGCTGGGGCGCACTGAAGGCCCGCGAGCTCCTGAGGATGTACGACAAGGAGTACGCCGCGCTGTGCAAGGCCTTTGCCGAGAAGCGCCCCGTGAAGGAGTGCATCGCCATTCTGGAGTCCAGTTAAGGCTCTCGAAGGAAAGCCCCCCCCACGTGGGCGGCAATGTGCGACGGCATGGCCTGCACACGTTGTGCCGGCCTGCCTCAGCAGCCGCGCTGGCAAAGCACCCGCACATGAGTCTCTTCTCTGACCTGCGGCTGGCATTGCGTTAGGGTTCTGGTTCTGGTTCTGGTTCACCAGGGCCATCTCCTGGCAAGGCAGTGACGGGCTCGGCGGCCCTGAGCATTCTCCTGCAACCGCCAACCGCTCCGTAGCTGGCTCTGGCATTGCGTTAGGGGGGGGGGGGGGTGAGGCAACCGCCACGACCGGTTTCGGTTGATGAGCCGGTGTGGGGGCACTGTATCGAACTCTGCCGTGCTGCACGTCGTACCCCTCCCCCCCCCCCATTGCGCAGTGACCGGTCTGCGCAAACGACCAGCCCCTTTTGCCCGGCGCTGTTTCACTTTCAAACGCGGTCCGGTGCGCACGGGGGCTACACGGCGCTCCTGCCCCCCCCCCCCGCCGTCCCTCTTCACTGAGCTCACCGCCGCCCCCCATTCCCCCATGGAACGGGCTTCACACCAGCCGCTTTTGTAAAGGCCGCCGGAGCCAAGTGGGCCCGGTACCGGGGTCTAGGCGTTCGTTTGGGCTGTTCTGAGGGGGTGGACTTGGTGCCCTTGGACTCAGATTTCGAGCCACGTAGCCCGAGATGCGGCCCGTTCTTCGATTTGGGGCTGCGCTGCCGAAACTGCGCAGATTCTGGGCTATCCTAGGCCCAGTTTTTGGTAATTTCTCGGACATATCTTCGCGTGAGAGGGCGAGACTTCCTTCTTTGACACCGGCAAGGCACGGCGGTTGCGGCATATGACATTCGTTTCGCTTCGTTTGACCGTCACGGGTCGATCCCCCGGGGCCACGGGCCGCGTTACGGTCATCTGTTGCCGATTGTTACATTTGGCCCGCCCGACATCGTCAAAGCGAAGGGCGACCCGCCGCCGTCGTCCACACCGCCGGAGTGCGCCCCCGTCGAACCTCGAGGGCTGTGCAGTGGGGCCACGTCCCGTAGCCCTGGCGTCCTCCGCCGATGCCCCGAGTGGAC
Organism: Eutreptiella sp. 'Long Island Sound 2002'; assembly: GCA_964036045.1. NCBI lineage: Eukaryota > Euglenozoa > Euglenophyceae > Eutreptiales > Eutreptiaceae > Eutreptiella > Eutreptiella sp. 'Long Island Sound 2002'. Next base: position 9,325,654 of record OZ038389.1, on the reverse strand, counting down.
AGCGCATACAAAAATTGGTCGACAATCACCGGAAAGCCATGGGGCAATCGCGGGCCTTTTCCGCCTGGACCAGTGGCACGCAGCCCTTTATTTGCGGGACGTTGGCTCAGGGCGGGCGGGCGGGGGGGGCTGGTCAGTGTTGCCCAGTCCCGCGCGGTGCTGACCCCGGTACGCTACGCGGCCGGTTGCCATCTGCAATCGGTTTGCTCTAAAATTTGCGATATCAACTCCCTCATGGCTCACGGAGACTCTTTTGGAGCCCCTCCTTGCGCTGAGGCAAACACATCTGCCCAGCGGGAGTATGCGATTTGCACCCAAGCAACTTGCACCAGATCGGCCGGACGTCGCTATGCAACACTTCTGCATATGGCTCTGCTGAATCGCTCCGATTGCCCCTGCTTGCGTGTCCGCGTCTGCGTCTGTATGTCGCGCGCACGAGCGCGCGTGTGTGTATGTGTGTGTGTACGTGTGTGTGTGTGTGTCTCTTTGTGTGAATTCCTTTGGAAATAGGGGGGGCCTATTTAGAATCCCTTTGGAAATAGGGGGGGCCTATTTAGAATCCCTTTGGAAATAGGGGGGGCCTATTTACAATCTCTTTGGAATGGGGGGGCCTATTTAAAATCCCTCTGGAAGTAAGGAGGTGCCTATTTAGAATCCCTTTGGAAATAGGGGGGGGTTATTTAAAATCCCTCTCACGAGCAGCCCCTTCAAGGGTCGAATTTCCATCATGCATCGTGTTTACACCTCACGCTCATCTTCTATCTTCGAAGTACACATTTGCTGCATGCATTGATCAGAAGGGAGGGAAGGCCTGTATGAGCGGGCGCCCTGCACTTCGGCAAACTTGGTCGTTTTCGATGAGGTACACCACAAGCAACTGATCGTGCCATCCGAGAGGAGGCCCCTAGAGTGAACCACCAGCATGAACACCACACACTGCTCACTAGCCTCCCGCACCCAAAGGTGATGTAAGACTTGCAAAAGCGGAGAATTTGTCTCGTTGTTTGTGGCTTGATGGGCTTGATGACCTACAAAGTATTCTCAGCCCACATACTACTCGGTTTTGGAAAAAGAAGCTCAGTTTGGCCCAAAAATGCCACCGACTGTTACACGTGGTACCATTTTTGCTTATATACATCCTGTGGCACAATGCTAGACCCCTTCATACTTCAAGATTGATTCCTCTGAAATTTCAAACAACCCTAGGTTCACCTTTCGTCGCAAGGAGATGCCTGAATGCCACATTCAAGACTAGGGGCCATGAAAACAAAACTGCCATTTTGAGCCAAAATCCCCCCCCCCCCGCCCTGCCCATAGAACTAGTGCATAATGTGGCCACGCAAGTGTGATTCCCAGGTCCGATTGATTTGGATATGACTACGTAGAAGGAGGTAGACGCTTAGGCAACTCAAACAGTCAAAAAATTTTACTCCAAACTTGCCACCAAAGACCTATTTTTTTTTTGCAAAAGCTGTGCGTGAGACAGCCTATCATGGATCTTTGATGTCCTTTTTAGGGGTCGAGTTCAAAGCTAGCCTGGGTTCACCTTCTCCCTCAACAATATGCCTGAGCACCCCCAACACAGAGACCCATGAAAGCGAAACTGCCAATTTTGACCAAAGTGTCAAGCCCCCATTGCGCAAAATTAGGACACCCCGGGCTCCAACATGCCTGCTAACCAGGGGCTTCCCCATGCCTTTGGGTCCAAAGCACTCCCATGTATGGCTGAGGAGCCATCAACACCGAGGGACCCCCATGGTAATACTTTGGGCAACACCCACGTTATTAGCCAGCCGGCATTGCAACAGCACCCAAAAAACACTGCCTAAAAGGCTGGTACATTTTGGTTTTGGCTCTCGTGTGCTCTCTCTAGAGGCCGCCAAATTGCTTAGGTAGCCTCTGTTCAACGGCCTAGGCCTAGATACGGCGCCTTGCCAAAGCCACGAAGGTGGGGATGCAGATCTTTTTGCTACCTTTGTGCCCAAATTCTACATGGGAAAGGGGGGCTAACGGGCAATCTTGGTGTTTTCTATGTTATTTGGACACTGATTGAGTGGGAGACCCTCCCCGTTCATTCCCAGATTCCCGGGCGAGGAGATAGTATGCAGCTACTAGGGCCAATGGGGATTCAAAGGGCCCTGTGATGTAGTGTTGTATGTTCCCTGATGAGGACAACTCGCCATGGCACTCCTTTCCCCTTTAACACTGAGAGATGGCAGTGGTTCTGTAGCCATTTTGCTGCTTTCTGCTGTGGGATCCAGGGTATGACACAAGCTCTCCATTGATGAATCCGGCACTGCAGGCGTTGTCAACCACTCTTTTTTTGGGGGGGGGTGTCCAAACTCGCTGAATCTTCATGTGTTCAGCAAGAACAATCCCCCACCCCGTCCAAAGACTGGTTTGTCCAAAGACGCTTGCCCTGTCATGCACTTATGTCACGGCACAACACTTGCACTGGCATTGAAGCAGGCATTGTGCGGTAGTACCCCCCCCCCTTGTATAAGCTACGCCCTTGTCCAAGCTACAGTAGGCGTAGGGACCGTAATAATTGGGTACGTAATTTTAATTATGTACGAAATGTAGTGCAGCCACATAAGACATGGGTTATCCTCAAGTGGTGAGCATGTGCAATTGTTCCGCATGGTGTATGGTCGCAAGAAGGGTTTCCAAGCCGAACATTTGTAGGCTTCGCATTCTTCATTGCTTGTGCCAACATGGGTGTGAACCTGAAATTTTCATGTTCCCAAGGCTGTCTTGTGTTTGCATACACTTGGAAATGTGGGCAGGGGTCAAGGTGCACCCATACCATGCGCGCGCGCACGTTTGTGTCGGTAGCTGTATGTGTTTCGCGCAAGCTACGCCCTTGTCTAAGCTACAGTGGGCGTAGGGACCGTAATGATTCCGTACATTGGCGTAGCTTATACAAGGGGGGGGGGGGGTGGTAGAATGAAGAAAACAGCAAGTGCTCCTGAACTTTCGGATTTTGTGATGCAACTCTTTCGGAAGTTTTGGCCAATTGTTCAAGGCTGTTCAAGGCTGGAGAATGGAATGATGGGTTGGAACATGTGGATTTCTTCCCAGAGAGCAACCCGGCAACGCGCGCGCCTGTTCCAACGCGCGCTTCTTCCAACGTGGACACCCTGTCTGGTGGCATGTTTCTTGTATCCCCCTTCAATAGTACCCGCTTCTGAATAGTAACGGGGGGGGGGGACCGTCACTTTCAGTTTTCAAAATTCACTTAATGGGTGGGATATTGAGCTTCTCCCTTTGTGTTCACTGGTTGGACGACGTAGTATTATTGATGCATTGCTGTGTACTTCAAATTTCTTGCATCCAAGGCACTACAATGTACCCTGTATCATGCAGAACACTTGGTTTTTTTATTTCAGCCATGGATGTCCATTCCAGTGGCCCCTGTTGAGCATGTGCAGCTCTTCAAAGTTAAATACTCCAAACAAAAGTGGCACGCAGAGCCCGTCTCTCCGTAGAACTGAACATGCATCCCAACAGGCAGTTTCGGGGTCGTTTTGTGGTTCATATGCCCTCATGGTTGCATGTTTTGCTTCGTGTCACGTGTCCTTTGTGTTCCCTCAGGGGGGGCTAGGGAACCGTCGCTTTGGGTATGTGGGGGTGTGAGGATACCATGGCGCGCAAGAGGTTACCATTCAAGGTGGTAATTTGCCTGTCATTGGACAATAGGGATAGGCTGTGACAGCAGAATGTCCATCAGATACATATTAGTGCACACACTCCCGTCCTCCCGGACAGCTGCCTGGTGCCAGCGGGTGGTCACTGTTATGATGAGCAAACCGCGTGCTGCAGGACCTTTGTGGACGGCACCATGACACATTGTGAGTCATGGACAGACTGGGGACGGGGTAGTGTTGTCCTTTTTTCCCCTGATTTTGGGGAACGTGCAGGTGCCCTTGCAGAGGGCCGGAATACGGAAATGACACCAGCAGGAACGCAGGCTGCAGCGGCCGTCAGAACACAGCGACCCAACACAGCACGTGAAGGGAAGAAAAGGTGACTGTCCAGGGCCCCGTGAAGCATCAGCAACCCTGCGGACCACATGCCTACAGAAACACAGCGCGGCAGGTGGTGGACGACCAGAATTCGGAGGGCAGTGGGCAGCAAAGACCGAAAAACGACCCCTGCAACAACCAGCACAACCCCCAGTGCGCCAACTACTGGGCCCCGCTAACACGGAAACGACACCAGCGAGAACACAGGCTTCAGCGGCCGACGGAACGCAGCGACCCGACGCAGCACGCGAAGGGAAGAACGGGTGACTGTCCAGGGTCCCGTAAAGAAACAGCAACCCGACGGAATGTCACACAGGGGGGGGGCGGTCAGCTCTTTGTGGGTGGGTGGTTTGTGTGTGGCGTGGCGGCCCTCCTCCGTACTACAGCTCAAGGGCCTTCATTGTTTCCAGGTGCATTTTTGTCTGTAGGCAAGGGTGGCCGTAGACCAAGCTCTGTGACCCCCCCACCCCACCCCACCCCACCCCACCCCACCCCACCCCACCCCACCCCACCCCACCCCACCCCACCCCACCCCACCCCACCCCACCCCACCCCACCCCACCCCACTCCCTTGGGTCTATGGGTGGGTGGATGGGTCCGCCAAAATCCTGGGAAGGCCAATGTTGGCGCCCCAGTATCACGAAGCAATTTCCTCCACCGCACACAAACCGGGAGGCAAACAACTGATGGCTGAGCTCACGGATGAGGCGGCTGCAATCAGTCGGGGCTTGCAGCTCCGAAAGGGACGGTGGCTGGTGCAAGGGCACGTGGAGGCAGGGGAACGACGAGTGGGGCACAGGTGATGGAGGTGCTCAGTGTAGGGGAGTGGGCCCAACCCGCTTCACCAAACATCCAGAGGGGGTCGGGGGGGGGGGGGTTCTAGCTGCATCCCTCGGTGTTGGGTGGGTTCACCCTGGGGTGGCTGCCCCATGCCCCTTCGCCTCCGCCCTCCCCCCCTGCCCTTCCTCTAAACCCGACGCTGCCATTCGCGCGCTCACAGCCACTGCCTTGGCCGTCTCGTTGTTTTGTTGCGTCCCGCAGTCGCCCCTGGGGATCGGCCTCCGCAGGCCCAGCGGCACCGCAGAACCGGGGCCTCAGGCAAAAGGCATCACGCGATGGAGGAGCCTGCTGGCCTCGGGGCGCTCCTGGCCACCCTCCGCGAGTACCTGGCCCCACTCGCCGAGCACGCCGCCCCGGTCCTGGAGCCCGTGCAGGGGCACCTCCAGCCCTGCCTCGAGGTTGTGTGGGAGACGGCCGCGACGGTGTGGGCGTGGGTCCGGGGGGTGGGCGCGCTGGGCCTTGTGGAGGTCCTGAAGGTGGAGCAGCGGGCGGCGTACGCCTGGATGTGCTACCACGGGGAGATGCGGCGCCTCCAGAAGTACGACGACTGGTGGGTCCCCGTCAGCGCGGTGCTGCTGGCGGTGATCGTGGTGGCGTTCGTGTACCTCGGCGTCCTGGCGCTCGAGGCCCTGGTGGACCTGCGCGTGCGGGAGGCGCTGGCCGGTCGTGCGGAGGAGGAGGAGGAGGGGGGGACGGCGGGTGGCGCCGTGCGGGAGGCGGGCCCGGGAGGCGCGGCGGTGACCGGCCCGGCAGCCCCGGGAGGGCGCGGGGGTGCGCTGTCACGACCGTCTGACGCCGCGAAGTTGCACGCGGAGTGATGGGGGGGATGTCGGGGATGGGGTCCAGTACTTTCCGGTTGTGCTCAATGCATCCTCTTCGCAGGGGTCACATAGCTCAGCATGACGTTCGCACCTGGGCATACCGCTGCCGAACTGCGTGTACTCATCGATGACCTGAGCACAGGTCTGTGTATTGGCAACCATTTCGCGCTTCATGCAATCGATCCCTCCCACCGCCAGATTCTGCATTCTCTTTGACAGCGGGGATGTGGTCCGTCTAGTCAACGAACACACCACCAGAAGGTTCTCTCTCTCCCAAGACGGAAATTACCAGAAAATCGTTTAGGACCTTCGCCCCCCCTCCCGCGCGTCCAACGAATGCCTTGTCCAAAGAACACTTCCGTTCGGACCGCAATTTTTTGGGCCCTAATTAAGTAGGTACCGGGTTTAGGTACCGAATTCATTAAGTACCGAACGGCGTGTCCAACGAACACTCCTGTTCGGGCGTGTTGTTTGAGGACTTTATTGTTCGCTGGACACGGCGGGGGGGGGGGGGGCGCAATTTATTGCAGCAGCATCACTCTCACCAGGCACTCGCCCGCCGTTTCTTTGTTGGCAGCAGGGTACGGATGGTCTTTTATAGGCCACCCCACGAGAGACGAACTGATGTGCTGCTCGCGCACGCCTTTGCCCTGCCTTAGCACCGCTTTCCACTCGGGGTTGTCCGGTGCCGCGTCGGAGACCCGCCCCCTCTGGCCTCCCACACCATGTGCCCCCACCTCCGGAAGTACCAACCGGCAGACGGACACCGCCTTCATGGCAGCCCTCCCCCGTCCTGAAGCCCATCAGCACCGGCAGGGGAGTGGACCCCGGGGGCGGAATGCCGCAATGGTGGGCAGTGGGGCAGACCCTCCGCTGTCACAACAATGCCCCCCCCCCCCCCCCACACACACGCCCCCAGCGGCACGGCGCACATGAAGCGCACTGGAATTGCAACCGAGCAGTTGACGCTCGCCGCCGGCCAGATCGCCGGTCCAAACCATCTTCCCCTCCTCCACGCATTCCGCCAGCGACAATGTGTCCCACGGAAGGGGCCGGGTGTTGGACGCCAGACAGGGCACTGCCCCCCCACTCCTTGACACACAGTACAGGCCGGCTGAATGTGGCGTTTTGCAGCCCAGAGAGGGAGCACCATGCGCGGTGCACACGCGGTGCAAGTAATCCCCCCAGACTCTCCCACCGCTCCACCCCCTCCACAATGCGCTGCACGTTGTCCGCCCCAATAACTCCACAACCTCCTGTACCCACTAGGCCCATAGGCCCAAAGGACCAAACACCTGCAGGGGAGCGCGTGGCCAACCAGGGCCAGCACATGCAAACGCCGTCCCACTGATGGCCACTGACCCGCATGTACGCCCCTCACCCGATCGGCAAGGCCTAAAGGGCGTGAGCCTGGCCGAGTGTTTGCATATACACAGGCCCAACAGGCGACAGCTGACCTGGTACTGTGGAGAAGGGAGGGTCCTAGCGCCTGACTCCAGCCATTGAGCCTTTGGACAGCGGACACAGAGAACGCATTCTGGAACACTGAACTGAGTGCAATGAAGGCCGTGGTGGCAGGAGTGGTTGGAGCTAATTGCGGTGAAGCAAACCTCACCCATTGTGGCCCCCCCACGCCCCCGGCAGCAGGGCGTACACGGACTGCACTGCAACTACAATCGAGTAGTGGGCGACGACGGCCAGGGTGCGGCAGGTGCAGTTGGAGCCAACGGCATGGCGGCAGACATGACCCCATTCCGGCCCCCGGGAGTGACCTTGATCAATGGGCACACGGTCAGTGGCTGCGACACAAGCGGGGGATGGCGGGTGATCAGGCTGCCCCAGTGCAGTACAGCACAGCGGAGCTGAGGGAGGTAAGGGGGCAGGCCAGGGGGTACGTGTCACGTGTCACGAGGGCACGGGAGGTGGCAGGGCAGGGGTGGCCGGAGGTGGAGCCTGTGGAGGGCGGGGCGCAGAACACCAGCGGATGAGGGAGCGGGGCATTGGGGTGGACATGGAGACCAGGGACAAGGGGGCCGCACGACGCACATGGCAAATGGGTACAAATAACAATGTCCGGGTCCCGAAGTAATCGCGTGTGGCGGGACTTGGAGTGGAATGGACCGTTGTTGCATGCTAACCCTTTAGGCCACCACATTCCTGCCTGAAAAACAGTTATGGTGCATCGGTAAATTACTAAAGTGCTTGGTGTGTGCAGTGCGCGTGGTGCGGGGCGCGGTGCATTCAGGCACCCTTTTGGTGTCAAACATCTCCTTCTTTTCGTGCACTGGATATGCGGGTCGCCCGTTTCTTTTATTCAGCATGATCCAAACCTGACCAAGACAACACAAACCAAGCGAGGAGCCAAAAGAAGGGAAAGCGGCGCTGGTGTTGCACGGTAACAACTGCAGTGAGGAGAGCTTGCTGCACAACTAGACCAATCTTTTAGCTTGTGGGGGAGCGTTAGCGCGCCGGGCATCTTTTTGGGTCCCCCACCCATGACCATTTTCGGCTCCCTCCTTGCTTTGCCTCACCCCATATCCACACCAGGCAATGCACAAATTGAGTGGCCCCTTGAGTTGGCCATATGGACTTACAATGCACCAATTGCTGTGGCCCCTTGAGTTGCATATATACACAGAGGTTTTTAACAGTTGCGGGCTCGGAGACATGGGGACTTTGACAAACAAGCTCAGAAGCGGAGTTCATCTGCACCACTGCCAACAGCCAAAGGACAATGTACCATTGTTGGATAGTTTGACCCAAGTGCCAATTCGGGTTCTAGTTCTAGTTCTAGCTCTAGTCCAAGTTCAAGTTCTACTTCCAGCTCAAGTGCTACTTTTGAACCGCAGCCCACACCGCAACCCCAACATACACCTGCGAAACTCAAGCCCAAACCCAAGCCCAAGACTGGGATTAGAGTCGGGATGATTAATACAAAAGTAGCGCCAGGCAGACTTTCCCCCTGTGCACTACAGAGTTCCCGGGTGTTTGCCACACTTCTAGACCACGCAGAAGACTCCTAGCACTAGTTCCAGTCTTTTTGCTACCAAGCATGATAGCAAGATAATGGTGATGCAATTTGGTGCTTGCGGTTGAGTATTGGTGCTGCTTCCAAATGCTGGTGGTGGTTGTGTGCATATTGACTTGAGCAGGGAGGTACAAGACAGTTTGACAGGAGGTGGGATCAGAGCACAAGTACAACTTTTGGAACTTTTACCGTTATTTAAACACGGGGGGGAAGGGGTAGGCGGTGTTGCCTACATGGCCAAACCCACTGCTAGAATTGTTAAAAAGACATGACATTCACTTTTTTGCGGCGCCTGTGCCGTAAAAATAACACAGGATTTGCATAGGGGACCGACGGAGACACAGTAAACTCTAGAGTAACACCTGCCTCTATTTTGGTTTTGCAATCGGAGAGGGTTGGCCGAAGCAATCGCTAAGAACTGTGCCCCCTTTTGGTATTTTGTCATTGCTGTTGTCTTAAGGTTGCTCTGAAAGCATGTGTGGTAGGTCAACTAAGAGTGTCATGTTCTCCAGGCTACAGGCTATAAATCTTTGGCAGTGGTAGGTGTAAGACCTGAAGCACGTTTTTTCGTCGCCTGCAAAATCTCTCATTGTCTAAGCTTTGAACAGTTCACAGTAGTTGTTTATCTTCTGTATTTATCTTTTGGCCCATTTTTATGCGGCACCAGCACCGGAAAAATTTACATTTTACACAGAAAGGTGTCCCGCCATCAACAGGGCGCACAGGTGTGTGCAAACACGCGCATTTTTATCATTTTACAGCGCCCCCCTGTTTGGGCGGTTGCGGGGCATCCTTGTGCACAGTGCACCCCTAGAATAGCCCCTTACAAGGAGGATTCGGGTGCAGAGAGGCCATCCATGGGGCAGGGGGCTGAAGGGTGGTTTCAAAGGCAGTTGCCGAAGCGCTCACTGGTGGTTGCCACAACAGTGTGTGGCGGGGTAGAAGGTCTGTCGGTTACGAAATGGTTGGCTGGGGCGGGATGACCTCCCCCCCCTAAAGGATGGGTTGTTCCCCTTTTCCGGTGCCACTTCCAGAGGATTTGATTTCGTTTCCCGCACGTGCCACAGCTCAGCCTGTTCCCCAGTCCATCGGCTTCGCCTCAGACCGCCATGCGAGACTCGCAGTGCAGGGGCAGCACACAGCCCTATGCCGCGCCGGGCCTGGCCTGCGGCAGTGCACACGGTGTGCCCAAAGGATGCCACCCCCGGGACGTGGAGCATTCCTCGCAGGGCCCCCTCCCGCAGCACTGCCCCGCCACCGCCGCCTCGGCTGCGGCCACGAGGGCGTACTGCCCGGCCTCGACCCTCGCCTCCGCGGCCAGCGCCCCGGAGGCCTGGGCCCCGGGCAGCCGCCGGCTGCCCCCGCGGCAGCACGGCCGGTGGCGGCCTCGGACGCAGCTCTGCGCCGCCCTCGTCGCGCAGAGCGGCTACACGAAGGAGGCCGCCCCGAAGGGCCGACAGGGCTACCCCGGGGGCCCCGCCCCGGGCCTGGCCCTGCCCCCGTACTACGCCACGGGCCCTGCCACGGGCGGTGGTCCAGAGGTGGTGCACGCGTCGCCCCGCGGCTCGCACTTTCGGTGGGCCACCGCGCGCGCGGGCGCAGGCGCAGGTGGCGCGGCCCAGCGCGGGATACCGGCCGCCGACTGCCGGGCGCCCCGCCCCCCCCGAGCGCCGGGCCCGGCCCCCGCCGACCGCCCGTCGGGGCCATCCCACCCCCCGCCCTCGCGCAGGGGCGGGCCCGACGGCCCACCGGCGAGGCGCGGCGCGCGGAAGGCCCGGCGGGGGGGCGCGGCCCCGGGGGGGCCGTGGCAGGGGACCGTGACGCTCTACGACGCGGGGTGGCGGCCGACGCTCGATTTCACGTGCGACGAGGACTTGGCCGCGGCCCCCGCCCTCGCGCTGCACTGCAGAGTGAACGTGGCGGGCCCTCGGCAGCGGGGGCGGACCGAGGCCATCCTCGACCTCGGCCACTGCCGCAGGCTGTGCGTGGCCCTGCCCGGCAGAGCGGAGCCGGTCTGGGGCACCGTCTCCGTTGCGGGCGTGATGTATGAGGACCGGGTCCGTCACAGCTGCAACCCCCCCGACGCCGCGGCCGGCGCCGTCTCCGTCGCGCGCACGACGCACGAGGACCCGGCCCGCAACAGCGGCAGCCCCGCGCCGGGAGCCGTGCCCGGGGCTGACGAGTACCACGTCGTGTCGGAGGTGCAGTACGCCGTCGACAACACCGCGGACACGCGGAGGCTGAGGATCGTGCAGACGCCGTGGCCGCTGGATGAGTTTTGGAAGCGGCCGGCCGTCGCGTGGCCGGTCCGGGTCGAGTTCCTCGCCCCGAGGGCGGCCGCAACAGGCTGGCTGTCCCTCTGCCTGCCCCCGTACGAGCCGGGCCGGCGGTTGCTCGTCGTGCACCAGGACGCGCTGGTGGAGGTCGCGGTGGTGGACGTGCGGTCCGGCAATCGGTACCGGCTGCAGCAGCCAGACGGCGCCCTCCTCGACTTCGATCTCAACATCCACAACCACTGCCTTCTGCGCCTTGCCTCACTGCAGCGGTACCGTGTGGCAGTGCGGGAGTACTTCGATCTCCTGCAGAGGGGGCACCGCACGCTCGCCGGCTTCGTCACTGGCGTCCCGGTGCGCGTCCGCGACGAGGCGGTCCGCATCCGCTTCGCCAGCGGAGCCCACGCGTTCGGCGGTGGGCACCGCGAGGGATGGAGCGACGCCGACGACGCGCGCGCCCTCGCGAGGCTCTACCTCACGCCCCCCTCGCAGAGCCGCAGCCAAGGGGCGCACGCGACGCAGCCGGTGGTGTTGGTCGGTGGGCCTGGCGCCGGCAAGACCACGGGCTGCCACCAACTCGTGCACGAGCTCATCGCGGGGCAGGCGATGGAGGGCCCGAGCGGCATGCCGCTCGTGCCGGTGCTGATCCGCGCGGAGCATGTGATGGGGCTTGCCCCGGGGCAAGGGGACCTCGGACTCCAGCACCTCGTGCAGTACGTCAAGGACTACGTGGCTGCCGGGCACGAGGACCGGCTGCTGATGCTGCTGCAGGCCATGCAGCTGCGAGCGGTGGTGTTCGTGATCGACGGTCTGGACGAGGCCGGGGATGCGCTGGACCGGATCGGGCGGCTCGTCCGCACGGTCCTGGTGCCGATGGGGTGGCACGTCGTGGTGACGTGCCGGCCGGGGGGGGACTGGCTGAAGGAGTGCCGAGAGGGCTTCGCGGTCCTGCGGCTCCTGCCCCTGACGACGGAGCAGCAGCGCCAGGCGGTGATGCAGCAGCTGCAGGGACGACCGGCCGGCAGAGAGTTTGCCGAACACCTGATCGGCCTCGCGTCCATCCGCGCGATGCATGACGACATCTGGCGGGGGCTGTCGGAGGCCGCGCGCGCAGCGCTTGAGGCCGTGCCGTCCGACGAGGAGTGCGGAGACGCAGAGCCGCGCCAGAAGTGCGAGGACGGGACGCGGGCGGTGAGGAGACGGGACGGCGGGATCCGGTCCGCGTTCGCCAACGGGCTGAGCGGGCGTCTGCGGCCGTTGCTTGGCGCGCTGGAGCAGCGGTTGGGGGCTGTCGTCGGGGCAGAGACGGAGGAAGAGGTGGTGTGTGCCGTGAACGACGCCTTTGGCCGAGACGCCGCGGCGGAGGTCGGGTTGGCAGTGAGGCTCTGCCTGTTCTTCAAGAAGCAGCAGACGTCTGCGAATCCGGTGCTGGACCTCGCGTCTCTGACGGCGTTTTGGGAGGACATTGTGGGCCGCACGGACGAGATCTACGAAGTGGCGGAGGCCCTGAAGCCGAAGGCGGAGGCCGCGGTGCAGGAGCTGCTCAAAGGCGCTCTGCGTGCTCTTGGGGAGGTGACGCTGCAGCGGACCGACGCGGGGGACGGGTTCGCGCTGTCGCTGGACGGGACCGCCGTGTGCCGGCTGGTGTTTGGGCCGCTGCAGGACCCGGTGGGCGTGTGTGAGAGGGCGCTGTGCGAGCACGCGGACCGAGTGGAGGGGGGCGAACTGCCCGAGGCGTGTGTTGCGGATGTCATACGAATGACAGTCGCGTGCGCTGATGCCGGCGTCATGCGGGCTATCTTGGAGCGCCTCTCGAGGGCGGACGCTGCGACGGTGGACCTCCCCTCTGACAGCGAAGGTGCGCCCACAGCGACGGGGGGGCCGGTGCATGTGAAGAAGGTACGCACGCAAAACATGTGCGCAGCCCCGGGCCCAGCAAGGGTCCGCAAAGTCCGCATGACTTTGGCACTGTGGTCTGGGCCGCTGTCGGCCTTCGTGGACGTGCAGGTGGTCCCTCAGCAAGTCTTCGACTACCACCAGCAGTCGCCTGCGCACGACCATCTCGCGTTTTTCCGCCGCAAATCCTCCGACGGATGCGGCGAGAGGCCCGACGAACGAATCGAGCAGATGATGCACTGCTTTGAAGAGATCCAGGGCGTTCCGCTGCTGCTGTCGCTGCTAGCCCTGCTGCTCGGGCAAGGCGTCACGGTGGACATGTTTCCCGCCAGCCTTTACGAACTCTACGAGCGCAGTCTCGCGCGAACGAGTCCGGAGGAGCGCGGCCCCGTGCTCCAGAAGGTGGCAGTGGCCAATCACTTGTCTAGAAGAACGACGTTCCGCCCGATCGACGTGGAGGAGGCGCTCGACGAGGCAGAGCGCACGCACTGGAACGGGGGTGACCTGTCCCTACTGCAGAAGTCACGGCTCCAGGGCGGGGACGCCGGGGCCGTGCAGCTCCGGTTCCGGCATCACTCCTTCCAGGAGGGCCTCTTCGCCTGCGCCCTCATCGAGCACCAGGTTGACGAGTTCTGGGACAACGGGGTCCTGGACCGGCTGCGGGACGGTTGGTACGAGCACAGCTTCCGCATCGGGGGCCGGGAGTTGGGGCGGCAGTTGAAGCGGTTTTTTATCTCCGAGGTGTCGCTGGCGCCGGACCGGCAGGCGTGGAAGGTGCTGACAACGTGCCTGTCTCTGGAGAGCGTGTTCCAGGGGGTAGACTGGATCCAGCATGTGGACCTCGGGCAGTGTGAGTGCAGCTACGAGGACATGGTGCTGCTGGGGGAGCTCCTGACGGGTTCGACGCTCAACGCTGCCCTGCAATTGTACCGGAGTCTGTCGCAGCCCGGGCCTATGCCCTCAGGTATCCACAGGGTACTCGCCGATGCCGCCCTGGTCACCCAGCGGCCGTTGCTCCGGAACTTCGCCGACCTCTGTCTTGGGCCCTCGACCTCCCCGGACAAGCAGCGGAGGGAGCTGGAGGTCATGCGCGCGCGGCTGTTGGAGGACGTGCTCGCCTCCAAGGACGCCGGGGCCGTGACCTGTGCGTCCAGCAGCGTGACGTTGCTGAATGCGGCCAGGGTCTCTTTTGCCGGCATGGACCTCCGGGGGATCTGCATTCCCAACGCCGTCCTGCACCAGGCGGAGCTGACGGGAGCGAATTTGCAGGCGGCCGACCTTGCAGGGGCCGACCTGCGTGGCGCGGTGTTGGAGGGTGCCGACCTCACTGGTGCCAATCTGAAGGATGTCTCGTGGTCGTAGGGCTGGCGGACTGTGGGGTCAAGGACCTGAAGTATGACAGGCGCGGTCACGGATGCACGTTGTAATCCATGCAGCTGCTGCTGCAGGTGCCTGCCCCTGCCCCTGCCCCTGCCCCTGTCCTTGCCCTTGCCTCTGCCCCTGCCCCTGCCCCTGCTCCTGCCCCTGCTCCTGTCCCCCTCCCTCGTCTTGACTTGCTGCCCAGGCAACTGTGTTGCTGGTGTAGGGGGTATTGGCTGGAAGATAAAGGACGTTCCCACCCGTCACGCCCTTCATCTGTCCCTCTCGTTTCTGAGGGCGGATGTCGCTACGTGCCTTGCAGGACGTGTCTAGAGCGTGCAGCAGGTTGGCATGGGCCAGTTGGCGGCAGACGCTCGGCCAAAGTGCCATGTGATCCTCAGCAATGGAGCAGTATGTGAGGCTTTTTGAGACTTTTGGAGGGCCACAACAGTTTGACATGGGCTCAAAATGGCTAAAATCACTGGTTTGGTCATCCCAAGTGGTCCACGATCGCTTTTGAGAAAAGAGAGAGCGTTAGCGTGCAAGGTGCGCGCAAGACATGCGCAGGGCAACTTTTTGGGCTATTTCCAATCCCTACCCATGTGGGACCTCTGATTTCGTCCCCGTGGGTCCTAGGGCGCCAACCGGCCTATGAGTAACACGTTTGCTTCTTCTACACTTTGGTGCATTTGAAGGGGTTGGTACAATCAAAAGTAGCTTGAAGGCATGTCCCTGTATTCCGACGGCAGCCTCCAAACGGTGGAAATCACGGGCTCCGGGTACCAAGCCGCGGGAGCTGCAGTGACAAAAGGACCCCTGCACATTCTGGCCCGGGTGGATCGACAACATGGCCGTGACCAAATGTGCCAACAAACGACACAATGGTGCAATGGGGAGGTGGACTTGCTCGCCAAAATGGCCACACGGCTACCGGTCCTAGGCTACAATCCCATCCGTCCGGAGGATATAGCTGTCTGTGGCAGCCTGTCCAATGTTGTGCACGGATGGTTTGTTGCTTCATTCAGAAGGCAAGGGGCAGCTATTGGTCTACTCGGGGGCTTCATATGGTAATGGTAAACCCGGGGACTCAATTTGGGAAAGTCATCATAAAAGTAGCGCGCAAGGTGCGCACAGGGCAAACACTCCCCCAAAGGCATTGTTGGCCCCTTTTTGACCCCATTTTCGTCCCAAAATGGCCCATTTTCAAGGTTGTTGAGGCTCAAGTTGACCCCATTTTCGTCCCAAAATGGCCCATTTTCAAGGTTGTTGAGGCTCAAGATCATTTGTAGCCAAACAGGCAGCTTAGGGGGCGCCTCAAGCGCAGTGCGCGCGCTGTGCGCGCGCAGTGCAACTATTTGGGCGTGTGGCCGTACTATAGACCCATACTTTGACATACTAGGGGCCCCTAGGGGCATCATGGTGACCCGTAGCGGAGGTTTTGAGTTCTGATTTTGTCCCCCTTTGTTGGGGACCCCCGAGAATGCAGGGGTGATGTAGCCAGTGGGCAAGTGTGCATCGTGTTCGTTCTTACTTGAATGGTGTTGTCGCTGAAATTCGATGGGCGGAAAGATTGTCGGAGTGGAACCACGTCCCACACTTTCCATATTTCGTGACGCACTGCGTGGATAGCATGCCCATTTCATCCATAGGAGGCATCCTTTGCGATGTCTTGTTTAATCCTAAATATGCCGGGTGCGTATACAAAGTTACGGTTGCCATTGACAGCTTGGGCAACATCGTTTGGATTTGTCCGTTGGCCCCGGGGACATCGGCGGATGTTCTCATTTGGGATCGCGAGGGGCCCAAAAGGGTGAAGGGACATTATATGGATTATGAGATTGGCTCCATGGATGGTGCATACAAGGGGCGCCTCCATGTGGCATGGCCATTTATCGGTAGAAAGACGTTGACCGAGCGGCAAAAGGAGTACAATGATGTTCATGGTTTCTATAGGGCACGCATTGAGCACTTGTTTGCACGCCTGTGGCACTGGGGCATCGTAAGGAACATATGGAGGGGATCCGGTACGGAGTTGCATGAGTACGTGCGTGTACTCTTGCATTTGCAGCAATTTTTGATTCGAAGATAGGTACGGTACCCTCCATATGGTCCGTGGGAACACGTACCTGCACATGCTGGGGCAGTTTGGGTCACCTAATTCCAAGGGCGTTTCCAAGGGGTGTGCTTGGGGGCTCTTCAGGGGGAACATAGTCTGAAAGTAGCGCGCAGTGCGCGCGCAGTGCAAAGACTCCCCCTTACACAATACCTCCTACCCAGGTCATGGCGACTCGGGTAGGCTGCTAGGACAAGGGAAGAGTCCCCCTCAGGGGCGGTGCTTGGTCCAGTTGAGGTGCAAGTGTGATAAGCAGTTTGAGGAGGGGGCCCTATCCTCCTCCCACGGAGAGGCGCGAGTAGTGGTGAGTCCCCCTTAGGCACGGTGCTTGGTCCCCATTGAGGTGCGGGTGTGATGAGCAGCTTGACAAGGCGGCCCAGTCCCCCTCTCACCGAGAGGTAGAGGTGCGGGTAGTGGCGGGCACCCCTCAGGTGCAGTGCTTGGTACCCCTGACCCAAACGGCCCAAAATGGGCTCAAGACGTGCTGGAAGTGCTTGTTTGAGGATCTGAAGTGGTGTGGGAAGAAATTTGGTACAGGTCGTTTTTGAGCCACCCTTTGGACCTATCTTGGGGGCAAACACCCATTCTAGGGTCACAAGGTCCAGGGCCACCTGCAGCGCCCCAACTTTGTGTGGTTTCCACCCCTCAGAATTGCCCTAACAGCCCCATGTAGCCCAAGATATGACCCATTCTTGGTTTCGGGCTCTTTGGAGCCGAATTAGGCAGATTATGGGCCGTTTTGGGGCGTTTTGGGCCGTCTCTTGGGCATAATGTGGAGTTCGGAGCCAACTACAGGTCCTTTGACGCAAGCAAATCAAGGCATTTGCAGCATATGCCTTACGTTTTCCTTTGTTTGCCCATTGTTCGCAGATTTCCCCGGTGTTTTGGGCTAAAAATGGCTATTTTGGGCCCAAGGCCGCACAAATTTTGAGAGAGCACCTCCCAACTTGGCGGCCACGCCCCGGGCAAACATCATGGAATTTTGGGCTCAAGCTTTTGTTTTTGGGAGGGCATGTGTCAAGGAACAAGCACACAAAATTACACACAGAACAGGGACATGCCTCTTGTAATATTTGCAAAATGAGTTTGGATGTGCTTGTTCTTGCTTTTTACTTGTTGTTAGCTTGTTGGATAAATGTAAGGAGAAAGGGGTGTAGGAAGAGAGCTATATATGGCATGGCATCTACCACAATTCCTGGAACAAATCAGCTCAACAAACTACACTAGATACACAAACTACACAAACTACACAAGATGAAAATTGGAAGCCTGCATTATGTCAGAACAGCACGCCGTCCGATTTCCTCTTGTTTGCAATCGGGAAGCGAGCCTAGTTGTGCAATCCATGCGGGTAGCAGTGCCGTGGACCATGGGGAAACAGCGATGCTCATCATGCCAGGCCCAAGCTGAACCAGGATTTTTGGACAGCACTTATCATCTACAGAGTCGCACTTTCAGTAATCAATTCCCTCATGTGTGAATTGTTGTGCTTTAAGTCCGAGCAAGATTAGCCAAGGCAAATATCAGCCCGCCAAAACACCAACCAAAACAAATTAACCAAATATCATTTGGTCCTTCGTCGTTGCTTACATTGGAAACCCCAGCGCAGACTCATTGACTAGTTTGTGGTGCTTGGCAAAGATGCCCTGCATAACACGCAGTCAAAACAGCAAATGCAGGGGCCTTACTAGGACGCGATGGACCCCGTCCCAAACGGGTGAAAGCTGGAGGAGCAATATGATGATCAGGGCCCGGCCTCTGCTTCTCTCAGTCCTGTTCCATTTCGTTACAGTTCTGTCGTGATGGCGATGCTGTTGCTGAGTGCTGCAGGGGACATGACAAGGCCGCCGACGCCGCTCCCGAGTCGGGTTTCCGGGTACCAACGGAGCCCAGTAAGGGGCACATGTTGAATTTGCGTTGGAAGAGGTGTTTGGCGTTGGTATAGTCATGAAGATGATGGTCAAGGAGGCCTGGAGAGTAATGCAGCCATCGGTGCCCTCAGCCCCCCTCAGCTTGGCGCATGCACGAGAAATGCGTTTGTTCTATGTGTAGTCGGCGTGCGGACCGGAATATCTTTGGACCTCAGGATCCTTCAGACAATGCAGTGCAGGGAGGGGGGTAACTTCCGTGCACGACAGGCCACATACTGCATCAGCCGGGCTCTTGAGGAGCATTCTCCCCCCGTCCCCCGTCAACCAGCTATTTCATTCCCAGCCCGTTTCCATTTTCTTACATCGACCTTGACTTCGGATGACCGCATCCTGCATCTCCGGGGCCGCTCCTCCGACAATGCTCCGTCTCGCAAACGATGCCAGTGCTGTCACATTCTCGTCCGATGGCAGTCCCATCGCCTCGAGTGACCACAACACTGCCGTACATGTACATTAGAGTGCCCGATGACGGCCACTGCCATTGTCTCCCGAAAGCTTGGGCGTAATGCTGATATGATGCGGCCGTTGCTTGAGGGCGGATTCTCCACCCGAAACTCCCACTTCTGGTCTCACATGTCCAGCAAGTCTGACGTGGTGCACTGCTACTGTGGTCCTTGTTCCTTGTGCCAAAACACCAGGAATTTGCGCCGGGTCGCGTTCTTTGTGCTCTGTACCTGGAGCCGCAACGAACCCGCACGGTATCCCCCATTTCACCCGTAGGGCAGGCCAAGAGGGTCAGTGCCACGGACATGCAAGGGACATGGGCGGGGCAGCTAGGCTGGCCTGGCGGCGGGCGTGGCGGCCATACACATGCTGTTCCACTGTATTTCCCAACCATCATTCCGTCACGTCTGTCATCACCGCTGTCTTTGCAATTGTCGCCTCTCACTTTTGCTCGTGTAAATATCGTTCCCTGGCTGCAGTGCATTTGCCTGTCCGACGGGCGGACGGGCGGCCCCTGATCAGAGGCCATTGACTCCATAGCCAACTGTAGAGCTCTGCTGTATTTCGGCGGCGCGCTTGCAGTCAGTATGACTGCTGTGCACGTTGCGATGGGCCATCCCAACTGGCCCTTTTCCTTTTTGGGCGCACAGGGCGGGACCACTGCAAGAGAGGTACGCATGCACAGACAAGAGGTGGTTTGGTCGTTTGTACGCGAGGGAAGGGGCCGAGGAAGTTGGGTGACAGGGAGTAAAGGTGCTGCATACGGGCGACAAGGAAGAGGGGAAACATGCCATGGGGGTTGTATAGATGCAGGACCCCCCCCCCAGTCCTGACCCCCAAACCTGCGCCCATGGGAAGCAGCACTGTTTCTCACCAAACACGAAGGTTCCCAACTGTTGCCAGCAATTTTTGGGAAAATAACCAAAGTTTGTTTTTTTCAGCCTACAGTCTTTTTTGCCTTATGCACCTTGGGAAGCCTACGGGCGCGGCAGTCTCGCACTGCATAACATGGTTTCAGACTCAGTTAATCCTCGTGTCGGATCCGCTTCCACAGTCAAATGTGGAATCATCATACAACTGGACAGCTGTGAGCCTTGATATCGAGAGGTTGTCTCGAGTACCATACAGTGAGCAGGCTACGCCAGCCCACCTTGGTCTTGACCGAAAAAGTTTTTTTTTGAAAACATGTCAAAAATGTCAAAAATATCTCAAGAATTTAGAACATTCACCCCCACTTACGTGTGAGGAATTGAATGGGGAGTGTAAATATGACCAAAGAATGTGAAACAACCCCCCCCCCCCCCGCTCGTCCCCCTCTTATGCCGCAGGTGTTGTGTTCCAGAACCATACTGAACCCCTCCTCCTCCAACGTAAGCCCCCCCACCCCATGTGGGCAGTGCATGCGGCCTCCCTCACCTTCATGGAGCTAGGCAGATAGCCCAGGTACCCCCCCCCCCTTGTATAAGCTACGCCCTTGTCTACGCCCTGTATAAGCTACGCCCTGGACTTTCCACCGCTCTGCAGATAAGCTACGCCCTTGTCCAAGCTACAGTAGGCGTAGGGACCGTAATAATTGTGGACGTAATTTTAATTGTGTACGAAATGTAGTGCGGCCACATGAGACATGGGTTTGTCGTCACTTTTGCCAATTACATGGAGCCATGAACACATGCAACATGCCACATGCAAGGCAATTTGATTTCCAAGAATTTGAAGTTGCCCGAGCCCAAACCAGCCCCTAAGCCTCAGCCAAAGGCATCTTCAAGTGGTGAGCATGTGCAATTGTTCCGCGTGGTGTATGATCGCAAGAAGGGTTTCCAAGCCGAACATTTGTAGGCTTCGCATTCTTCATTGCTTGTGCCAACATGGGTGTGAACCTGAAATTTTCATGTTCCCAAGGCTTTCTTGCGTTTGCATACACTTGGAAATGTGGGCAGAGGTCAAGGTGCACTCATACCATGCGTGCGCACACGTGTGTGTCGGTAGTTGTATGTTTTGCGCGCAAGCTACGCCCTTGTCCAAGCTACAGTGGGCGTAGGGACCGTAATAATTCCGTACATTGGTGTAGCTTATACAGGGGGGGGGGGGGTACAGGGGCCCGTCGCAGGATGCACATGGATGACACACGGGGTAGGTGCAGCAGATACCGTGGGTACAATGTCCATTGAATGTTTTTATTTTTCTCTGCCGTCCCTTTGTCACGGGAAAGAATAAACGAGTCCAGTCGCGGACCCCACAAGCCAAGAGCCGTTGAGCCACTGCAGATATGCAACCAGCACCGCATTGGCGGCCAGTTGCTGGGGCATTTAGCACCGCCCAATGGCATCAGGAGTTCGTTGGTGAGGTGGTTTCTTGCTGACTGGCTGATTCATGTGGCGACCAAACCTGTGGCGGCCTATAGTTGGAAAGGCAGGGGAGACTGTCTCGGAAGCGCGCCGGTGACCGTTTATATGATCACAGGTTTGAAATCTGGTCCAGAGGCACTGCCACTGTGAGTTATTCTCACTTTTGAGTCTGGTAAGAGGCGGAGTGGCGACGGTGAGCAGCATCTGTGGGTACAAGGCCCACAGTCTATGCGAACTGTTGTGGCCCAGTTTTTTGACACTGATTTGCCTGCATGCGACTTGCATAGTGGGACTGCTGTCTGAACCTTGGGCTGTTGGTGCCAGGTGAACGTTTTTTGGTGAAGGTTTACATACAGGTACCTGTGTAGGTAGATACAGACGCCTGTAGTGTGGCACATTTGATTGGGCTCTGGTGGCGCTTACATCCAACACGTTTGTACCCTTGTGTGAATAATTTCTTGAACGGGCGTCGCTCTTTGTGAATTTGTGCCCACTTTGCGGTGGCCTGCTCCCCTCGTGGACTCACTGTCTCAGTTTGCCATGGTCTCTTCTCCTACAATTGGTGAAAGCTCATGCCGTCAGAAACTATTTGGGATTCAAGCCAGCACATTTGTGCACAATACAGCCCATTCACACCTACATTCACACTCAATGCGCACTACGCCCACACCCCTTTCACTCATTCACCCTCATTTACAGCTGCATAACCGTTTTTTTTTGGCATGGCAGTTTCCGCTAAGGCACAATACAAAAGCGGCCTAGCAAGGAGCGTTCATTGCAAGCCGAAGTTCAGCTGCATACCCCTCTTCTCATCTGTGTGCAGTGGCTGCAAATTTCGTGCAAACGTTGCACCAATTTGTGCGAATGTCACAACTCTACAGACTGGCATGTGCATGCACTCACGAATGGGGTTGTGAATGGAAATTTCTTGGCTATCATTTGAACACATGAAGGTGGTTTTTGTTTTGAAATGGTCGCTCATTTTTTCCTACTCTCACACCTCGCATTTGGAGCGAAAAAGCACTGTGTTCCGTGTATTAGAAAAAACGGCCTAGATGCAAAAGCGTGACAGCCCATTTGCAGAGGGTTAATTGCACAGTTGAGGGTGTGGTATTTGGCCCTGGGTTTCGGGCTGTGGATGCCATGAGAATTGCCAAGGGAATCAGTCGTATTGTGCTACCAATGATGCAATTGTGGCTGCATGGTTGGTAGATTTTACACCACGAAGCATCGCTCATTTTCATGAACATCCAAGACACCAATCTAACCCTCCCCCCTCCTTGTTCAGCCCCCCTTTGTCCAGTGCGTCCCTTGCCGGGGACATTCACTTGCTGGTTCGAAAACAATGCATCAATTTCACATGGTGTTGTTGTTTTTTTCTTCTGCACCCTCATGTGCAACGTTGCTATGCTCATATTGCTCAGAACCAGGGCGCGAGAAATTGCTTTCACAGCTCATGTACACATCCTTTTTCCTGACCCAATCCACTCCTTAGACCTCTGCAAAAAGTCCCTTAAGGCAACATTGTGCGTTGGGCGGGGCCGCGCGCTCCCGCCCGTCAGATGGATGTTCGACTTTTACTGTGCATGTCGGGAGGACAACGGGATTTGGGCAACCAGCCAAACCACTCCTTAGACCTCTGCAAATAAGGCAACGTTGTGCGACACTGTGCGTTACGTCAGTAAGCACATCACTTGGCAGCAATCTCCTAGGCGGGGGGAACCATCGTCCCTGGGAGGTGGGTGGGGGTGGGGGCAGGGGGAGGAGGAGTGGTGTACGGTGAAACGGCCGTCCATGGCGTTGAAGGCGGGTCACTAGACGGGACGTCCGACTCATCCTCTGCGCTCCACCTCGAGAATACTTCCATCGTGCCATGGGTGGAAGAGTACCATTTGCCCAGGAGACCGTCCGGCGAAGTCGTACCCCATGTCACGTGCGCACTACAAGCCATCCTCAGGAGCCCAGCGGAGTAGCATAGGGCATCCTCCCACTAATTTGTTCAGATTTCCATTATGATGATTCCCCCGGTATCCCGATCCGGCCGTCTACCAATGCTGTGCTATCCACTGTGTTCGCTTTGGTTGACACATTCCGAGAAACGATGCCACACACGATATGGCAATGAAGGAAATATGCACATCACAACCAGTCGATTGTCCAAGTCGAGATCTTTTGCAATGTCATGCAGTAGTCTCTGAAGCGTATCGCATATGGCACTGCCAGGGATTCGGACATGGCTTTAAACATGCGAAACATGATTTGTGACTGTGTGACACGAAGTTGCGTTTCCTATCATTGTAGATGCAAGTAACAAAATGGAGATGCTCGAGGTATCCACATGACATTTCCTAGTACCGCACACCATCATATATACCCTCTGCACATAACGATACAGGAGTATCCCAAAAGACTATGGATGGTATCACTGGTGTAGATGGCCATTCGCCCTAGCATGTTGCCTTGATGCTGAATTTTATACCAGGTGGTGATTACCGCTCCCGAAAGTTGGACCAACATGAGTTTTGTAGCTTCATGTTCTGTAGCAGTGTGTATGGATTGAGATGTCACCTCTCCGGTGACGGAAATATGGAACCGTTCATGTGGGAAAAGGATGCTCTTAGTGGTTTGATCAGACATCAGCAAGCTTCTCTTCGTGGTTTTTACAGCTACATCCCATGGTGTAGGAACACAGTGATGCCAACAAGGGTTCAAAAAGGGTATCAGCAAACACAAATTCACGTACAAATGCCAGACTGTTACGAAATGCAAAGGGCAATTATGTAGGACATGAGAGGTAGAAAGTGGCATGCCACACATGTGGCAATTTCTCTACTAGAATTGGTGGAGATCATGTCAAATGCCCACCACATACAAATGTATTTGCCATATGTATTTCGCCATCCGAGGCCGAAGAAAGAAAGCAAGGACAGAGATGGTTTTTCTAGGATTGGAGCATCCCAGAGGAATATACAAACACCAACCACACGCCAAAAAAAAAATCATGAGACAAGAGGCCCCGGACTGGATCATCCAAAGCCGAAAGATGATGGCAAGGTCCGAGATGGTCCCCTCAGCATTGGAGCATCCAGAGGGAACAACAAGGCGCCGGCCGCACGCCAACGAGGAAAAGCAGAACAAGATGCCCAGGATTGGAATATCCGAGGCTGGCGGAAGATTTCAAGGTCGGAGATGGTCTCCCCGGGGTTGGGGCATCCAGGGGGAACATGAAGGCGCCGGCCGCAAGCCAAAGAGGGGAAGAGGAATAACAGCCCTAGGATTGGAACATCTGAGGCTGACGTAAGAAGGCATGGTCGGAGATGGTCCCCTCAGGATTGGAGCATCCCGGGGGAACATGAAGGCTCCAGGCCTGCCACCCCTAACACCTACACACTCTACTGGGCGTTGCCAAGGAGAATGTCTCTCAGGCCCTAAAAAGGTGAAGCACATTGATCAGCCCATTAAGGCAATCATTTTAATGGGTTGTCTAGGAGTATTTTCAGAATGTTTGTTTTGTTTTGTTTTCTATATACAATGGTATAAAGAGGATTTTTTAGAAAAAGGTGGGGTCTCCATGCCCAGAAAGTTTTATAGTGCTTTCAACACTGTGTTTGTGCCTCTCCTGCTGCTTGCTGCTGGTGTAGGGTTTCCTGCTGCTTGTTTTTGAAGATGAAAATGTTTTAGTTGCTGAAATACAATCAATCCAGGATAGCCCAAGCCAGAGATAAGCAAGTAGAAGAGAATCAGGATCAAAGCATGAAGGGCTGCAGTGTAAACAGTGAAAGATGAAAGAGTATTCACAGAAACTGCAACTCAAGGCACATCTGATTGCATATTCACAAAGATAGCTGAAATGTTTTGGAAAAAGAGTTGGAAAACTGCCCCATGGTCACTCAATCTCCATAGTGCCATCTCAGGAGATGTGCACTCTTTGTTTTGGGTCCCATATGTGCTGAGGTGGCAGGGCATGTGGCGATGAGGTCACTGCCATGTCACATGGGATCTTCCTCCTTAGCTAGGCTGACCGGGAATTGAACCCAGGACCTCTCAAAAAGAGGTGCCCAGCCCCTTAGGGTGCATACCACTAGGACAGGTAAGAATTCATGAGAAAACATAGATAAATTCATAGGCTCTGCCCTGGATATGTCAGTTCTCAGTCAACTCAGAAAAAGATGTATTGCCTCACAATGATAGGGGATTAAGGGGTCCACTCCATATCCTGATTTAGTGTTTGGTTCCATAGGTCAAAATGTGTTATCACCACTTTTGGTTGGGCCAATACTAAGATAGAAATGTCTGTGTGCTCAGTGCATCTCTAATACAACTAGAGTATGCCTCAAAGCATTGGAAAAGCACTTTTTCTTACTCCCCCCTTGTGCTGTGGTGGCCACCACTGTCGCATTTTCAGGTAAAAGCGATTTTTTCTTGGCATTTCCTTGGTTTCCACATCTACTTTAAAATACCTATAGTTTCCCTCACACAGAAAAATGGACGCTCACCATGGCTGGCGTCTTCTTGCTGCTTTGTTCGTGATATTTCCTACAGAAGGCTCAGCGCTCATGGCGCTGCCGGGGCTCCTGTGGCTTGGTTGGGTTAGTTTGGGAGCATGCCAAAACATGTGCATGTGCATCCCTCCCTCCAAGACGCAGCGCGACATAAACCCAACGCAAGACACAATATACACATTCGCATGGGTTATCGTAAACCTGCTGGCGACCTGTGACCTGTCTTAGGGCGAAGGGAGTCGTTAAAAAAATTAAATTGCCCCTCGGTGGAGTCTTGGGTTCTGCTCAGTCTCCTGGCTGCTGCTTTTCGGCCCGAACACGGCCTACTCGGCGACGCTTTCGCGAGGATATCTGCAGAGGCACGAATGGGAGAATTATGGACGAATCCACGCAAACGCGAAGCGACAACACTTAAATCCGTCAAATGACGGCCTAGAATTTTTCTAAGACAACACACCTGAGCAGAATCCAATTGTGCATCAGAAGCACATTTTTATAAAAATTATAGTCATCTCTCGATTTTTTAAATCAAGAAATTCATACGCATAAAAAGGCGGCGCGCAGGAGCGGCTCCTAGCGAAGCACCGGAAAATGCAGAAATGATCGGATTATAAACGTATGTCTCACGTAGACTGGAAAATGACGAGACACACATTAATAAATAAACATACAGATTCCACCCACACTGATAGAAGAATCAAAAATCCAAGAATTCGAAAATCAACGAAAAGACTTCAATGAATCAGGTATAAACCACAGGTGTGCTCGTCTCGTATGCAGCATGCACATTGCTCGTCTCGTGTCTCCGTGAAGGAATCTTGTAGCTGCGCTAACAAACGATAGAGGGCTAGATTAGAAAGATTGCAGATGATTAGAGGTCAGATCAGGGTGATTAGACATACACACAAGTGCATAGCGACGTTTTCGCTTGCGCTTCGTTCTTCTCCTCACCTTGCTTCACTCTACAGCGGTAGGTAAGGTGAGTAAGCCCAGGCGGGGCCACCCCCTGGTGGAGTTCGTGATCGTGAGGTAAGATTAGAGGTTTGCCCAAGACAACTCGTACACTCGTGCATGCTCGTGCATTCACACACGCATTAAAGGGTAGGCCACGCGAAATGCGCACGGTAAACCTTGTTTAGGTTACCCAGGGGCTCCTCCGTACGTTCTTTAAGAGAACCTGAGGAGTCTCTTAACGCTTGCTTGCTTGACAGGGCGTGTTTGCGGACAGTGTATTATAGGTCACACTGAGAAGCGTATAATACGTGGAGTGTGGCTTGGTTCCTCCGCCGCAAACACCCCTTCATTGGCCTTTGCTTTACAGGTGGGCAGGTAGGGTGATTGGTGCAGCAGCATACCATTTTTTTCTTGCCCTGCTAAACAAGGGCACTGATCACACAAACAATTGACTGCACCTCCGCCAAGAGTGGCGAGGGCAGTTTGACTCCATCGACATCTACACAGTGCACGCAACAAGAGCACCCCTTCCCCCCAAGCCCTAGCAGGGGAAATGCGTTGTGGCGTCCCCTGTTAGGCCACAGTTGCTTAGCAGCGCTGTGTTCTCTTGTCTTCTTCACAGGAGGGTCATTAGGACCCACGACGTGTTCTTCAACCACACCCAGTAGAGTGTGCGTGTAGGAGTGGTAGACCTGAGTGGGGGCTTGAGCCAGTTGCCGAAGTGCTCGCCCACCAGGATGGTGCCACTGTAGGTAGGGTGTGTAGTGTAGTGGTGTCTCCTGTTCCGCGTGCTTTTCCTCGTGGGCAGGGGAGTGCGTTAGCTTTTGGCCTTTAGCAAAAATGGGCGTTTTGTATGCCCTTAGCACACTTGGCCACCCCTCCCCTCTAGTAGGTAGGGCTTTTGCCGTCTTACTCCAAGGATAGGCGCCAGCACAGAAATTGGGCGCCATAGGAGTGGTAACAGTACCTGACTAGGACCTTCGTTCCGACATCAGCGAAGCCCGGTCTCCGGGAGCCACGCCCGGGAGAGAAGTGAGACACACACAGACATACGTAGCACACTTAGGGGTAAGGTTCAGTCCCTAGCTTTATTCTTGGAGGCAAGCGTCTCAGCGAGCCTCAGCAACTCACCAAGGTTGTTCTAGGACAAGTAGTCAACCAGAACTGAATTTAGGCGTCCCTCAGGTAGAACAAACGCAAAGAAGGGCTCCTAGGTGGCCTCTTCGACTCCAAACCCTTCCCAGAGGGTGAGGAAGCGCCAACCCTGGCGATAGCGGTGGCGTAGGACAGACTTCACCAGGTAGAAGCCCTCCTTAGCCATCTCCTGGGCGTTCATGTCAGGGAGTTCCCCTTCAACTTCCATAGGGCTGGCAGCCCCTTGCAGGTCTAGGGCGGCAATTTCCTCGTCGTTCAGCTCCCACTCCTCCCCACAGAGGTCTTCAGGATCATAGTAGCGCTTCAGGTGTTCAGCAGCGCACACCAGGGTCCCCCCTAGACGGGGAGAACACCGCACGGAGTAAGAAAAAGTCACTGCCATGTCTTTCTTGGAGGGCTTGATCCAGGCTAAGCCCCCCTTAAAACCCTTTGTTGATGCTGAGACAAACTTAAGTGTTTTTATCTCTCTTTTGTTGCCTAAAGTACACTTTCTCAAAGTAACTAGGGTTGTGACCCTAGCCCCCCCCATGAAGTTCACCCCTACCACTCAACTGAGCGGAGGTACCTTCCTTCATGGAGGACATACCAAAATAAATTAGACATTACATGCTTGTAGGCCTTGGAGGTTAAGCCTAAATGGTCTCCCACCCCAAGACCCCTATACTCAATTGTTTCTACCACTTATTGTGGTCCTACTTTGTAACTGTTTCTGAATTCAGTTGCTTGGCCAAGTCATTTTCTGTGTGGTCCTGACATCTATGCCCCTCAGTCCTAACCAGCACCATTTCACCCAAAAGAGTGCACATGAAGTGCCTATTGCAACCTCTGAGGCTAGAGTCTGACCAATTTTCATATAAAACCTTTTGTATTATCCATTTGTGATTGAATCTATGTGCATATACCTGCTTTGTCTATCTGCAGCCTTTCTGTGTTACACTGGATTCCAAAACCAATCATTGATTCGATCCATATTCAGTCCTTGCTCTACTTGCTGCTTTGGTTTGGGGTTTTCAACTACAAAACCTGCAGGAATACATCAAAAGACCTAGGGCATAATTCAAGGACATCTTTCCGGTAGCAGAGACAGTCCCTTGTGACCTTTTGAACCGACCCTGAGAAGAAGTGCAGAACAAAAGCTCAACAACAAGTCCAACATGTCCACGCCAAGCGTCAGGACCTGGCCTATCCGAACTGTCCAAGTACAAATGGGCAGTGTGGTCCACCCAATGAGTGAACCACCACACCGAGCACCACATCACCTCAGTGGCGCATCTGGGTCCCAAGGAGATCCAGAACGCAGAAGGGCGGAAGAGAATAAAGGCCTTACCACCGAGGCCTTAGCAGCACACGGTGGAGACAGCTTCAGTCACCTCCACAGACGTGTGGCTGCTTCAGTATCAAGATCCAATTGTCCAGCTTCATGCTCAACTGCCATTGAAGGACCTGAGGAATATGAGAAGCTGAAGATGAAGATGGATGAGTACATCATGCATGAGGAGTACTATAAATCCATCCGTGGGGAAGATGGAGAGGAGCCCTTGGCTGTACATGGATCCAGACCACGTACAGATCTAGGGTCCTACGCACACTCTGGTCCTCCGTCCACAGCATCCCTGCCAAGACGACTACGACCTGAGTACCCAACCCCAAGGGCTCCCGAAGTGGGCCCTACACGAGTCGAAGAACATCATCCAAGGCCAACCTACGGTGCCCTGGATCAAACGGCCGAGCTGCTGGCCAAATTCCTGTCTGGATCAGAAGATCCAGATGTGACGGCCTTATCAGAGGCCATTAAGGCTAAACTGGGTATTGCAGAACCCTTACCCAAGCCTGAGTTCCTCTCTCTCTCTCCAGGGCTGAGTACCCTGGCCAAAGATCTCAAGAGATCGAGGGTCTCAAGGCTGTTGCCTAAGGTTACCTGCCC
Source organism: Eutreptiella sp. 'Long Island Sound 2002' (assembly GCA_964036045.1). Classification (NCBI taxonomy): domain Eukaryota; phylum Euglenozoa; class Euglenophyceae; order Eutreptiales; family Eutreptiaceae; genus Eutreptiella; species Eutreptiella sp. 'Long Island Sound 2002'. The sequence continues at coordinate 9,296,044 of OZ038389.1, read as the reverse complement.
CAGCCCCTTTCACCCCCGTGCCAGGACTGTGCCTATGGCGGATCTACAGGACGTGCCTGTCACAGAGAGTGAGAGAAGAGGGCTGTCAGCCCTGGCCCCTCTTGCCGGCGTGTCGCCTACAGGCCTAACTCCGGGGGGTGGGAAGACGGGCAGACCAATTGCCCAGGCGAACATCCAGCTGGAACTGCCGGAGTTCGACCCCAAAAATCTGCCTGAATGGGCAGAAGAATTTGCGGAGTTCCTTTTGTTGACTGGCCAATCCGATGTGGATGTGGCCACCAAATGTTCACTGCTAAAACGCTCTTGCAAAAAGAAAATTTTGCAAAAACAGGTCAAACAGATTGTGAAAACCTGTTCTACCTGGGCAGAGGTACTCCTGAGGTTAGAGAAAACATTTCCAGTCTATGAGACTGACCTCAGCGTACGCACACAGATCGAGGAGCTACCTATGCTCCCGGAGTTTCCATCCGCTGCGCGAATTTCTGAGTATGTGTGCGACTTGGAGTACTTATTTTCGAGGATGAATGTGGGCTCCTACGGAGCCACTGAGCCCCACCTGTGGCTCATGAGTAAGATCCCCCAGCGTACGTGGGATGATTGCCGCTCTACCTCTGAGAGGAAGAGCAGGACCCACTCGTATGATACACTGGTGGATCTCTTGATTGAGCTAGCTCTTGAGAGAGAGAACGACTCCCACATGGAGAAGTTCCTCAAGAAGCATTTGGGATGAGGTGGTACCCCTACCCCTGAACGCGGCGAAGGGAAGGGGCATAAAAATCCCACTAACACCAACCAGGGAGGCGGTAAAGGGAGGGGCAACCTACGTGCCATGAACGAGGTTCCAACTGATGCAGGCACACCCCCCCTGTTTTACTGCCGACCTGTCAATGACAAGGGGGGACCTTGTCATGCCTCTGACTGCGAACTCCGCAGTGGCTGTATGCTGCAGATGAAACGTCAGCAGCATACTAAAGATGGGAAAACTGTGACCCATCAGGACCACTTCAGGTGTACCATCACCTGTGGTTACTGTGGCAAACGTCGTCACTATGAGGGCGAATGCCACATCAAGAAACGCGAGAGTGACAAATTCAAGCGTCAGGAGGCGGAGCGCCAGAAGACCCCGACGCCCGCCAGAAATCCCCCGAATGGGGATAAAGGTAAAGGAGGTGGCAAGGGGGGTGGCAAAACTGGACCCCCTAACCCCCAGAGGCGCTCATCAGCGCCCGTTGCTACACCTACTCCTGCTGCCACACCCGCTCCTGCCGCAGGTGTCCCCCAGAAGCGCCCCCAAGGGGATAACGCTACCCCTGAGGGGAATAATTCTAAGAAGAGGCGCTTGGCCTGGATGGCCAAGTCCCTCATGGTTGCAACAGTGGGTGTGAAATTCCCTGATGAGGAATAGGGGGGCGGCTCCGAAGAGGAGGACTTGGTTTTCTGGATCCTCGTGAAAATCGGGGATCAGGTTTTTCGAGCAGTGCTTGATACCGGTGCAACACTTTCCATAGTGGCCCGGCGCCTGCTTAAAACTTTCAGGAAGACTAAGACTGTGGCCATAAGAGTAGGGGATGGGCGTACCATCCATTCCTTGGGGGGGGTCGATGTGACCATATGTCTGGGCGACGAAACCGTGACCCAACACTGCAGAGTGTTGGACACTGACGCCTTTGACATTGTCATTGGCACTGACTTTCTAAGAAGAAACCCCCAGGTTAAAATGCTGTCCCTACAGCGTCCTTACTCTTTGCACTGCGACTTTGGCCGTGGGCTATTCTCCGTTCCTTTGGAGCTGTCAGGACGAAAAGAGTCTGGGCTGCGCTACGCAGCCAAGACGAACTATCGTACTGAAAACTACCAACTGGCCCGTCATGTTCTGGAAAATGGACTGGCGGCCCTTCAGGTAAACCTGGATGAGATCCAGGTGGAATTGTTTGCGAGCCAACAACAGCACATCATGCAGTTGTACTGCTCGAAACAAATGAACAATGCTTTCCGTTTCTTCTGGAAAGCAATGGGCCTAGCGTATGCTAACCCTCCCTTCTCCCTGCTCGCGAAGGTTCTAACCAAGATCGCTTATGAGGGAGGAAGGGTTGTTATGTGCACCCCTGACTGGGGTTGCTCTGGTGAACATGCTTACTGGCGCCGTATGCTTGACCGAATGACCGTGGGAAGAGTGCAACTCCCCGACGGCCCCATCTATGTGCCTGAGGACTCAGACACAGCTATGCAGGCCCCTGAGTGGGCCAGTTTCCTGTCCATCATCGATGGATCTCTCAATCCTGTACCCCTGTGTGACCTGGACCAGGTGCTACTAAAAGAGGTCATGGCCGAAAATCGTGGCCTGACCCTTTATGATCTCAAAAATCGATCTCCTGAGCACCTATCTGCCACACTTACAGGGTGTGAGTCTCCTGATGACTATCTGGAACCTGCAGCTGTAAAAGAGGATGCTGACGACCAACTATCTGAGATCGCCAGCACTATTCCCTCTGTTGATCCCAGCTGTGTTGACCTAAAACATAGTGCTTTCCTGGCCCAGCTATTGCTAGAGGAGGTAGATCTAGAGTCAACCTCAGAACCCGCTTCCTCTGTTGGGAAACCAGTGCTACACATGCAGCCTGTGCACACAGATGAACCCGTGGCCCGGAGTACTGATGCTCTGGCACGGCCTGCTGCTAATAACATGCCATTGTCTGAGCATGACACTCAAGAACTCCGACGGCTGTTGTACCTGAAGGCCGAAGGTATTGAGCGCCAAGAGCGGCTGCAATACCTCAGACAGACCTGGAAATACTCCATCTGGTCTGAGGAGGACGATGAGTCCTATACGCTGCCTGATCCTGAGATACCTCTAGTGTATTCTCTACACTATGGGCAGCAATGTTCCCCTGAGTGGGACGACGGTACTGTACCTGCCGAAACTGCTGATCGGCATAAAAAGAAAGAACATGGAAAAAGCAACCTCCATGCTGAGGAGGATTTCCTTCAGAAAGTCGAGAGTCTTAACCTTGACCCCCGCCTGAAGAAACTGCTTATAACCTATGAGGAGGTGTTCGGCGCCTTGCCGCCTCCCCTATCTTGTAAAAAACTGGTCCAGATGGACCTGAAATTGAAACCAGAATTGGAAAAGACGCGAGTGAGGCGTCGTCCCTATCCCGCTCCACAGGAACAGGTTGAAGAAATCGAGCGCCAGATCCAAGAATGCATTGATGCTGGCCTCGTTGAAGAGTATAAACATGGGGACTATCCCCATCACTGCAGCCCCTGTTTCCTTGTTGCTAAACCAGGGTCGACTGCTCTACGTCTTGTTGTAGACTATGGTGAGGTCAACAAGAAGACCCAGAACCACTCAGGGAGTATTCCTAACATGGAAAACACCCTGGAGCGTATTGCCAAATGCAGGTATAAAACCAAAATGGACAAACGCTCTGGTTTCTGGCAGGTTGACCTAACCGCCGCAGCTCAGGAGCTGCTTGCCTTTATAACCCCTAAGGGTCGTGTCTTCAAGTGGAAGGTTATGCCTTTCGGGGTGGCTAACGCCCCAGCGCTCTTCCAGGAGCTTGTGAACAAAATTTTGTACATACTGAGGCGCAGGCCTCTAGTACAAGAGTTGATTTCTCGGGGTGCAGAAATGGAGGCTCACATCGACGACGTGAGTTTGGGTACTAATACCAAAGAGGACCATGTCCTACTCCTCCGTGAATTCTTCACTGTCTGTCAAGAAAACCATCTCCGAATCAAACTCGAAAAATGTGAGTTTATGAAAGAGGAGATGGAGTATTTGGGTTTCGACGTGGGGTATGGCTGGTGGAAACCAGCCGCGTCTAAGATGCAGCCCCTACAGGACATGCAGATTCGCGATGACCCTAAGAAGGGTCTACACGATGTGAGGAGTTTTGTGGGCGCCTGTAATTTCTATCGGCGTCACATCCACAATTTTACTTACTCCTCTGCACCCCTCACTGACCTAATCAAGAAAACTACTCCCTGGAGGTGGACCTCCAGAGAGGAAGAGTGTTTCCAGGAGTTGAAGAAGAAGATTGCCTCCTCCAACTGCCTGGGAGTGCCCCGCCCTGAGGGCGAGATAGTCCTGATCACTGATGCCAGTGATGTAGGGGGGGGAGGTACGATCTATCAATGGCAGGAGCTTAACCCCGCTGAACTAACCCACTGCCATTATCGTACTACTGGATTGAACCGTGATGGTTCGTTGAAACATGACTATCCTACCAGTGAGTGGCGACTGGTGCCACTGGGACACTGGAATTGGAAATGGAACCAAGCGCGTTCCAACTACAGCACCTATGACCAGGAACTCCTGGCGGGTATGTTGGTGCTATCGTCACAATCCCGACTCCTGGGGTCTAACCCTATTGTCTGGCTGTGTGACCAGGAGCCTGTGAAGTCTTTTCAGAAGGGCCCACCACCAGAAAAAGCGAAGCTAAAACGGTGGTGGACTTACCTGAGCCAGTTCAGGCTGACAGTGCATCATATCCCCGGGATTAAGAATGAACTGTCGGACTATATATCGCGCAACAACTTCGATGCGCTTATTGGTGAGAGCTCTGAGGCGCTCGCCAAAGAGGCTTTGCAGCGTATGGATGTCCAGCTTGACCTGTCCATGCGCACTGCTGGAATCCTGGAGGGATGGAGTCTAACCGACTATCAGTCAGAGTATGAAGAAATTCTCCAAACCCTCAGCACTGGTCTCGAACCCCGTGTCATTGACGGGCACCAGTGGTATAAAAACAATCAGTACCTCTTCTACGAGGACCGAATTGTTGTGCCTGAGGCACGACTAGATGGGTGCCTACAATGGTCCCATCTCAGTTCTGGTCACACTGGCGCTAATCGCTCAGTGGACTTCTTCCGTGAGTGTTTCTACTCTAGTCTAACCCTGACTGAACTGAGGTCGCGTATGCAGACCATTGTGGATGCTTGTGGCTGTCATGCCAGCAAGCAGAGCGACAGTAGGGATAGGGGCCTGATCTCCAGCTTACCCATACCCTATTGTGCTAACTCTCTTCTCTACGTCGATTACATCCACGGCCTACCACGCTTTGGCGGCTATGATAGTTGCCTCGTGGTCACCTGTGGTCTGTCCCGCTTCACCCGTGTGTTCCCTTGCAATAAGAAAATCACAGGTGAGCAGACTGTAAAAATGTTGGTCGAACAATGGTTCGAACCCTATGGAGCACCTAAACAGGTGCACTCTGATGAAGATGTACGCATCCGCAGTGACACTGGGTGGTACAAACGAGTGCTAAATGCCCTCAACGTGGAGGTAACCACAGGTGTGCCCTACACTCACACGTCTAACCCTCTCTGTGAGAGACAGAACCGTGTAGTGGAGCAAAACTTAAGAATCCTGATGAAACAGGAGCGCACCAAGGACTGGGTACGCCTAGTGCCCTGGGCAGTTCTGTCCATGAACTCACAGCGGAGCTCTTCTACGGGTTTCACCCCCCACGAACTGTTCCATGGAGGACGACCTGCTTGGTTCTTCAAAACCCCCTTCCCTGAGGACTTCAAGAGCCCCGTGGGAGATTGGCTGGAACACAAGCAGTCTCTGGCTAACCAGGCTGGTACTAACCTGAGGCACATTCGTGACCGTGAACAGAGCCGACGGAACCGCCTACGGCGACCTGCCAGCTTCAAGGTTGGTGACCTTGTTTTGGTACACCATTCACGCCTACCCTCCTGGCCACGTAACTGCCTACAGGACCCTTACTTTGGACCCTATCGTATCATCAGGATAGATGGATCCAGGATCCATGTCAGGTGCAGTCCACGTCTAGGTGGTGAACTGCTATGTGCTCCTAAGCAGTTGAGGCACTATCACTCCCCTGACGACTTGTCTTGGGATGAGTGGCGCCTCAGCGACAGTGAGATTGAACGTATAGACCTAGAGAACGCTGCCAGTCCAGAGGAGGCAGACGAACTCGAAGAGATGACTGCCGATGAGATGGCAGTCGATGGTTACTACGTGGTTGCAGGTATTGCTCGCCACGAGTATAAACAGGGCTGGAAATTCCTTACCCTGTGGGATGGCTATGGGTTGTCCGAGGCGACCTGGGAACCTATGTCAGCCTTCATACAACCAGATGGGAGTATCAACCCCATCTTCCGAACTTACCTCGTTGAGAACAACGAGGGGCAGCTCCTAACCCGTGCTGAGACTATGTCCCAGCGTAAGAAGCGAAACTAATTACCCTGTGTCAGTCTACTGACCCTGTCTGTGCCCTGCAGACCCATGCCTATGGTTTCCAGCGTGAGCCAGGTGGCCGCTTATCAAGATTGCAGCCACCCAGCGAGTGTTTGCCTTGTTGACCATGTGTTGCATGGGTACTGCCCTAATGTAATGACCTTGGTGAGCCAACGAAGAACGGTGGCTTTCTACACCAGGGGGGGATAACAAGCAAGGTGTTATGAGGCAAGGTGTGTCTTCCCTCCTTGGGGACAAGCGAGCCCACAGTTAGGACCTCTGACTGGTCCAGACCCATGGGGTTCTACCCTTCCTTACAGGGTTTACCATACCCCTAAGTATGCTACGTATGTCTGTATGTGTCTCACTTCACTCCCCAGCGTGGCTCCCGGAGACCGGGCTTCGCTGACGTCGGACCGAAGGTCCTAATCAGGTACTATTACCACTCCTATGGCGCCCAATTTCTGTGCTGGCGCCTATCCTTGGGGTTTGACGGCAAAAGCCCTACCTACTAAGAGGGGAGGGGTGGCCAAGTGTGCTGAGGGCATACAAAACGCCCATTTTTGCTACAGGCCAAAAGCTAACGCACTCCCCTGCCCACGAGGAAAAGCACGCGGGACAGGAGACACCACTACACTACACTCAATAACGCCAGCACTGGCCTTCGAAGGCAGGGTGCGCACTCATCACTTGCACTCCACCCCTGCCAGGCCTGCTGACCCTAACCCCTACACACGCTACTTGGGGTTGCTGTCCAGGAAGACTCAGGCCCTAGTGGCCCTCCTGTGAAAAGGACAAGAGAACACAGCGCTCCTAAGCAGCTGTGGCCTAACAGGGGACGCCACAACGCGTTTCCCCTGCTAGGGCTTGGAGGGAAGGGGTGCTCTCGTTGCGTGCACAGCGCAGATGTCGTTGAGGTCGAACTGCCCTCGCCAGTACTGGCTGAGGCACAGTGATTTGATTTGTGATCAGCGCCCCTGTTTTGCTGGGGCAGAAAAATGGTAGCCGCCGAAGGCAGCTGCTGCGTGCACCAATCACCCTTAACCACTCCCACCTGTACAAAAGAGGCAGATGAAGGGGCGTTTGCGACTGAGGAACCAAGCCACACTCCAGGTATTATACCCTTCTCAGTGTGACCTATAATACACTGTTCGCAAACACGTGAAAGTGCTGCCCTGGGTCGTTGTGGGTGCCGGAGGGCTCGGGGCCGGCAAGACCAGTGGGGCAGGCACGCGAGGAGTCTCCCTGGATGTTGTTATTGGGGGTAGAACCGGATACTCGGACACCAACAGAGGCGAGAGCAGCGACAACAGAAGCAAGGTCCATGCTGATTGTTATCCGGCAGAAAATCCCAGTCTATGAAGAAAATTGAGGGGAATTATTCTAAATACATCTGAGTGTCCAAAACTGTCTGAAAGAATTTAAATAATCCATTTATGTAAAAATGTTTGGCCGATCTGGCCCGCGAGCGCGCGTCAGCGGCAAATGGCGATTCCAGCTAAAATAGCGGAACGCGGCGGATTTACGGGAAATGGACCGCGGAATCAAATCCGGCATATCAGAAATATATAGGAAATATCCTGTGACTGAGCTGCGAGGCGGCAATTCCGCCGAAGCAAAGAAAATGACCAAAATGTAGCCAATCTGGGCAGAATGTCTGAAAATCTGAGCAGATGGGGCTAGCCGCACTTACACTCCCCCTCCAAAAACACACTGGGGTGTGTCGCTACGTCAACGAAGAACGTAGTGCGGGTAAGTCCCAGAAAAACATAGAAATGTAGCCTTGATGGGGCGAAATCTGCTTGATCTGACCTGATTTGGGCTGAATTGGCACTGAATCAGGCTGGATGAACCTGAAATGAGACAGAATGAGAAGTGACGAACAGTCCTCCGTGCAGTAAAACATTAGGTCAAGGGCTAAAAAGCATGTAAACGTATCAAGAATCAATACCAAACCATGCATTGGTTGAGAATGAGGTAGATTATTGGTAGATTGACTGGGGGGATCAAGAATTGGAGTGACATCTCAGCGCTCTGGCACAGTTTCGCTGTCGCGGGCACGCTACGGTGTCCTCGCCGAACTCTACATCGTGTTAATCCCGCTTTTCTCGTTCTGAAAAGTACAGCATGTGGCTCAGATTTGGCGCATCTGGCGGATGATCACAAGATTCAGCAAAATGAGAATGAATTTGGGCAGAGATGAAGGGGATTAAGCAATCACAGTGCGGTTAAACAAATACACATGTAGTCTACAGACCCTAAGTGAACCACCGAAGGTAGAGATGTTCTTCTGTTCACTTAGATCTAAACAGATCTTCAAGGAATGAGAGAAGATGACAAGGAAATCAATCTAAATTGTCCTAATGTCAGCAATTTCCCTAAGATGAAGGTGAAATGAAGCGGAATGTGTACAACTGAAACTACCAACACCTTTGTTTAGACTAAAGTTAATATATATTGTCGTTTATTCGGCTCAATTGTGCTTTCCGGCACGTTGGTTCGCGAGCATCAAACAGATTCTATCAAAATGTGGATCATGTGATGATGCATCATGATGGGACATGCTGGCCCTGGATCCTTGGCATGTAACGCGCCGAAGGTTCACTGAAGGCGCTTTACTGACAGTATATAACTGAGAGACACCGAATTTACAGTGGCGGCGGTGTCAATCGACTTGGACAAGGCCAATCTTTCGATGGAGTCCCACAAGACACTTGGATTCACCATTTTCGACAGTTTCAGGTCGGATTGAGCTCACATTGGCGTGTGCCAAAAATACAACGAAGCTTACGGACTTCAGAGATTGCTGTTAGAAGTCCCTAGAGCTCCTACATGAAGATTGTCTGAACAATTGACGTCTGGGTTTCGTACAACAGTGGCAGAATGATGGACAAACCTGAGAAATTCAAGGTAAATTTGAGGATCCTGGATCTGAATCTGGACTTTGGCGTTAGCATCACAGCAAATGAAGGTACGATCTGAGTTCCTGGCGTCGCATCTGGTGCAGCCAGTACTACAGGGGATACCTGTAGGGGTGAATGTCGCTGGCCAGCGTTTTGATTATGTACATTTGCTTCCATCTGCACGAGTAGCCAAATTCCAAAGATGCACAGACCAACAGAGACAAGATTACCCCGAATCTGCCTGAATTAAGCCTGAGTTTGGTTTTTTCTGAACACGGCAGCACACTCCGTCAGCGTATCTACACCTTGTCTGCCGAACGGAGACCAAAGAAAAGTTGATTGACGTCAAATTATCAAACATTCGCTGTTCTCCACATCATGACATAAACAGAAAGAATGAACAGTGGATTGAGCAGAATGTGGTAGGATGGCTTCCTTAATTCGGCCAAGCACGAATGCATGTGACCACCAACCTGTCTGGCCTGGCCCTCGTACGGCTTGGGCGCTGCAGATCAGCGGCCGAACTTGAAGCTTGGTCCTCATTTGGCTCCTGGGCTGGCCTGACCGCAGGAGGGGGGATCAACGGATCAGCCCTGGAATGTGGCTGCTGAGGGCCGTAAAAGGCTGGATCTCGATTCACCACAGGTCGTTTTCCGTCGCTCTCCACTTGTCTGTCTGGTTTCGACAAACAATCTGTCAGGAGTACTCCAATTTCGGGGTGCTTCTTGAGGAAGTCGATGAACCCCTTGGTGTATCCATGGACAAAAGATTGGGCTGGTTCCCAGTTGTTGTGACTGGAATCAAAGCCCCTCCACTCACACAGAAATTCCCATTCGCCCTTGGCGTCACGTCTTGCTTCAACAATCCTCTTGAGTTCGTACTTCCCCCCTTCGATGACCCGATCGGACAAGTGTTTTGCAGTCCAAAAAAGGGGTTTAACCCGGTCCTTGGGGGAGGGGATCTCTCTCTTGAGGCGATCGCCCGAAACGTCAATTTCCCGGTTGACATCCACACGAATCCTCCACCTGTTCTCACCAAGACGCGCTGTAACAGCGAATGGCCCCTCCCACAAGGGAAGAAGCTTATCATCTCCGTCCAGGGTGGTTTCGGATTTTCGAAGCCAAACTCGATCATCGACTTCAAAATTGTGGGGGTTTTTTCGACCTTGATTTTGAACCCAAAGCCAGTCAGCTTGATGCTTCTCGATTAATTTCGACACAGATTTATCTGCTCGTTGGACTTCGTCCAAAAACAGCGAAGCATCTTTACAGGGGCGAGGATTATTCAACGGCATGTTCCACCAACACTTCTTTCGTCCAAAGACAATTTCATTTGGAGAAAGGCCATGATACAAAGGCGTGTTGTGGTAACGGCGAAGCAATGCGAAGAGAACTTCCATCCAATGGAAATCCTTTTCACTCGCGAGCTCCTTACGAAGCATATTAATAATTGAGCGGCCGGCTCTTTCGCCAGGCAGCGCTCGATGCGAGTGGATTTCACATCGGAGGTGGTGGATTCCAAGGCGAGCACACAATTCTCTCCACCATTCGGAGGTGTACTCTTTGCCTGAATCCGTCACCACCTCGGATGGGACGTCCCAGCCTCCCATCCAGGTCTGCGCGCACCATTTGGCGGCAGCCTTGCCAGTCATCGACTCAATGTTGCAAGGCAACACTTGAATGTAGCCGGAATGACGGCACTGAATAAGGAGCACACCATTGACTTTTTTGTTAGTCCAATGGCACTCTTCGTCATCGAGCTCACCGAGATAGAAAAAATCACTGGTGACTCTGTTAAAGAGGCGCTCCGGAATAGGATGAGGCCTCAAATGGCCGTGCTTCTTCGCGCTGGGAGGCGTCGAGACAGCACATTGGGCGCATCCGGCGGCTACTTTCATGCAATGAGTATATAGCCGTGAGCCAAACAACCTATGTTTAATCATCGACCACAGTCGACGGCCATGTGCGTGGGAGGACTCCCATTTGTGCCACCAGTTTAACACTCGGGGGGCTAGGGCGTCTGGCACACACAATTTACCCTCCATCCACAGCTTCCCCCCATCCAACGAGTACTCAGCAAAAATCCCATCCTTGTGAGCATCTTTGGATTGGAGATTTCCAAAGACCTCTTTAAACATGGGATCCTGCAGGTAATCGGACGTCCAGTCACGGATTATCAGGGAATCTTTCGGCAGGGGTGGAGTTTTGGCCGGATCACGACGCTTAATGCCTTGGATCAACCGAAATCGACTTACTCGTCGGGTGTAGTCAAACCGTTTCACACTCCCTGAGGAGGGATCGGTGACTTTTTCCACGACTTTCAGCGTTTTGGTGCAGATCTCATGGGCATGCGCCGGATCTGAAATGGCCGTGATGTCGTGACACGGCAATGCGTGCTGTTTAACAGCGCACTGCATGCATGCACGTCGAATGAGTTTCTTTTCTTCCTGATCCCATTCGATGATTACATGGCGGTCCTGCTCCGTACCATGGATGTTGGTACTTTGCAGCCCCTCTGAGGCGGGGTAAGCCCATCGGCTCAGAGCATCCGCTACCGTGTTGTGTTTTCCAGGCAAATACGACACATGGAGGTCAAACAGAGAGAGAAATTCGTGCCATCTGGCCCGTCGACCAGCTGGGCTCGCGACAGTATCAATGTGTTCGGTGGCCCAATACTCCAGAGATCGATGATCCGTCAGGACCTCGACTCGATTGGTGCCAACCCACGATTGGTACTTTTTTAGAGCGCAAATTATGGCATACGTTTCTTGCTCACGCGGCGACCATTGCATTTGGCGTGGGGCTAGCTTCCGAGACCAAAATGCAAGACGGTAATGATCGCCGGTGGCCTCATCAACCTGTTCAAGGACAGCTCCGATCGCGTACCTAGAAGCGTCGGTTCTAATGTAGAAGGGTCGGTCAAATTGGGGCACATGCAACGTGGCGACTTCACAGAGGGCCGCCTTCAAGTGATGGAAGGCCTCCTCGCACTCGTCAGTCCACTTGACACGAACCTTTGAACCTGCCTTGCCCGCATCTCTCCCTACCTTCAATAATTCAGTGAGGGGGGCAGCAAATTTGGCATAATTCGGCACAAAAGTGTAATAAAAATTGCAACAACCCAGGAATCCTCTCAACTCCGTAATCGTCTCAGGGCGCTTCCACTTCTGAATAGCGACGAGCTTCCCTGGACTGGGTCGTCGGGTGCCATTCTCTAGGAGAGAGCCACAAAATTCGACTGATTTTAAAAATAATTTTCCCTTCTTTGGCCCACAAATCAGCTGATTAGCGTCAAGAATATCCAAAACTTGGTTCAGCTGCTTCTCATGTAGGGCCACCAGCTCGGCTTCGGTCAGTCCCTCCCCTTCCGTCGCGATGATTATGTCATCTATGTACACACTCACGAAGGCACGAAGCTCAGGATGGGTTGTGAACAGCACATCCTCCATCATTCTTTGAAAAAATGAGGGGGCGTTCTTCAGCCCCATAGGCATGACGGTCCATAGGACTGGGCCACATGGCGTGCACATACAGGTGAGAGGTCTGCTGTCCTTCCTCAACGGCATTTGGTGAAAGCCGTGACGGAGATCCAGCACAGAGAACAAACGACCTCTTGCCCTCTTAGCGATTTCCTCCTCAATGAGGGGCAGGGGGTGCGAATCCGCCTTGGTTTCGGCGTTGAGATTGCGAAAATCAACAACCATTCGCCAACCATCAATGATGTTCTGGTCTGCAGGCGGTGGCTTCGGGACTGTGAAGGGTGAACAGCACCATTCGCTGGTCATACAACCCTCAAGCCAACCAAATTCCCTGAGATTTCTCTCAATGATTTTTCTGAGGATCTCATGTTTATGTCCATGATTTTCATAAGGGCGCTGTTTTTTTGCCTTGTACCCTTCACGAAGCTCGATGAAGGCTTCACCGAACTGTCCACGGACAGGGGGGTCTTTGATCAACTTTCCTGAAAGGGTTGTGTCCTTCCGTTCCTCAAAAATCTTTTCTCTTGACTTGGAACACAATTCAGTGTCCACCTGATCGCCAGGAATTACTGTCGAAAAAACTTTGGCGACTTCTTCGGCTTTGGCAGGAAGAATCTTCTTACGGATGTCCCTAAACAGGTGCGTATCAACTGCCTCTTGAAGATAGGTGGGTCGTGTGTCGAAATCCCAGAGATTCTCTTCGTGATCCAGCTCCTCGAAAGGATCCATGAAAGCTTCCACAGGGGGTTTTTCATAAAAAACTCTGAATTTGCGGCGTGATTGGAGATTTTTCCTCGCCCGTGCACTGAAGATTCTTTTCGATGTCCACCGTATTGGGGAAGAGGGAGTCGAGGCGGATCCATTGGACGTTGAATCACCTTGGGTGTCTGACGGACAAAAATCAGAAAAAATAGATTCATCATCAGTACCACGCTCAACCTCAGATTCAGACCCAACACAGGAATCTGTACCAGAATCAGCAGAATTAGAGTCAGAAAGCTTTCCATCCACCAGGAATGCAAGCGAACTCCAGGACCGCTGTGGCAGGGGACCTGTGTCGTCCCTGGCATACAGCTTAATCTTCCTGGGAAGTTCGATGTAATCTACACAAATGTCTTGTAATTCCTGAAACCAAGGCTTGTCGTCCCGCAAGGGCACAACTAAAATTGCCTGGGTTTTATCTTGCTTGATTTTGTGGATGACCTGCTGGATTAAGTGAAACGGAGGATTAATCCACAACTTCTTGTCCCATTTGTGGGTCCAAGCGTCGCTGAAGTGCTTGTCAAAGCGCTTGTTCATACGGTTAGCAAAGGCATCATACTGTGGCCAAAAGGAATGATGTTCATGAAAGTATTCACAAATTGCATCGCGCCATTTGTCGACAACTCTGTAGGATGAAGAGTGCCAGCGCGAAGGGCGTCGTGGCTGGGAGTCCCTACGAAGACATTCTAACTCCTGGGAGTAATCGGCACTCCCATTCACCTCTGCAATGGTGACATCTTCACCAAATTTTGGTGTCACTTTTTGCTTCAAAAATTCTTCTGCACTTTTAAACCCTGCGTGCAAAAAACGAAATTCAGGACGCTCCAAGGGACCTGACTCCAGCAAAAAACAACGACGATGACCTACGGGCGCTACCCTGTTCTTGCGAAGCCAAGGATGGCCCAAATAAAGGTCATACTTTATGTCAGCACGATAGAAGTAGTCATCCTTAAGGACAACTTCTTCCACATTTTGCTCTTCCCAAAGGTCTTGAGCGACCAAATGAGTTGATATATAACAACCGCGTTGCCCACCTGCGAGAGAATGTCCAGAAACTCCCTCGAGGGTAACAGGATGAGGCGATTCAAACACACAGTCGTCGGGTAAGAACGAGTTGGATTGGAGATTTACCTCTGATCCATTGTCACACAAACAAGTGGCGAGATGGAAATTTCCCTTGCAATCAGAGACCCACAGCTTTGTGACAAACTGACGGGCCCTGTGCTTGGACTGTACACCAACCTCGTCCACTACAACAGAAGGATCCGCTGCCGGATCCAGGGGAGAGGAGACAAGCGACCCTACATCAAGTAATGGTCGATCAGGAATTTGGGGATCATGCCTGAAATCGCCTGGGGAGGGACGATTTTCGTGGCTCCCCTAGGCGTTCTGACCTCCAGCGGCTGCGTTAACATTGTGAACACAGCCTGATTCGTCGATCCACTCATCTTGGAACGGATCATCCGCTGGATTCAGGGCATTTTCGACATAATCTCGATCCGCATCGGACACCTGATCTGCACCTGAGACCTGATCCACACGATGATTTCCCTTTCCACGTCCACGGCCACGGCCGCCGGATGATGGGCCACCACCGTCGCCACGCCCTCTGCCCTTACCAGAGAAGGGGGTTCCTGAAGGATTTCCCTTACCCTTACCCTGTGATCCTGGAGCATTTCCTTTGTTTGTACCGGATTGAGGGGTCTGGCCTGGATTTCGATTTCCGCCTCCGGCGTTGCCATTAGGACTTGTCTGGCCGTTTGGCTGCCCACCGAAGCCGGATGGAGTCCGATTTCCTTTGCCTTGGGACCCGCCAGGGCCTCCAGTATTTTTGTTTCCACCGGAGGGGGTCGGATTACCCTTTCCCCCCTTGGCACCATGCACCTGTCTGTCATTCCTGTCTGAATTCTGCGAATTACTGACATTTTCACCAATCACCTTGTGATCGTAAGCAGACCATCGGTGATTAGCAGTGGAATGCGTCTTAGCTCGGTTCGTAGAACCTAAAAGAAGACAGATGCTACAATGATCCTGAACATTCCGGGTGTCATTCACCTTTTTGTTGCCCTTTTGGGCCCCATTTTGGGTGTTTTGCTGGGTATTCTTGTTTCCCCCAAGACCCTCATGGAAATTTTGATTGGCGGCGTCAGCGAGCCGCTCAACCTCTTCCCACAGTTCCTGCGGGGTGAACGAAAACACCCAGTTCCTGGCCTTCAGGCGATGGCCGTGGAAACTTACTCCCCTATTGAGGACTTGGACAAACAAGTCCCGATCCTCGTGTTCATTAAACTTGATTTTCCACGTGTTTTCAGTGAATTTCACCTTGGTAAACGACGTGGGGGAGCACTTTTGAAGTGCCTCCCTGACGGTAAACCTGTTTGCCGAGGCGTCGAAGCCATCGACTTCCGCCCACCAGGTCTTGACCTTTTCTTCGGACTGTTTATTCCGAAGGGTGGCGGCGGTTTCTGAGGGGATCTTGTCAAAAATCAGATTTTTCAGCTCGGCACTAGAAAATTTTTCGCCTGAATGTTCAGATTCTTCTACGAGATTCCAGAAGCGCTGTCTCTTGTCCTGCACTTCGTGTAAGATTAATCGCGAGAACGAAGGAAAATTCTTCAACATCTGGTGGTAATGGTCCTCAGGCAGCCGGGATTCACGTACCTCCAACTGTTCCCACACCTCATCAAAGGTAAGGGGGGAACTTGAATCCTCACGATCACTCCAGGTCCTGAGCCAAGTGTTGGCCGGCGCTCCCTCAAGGCAGTCCAAGAGGGCCATCAGGAACTGATCATCTTGAAGTTTTTGAGTCTTAACCCACAGTTTAAATTCCCGTTGGAACTGAGGCCAACGTCTGGGGTTCCCATTATACTTTGGTTGCTTGGCAACCTGACGAAGTCGCAATGATGTAGGATTAAGGAGTGAATCCAGCCCAACACCGGCCGTAATGGCGGACACCTTGGCGGCATCATTAGTCACACCAGCTCCGGCGAGGGTCTGGGCGAGCAACATCTGGGCTATTGCATTGGAATCAACAGCAGGAAGGGTAGTACGGGAGGCAGTTCGTTTGGCATTCTGAACCTCAGTCCTAGCCTTCGCCGATCTACTCTGAGATCGAGAGATTGTAACCCTTTCCTTTAGCTTAGTCCTGCTGATCCTTGCGTCGGTGGTCTTAGAGTCCACCGAAGGAGCAATCGAAAAAATTTCTGTCGCCTCCTCCGACGGTTCTGTTGTTTGTTCCACCGATGATGCGCCTTCAGACCTCATGTGAGTCTTGAAAAGATCTTTAATTCCCAGGGTCTGAATGATGAGTTGCATTTGATCTTTGAGCAATTGGAGCTCAGTATCTCGCTGTAATCTGCAAGAGCAGTCGGCAGGACAGTACATACCGTGTCCTGAAGGGCCTGAGCAGGCTGTCGGACCGCTAATCTCAGTGGTTCGCAGCCAGGAGTCCACTTGGGGAGCTCCTTCAGTCCTAATTTCCAGGCTTGCCTGCCTAGCTGCCTCTAAAATTCCTTCCTCAACCGCGGCGGCTAGATCGTCGCGGATGGAAACAGAGGGATGAGGGGCGGAGGGCCCGGCAACCGGTGCCTTGGTCTTCTCCTTCGGGAAAGGACTTGCCTCCCAGATCTGCACAAAAATGGCAAAAGATTCATCTTCTTGAGAACACCACCACATCCTGGTCTTAATTTCTTCTTGAAGGAGGAAAAAATATTCGAATAAAAAATCAGAGGCGATTCTTTCTTGTCCTATCAGCTTAGACGTGGCTAATAGACAAAGGGCCTCAAGCGCCTCAAGGTTACGGGTCACTTCGGAAGACAAATGGTTGTCCCATTGTGCCCATGAGGCTGGTCGATTATAGGTAGGTACCTCACCTGGACCACCCATCTCAATGTCGTCAATGTCGGCGTCGATGGTCTCAAAATGTGGACATTGGTAAGGAGTATTAGTACCTGCCAGGTCCGTAAGCTCCACCGGAGCGTTGCCATTAGCGTAGGCTGGGAGATTCCAGCTGCTTGATGGCCAATTTCGACTGGGATCTTGATTGTAATCTGGGCCTCCACAGCTGCTGATTTGTGCCCTTCTTGGGCAATTTGGGCTTGCGCAAGGCAGTCCTCTCAAGGCCTCGTTCGCACAGCACCACGGCAGCGTAATCGTTACGTCTCCGGAGGTGGCGGAGTCTACGGGGCCGTACTGGGGAGCTAGCTGTCGTTGGGACACCATAGGAACAACATTCAGGTAGCCTCTGCTACCATGAAAGTGCTGCCCTGGGTCGTTGTGGGTGCCGGAGGGCTCGGGGCCGGCAAGACCAGTGGGGCAGGCACGCGAGGAGTCTCCCTGGATGTTGTTATTGGGGGTAGAACCGGATACTCGGACACCAACAGAGGCGAGAGCAGCGACAACAGAAGCAAGGTCCATGCTGATTGTTATCCGGCAGAAAATCCCAGTCTATGAAGAAAATTGAGGGGAATTATTCTAAATACATCTGAGTGTCCAAAACTGTCTGAAAGAATTTAAATAATCCATTTATGTAAAAATGTTTGGCCGATCTGGCCCGCGAGCGCGCGTCAGCGGCAAATGGCGATTCCAGCTAAAATAGCGGAACGCGGCGGATTTACGGGAAATGGACCGCGGAATCAAATCCGGCATATCAGAAATATATAGGAAATATCCTGTGACTGAGCTGCGAGGCGGCAATTCCGCCGAAGCAAAGAAAATGACAAAAATGTAGCCAATCTGGGCAGAATGTCTGAAAATCTGAGCAGATGGGGCTAGCCGCACTTACAACACGCTGCAGATGCAGCTACCCCTGTCAAGCAAGCAAGCTTTAAGAAACTCCTCGGGTTCTCTTAAAGAACGTACCGAGGAGCCTCTGGGTAACCTAAACAAGGTTTACCGTGCGCAATTCGCGTGGCCTACCCTTTAATGCATCATGTGCACGCAGGGAAGGGAGGCTGAACAATTGACTCAACCAGGAGGTGAGCTCCTCCTGGGCTAACCTACCTTACTCACCATGCATCGTGTGAATGCCGCATTGAAACGAACACAAAACAAACCTAAGCGTTTTAAGCAACTCAACTTGAACGCCACGGCCGCACACGAACAAACGCTAACCTGTGAAGAAGTAAACAAGGGTGAATTAGGGGTACAGGTGAAGCGACACAGCGTGTGGATGCCTCGATTAGGCACATGCATCGCGAGCACAGCGCATATTCTAACCCTACGTGCGCGCTGCGCGCTCCATTCGCATCACATACCTTTCATTCCTGCTTTCACCTGTGCAGAGCACGAGAGATGAGCACCCGACCCCCCAACGAGCACAGCGTTGACAACCCTAACGTTTTGACGGAACAACCAACACGAACGCAATGCGTGAGTGTGAGGTGACACAGACATACCTGAGAGACGGGTTGTTGAACTGCTCGGTTGTGTAAGCTGAATTTGAATGCTTTACTCTGAAGTTTATAAAAGTTTTGATGCAACTGTGCAAAAATTTTCTTTAAAACTTTAAAAACTACGGCTCATACCTTCTTTTCCAAAAGCCGTTTTCGCTTGCGCAACCCTTTTCTTGGCGTCCGCTTCCTTTGCGCTTGTCTGCGACTTTAAGTTATGTGTAAAAATGACGATTTCCCGCGTGGTTTCGTCGATTTTCAACGATTTCACTTGCTATATCGCAACCCCTTCCGCAAAACCGCAGGAATCACTCCCTGCTGGTTCCATTTTCTATTTTTTCCAGCTCCTGGGGGGTGTGTCCTCCATTGGGAGTATTGCTCCGCCCTGGCCCTTGGTCAGGACGTATACTAAAACGCTGTTTATACAGCGATAGCCGTCCGCATTAGAGCGTTCGACTGTACCCTAGTGGGCAAGCACATTGGCTCTAGGGAGGGAGTCCTGGGTTCAATTCCCACTGCCCCCACACTTTTTCCAAAAGTTTTCGCCGCACGCCGGCGACTTTTGAGGAATGCCCCTTCGAAGGGACATCATTCACGGTACATTACACTGTTTTTCAAGGGTCCCTACAGTGTGATAGGCTTCTATGAAGTGATGAGAATGTTTTTGGTAAGTTTAATGCATTTTTTTGAGGTAATTTTGGGAATATTTGAGCCTTTTTCCTTGGTCCTACTAGCTTAGCTAACTAGTACTCCAGGGGGGAGTAAGAAAAAGTCACTGCCATGTCTTTCTTGGAGGGCTTGATCCAGGCTAAGCCCCCCTTAAAACCCTTTGTTGATGCTGAGACAAACTTAAGTGTTTTTATCTCTCTTTTGTTGCCTAAAGTACACTTTCTCAAAGTAACTAGGGTTGTGACCCTAGCCCCCCCCATGAAGTTCACCCCTACCACTCAACTGAGCGGAGGTACCTTCCTTCATGGAGGACATACCAAAATAAATCAGACATTACATGCTTGTAGGCCTTGGAGGTTAAGCCTAAATGGTCTCCCACCCCAAGACCCCTATACTCAATTGTTTCTACCACTTATTGTGGTCCTACTTTGTAACTGTTTCTGAATTCAGTTGCTTGGCCAAGTCATTTTCTGTGTGGTCCTGACATCTATGCCCCTCAGTCCTAACCAGCACCATTTCACCCAAAAGAGTGCACATGAAGTGCCTATTGCAACCTCTGAGGCTAGAGTCTGACCAATTTTCATATAAAACCTTTTGTATTATCCATTTGTGATTGAATCTATGTGCATATACCTGCTTTGTCTATCTGCAGCCCTTCTGTGTTACACTGGATTCCAAAACCAATCATTGATTCGATCCATATTCAGTCCTTGCTCTACTTGCTGCTTTGGTTTGGGGTTTTCAACTACAAAACCTGCAGGAATACATCAAAAGACCTAGGGCATAATTCAAGGACATCTTTCTCACGGTGATACGGTGTCCATCCACGGATAGAATCTTGTACGGCCCGAAGTATGGGTCATCGCTGGTAGAGCGTGGCCAGGCGGGTAGTCGACTGTGGTGCACCAGCACCCAGTCCCCCTCTTGGTAGGTGGCCGGTACTCGGTGCTTGTTCTTCTTGTTCCACTGACGCTCCCTCACTCTCTGGAGCATAGCCTTGGCCTTGTCCACCTTCGCTTGTTGCTCTTGGACCCATTCACCCACAGAAGACTGGGTGTCCTCTGGATAGGGGGCATGTAGGAACCATGCCGGGCGCCCTAGGAAAAGCTCATGGGGCGAGTAGCCAGTAGCTGAACTCTCTTGGGAGTTCATCATCAAGGATATGACGGGGAGTAGTCTCACCCAGTCTCTGGTGCGTTCAGTTTTGCACCATTTCCGTACATTCTCCTTCAGGACACGGATCTGTCGCTCACATAGGGGGTTGCTCGTGTGCGAGTAGGGAATCCCCGTAGACACCTGGACATTGAGGGATCTCAGGACCCTCTTGTACCAACCGGTATCTGAGCGTACTCGTACGTCCTCATCGGAGTTGATCTCCTTGGGCGCCCCATAGACACAAAACCACTCCTCCAGGAGTATCTTGATAGTCTCCTCCCCGGTAATGTGCCTGGTACATGGGAATAAGGTTTGGAATCGATTTTGGCGATTAATCGATTAATCGATTAATCGCCAATTATCGGCCATCCAAAAAAATTAATTGTAATCGATCGATTATTTTGCTATCCGCCTTGAAATCGAATCGATTATTTTGCGTCGCAGCGGCGCCGCACAGGGGAGTGTAATGGAATTGGCAGAGCAGAGTGCAGAATGCGCTAATTTCAGAATCAGATCTGTAATTTCAGAATTAGATCTCAAAGCGGATTGCAGGTGTATACCTGAAATACCTGCAACAGTCTCATTACAGTTCAGAAAATTGCGCTGAACAAGGAGTTGGATCTGAGCGTACGGTACGATCAGAAAAGGCTTATGAAGAGCAGCGAGGCTACGAGTGGCAGCTCGCCGGTGTTTCCTGTTGCTTTCTCGAGTGAGGGCAAAGACGCCGCAGAGCGGTTAAGGGAGTTCCAGAACGAACTATATCGCTTGGAGCTGGAGGAGCGCTTGGGACGACGTGATGTTGAGTCTGCACAAGACGCGCAGTATGTTCACTTGCTCGAAGGAGCTGTGCATGCCTCTTTTGCAGCTGACCACCGCGAGCAGCGCTTTCGAAGCTTGGAACGACGCATGGAGCAGCTCTGTGGCCGTGTGCAGCATTTGGAGAGCGGCGCCAGTGTGCAGGGCAAAAGGATTCCACATGAGGATGCTGCTGGTACCAATGCGCGACGCCAGCAGGCAGTGCGCAACAGTGCGGCGCGCCGTAACGTGCAAAAGCCCACTGCTGCGCAGAAACAGCGGCTCAGCTCTTCGCCAAGCTCGCCAAGCTCATCAGCTACGCCGGAGCGCACAAACACGCGCGGCAAACGAGGTGGTCGCCAAGTGCGGCACCAGCGTGCTGTGCGAGCGCTTTTGGAGGTCTTGCAAGCAGGATGAAAGGCCTCAGCGCTGTTGTGCTGTGCGGCAAGCGAGATGCTCACCAAGTGCGACAGCAGCGTGCTGTGCGAGCGCTAGTGGAGGTCTTGCAAGCAGGATGAAAGGCCTCAGCGCTGTTGTGCTGTGCGGCAAGCGAGATGCTCACCAAGTGCGACAGCAGCGTGCTGTGTGAGCGCTGTTGGAGGTCCTGCAGCCTGAGTGCGACGACCTCAGCGCTATCGTGCTGCGAGTCTCTTCTGAGGCTCAGTGGGCGAGTGTGGCGCTACTGAGCGCCGTAAGGAAGCTTCTATAAGCCTGGTGTTTCAATTGCGCCATAGCAAGGCTCCGGGGCGCAGATTCACTTCAGATTTAGCCTGAATGTAAAAATTGACTTTCTGTTTAACGTCGCTTTTGACAGTTCAGGCGACACCAAGCGCTTTCACTTGTAGCGCCAACATATGAGCTTGCTTCTTTTTTTGTTCATATTGTGAGAGCACAGGGTGCTGACCCCCAGGCTGCTTGGTATTGGCCGAGCACTTGGGAAGTCCCTGTTTGGCAGCATACGCACCAGCTGAATAGAGCACACAAGGAGCACAGCAGACATTTTCTGTCTTTTTTGTGCTGAGCCGTGGACCTTGGCTTGTTTGTTGTTGGGGAAACCTAAACAAGCAGGAGGGTGAGTGAGTAAAACTGTGCACGGTTTTCATCTGGGTTTTCCCCTAGGAAAAACATTGGGCACTGTTTGAAAGCACCAGGCCTGTGGCCACTCAAGGCCTTATTTGGTGAAGCTTCATTTTAGTATTAAAGCTAAATCAAACCACAGTGGAATAACACAACAACTCAAAAGCGCAAGAGTGAAATCAAAGAGATACAAAAATTGATGGAAAATCAAACAAATAATTGGCAATTAATTGGTTATTTTGGGCAAAATAATCGGATTGAATCGGTTATTTTTAGGAAAATAATCGGAAAACCCGATTATTTTTGGTAAAACAATCATTTAAAACTGGTTATTTTTGGTGCAAACCTATTCCGAACCTTACATGGGAACACCCTGGTAAACCTGGTCAACCCACAGGTCACCACGAGGGCAAAGTCATAGCCCCCGAACTTCGGCATCTCCGTGTAGTCCACGTATAGAACACTGTTAGCACAGTGAGGGATGGGCAGGGTCGAGTAGAGACCTCTGTCCCTGACATCCCCTGGTTTGCAGGACCTGCACGGGCACTTGTCCACGATAGGCTGGAGGGTTTTCCGCAGTTGGTCGTCCGTCCACGTAGTGTGGAACCACTGCTTGAACAGCCTCAGGGTACGGTCAGCACCCACATGACCGCTGGACTCATGGGTCCACTTCAGCAGCGCTGGGACTCTGTCACTAGGCACCACCATGCGGTCCTCGTGCCAGAGGTAGCTCTTGTCCCTCTTCCACTGATCTTGGTTGACCAGGAGGGGTTCAAGGCGTTTGTCCAGGCGCTTGTAGATATCCCCAAACTCCTTCAGGTACTCCGATTGTTGGAGTCCATCCGGGGGGCGTATCATCGTCATGTTGAGGTCCAAGTGGACGTCCATACGGCTGAACGCCTCCTTAGCCAGCGCTTCAGACCGGGCACCAATCAGGGCGTCGAAGTTGTTGCGGCTGATGTAGTCGGCACACTCGTTCTTCACTCCCTGGATATGGTGTACCGTCAGCCGTAGTTGACTGAGGTAGGTCCACCAGCGCCGTAGCTTGGCCTTCTCAGGTGGGGGGCCCTTCTGGAAACTGCGGACCGGTTCTTGGTCGCACAGCCAGACCACAGGGTTACTCCCCAACAGTCGTGCTTGTGAGGATAGCACCAGCATACCCGCGAGCAATTCCTGCTCATAGGTGGAGTAGTTCCCCCTGGCCTGGTTCCACTTCCAGTTCCAGTGGCCCAGAGGTACTAGGACCCACTTGTCGTCAGGGTAGGTGTGCTTGAGGGTTCCATCTCGGTTGAGACCTTCCGTCCCCCGTTGGGAAATGGCCGAGTCGAACTCCTCCTTCTCTAGTGCTTGCCATTGGAACAACGTTCCACCACCGCCCACATTGCTGGCGTCGGTGACCAGGATAATCTCCCCTTGTGCCCTAGGCACGCCCAAGCACTTAGCGTTGGCCATCTTGTCTTTGAGCTCGTCAAACGCTTGTTGCTCTTGTGGGCCCCAGCGCCAAGTAGTACTCTTCTTGATCAAGTCCGTCAGAATGGTACTGGTGTAGGTGAAGTTTTTGATAAGGCGGCGATAGAAGTTGCACGCCCCAATGAAACTGCGTACATCATGAAGTCCTTTCTTGTGGTCTTCGTGTCGTACCTTAGCATCCATCAGGGGTTTGGCCTTAGAGGCCGCTGGGGTCCACCACCCATAGCCAACGTCAAACCCCAGGTACTGCATGGTCTCCTGCATGAACTCACACTTCTCCAGCTTGAGTCGTGTGTGGTTCTCCTGGCAGACCGCAAAGAACTCACCCAAGAGGATTAGGTGGTCCTCCTGGGTATTGGTCCCGAGGCATACATCGTCGATGTGAGCTTCCATCTGGGCCCCACGGGATATAAGTTCCTGAACCTTAGGTCTCCTTCGCAGGATGGACAAGATCTTGTTCATCAGCTCTTGGAATAGAGCGGGTGCGTTGGCCACGCCAAATGGCATGACCTTCCACTTGAACACCCTCCCCTGAGGGGTGATGAAGGCCAGTAGTTCCTGAGCGTTGGGCGTCAGGTCCACTTGCCAGAATCCGCTCCTCTTGTCCATCTTGGTCTTGTAGCGACAGGAGGCTATCTTCTCAAGGGTAGACTCCATATTAGGAATGGACCCTGAGCCGTTCAGCGTTTTCTTGTTCAGCTCTCCGTAGTCCACTACCAGCCGTTTGGCTGTAGACCCAGGTTTAGCCACCAGGAAACAGGGGCTGCAGTGTAGGGGGTAGTCCCCATCCTTGTACTCCAGGACTAGGCCAGCGTCGATACATTCTTGTATCTGTCGCTCAATCTCGTCAACCTGCTCTTTAGGAGCTGGATAGGGTCTCCTCCGGATCTTGTGACCCACGAACTCGGGTTTCAGCTTGAGGTCCATCTGTACCAGCTTGTTGCATGAGACTGGAGGGGGTAGTTCTCCGAACACCTCCAGATAGGTCCTTATGAGCTTCTGCACCCACGGGTCCAATAGCTTGATCTTGTCCTCCATGTCCTCGTCAGAGTATAAGTTGCTTGCCCCCTGCGTAATAGACATCGGGAGGTGATCCTCCACCGACTCTTCGCCCTTGGTAGTGTCCTTCAACCCTTGGTAGGCATATAGAAGGTCTTGTTCAACCATCTCCGGTGGACGATGGCAACATAGGCACGCTCGAGGGGGTTCACATACACATTCCTCCGAGGAGTCGTCCTCCTCTGGGGTCCTCACATGGGCGCCGCACACGCTCTTCATGAGCTTAAGATCTACCTCCCTTTGCCAGGTGGTGATCTTCTGTTCCAGGTCCTCCTTCAATTGGGATAGATCTCCCATACGTCCTTGCTTCAGTGGCCATGAGCTGCTGGTAGGCTTAGCGTAGCATAGCTTTTTCGCCACCAACTTCCTCTTGGAGTCCACATACTCCCTTAGCCTGGATCGAGGGTCCAGCTCTTCGTCCACGGGGTCTTCCACCCTCATGGAGAGCAGGGGTTTTAGTGGGGCTACGTACTCGGCGTTCTCCACTTCCTCCACACAGGTCTGCACGAAGAAGGCGTCGTGCTCAGTTTCGTCATCTGAGTGGATAGAGCTAGATAGCTCAGATAGTCCACACTCAGAGACTCCATCAGGAACAGGTACATGGCAGGGAGAGTTGGGGGCGTTGGTGTCAGTCACGACGTACTCTTCTCCTCCGGGTATAGTCTCAACAGTATCTTGAGGTCGTAGGCGATCCTTCAAGTCACCCAAGGCGAGTCCATCGTTTTCTCGTTGTATAGCCTGGACCAGAGTCGGGTCCAGATCCTCCCAGGGGATGGAGGTAAGACCTCCGTCCACCACGCTGAACATACTCCCCCATCCGGGTTTTCCAATAGGCGTCTTACGCCCCAGAGTCACGTAGATGGCGTTATCAGGTAAACGAACAGAGCTGATAGTCAGCCTGTCCAGGAGGTTTCGCCAGTACTCGTTGCCCCCATGGGCTCCCCAATCGGGGGAACACAGGACCATAGGGGAACGTTCCAAGGCCACCTTGGTCAGCACCTTCCCCAGTTCACTGAACCTGGGGTTCCCGTAGGCCATCCCGAAAGAGGGCCAGTAAAATTTGTAGCTGCAGTTCTTCCCCTTGCTGCAGTAAAGGTCCAGTACATGCTGCTTGTCGCTGGCGAACAACTCCACACTCAGGTCTTCTCTAGAGTAACCCAACTCCTTCAGACCTTGGTCTAGGACTTCCCCCAATAGTTGATAGTCCTCAGTTTTGGAGGCCGCCATCATGTTCGAGGGCTCCTCCTTCGATAGCCTCAGGTAACTCGAGGTATGTTCCGACTGCTCCAGTGGCACAGACTCTCTGCCACTGCCGTGGTCCACGTAGAGGAGGTAGGGCGCTTGCAGCGTCAGGGATTGTATCTGGGAGTGCTGCACGAAGAAGTCAGTCCCCAGTACAAAGTCGAAGGCCTCAGTGTCCATCACATAGAACCGATGGGCGATAGTCCGGGAGCCCATAGGTACCTCCACTTCACAGTCCCCGCAGCTGTGCACCACATGTCCATCCCCCATTCGTATAGCCGCGGTGGTCATGGTGTTCTTCAGGCTCCCACAAGGTAAAATTTTCTTTGGCCACTATAGATATGGTGGCGCCAGTATCCAATACCCCCAGGGATGCACGTCCCCCTAGTCGGATACGTACCCAAAACACCAGGTCTTGGGTGCCACCGGAGCGTCCCCGTCACAACTCCGCGGGACAGGTCACCTCGAACCCCTTGTTCCGCAATTTGCGGGCCATCCTCATGAAACGGCTCCACCTTCATGCTCACGCTTGGCTCCTTGTTCTTGCTGGGCCTGCGTTTGTGAGCGTGTGGTAGGACCAGACTGCCCTCCAGAGGGCTCGGAGTTCCCCCCTGGATTAGGGTTGGGGTTGCCTCCCTTCTTGTCCTTGTTCTTGTTGTCCTTGTCTGGCTGGCGGTTAGCGCCTCCTCCTCGTCCACCTTGACTCTTGTCTTGCCCTTGTCCACGTCCCTTCGACTTGCCCTTGCGGAGTCGTTGCCTTTGCCTTTGCCTCCACCTTTGCCTGAGCCTTTGCCAGGATCTTCACCCTTAAGCTTCGCCGATAGGCGTTGCTTATGGTAGCACTCATCCTCGTAGTGCTTCCTCTTCCCACAGAAGGCACACGTGATGGTGCACCTGTAATGATCCGGCAGCTTCGCTTTGGCGCCGGTGTTCTTCTCCTGCTGCTTCCCCTGGACTACGAAGCAATCTCGCTGCTCGCAGTCAGGGGCGTGCTGCAGGTGGCCCTGCTCGTCTCTGGCATCACACCAGAATAGCTCCTTGACGTTCTCCATGATACGGGTGTGGGCCTTTTTTGGGGTAGTCCCCTGCCCAGATCTGGACCCTTGGTACCCTTTGCCGTGGCCTCCAGACCCTCCTCCTCCAGGACGGTAGTTGTTCAGGTGCTGGTCGCTCTCCTTCTCCAGCGCCAGCTCCAGGAGTAGCACGCATAGATCCTCGTAGCGGAGGGATCTAGCCTTGCGCTCTGCCGTCGAACGGCACTCGTCCCACAGCTCTCTAGGGAGCTTAGCCACCAACCAGAACAGCAGGTCGTCGCTGCTGTAGGAACCGGGCGTCAATCGTCCAGATCAGTGATCCAGGTCAGCCAACAGCTCAGAGACCCTGCCAGGTTTGGGGTTGTTGGGCAGCACGGGCAGGTTCTGGATCTCGGCCCTGATGGAGAGGTCGGTTTCGTAGGTCGGATACTGCCTCTCCAAGGCAACCAACACATCGGCAAAGGTGGCGAAGTTAGTCACAATCTGCCTGACCTGGTTCTCCAGGTACTTGGTCTTGCAGCACTGCAGGAGCAGATCGCACTTGACCCGTCCACTAGCGTGGGTTTGGCCGGTCAATCGGAGAAACCGGCCAAAATTCTCAGAGAACTCGCTGAGGTCCTTGCCTGTGAACTCAGGCAGGTTCACCACGATCTTGGAGGTGGCAATAGCCTTCGCCTCCTGAGACCTGCGTCCCTCAGGGCGTCGGGTCTTCCTCTTCTTCTTCTTCTTCTTCCCACTTGGGTTCTCGGGGTCCTCCGGGTCATCGTCCTCCGAGGGCGAAGCAGAAGTCATAGACGGCGGCTCATCATCGGAGGGGTCTCCGCCTAGATCACTAGAGCCATAAGGCTCCACGTCCACCATTGCCCTCAAGGCTGTCAGCCCCAGCCGGTCCATCTCTGCTCTCGTAGAGTTCGTCACGTGGCTGTAGGGCGGCTGGGCCGTTCTCGGTACGAAAGGACTTCTCGGTATTGCTGCAGGGGTCGGTGTCGGTCGGCTCCTCAAGCTCCCCAGGGTGTTTCTCAGCCCTGCCACCAGGTGGTTGGCCTGTACTCGATGGGGTGACACTCCCACCGTGGTAGGTGACGCTTTGGGCGGTATCATCAGGGGCTACAGTTTCTCTCGAATCTCTTGAGTGAGGTCGCCCACAATTTTGGAGGTGGCTCCTCGGAGCACCTCATTGATCTCCGACCGCGTCAGGGACCTGTTGGAGGATCTCCCCGATCCTCTACTCCTGCCTCCAAGAGACTCAGGTCCTCTCCTCAACCCACTCAAGGTTGCATACCCAGGTGCATACCCAGGAACATCCACATAGGTTCCCGTAGCGGGTAGAGGATGGTGATAGTCAGCCGCATACCATCGCGGCGCAGAACTGGAGGCCACCGGCTCACTGGCAGTAGTTGCCTCAGGGAACGCAGTGGTTGGTGGGCCCATACCATAGGCGGGGTAGGTAGGCATACCAGTAAAGCCTGTGCCCTCTGCCATAGGCGGGTTGGTTATGGGTGTGGATGTTGCAGCGGCTGGGTCTGGAATTGGGAGTGTGGTGGTTATAGGAGAGGGTGATGCGTGGAGGCCAGAAGCGCTTGGTGCGCCTTCGAAGGTAGGCTCATTCGTCAGGTCTTGCCCTTGGTCTTCTCCTTCGTCTGCTATGCCTTCTCCAGCATCCTTCTCGCTCTCTCTCTTCCTCTTCACAGGATGAGTGACCACCTCCTCGACTGAGAGGGCCCTGAAGGCCGACTGCAGTCCTTCCAACGAGTCCTCCGCCACGTCCACTGGCCCATGTAAGGGCTCCGAAGGTACAGCGCTGGGTCCAGGTCCAGGTTCACCAGGTGCTGGCCTTGCTGGTGCCTCAGGCGCTGTCTTCACGTCGGTGTCCTCCTTCTTTGTATCCATCTTCGTTCGCCCTTCTGCTTATATGTGACTGATCTCGGCGCACTGGTTGCAGGGAACGGGG
The DNA here is from genome assembly GCA_964036045.1 of Eutreptiella sp. 'Long Island Sound 2002'. NCBI lineage: Eukaryota > Euglenozoa > Euglenophyceae > Eutreptiales > Eutreptiaceae > Eutreptiella > Eutreptiella sp. 'Long Island Sound 2002'. The sequence continues at coordinate 9,266,854 of OZ038389.1, read as the reverse complement.
TTGCTGCCGGTACGCAGAGACAGTCTGCCTCTTGCTACCAGAAAGTTTTATAGTGCTTTCAACACTGTGTTTGTGCCTCTCCTGCTGCTTGCTGCTGGTGTAGGGTTTCCTGCTGCTTGTTTTTGAAGATGAAAATGTTTTAGTTGCTGAAATACAATCAATCCAGGATAGCCCAAGCCAGAGATAAGCAAGTAGAAGAGAATCAGGATCAAAGCATGAAGGGCTGCAGTGTAAACAGTGAAAGATGAAAGAGTATTCACAAAAACTGCAACTCAAGGCACATCTGATTGCATATTCACAAAGATAGCTGAAATGTTTTGGAAAAAGAGTTGGAAAACTGCCCCATGGTCACTCAATCTCCATAGTGCCATCTCAGGAGATGTGCACTCTTTGTTTTGGGTCCCATATGTGCTGAGGTGGCAGGGCATGTGGCGATGAGGTCACTGCCATGTCACATGGGATCTTCCTACTTAGCTAGGCTGACCGGGAATTGAACCCAGGACCTCTCAAAAAGAGGTGCCCAGCCCCCTAGGGTGCATACCACTAGGACAGCTAAGAATTCATGAGAAAACATAGATAGATTCATAGGCTCTGCTCTGGATATGTCAGTTCTCAGTCAACTCAGGAAAAGATGTATTGCCTCACAATGATAGGGGATTAAGGGGTCCACTCCATATCCTGATTTAGTGTTTGGTTCCATAGGTCAAAATGTGTTATCACCACTTTTGGTTGGGCCAATACTAAGATAGAAATGCCTGTGTGCTCAGTGCATCTCTAATACAACTAGAGTATGCCTCAAAGCATTGGAAAAGCACTTTTTCTTACTTGCCCCGACCCGCAACAAAAACAGGCCCCCATGGGGGGCAGAATTGAACGAAGCTCCAAGTAACATTATCTCTTACCTGAGCCGGTGAACCGAACATGAAAGGACTAGAGGGCACCCAGGCAGAGTAAGCATGGTGAGACAAAGTAGACCCTGGTGTTCAAGAGAAGGCACGAACTCTATATAATCCTTGATGCGGGCCAAAACAATCAACCCTGCACCGTGGGTGTTGCCTGGCCCCAGGTGGAAGCTGCTTCGGGCGGACTGAGGTCCGTGATTGAACGGGAGGGGAAGGTCGATGTCAGAATTGACTTCTGTGAGAAATATCACGTCAAAACCCTCCGATAACAACCTAAAATTTTGAGAAGAAATAGACAAGAGGTTTTTCTTCTGAATGCTAAGCGCAGCAAATCCAAGGTTGGGCACAGAGGGCGGGGGCTGAACAACGCGCCTCTTCAATCGAGGTGCTCGCGGGCACAGCGGCATGCCGTTCTTGTCCGTGTGCAACGCCTAAGGAGGTGGAGGTGCAGGTTCTCTCCTGCCAAACAGCCTGGAAGCTACGTCGGGAAGGACTCTCCGTGAGCAGAGCAGGGCGTATTTATTCATTTGGTGTCAATGCCCTTCCTCCGTGACTTTCTACCCCCACCCTCCGTTGCTTTGAACCGCGACCTTTAGCCGGTTCCTGCCTGGATAAAGAACGAGGCCGATTGCTTTTGGAGGGGGAAGAGAAAGATTGGGGGATTAGCAAGTCCTTTTCCTGGACCACGGAAGCACCTGCCCAGCACTTCTCCGAAGGTAGCGGGGAAATGGAACGGAACACAAGACTGTAATGGGTGGACGGTAGAACTTCAACGCCCTCAACGGTATCCAAGGACCAGGCCACAATGATGTGAAAAAGGTCTCTCCCAGTCCTTGACATCACCACTAAAGACCTACGATGGAGGCGGATGTTTCCACCATTGATAAAAAATCCATTGCGGCAGTTGTCTCCGTACTCCATAGGTGCCATAGCTAAGCAAGGAGAGAATATAGACGGGTCCTTCAAATAAGCCAGAGTCTTTGTAAAGTCCCACTCCTTCACCCTTGTAGTAGCGCAAGGCCTGCAAAGCCACATCGATTGCAAGGCAACGCTCCGGAAAGGCCCCGGCTGCCCCTTGATCTTAAGAAGCAGGGAGACGAATTCGTTGGGAAAAGGCAGGGCTTGCTGAAGGGAGCGAGTTCCACCAATGTAATGAAACCCATACCACTTCTCGCTCCGGTGGGCCCCTTGGCGCCACCCAACCGCTTCGAGCATGTCTAGTAAAAGCTGTTCCTCTTCTGGTGTGACAAAGCTGTCCAAGCAATGAAGCTCGCGTTCAGAGGAGGGATCCGGTAAAGGGACTGCGTAAGAAGAGGTTGAAACGATGTGTTTGGACGGCGGGGATCACTGGGCGCGTCTGAAGACGGTCGATCCGCTGCATCTGCAGAGGGTGCGTCGGCGGATGCCACTGGAGCATCCGATTCAAGTACGGGGTCCAGAATAGCGTCATTAACGGGGGGCTCCGGTTACATGTCCGTGTCTTCTAACATGCCAACCCACTCTTCCGTGCATGCCACCTTGTCCATTAGAGACTCGCCATGTAACAGGGCCAGAGCCCTAGCCCCTTGGGTTCTCCTGGTCTTGGTGTTTGGGGACCATTTCCGTTGATCTCCGCCTGCTGTTTCCGAAAAACCTTGCTGATTTTGGAAAAGCCTTGCTGATTTTGTCCAAAAATCCTGCAAGCAACACCTGAACCCCGTCAGTGGCATGCACGCTCAACACGTTTCATGTCGTCTTTTGCATCCTTCTGTCGGAGGTTCATCCATACCCATTGTACGAAAGATTCATAGACCCTTGCCGGGCCTCACCACTGGCGCATACCTGCAGACACGTAACATACAAAGAACAGGGCATGCACCTGGCCCTTTCGTGCACGATCTACTCTACAATATTCGAGCATCGTCTTTATAAATGCGGGCATTCGCAATAATTATAACTACAGCGTTCAAAAGGCCTTTTATACTATAAATCCGTGAATTTCCTAAACTCTGTAGTCAATGCTGACGGTCACATCGCTGATCTGGCGACCGCGTCTCGCGCTTTGTAGCGCGCTCCGTCTCCAAGCGCTCCAGCGCTCCAGCGCGCTCTGTCGCAAACAATAATAAAATACAAAATATGCAAAAGCATATATAAAAAGTAGACAGAAAAAATAGAAATATTAAACACGGCGCTGACCATTACGAGGTCTCTGCCGAAGACGGTCGTGGGGCAGCCGGACCGGCTTCACCCCCCTTCTGAGAAGTGAACCGACGGTTTCGGAACCGGCCGTTCACGCACATCCACTCCATCTTCTCTTGTCTTCACCGTACCTTCGAGTGCAACTGCCACTTACGACCCTCGCGGCATGCAACTCTAGCACGGATGGTCACGGATGGTGTAGGCCGCTCATACGTCGCTTCTACGTCGCTTCGGCAGCCGGCACGCTTGGACGCCCCTTCCTCACGTCGGAGTACTCGCTCCCCAGGTTTGACGAAATCCCTGTGGCGTGGGACGTTGTGCTTGGTCTGTATGGCTTCCGAAGACTTTGCTGGCGACGGCTGTCTTCTACCAATGCTTCCTCAACGGACACTTCGTTGGCTGTGAAGTGGGCAGGCACATGTGGTACAGATCCGGACCACATATTTTGCAGTGACCCGCTGCATCACGAGTATGCCGCTGATCCTCTGGGATCTCAGGCATTTGAACAATAGGTGCCCACAGCGGCACCGTCATGGATAGTCGTTGCATGGCGTATGCTGCATCGTCAACGGACTCCGAGCTCGTTGATCCTGCTTCACTCGCCGCGCGAAACTCCATGGACTCCCTTGGACTGGTTTCGAAGAGCTCCTGCAGCGTTGCTTCATCCAAATCCGTCCACCAGGGATCTCCTTCGGCTGCGCTGTCACCGGACTGGTGTTCGGACTCCACATGGCTTCGGTTGCCGTCGCTCCGCGCCTCCTCAGTGGTTACAGCGCTGCTGGACTCCCACTCGGTACGCGATGACAGACTCGTGGCACGCGAATCTGAGCTGGGCAGTGGAGAATGAAAGTCACCGTCGTCCTCTGACATGCGGTGTGGCCTGGGCAAGGTGGGTGCAGGACCTGCCATTCCCTGACGAGGTCGGTCGGTCGGTCGGCCGGTCTCTTGGTCGATCGGTCGGTCGGTCGGTCCGTCGGCGCATCGGTCCATCGGTCCGTGGGCGTCGGTCCATTGGTCCGTCTGTCTCTCCGTCCGTCAGTCCTTACCGTCCGTCCGTCCGTCCGTCCGTCCGTCCGTCCGCCCGTACTCCTTCTGTCAGTCGGGCCGTCCTGTAGAACCATTTATGAATCTTTCTGTAACGGGGCCAGAGCCCTAGCCCCTTGGGTTCTCCTGGTCTTGGTGTTTGGGGACCATTTCCGTTGATCTCCGCCTGCTGTTTCCGAAAAACCTTGCTGATTTTGGAAAAGCCTTGCTGATTTTGTCCAAAAATCCTGCAAGCAACACCTGAACCTTAGCCCACGCAAACTGCACCCCCTTTTTTCACCTAAGCACCTAGATTTTGTCGACGAAAAAAAAGATTTTTTTGCCATCTTGAAAATACTGTTTTTCAAACCCTTCCAAAAAATGCATTTTCCATCAGGTTTGCCCATTTTTTGCTGTTTTTAGGGGGGTCAAATAACCATTCTTTAGTCCAAAATCAGAGGGTTTACCGGTCATTTTGCCCGAAAAATAATTTTGTTGGCTAATTCGAAGAATACCAATTTTCGGATTGTCTGGAAACCTATTAAAGATGGGCGCTGTTCACACATCCTGTACATGACCACATGAAAAAATACTTATTATGGGAGGCTGAGTGCTCGAGGCCTCGCGCACTCAGCCAGCTGGAGTGAGATTTTCAGGCTTTCTTTTTTTTGAGATCACTTTTTGACATTGGAAGTGGCATGAAGCAAGGATGGAGCAAAAGCAAAACTGCAAGATTCAATATGGGTTAAAGACTTGCACAGCGGAAGTCTCAGTGCGCGACGGCTCGCGCACTCAACATGCTAGAAGCATGGGTTTTTGAATACCCCTGAATACTTGCATTCTGCCGATAACCTCCAAAAGGCTTTTTGAGATTCTTCCCTTTTGGAATCCTGTGAAAACAGTGAGCTCAAGAGTAGCGATTAGACTATCCTCCCCTAGAGCACTTGCTTCATACGTGCTGTGACCTAGCGCTTCTCACAAACTGTTTTACAGCCCCAAAAGATGGGAGGCTGGGCACCTCATTTGTAGGTAAACTAACTGAAAATCGTGTGTTTACCAAGGACTGAGGGCAACCCGCTATTTAGATCTATTACACCTTACATAGCGCATGGCGTGTACAAAACGTCCATTGATTGACGACTCTTGCTGCTGACATGACCCGAACGGTACATCATGAGGCACCCTTAAGACATCAGAGCCTCATTTGGCATGGAATACTGTTTATTCAGGAGCATTAGGAAATACACATTCTGCATAATTGAGTGCGCGAGGCCTCGCGCACTCAACATGCCAAAAAAAACGTTTTTTTCATACCTCTGACTACTTGCATTCTGCTGATATCCTAAAAGAATATATTTGAGATTCCTCCGTTTTTTTATTCTCAGTTTTCAGATGGAAACACGCAGAAACTGAGCGTCTTTTTTTTGCACACAAATGCCGCCCTTGAGGTGAAAAACAGGGTGCAGTTTGCGTGGGCTAAGTGAACCCCGTCAGTGGCATGCACGCTCAACACGTTTCATGTCGTCTTTTGCATCCTTCTGTCGGAGGTTCATCCATACCCATTGTACGAAAGATTCATAGACCCTTGCCGGGCCTCACCACTGGCGCATACCTGCAGACACGTAACATACAAAGAACAGGGCATGCACCTGGCCCTTTCGTGCACGATCTACTCTACAACATTCGAGCATCGTCTTTATAAATGCGGGCATTCGCAATAATTATAACTACAGCGTTCAAAAGGCCTTTTATACTATAAATCCGTGAATTTCCTAAACTCTGTAGTCAATGCTGACGGTCACATCGCTGATCTGGCGACCGCGTCTCGCGCTTTGTAGCGCGCTCCGTCTCCAAGCGCTCCAGCGCTCCAGCGCGCTCTGTCGCAAACAATAATAAAATACAAAATATGCAAAAGCATATATAAAAAGTAGACAGAAAAAATAGAAATATTAAACACGGCGCTGACCATTACGAGGTCTCTGCCGAAGACGGTCGTGGGGCAGCCGGACCGGCTTCAGCCATGCGAGGGGTAAGTAGCTTGGACCTCGGCGATCATGTCGTCGCTGCCACAAAGGGCCCCATGTTGCAAAACGGCGGCAAGCTCTCGGTCTTCCTCCATGAGGTCGTTGTCAAAAACCAATAGCCGTTGGTTCACCACCCCCATAGGCTTGCGTGGATGGAAGGTGATAGGCCTTATGCTTAAGGTGGTAGTCAGCGCCGCTGATTCAGTAGATAGATATTCCAATTTGTAGGTCTTCCAAAAAGGAGGTGACGGATGGTCTGAGGTGCTACGCAAAGACGCCGTGTAATGTCCCAACAAGGCACACGCCAACATGACGTTGTATTGGGTGGTATCCTGCGGAGCGCAGACATACACAACTTGTGGTTGGGTGTGGTTTTCGCTGAACTAAGGGCGGAGAGGATCTCGGGTTGCAACCTGAGTGAAATATTGGAAGGCACATTCACGATTGAAGGTGAGTAAGTGACCCGTGGAGGCGCGAAACATGAGCATGGAGTGAGTGAAATACTCTTCAGCCGCATCATAAGCAGCTTCCTCCTCCGACTTGGGGAGACGCACTTGCGAAAGATCCAACACATAAATCAAAGATAAATCGCTACGGACGATAGCTCCGCGAACCAAGACTTCCGGGTAGGCGGCAATGATAGAGGTGTAGATTTCGATGATGTTGCGCAAAGAAGGGTCGGCGGCGACGGTAGCCCTAGTGGGTTGAAGAAAAAACAATCAGCCTCTTGCAACGAATCAACTTCCATGGCCAATACGAGCCCACGCTTGTAAAATTCATGGTGGAGCAACTCAGTCATAAGAATGCTTGCAAGGTGCTTGTCCAATGAGTAGTCGAAACAGAAATGGCCGATAGACGGACTCCAACGAGCCCTTCCATTTTGATGCGGAAACACCGTGTTTGAAGTATTGACACTTTTTGCCTCAGCAAGCTCCGGGACGAATAGCGAATTTAGCAACTTGTAAAAAAATGGACGGCGCCAAGATCGCCGTATTGAGCGTCCCGTTTTCTTTGATTGCGTCCAAGACTTTCTTCGCCTACACGAGGCAAGAGATCCCTAGAAATACCGAAGCGGAGGTGGACGCTAGAAGCGGAACAATGCTCCTTGTCTCGATAGCGAAGCGCCCGATTCAACGTGTGTCCGGCGGCTTGGAAATCATTATAGAGGAAAACTACCCCTTCAGGTTGAGATTGGACTCCGAGTGCAATCCAAAATTTCCTTGGACGTAGGGGCGTCCTCAAGAACCAACTCATCGTAGGTAGTTTGAACAATGTGTTGTTAGACAGCTCCATGAATAACCACTATGCCGGAGAGATAGGGTCGTAGAAATGAATACGCCGCACGAATCTCAACTCTCCGAAAGAACTTGGCCCCGACGGTGTCATCCACAATTGGCAACACGTAGAGTCACCGCGTTGCTGTGCATGTTCAAGCTCCTCGCTCAAGGCTTGAGCATAGTCCGTTAATATGCGGACACTACGACCTGCCGTGTGTCGGTGATTGTTAAAAGAGCACGGCTTCAAGAAAAACTTTGGATTATTGCATAGGATTGAACGTAGATTGACTAGAGGGTCATGGGCTTGAGTCACCACACGATACTTAGGCAACGGCATCCCAGCAAAAGCATGAGCGATATCATCACCACAAAGATCAATTGTGTAAAGAACCACTTTGCGAAGATGCGTAAGTACTCGAGGGGGAAGGATCTTTCGCTTCGCATCATAGGCTTGAGTGTCAACACGACGAATAGAATGAGACAAAGTAAGTAGGACCTCGGGACGTTGGTTTTGAGCCCATTGCGCTAAGTCACTTACACGAGACGAATCCAAAAGGTGTTGTTGATAGTGCAAGCCACGGCGCACTTGCCCAATAGGCGTAGAACCGGCCGTGACTTGAGCATAACTCGGTTGAGGAGCAGCACTAAAGTAGAAAGAGTCATCGAAGAAGTTTGGGACGCCGAACTCATAATTTGCGCACCTTGAGAAATGTAGCCCAAAATAAGATCAAAGGTGGAGAATGACGGAAAAAGTGGCGACAATAACGGAAATGACGGCAAAACCACAATAAAGCCAATTTTCCAATAGACCACCCGTAACTCTTGTTCAGGTGGATTTAGATTTTTAACAGGAGCCCGACATTGTTCTGCTAAACGGGCAATCGAAAAAAAATAGATACTCAGAAAGTGTATGTTTTTCTATGTTATGGTTCAACGGTTCTTGGCGCCAGGGGTTTTTTTGCATCCATCCAAATCACCAATCTGTTATAGCCTTTGGCATACCACCACAGGTTTGCTATCGGAGAACTTCTCCAATCGCACCCCTGTTGGGTGCTTTATATGCCGGGGCTGGGGCTGTTACCGCATTTATTCCCCACACATGGCCTCACAGGATTGATTGCATCACAATTTAACAAAAATGTGTTTGCCCATGGCTGCCTGAAAGTTGGAGGGCACTAATGTGCCCTCCTGGCTACCTGGAACCTGGCTACCAAATCACTCAATGGCATTATTTCATCTTTAAAATCACATTTGGAGGATTAGAAAGAATGACCCCAATTCTGCTTGAATTTGTTGAATTTGTTTTTTGGGTTTTGGATTATGAGCGGGAAGAAATTTTCACGTTGCAGGGCAGCTGTTTCCAGCAATTTTTGTGATGAGTGGCACAAAAGGAATTTTTGGTGACCCTATGGTATGGTATGGTTATGTGGACTGAGTGACTTTTTGTGTGCTTCGTGTGGGCTGACTATTGAGACAGATCTCAATGGCGCAACGGAAGTGGGGACCTGGTGTCAAAAATGCTGTTGGACAAAAGGGGCAAGTAATGCAAAAAAAAAATTGGCGGTGGATTCTGGGAAAGGTCCCAAGATACATAGATGCCTTGGGTACACAATGAGCCACAGAACACAATTACATCATGATGTCAATAATATGTACAAAAGACCTGACCTGATCACTTGCTCTCTGTGCACCGGGATCATATGCAACCATTGTTGTATTGGCCAACTAGACTGAATAAATATCTACGGTACCGTTAGGGTTAGGGCTAAACCATCATCTTTTTGTAATTGCTCCGAGTTTGGCTTCAAGCCAGAAAGCAGGTTAATTTACCATGATGAAAGATGGATGCAACACTTCAACACCCAACAAAATTCTCGGAAACAGCAACAAATGCAGGGGTACAAAGGCATTCAAATGGGTCAAATGGAACAGAGCAAAAGTTATTGACGAGTGGTGAAATGTTCAGAAATTTTTATGATTTCTGATACCTGCGAATGCCCTGCATGCTTTTCCTTTTTTCCTTTGCATTTGGAGGCTGTGCAAGGTTGATCTGGATGGTGTGATGAACAAGGCGGTTGCTAGGAGGGGGTGTCGCTTCTAAAGTACAGCAGCATACCCCATATGCCCCTCAGTCCATGCTTTCACAGGGACATCCTTTGATTCTCATATTTGTTTAAACAGGCTTTGCGTTGGTTTCCAGTGCTCAGACAAAGTCATGCTTGTGCATGGCCGGGGGGGCTGATAACCGCAGAATCTACGGTTCAAGAAATCGATGAACACAACATTTGAGTAACTTGCCCACCCACTCGGTCGGGGGTAGGGCAACTGGGGCAGCATTTATACGCGTTCATGCCTGACAAAAAACAGAATCGACAACCTGGATCACAGGCATGCAAGGGGGTTTGGGGGAAAGCTTGGAGGCATCGTTGGGAGGGGTATGCAGAGGTTGGGGGAGGGGGGCGCATGTGTGGGACTGTATGCGTATATGGGGAAAGTATGGGGGCGAGTACAAGGGCACGGCATGAGCGAGATATGGCACGAGCGTGGTGTACAAACCAGCAGTAGGTTACAGTAAGGCACTCGGGAAAAGGTTCCTGAACTTTACAACAGCAGTGTTACCTTCAACACTCTCTGTACGTAGTTGTGAAGGAGCCACATGTTTGCGGATGGCAAGGGCTGGTCCTCAGTTCCATGGTAGGGCGAACAGGGGCCTGCATCATGGAAACGAACAGGAGCACACACCGCCACAACCTCGAACGAGCTGCATGTTCGTGGATGGCACAGGCCGAGGAGGCAACTCTATGCGCTGGGGTTTATGTTGGCAACTCAACCAGTCATGCAGCACATCGTCAGCGGGATCAAGACCACTGCTACAAGGTTGACAATTGCACGGCTGCGTATTAGTTAGGCATCTCTATAAGGGTACGTCGAAAATCGACTGGTACAGAAAAAGGGCTGGCCAAGAGCCTGGGCAGTTCCAGAATCTGATGCACGGGGCTGCAGCAAGGGCTGCCATGCCACAACAAAATCATGAAGAAAACCTCAAAATTGGAAATCTCAAAGGCAGAACAATCAGGTTGTCTGAAATACGAGGGTGTTGCCAACAGCCACACAATAATGGACCTAGTATGTTGGAATCCGGAGGTAACTCTCAAAGCAATGCTGACCAAGCAAAGCAAGAAAGCAGATGTGTGTTTATTGATCGCCATCATTAAGGAGTGTCGGAGCAGGGAAGCTGACCGCCACTGCAAAGCAGACTCATAAATTCTGCTGAACAGAATATTGATTCCAGACAGAGCTTTCAGCGGTGTGGTGTGACGATGTCCAATGCAGCAGTACACTGGCGTAACGCCAGGATGCCATGAGCTTCTTGTCTGAAGTGTGCATGCAATAAGGGTGGGCAGCAGCATTCAAGCAGAAACTAGGGTTTTCGGGGGGGCTGGAGTCTGAATGCGTCTGCAATTTTTGGCGCAAGGAAAAGCCTACTCCCTTTTGTAACAGGAAGACCAAACCGGACGTCGCCCTGTGCATCATTGTGCCCAAGCTCCGCCGGGCTCCAGTGCGTGCAGCTTTGGGAAGCAGCCGGCAACGCACTCCAAATCTGGCAGATGGCGGTGACAATGTTCATGCCCTCAGCCTCGAGCTAACCCCACCCCCCCTACAAGGACACACAGTCACAACAAGAACACGCATGCATCTTCTTGTTATTGAGTCCAAATTAAGAACACGCAGCCGGCCCCAAGGTCCCAGGGTCCCAATTTCTGCACCCATCAGCCCCTGCTGGCATACTTCATCTCTGCCATCAGCCAAAACATCATCAAACCAAAAGGAGGGGGAATGAACATTCACCTCTGCCATTTATCTGCAAACAAGAAGGGCTCGGAACACTGCACAGGGGGGTCTTTCAAATAAGGACATGTAAAAATAAGAACAAGCAAATAAATCAGAACACGCACATGTCCTTGTACAGGGAGGGGGGGTTGCTTGATGCGGTTTTTTTGTCACTTCGGGGCTGTCAGACGTGGTGTGGGTCATTTGGGGTGGTCAGGGCCGGGTTTTGGTCAGTGTGCGTAGCAATTGAAGATGGTGTGCTTGTGATGCATGGGTCAGGGCTTCTCACTGTCCCCAGGGCAACCCGTGCTCTGGCCAGGGGTTCTTTGCACTCTGGTGTGTGGGAGCATGTGGTGGCAGCATGCGCAGGCAGTCCTTGGCCAACGAAAAAAAAGAGCTGGACTCTGGTACGTCTGGGCCTCAACAGGGCACCCACCAGTCAGGAGCTGCTGTCCATTACCAGCCAACAGGTATTGGTCTGGGCTGTCCTTCAGAGTAAAAGGAAAAACTGCCGGCCTCCGGTACGCTCGAATCTCCGCAGAGCGCCAGCCGGCGAGTAACTGCGGTTGGTCGTCGGCAACCTCCGTCGGTTGAGTCTCAACCGCCGTTCGTTAAACGAATCCTGCCACCAATAACTTCGGGCCGTCCTTAGTGAAAAAAGAAGAAGAAATATCTCGTTCCCAAACGACAGCCCTGGTTAGCCGTCAACCGCCGTCGGTTAACCAATCTTATCACTCGAGACCTCAGGCCGTCATCAGCAGAGAACGAAACCAGGAAAATCTCATTCCGAAAGGACACCCCTGAGCTGCCGGCCACCGCTTCCTCCGGCAGTGTGAGTAGCGCATGGGGCACTGCCACGGTGCCCTCGCTGGCGGTCTCCCACGGGAGTGCGCGGTGAGAGGCAAACCAAATGTCACATGTGTCCCGGAATCTCTTCACTCGGCAGACTTCACAGGACCCCTCACCGATCCGGACGGTGCGCCGGCAGTGATACCCCCCGCGCCAACTCACACGGGCTGCCTGTGCGCCCAATGCGCAAAGCACGACCCCTGATGCGCGTTGGCGAAGGGATGACCAGGGTGCAGACCATGCACGATCTGGTCCATACTGGATCGATATCATGCCGCAGAGGCCCCTCACCCAGCGGCAGCAATGAGGGCGGGCACCTTCTTGGTGAGTCCAGGGGCCACCCACCCACGCGATGCCCACCCCACCGAGGCTGGAGGGCTGCCTGGTGGGTGCAGCCCACCAGCGGGCCTGATCGTGCAGAGGTACACAAACCGTGCCACCTCACGTCCAACCGGATCACTAACGGCCGTCAGCTGCCTCTGCTCAACCAACAACTGCCGTGGCCTGTCATCTGCGTTCGTTGCTCAACGGCATTGGGGGGGGGGGGGGGGGGCTTGTGAAATACTTGCACTGCTGCTGCCGAAGTTGTCGGGACGAAACTACAGTTCCGGTTCAAATCAAATGCCCCGGTGACGCGGAGCATATTAAGGGGTCCAGGTGTGATAAGCGGGTTTTTTTTTGGGGGGGGGGTTGCCTGGGCACATGGGGCGTGGTACCTGTCGCCCAAGAAGAGCCCTCAGCGTCCCCTGGAGGCAGTTAGCCTCCAGAGCCCCTGGGAAACGGTTCTTGCTGCAAGGGACCGAGCAACCGATGGCGAGGCGGAGCACACAGGGAACTGCCTGGGATGGTGCTCGTAGTGCTTCCTGGTTGGCGGTGGCGTGAGCTTGTCCACAGAGGTATTGTTTTTGGGGGGGGGGCAGGATGGGCTAAAGGCGCGTAGATTACATGCAGTACAACGGGTGACCCGTGTCTGTTGTGTCGACCTGTTGGTCGAGTCAATTCTGGACGCTAGCATGATTCAAAGCTGGAACAGTTGTCAGCTGTGGGGGAGGGGGGGCTTGCCATAGGGGCAGGGCAAGTGTTCTTGGGGGCTGCTGCACAGGGATGCATTGGAAGAGGGGGGGTGGGGGGGGCTCCCTCAGGGCGCCCAGCCTGTGCCCAGCCACTGTCCCCTGAACGGCAAGTGCCAGCCTCAATGGCATTTGTAACCAACAGTAACCGCCCTCAACCGCTCTGGCAACCTCCTCCAACCGCCTGCGCAACCGCCTCTGGGGCTGCCTCTGAGGTGCCTTCCCTTCTAATACATCCCTGCTGCAGATTTCTTGGAGGGGAAGCAGGAAGGAGGTCAGGAGGTCAGGTATGGACCCGCCACTTAACTTCAGCTGCGGCTGCCTGCCCACAGCCTTCTACGCTTACTCGGGGGGGGGGGAGGGGGTCTGATGACAACCATCCATGGAAGGGCAGCAGGTCAAAAGCAAGGGGCTGTGGGCCGCGGACTTGCCAGTGGGGCTTTTGGAGTGGGCCATGGGCAGAGAGTGGCGGAGATGCGGTGCGGAGAGAGCCCCTTGACACGTGTTGATTGGAAGGCTATTCCGCACACCCCAGCAGGGCAGTCCCTGGAGGAGAGGAAAGGATACACCGGTGGCTTCTCCCGCCCCCCCACCCTCAGGAAAGCGCCACCAACCGGGGGTGGGGGGGGGGGCTACTAGCATTGTCAGTAGGAGACAGCATTGCCCACTGATTCGCAGGGACGAGTTGGTGAGTATGGTCACTGTCCCCAAGACCTGAGCGCAGCTCTGGTCAAAGCACACTCCCCGTGTCAATTCCCCAAAAATACCTGGTATCCAACCCCTGCCTTGTGTGCACCCACATGTTGGAACCACGCCAGGCTTACCGCTACTGGGGGCGGGGAGGGCGGGGGACGAGTGGCAGCCTGGGGTCCAACCCCCCCCCCCAAAATCAGAAAACTTTTCCTGAAAAAACTCTAATTTATTCAAGGAGCCCGAAATTGGAGGTCAATTTTGGGTACACAAACTTTCTTTTGGCCTCTGACCCACCGGACCACCCCCCCCTGTTTCCCAGGGGACTGTTTTCGCGTTTCCTTGGTTCGCCATTAAGCCGTGGCCTCGTTGGAACATGAAAGATTGAACTGCGTTTGGCAACAGCACATTCCATTGTACTTTCCACTTGCTGCCATGTCGACCATATCACTACACCTCCTCCCCATAAGTCCGGCACAGTCCGGCACAAGCAAGCAACAAGCAATCAGGCACTTCACCGACCACTTCTGTGCAGTGGGCCAGCACCAGCCGCAAGTCTAGTGGCTTACACCCCCGCAGGTGCGCGTGTCAGGTACGTACGGGGTTGTCAGCAAACCGGCAGGGTAACATGGTTGTTGTTACTGTTGTTGTTGTTGTTGTTGTTGTTGTTGTTGTTGTTGTTGTTGTTGTTGTTGTTGTTGTTGTTGTTGTTGTTGTTGTTGTTGTTGTTGTTGTTGTTGTTGTTGTTGTTGTTGTTGTTGTTGTTGTTGTTGTTGTTGTTGTTGTTGTTGTTGTTGTTGTTGTTGTTGTTGTTGTTGTTGTTGTTGTTGTTGTTACTGTTGTGGTTGTTGTTGTTGTTGTTGTTGTTGTTGTTGTTGTTGTTGTTGTTGTTGTTGTTGTTGTTGTTGTTGTTGTTGCCAGGGGCCCGCAGAGTCCAAGAAGCGGCGGGAATGAAATGCGCGCTAGACACCGTTGCGGCGAAACCACTGCCATACGATCGCTGCAGCAGTGTTGTGTCGGGGAGGCTGCACCCACCATGGGCACCAACACCACCTCAGGCGGGTGCGGCCCAATGTGACCCCTTCCCTCTTGGTACACCACTGCCAGACCACCCTCACCACCACACCACCACTGCTTGCTCGTTGCACCATCGGCACAACACCATCACTACGACACAGTCACGAGCGCATGGGATCCGGACGCCACTGCCTGCGGAACCCGGTGTCCGGGCCATCGCCATCACCTGTCCCGCTTGACATTCCAGTTCCGGTAATTGTTCTCAAGATGACTGAGCTCCTGCATTTGCTGCTGCAGAATGGAATTCCACTGGGGCCGCGAAGGGACGCCGGGTGTTGAGGCCCGAGGGGGCGGCGCCGGAGGCGGCTCGTAGCCCTGCAGCGTGGGGTCTGCGGTTGCGTCGGCACGGCCGCGCGCCGTCTTGGGACGTCTGTCGTCCTGGGCGCCCAGTGCGGCCGCCTCCCCGTGCGGCGGCGGGCCGCCCACGTCACGCTTACAGTGGGCCGCCTCCGCCTTCGGGCTTCGTTTCGAGGGTTCGCTTGCACCGGCGCACCCGCCTTCGCGGTCGGAGTGGCCGTTCATGTGCGGGGGAAGAGCAGCTGCAGGGCTGAGCCGCGCAGGGCCTGCGGATGCGGCGCAAGAGGGTGGGGCGGCGGCTGCACTGACATGCCTCTGGAGCCTGCCCGAAACGCCGCTCCGGACGCCGGTCGCGACGCCAGGACTGGTCACGCGTGATTCCGCATTGCTGGGACTGATCCCGGGCGACGGCACACTGCTCCCGGGATTGGTCACGTATGACCATGCGACGCCAGGACTGCTCGTCTGGGAGCGCACAGCCGTCGGGCTGGACGCTTTGGATCCCGCGCTTTCGGACCCTGGGTCTGCAATGGGGCTCCGGCGATGCCCCGGTGGCCGGGGTCGGAGAGGAACATGCGGCGACAATCCATGGCTTTGAGGCGTGGAGGCCGCGCTACTGCTCGGGCTCTCCATGTGGATCCCGCTCAGGGTCAGATACTTGCTGGACCTTGGGCCCGACCCTCTGGACTCCCCAGAGCTGGGGGTCGCGGGAGAGGGGGCGGGCGGCGCGCACGCGAGGCGCTGCAGTTGCATTGTCTCCCGGTGCAACAGCTCCTCCGTCACAATGGCATCCCGGCTGATGAACTCCGAGTCCTGCAGCTCACGGACGCGGAACGTCAGGAGCGCGCTCTGCTCCGCTCGGCTCTGCTGCTCCCACACCAGTACGGCGGCGTGCCGGGACTCCACTGCACTGGTGCTCTGGGCCGGGCTGGGTCGCGGTGCGGCGTCCCAGGGGCCGGAGATAGGGTCCGGATCAGAGCGAGGGTTCGAACCCGGGTCCGGGCAAAATTCAGGCTGCAGGGCGGCAGCTGGCATCAGCGCCTCAGTGGGCGACGACCCACAGTCCCCCGCCATCTCCAGCACTCGATGGATCTCCCCTTCGATCTTCTTCACGTGGTCCGCCAGCCGGCGCAGCTGCTGCACGGCCGCCTTCCGCTTCAGGGTCGGCCAAGTACCGAGCCCGCTGCTGGACCCCACAAACTCCAGTGCAAGCTTCCCGCGCTCCCACTGCTCGTCCTTCATGTGCCCCGCACGGACCCGTGCCTCCTGCCCGAAGAACGCCAGCAGTCCGTCGTCATGCGGGGCCAGAGGGCCCTGCGCGGGGCCGGGGTCCACCCATGCCTCACAGGTGCCCCCCAGCGCGGCATCCTCCACATGGAGCGGCGCTTGATGGCAATGCAGCATATCAGCGATGATGCGCCCCCCCTCCTCAGCACCGGGCAGTCCTGGCAGTGGCGCCACACCCTCCGGTGCGGCAGTTGCCGGCCCCGACGCAGCAGTCGGGGGGTCCGCGCCTGCGACCTCCGACGTCGCAGCGTCGTGCACCCGCTGGTCCCGTGTTGACGGCGCTCCGGTCGACGGAGGCACCGCCGAATCCCCCCGGGTTGCCGGGGCCGTGTGGCTCGCGCGGCACACCGTGCCAGACAAAGCCATGGTGTCTGGCCCCAGCCCCGGGCCCCCAGCACCGTGCACCGTGCTCCGCGCATACACCCCAAAGGTGCGTGCCATGCGGTCGTACTCCAGGGCGCTCCACTCTACCTCCCAGCGGTACTCCATGCTACGGCGCTCCTTGTCCTCCAACACCTGCAGCTCTTCCCGCACCAGCCCCTCCACCACATCCAGCCCCTCGTCCAGCCATAGGGCGCTGGGACTTGCGAAGCGCGTGGGAGCGACGCCGGCCCCGGCCTCTGGGGTCCGCCATCCCTCGCGGTCCGCCCCACCAGATGCGGCCGGGCTTTGCGTGTTCCCTCGCGCAGCATCGCGCGTCGGGGCTGCACCCGGCAAAGGACTGGCGTCACCGAGCACGCCCTGTGGGGCCTGCGGCCCTCTCAGGCCGCACTCCGTGGCATCCCCCTGCACTTTGCCGCCACCGTGTCCCCCTCCATAGACCAGCACAGCAACAGCCTCACAAGCGTCCGCCGGCGTGGAACTCCGGTGCTGCAAAACGTGCGGGGGCGCCCCCGCGCCCTCTGCGGGATTTGGATCCTCCGCACCGCCGCTGGGCTCGGCCGCTACTTCGGGTCCCCCCAGCGTATCTGCCCCGACAAGCGTGACCTGCTCAGGGGCGGTGACATCGGTCATTCTGTCGGTTGAGACTGCACTCACCACCGACGACGTCGCGACTTCCGAGCTGACCGAGCACCCTGCAGGTCTTGCACCGCCCCGCAGAGCCCCGTCACGCGGACGGACGGCGGGTTCCGAGGCGAACCAGCCCCGGTCAACGCGGCCCGCCCCCAACCCCTCGTCCCTGCGCCCTCCTTCTTCGCCCTGGGAGATCGCACGCGGCGTTGCGGCTCCCGGAAGCGCCGCATCGACCCCGGCAGTCCGGTCCACATGCGCTGCAGCAGTCGTGAGGTCCGCACCGGCCTGCAGCCCTGCACTGTCCGACTGGCATGCGGTGGCATTGGCCAACCGCTCCGTGAGCTCCGAGATCTCTAACAGAGACATGTCCACAGCCGTGTCACTTGTCGCGGCGATGTCGGTCGCAACATCCGAAAGAGCGTGAGACGCGTGCAGATCTGCCGGGTCATAGGCCCCCCTGTGGGCTGAAGCACCATCCGCGGCCATTCGACTCGTGGCGACGATGCCCGTTGCAAGATCCGAGGCCGCATGGGATTCACGCAGATCTGCGGCACCTCGTAACCTCATGTCATCTGGAGCGCCATCCACGACTGCGGCGTCCACGTCCACCACCTGCGGAGCAATGCCAGTCACTTCCACGGTCCTTCCCGTTTCAGCTGTCGCTGGCGTTTCCGCCTCCGCTTGCTCAGCACCCGTGTCGACAGCCTCCGCCACTGTCTGTGCCACCTGCGCTTCCAACACCCCATCCCTATGCACCGCATCTGCACGCGGCACTGGCGCAACGGTGGTATTTGTGGCTGCTGTGCTTGCCTCTGTCTCCGTTGCCGTAAGCTCTTGGTCTGGGGCACTTGCAGCATCCACCTTGGTCTGTGCCATGGCCCCCGCCTCTGCTGCTCCTGCCTGTACCTCTGCAGCCTTTTCCTCTGTCCCCCTTTCTGTATCTGTCTCTGCAGGCTCAGGGTCAGTGCGTACTTGTGCTATCTCCGTCTGTAGCTTTCCTGCTTCTGTCCCTACGGCCCCTATCCATGTCCCTGACACTGGCCCCGCCTCTCGTTCTCTCTGTGCCTCCCCTTCTTGTGTGTCTTCAACAATGGGGGTCTCTCCCATGGCCACCCTGGCCACTGCCTTGGCAGCTGTGGCCGCTTCCTCTACAACTCTGGCCCCTGCCTCTGCCTCTACTACCCCTGCCGTGGTCTCTGCAGCCAATGCACCCACATCTGCAACCCGTGCCCCTGTCTGTGTGTCTACACTCCCTGCCTTGGTCTCTGTGATCGTTGTCTCCAATATGGTCGCACCATTCTGAATTGCTGTCTCAGCGGCTCCCAACTCCGGGCCTGTTGCATCTGCTGCTCTGCCTGCAGCTTCTGCCCCTGTCGCTTCAGCTCCTTTCTGTGACCCTGCAGCCCATGTTCCTGTCTCTGTCACAGCGTTGATCACCTCTGCCACATCCCGCACGTCCTCCTTTGCAGCCCCTATCTCAGATGCCAGTTTCCCAGTCGCTGCTGCCCCGCTTTCAGCAGCCACTGATGGAATATCTGCTGCAATCTTTGTCGCACTGGTCCTTGTTGCTGCAACATCTCCCATTCCTACTGCTGCCTCTGCCAGTCTCTTGGCAGCCTCTGCAATTGTTTCTGCGGCACCAATTCCTGCAGCATTGGCCATCGTCCCTGCAATATCTGGCTGTGTCACCGCTGCCTCTGGCCCCCTTTCTGCAGTCGCTGCAGCCTCTGCTGTTGCCTTTACAGCCTTGTCCATTGTTGCTACATCCTCTACCCTTGTCTCAGCAGCCTCTGCCATTGCCTCTGCAGTCCCTATTGCCGCACTATTGACAACTACTTCTGCAGCGGCTGGCGCATTGACCACCGTTTCAGCTGCATCTGCCTGTGTCTCCGCAACACCTGACTTCACCTCTGCAGTGGCTGCAGCCTCTGCAATTGTCTCTGCAACGCCTGACTTCATCTCTGCAGTGGCTGCTGCCCTCGTCTCGGCAGCCTCTGCAGTTGTCTCTGTGGGTTCTGCTGTTGCCTCTACAGCACCAGTCCCTGTTGCTGCCGCACTGACCACTGTTTCAGCTGCCTCGGCCTTTGTCGCTGCAGTGTCTGTCCCCGTTGCTGCAGCTGCTGCTCCCATCTCTGCATTGGCTGAAGCCTCTGCCGTCACCTTTGCGGCTCCTGCAGTTGTCGTTACGGCCTCTGCTGTTTCTGCCTCTGCAGCACCAGTCCCTGCTGCTCTTGCGTTGACCACTGTTTCCGCTGCCTCTGTGATTGCTCCCATATCTGCAGTTGCTGCAGCTTCAGCTGCTGCTGGCGCCACCACAGCACCAGTCCCTGCTACTGCCGCATTGACCACCGTTTTACCAGCCTCTGCCTCTGTCTCTGCAACACCTGACTTCATCGCTGCAGTGGCTGCAGCCTCTGCTGTTGTCTCTGCAGCCTCCGCCCCTGTCTCTGTAGCCTCTGCAGTTCTCTCTGCAGCCTCACTTGTTGCTTCTGCAGCCTCTGCAGTTGTCTCTGCAGCCTTGGCTGTTGTTGCTTCTGCAGCTTCTGTGATTGCCTCAGCAGCACCAGTCCCTGTTGTCACACCATTGACCACTGTTTCACCTGCCTCTGCAGCTTCTGCAGTTGTCTCTGCAGCATTAACTGTTGGCTCTGCAGCTTCTGTGATTGTCTCAGCAGCATCAGTCCCTGTTGCCACACCATTGACCACTGTTTCACCTGCCTCTGCCCTTGTCTCTGCAGCTTCTGCAGTTGTCTCTGCAGCATTAACTGTTGGCTCTGCAGCTTCTGTGAATTCCTCCGCAGCATCGGTCCGGGTTGCCACACGATTGACCGCTGTTTCACCTGCCTCTGCCCTTGTCTCTGCAGCTTCTGCAGCTTCTGCAGTTGTCTCTGCAGCCTTAACTATTGGCTCTGCAGCTTCTGTGATTGCCTCAGCAGCATCAGTCCCTGTTGCCACACCATTGACCACTGTTTCACCTGCCTCTGCCTTTGTCTCTGCAGCCTCTGCAGCCTCTGTAGTTGTCTCTGCAGCCTTACCAGTTGGCTCCACAGCTTCTGTGATTGCCTCAGCAGCACCAGTCCCTGTTGCCACACCATTGACCACTGTTTTACCTGCCTCTGCCCTTGTCTCTGCAGCCTCTGCAGCCTCTGTAGTTGTCTCTGCAGCCTTACCAGTTGGCTCCACAGCTTCTGTGATTGCCTCAGCAGCACCAGTCCCTGTTGCCACACCATTGACCACTGTTTTACCTGCCTCTGCCCTTGTCTCTGCAGCCTCTGCAGCCTCTGCAGTTGTCTCTGCAGCCTTGGTTGTTGGCTCCACAGCTTCTGTGATTGCCTCAGCAGCATCAGTCCCTGTTGCCACACCATTGACCACTGTTTCACCTGCCTCTGCCCTTGTCTCTGCAGCCTCTGCAGCCTCCACAGTTGTCTCTGTAGCCTTCACTGTTGGATCCACAGCTCCCGTGATTGCCTCAGCAGCACCAGTCCCTGTTGCCACACCATTGACCACTGTTTCACCTGCCTCTGCCCTTGTCTCTGCAGCCTCTGCAGCCTCTGCAGTTGTCTCAGCAGCATCAACCGTCGGCGCTGCGGCTTCTGTGATTGCCTCAGCAGCACCAGTCCCTGTTGCCACACCATTGACCACTGTTTCACCTGCCTCTGCCTTTGTCTCTGCAGCCTTGGTTGTTGTTGATTCTGCAGCTTCTGTGATTGCCTCAGCAGCATCGGTCCCTGTTGCCACACCATTGACCACTGTTTCACCTGCCTCTGCCCTTGTCTCTGCAGCCGCTGCAGCCTCTGCAGTTGTCTCTGCAGCCTTAGTTGTTGTTGCCTCTGCAGCTTCTGTGATTGCCTCAGCAGCACCAGCCCCTGTTGCCACACCATTGACCACTGTTTCACCTGCCTCTGCAGTTGTCTCTGCAGCCTCTGCAGTTGTCTCGGCAGCCTCTGCAGCCTCGACAGTTGTCTCTGCAGCCTTCACTGTTGGCTCTGCAGCTTCTGTGATTGCCTCAGCAGCATCAGTCCCTGTTGCCACACCATTGACCACTGTTTCACCTGCCTCTGCCTTTGTCTCTGCAGCCTCTGAAGTTGTCTCTGCAGCCTTAACTGTTGGCTCTGAAGCTTCCGTGATTGCCTCTGCGGCACCAGCCCCTGTTGCCACACCATTGACAAATGTCTCTGCAGCCTCTGCCCTCGTCTCTGCAGCCTCTGCAGTTGTCTCTGCAGCCTTAACTGTTGGCTCCTCTGCTTCTGTGATTGCCTCAGCAGCACCCGCCCCTGTTGCCGCACTATTGACCACTGTTGCAGTTGCCTCTGCAGTTGTCTCTGCAGCCTTGGCTGTTGCCGCTGCAGCTTCTGTGATTGCCTCTGTGGCACCAGCCCCTGTTGCCGCACCATTGACCACTGTTTCAGCTGCCTTTGCCCTTGTCTCCACAGTATCTGTCCCGGTCGCAGCAACTGCTGCAGTGGCGGCAGCCTCTGCCGTTGCCTCTACAGCACCAGCCCGTGTTGCTGCCACATTGACCACCGTTTCAGGTGCCTCTGCCTTTGTCTCCACAGCACCTGAGTTAATCTCTGCAGTGGCCCCTGCCTCTGCCATTGCCTCTGCCTCTGCCATTGCCTCTGCCTCTGCCATTGCCTCAGGAGCACCAGTCCCTGTTGCCTCACGATTGACCGCTGTTTCAGCTGCCTCGGCCTTTGTCTCTGCAGTTCCTGTCCCAGTTGCTGCAGCCGCTGTACCCATCTCCGCAATCGCCCTTGCAACATCTGCCGTTGTGTCTGCAGCCTGAACCGTTGCCTCTGCGGCCTCTGCTGTTGTTGCCTCTGCAGCACCAGTCCCTGCTGCTCTTGCGTTGATCGCTGTTTCGGCTACCCCTGCCTGGGTATCTGTAACACCTGACTTCATCTGTGCAGCCTCTGCAGTTTCTACAGCACCAGTCCCTGTTGAAACTGCATTGACCACTGTTTCAGGTGCCTCTGCCTTTGTCTCTGTAGCACCTGACACCATTTGTGCAGTGGCTGCAACCTCTGCTGTTGCCTCTTTTGTTGCCTCTGTAACACGTGTCTTCATCTCTGCAGTGGCTGCTGCCCTTGTCTCTGCAGCCTGTGCAGTTGCCTCTGCAGTTGCCTCTGCAGCACCAGTCCCTGTTGCCGCATCAGTGACCACTGTTTCAGCTGCCTCTGCCCTTGTCTCCACAGTATCTGTACCAGTTGCTCCAACCGCTGCTCCCACCTCTGCAGTCGCTGCCTGAACCGTTGCCTCTGCAGCGTCTGCTGGTGCCTCTATAGCACCAGTCCCTATTACTGCCGCGTTGACCACCGTTTCAGGTGCATCTGCCATTGTCTGTGCAACTCCTCTCCTGGTCGCTGCAACCTCTGCTTCGATCTTTGCAGTTTCCGTAACTGTTTCTGAATCTGTCGTTATCGCCGAATCTCGTACTACGGTCTCTATTCCTACAACTGCAGTCTTTGCATGAGCAGCCTCAGCTCCTGTCTTTGCAGCTTCTTTCCCAAGCTGTGCCTCTGCAGCGACTGACTCTTGAATACCAGCCTCCATCTGCACTTGTGCTGCTGCTCCCTTCATCACTGTTGCTGCTGCAGCTGCCCCCGCTGCTGCGGCTGCTGCCTGTGCATCTTTTCTTGTCATCGCTGGTGCTGCCCGTGTATCTGCCTCTGCTTCCCCAGGCTCTTTCTGTGCTGCTGTAGTCAGCATTGCCTCGGCCTTCGAAACCTGCTCTGCAGGCCCTGCTCCTGTCTCAGCTGCCACAGGCTCGGCCTCTCCAGCTTCTGCTTCGCGGGTATCCGCAACTTCTTTTTCCACTGCCTCTGCTGCAGTTGTGTTGACTGTCTCTACTTCCAACTGTCCCACCCGTGTCTCCACTACTCCTACTTCTGCCCCTTGTGCCTGGACCTCTGTGCCAGCCTCCTCTGAGGTGACGTCTGCTGCACTAACCTCTGCCCCTGTGGTGCGTGTCTCTGCGGCATCTTCAATAGTCTCTGCGGTCTTGGAGTTAGCTCCTTTGGCCCCTGCCTTCTTGACTGCCGTACTCTCAGCCGCTGGTGCCAGTGTTGCCTGGTTCTCTCCTGCCACAACATCTGCTTCGGTGTGGTCTGCCACAGCATCCGCCTCTGCCGGACCTGCCCCAGCCACCTCTGCATCCGGCACCTTCATGTTTCCTTGTGTTGCTGCAATATCTCCGCGCTCCGCAGCAGGCACGCCCCCCCCTGCTTGTGCAATTGCCAGTGCTCCTGTCGCCTGTGCCTCGGCACACTGTGCCTCCGCTTGCAACTGTACCTCTGCAGCCTGCGACTCCGCAACCGTCGCATTGGCTGTCTGTACTTCTGATGACGTTGCTTCGAGTGTTTGTGCCTCTTCAGCACGCGTATTTTGAACCCCAACAAGGGCAGGCCCCCCGCATAGCTCCGATGAAGCCTCGCTCTCTGCGCCTGCTTCCTGCTTGTTGATTACCGTTCCTTCGGCCTCATGCGCCTCGTCTACATGCACCTCATCCACCTTTGCTGTATGTCTATCTGCTATCCCTGCCTCTGGTTGCACCTGTGCTTCAGCATCCTCCTTTACCACCCCTACCCCTCCTGCCTGTGGACTGGTCTGGGCCTCTGGTCCCGCCGCCTCAACGACCTCCCGGTCTTTTTCGTCTCCTGCAGGTGCTTCCGATGCATGCAATGTCTGCGTGGTATCGGCCTGCGTGGCTTGCACATGTGCTACCGGGGCCTCTGTTACCTGCAGCTCTGCCTGCAAGAGCGGTGACTTCGAAGTCAACTGTGATGCTGGTGTGTCTGCAGCCAGCGACTCACCTTCTGGTGTGGCTTGCCCCTCTGCAGTAACAAGTGGTTGTGCTTCTAAAGTGCGCGAATCTACTGCTGCTGTCTCGCTTTCCGCAAATGCCACGTTGGACTCGACAGGACTGGCGACCTCTGTCAGACATTCCTTCCTTGCCTCCACCTCGAGAGCAGTTGCCTCGACTGTGGCTATACCAGCTTGCACTTCGTCTGCACCTCTGACGGCAGGAATTGCCTGCGCCAGCTCGCCGTTTGGTTTGTCCTCCTCGGTTGCTGCCCCTGTTGCATCCCTCCCTGCCGCTGCAGCTTCAACCGACACGGTTGTCCGGGAGCAGTGGGAGACCCCAGAACCAACCTGAAGGGATCCAGTGGCATAGGCGACCGTTGAATCAGGTATCCCCCGGTCTTCATCCGTGTCGACACCTGCTGTTGCAGCCCTGGCGGAACTGACTGCCGTGGCGTCGGACCTCTGCGCCTTGAGAGGCTGTGCTCCTTCGACAACGCTGGAACGACTGCTGCTGGAACGTTGTCGCGTGTGCCAATGCCTATCACTCAAAAGACGTTTGGCGACAACAGAGCGTTCTTGATGCTCCCAGTCCATCAACAATTTCCGACACTCACTCTCCAGGGGAATCAAACGATCTCCCGGATGCATCCCTCCTCGTATTTCCTTCTCCTTTGCAGCGTCTGTGCCAACACATAACCCCAAAAGCAAAGGCACGGCATTGTCCCTCTTGTCAACATCCTCCTGCACAAGCTGATGAAGTATGGATAGACCAGGTTCAGTACCCTTGTCCGTGGGTATTGCAGGGTTGGAAGACGGGACAGGCTCGCTCACGACCTCCGCAGGGTTCCCAGGGGTTGCAGGGGCTGAAATCCCAGGTTCAGTACCCTTGTCCGTGGGTATTGCAGGGTTGGAAGACGGGACAGGCTCGCTCACGACCTCCGCAGGGTTCCCAGGGGTTGCAGGGGCTGAAGTCCCGGACGTCGAGCCAACGTCTACAATCTCATGCTGGGGATCCTCATGTGCAAGCTCAACGACTGTGATCTGCAGTCTGAGCTGCCCAGATTCTTCGCCGACCTCCAACGGCACTGTCACAACGTTGGCACCGACCTGTAAGTCCCCTGTGGGGATTTGTAACGTGCCAATCTGACTTTGTTGCTTCGAGTCCTTGTACACGACGTTAATGGAAATAGTGCTGATTCCCGGATCGGTCAAGTCGATGACGAACTCTTGAAGTCGTGGACTGGTTGGGGCTTTGACTGGTTGGTCACCGTGCTCAAATTCCATACCAACATTGAGAGGTAGCTGGATCCCCTGGGTTTCCAACAGGCGAACCCGCAACTGCATGGGCTTTGCAAAATCGCTGAGCATCTTTGTGGCTCTGGCTTCCCCATTTGGATCACTTGATTCGGGCTGGTCGGTTTGTCCGTTTGGCTGCCCCTGCACAGGGGTCAACGACACTCGCAAATGTCCCAGGGGCCTGTTGCTCTGGTCGAGCAGAGGGATGAGCCGGCAAGTTGTCTCATTTGTTGGCAAGCAACGCAGTGGAGTCTCCCCTGCAGCCATTATCACAAGTGCATGTGTGTCCTGCTTCCAAAGCTCCAGTCGTAACGATTGGGTGTCACTGTCCACTTCCAAGACGTAGCGTTCGTCCCAATATGGCTGCAAGCCCGTTTGGGCACTACTCGTAATGCAGCCAGACTTAAATCGAAGCCTTATAGACAAGTTTCCTCCTTCCGTGCTACTTGCAGGAAGATCCAAAACTTGGAGGTGGTCGACATGCAACAAATATCCCGTCATTGGAAGATTAGACGGCGCTTTGTGCCAGCGAGCAGTTCATGGCAACACTATGTTGCATGTTACGAGAATATATACTGCATGTCTGTGTACATCGAACGCGGCGCTGCACGACAGTCTGCAATCTGCCCTTTAGCCCGCCTAGCTTCACAGTGCAGCAAACACGCGCCAAGCAAAGGTTGAATACAGATGCGGCTCCGAGTGAGAAACCGCGAAATGAAACGTGAACTCAGCTCCATTTAACCGTGTACACAAAGTGCAACCCAATGCTCGCTTTCGTTTGCACCCACTCCCGAACCGATGTCCTTCTTAGGCAGGGCTTGTTGTAATTGGTTTTGACTACATTGGCAGCATTCGCAACGTCATTTTTGTGTGATGGTTTGTGTGACGGGTGGGGAAAGGTTTCGAAGGAATAATTTCATTGTGTTGCACTGCACTGCAGCTGAAATACCAAAACCTCTTGTTCGTTGGCAATTCGCCGTACTACAACAATTCCTTTATTGCACGGTGAGAGAGAACCGCTTTTACTCCCAACCCTGCAATTTGCAAATAACAGTTTTGTCGCCCTGAAGGCGGACACCATATCAAAGTAGCTAGCCCTAAAGATGGGTTAAACAAAAGACCGCGTTGTGCTTCACTGAGGGTTGATGGTTGCGTGCCGTTCAAGGGCCCAGTTAAGTGCTAGACTGCACTAATTTCGGACAGGCCACTCTAGCCTAGAAGGATAGTCCTGCTGCAATCGTTCGGCCTACAAAGCCAACTACCGGTCAGTATTCCCAATACATTTCTTGCTTTTTGGCGTCGTTGAGTTGCGCCCCAGATTCCCCAACCGGCGCTATCACGTCAAAACAGTCTTCGAGTCAACGATGAAACGTAACTTGGTGATGATATCATGTCATGAGTTGTTTCTGTCACATCAAACGGATTTCTGCCCACGATCGGGAAGTAGAATCTCTGAACATAAGGGGGGATTCGCACTGTACCAAGCTTTCCTACTCCGCTTCGAAGCAAGGTGGCAGTTCAAAATACAAAAAAAAGTGGAAGCTGTAGCCCCCACACGAAGGATGGATACTTCATGACCCCTCATGTTACTCTGCATGCTCTTTCCAACCACAAACGCCTTTTCGCCACTTTCGGTTCTCGGATAACTTGGTTGGAATGGGATGCAATGCAGTGCACCTGCCCGGCGTGCCACCATTCTACGAGCACCTCTATGGTTTGGAGGGACAGGATTGCTAAGAGGCCGTTCATCCAGGCAAGAATTTGGCAACTGCATTCAAAGACATTCGAGTCTCTCGAAACAAGCTGGTTTCATATTTCACTTGTGTGAATGTGAAGTGGAATGTGAGCCGTGCCGTATGGCATGTGCATTGCACTCTCAACGCATGGGTTGGTGCATCTAGTTGACGCACAACAGGGCATATCAGGCACCGATGACGCACCCCTCCAAACACAAAACTGAGTAGAGAACTTTTTGCGACAACTTCAGGGGCCAGCCTTGGTGCGATAGTACGTCCACAAGTTCCAAGCGAACTATGAAGACATTTTTGGGTTTATAAAGAAGCACACAGATTTGGTAAAATTTGTTCCAACGATCGCCCCCTTCCCCCTCCAAAGCACCCAAAAGGAAAACTTTCCCGTGCCTCCGGCCGTCATGTGTGGGTGAGTCCAGGGAATAATGGGTGTCCTGTCATCCTCAAGCCAATTAGAGCAGGAGTCCCCCCCCCTTTGTGTGTCCCCTCAAAACAATATCCAACGTTCAAAGGCGAGAAAGCCTGCCCTCAAAATGGCAAGGAATGTCCAGAACAAGGACGTTGCACTATGCATGCAACCCGCTGCGTGACACAAGGCTTGTGATTTGTTTCTTTTGCGGACCAACAAATGCTTGCCACACCACATCACCGGGTGCGCCTTGAACAATTTTTCGAAGCACCCTTGGTTCCTTGGTTTTTGTTAGTGCTTCCACAACGCAATAAGCGATGTTAAACCTTGTTGCACACTTTTCCATCACAACACGTTCCTTGGGACACAATTGATGGTGGTGGTATCGTGTTTCCGCACAACGGTTCAAAAAGTCTTTGTAGCGATTCTCACAATACTAATTCTACCAAAAACCACCAGTGTGTGCATACTCCTCGAGCCTTGCTCCCCCTGATCACCCACATTGATGGGCAAAATAAGCGCTAGGTCGCATGAGAAACCGACCCGTATGCCGGTCGTTGCACTGAATTTCTTAAATCGGCTATTTTTCCGCCCTTGGCTTCCTCTTTGCCCAACGGTGTACAATTCAGCCCTACGTGCTCCCCCCTCCCCTTGCCCCTTGCACCCTTGCCGTTCTGGTAGTTCAAGGGATGTGGCATGACAGCTGGGCGGAGGGTTGGGGGCGGGGATTTTCTGGGACAGACCTTCCCCGGTAGGTCATTGCATGTCATTTTGTTCCAGTATACCAAAAAAACCCGATTTCCTGCTCGTTTGGGCCATCTGAGTGATTCTGTAGGCCTCAAAATCGAAGTCGCGGAATCAGCTACCGGGCCTTTCTGGACCGTCGTGCCAGGTTGTTTTGGTGAATTTGTTGGGTTCAATTGGGCCGCTTAGGGGATCGCGATCAGATGGTCGTGGGGGTCGCGTTGGCCTCTGGAGTTGGAAAAAAATCACCAACAACACCAGAAATCAGCGAACGACAACTTGCCCAAAATTGAGGTGGGATATCGGAACGAATTCTTGGAATGAATCTCTTCCTTTGCGTCCAAGGTCATCTGTGCTACAGTAAAATGTCCAATAATGTCCCAGAAAAAAGTCTCGGTAATGTCCCAAATGGCCTTCGTAATGTCCCAAGACTTCAGATTGACGTCTTGGGACAAGTCTACTAATGTCCCAAATGGCTGGTCAACACGGGGGGGGGGGCGGGGCGGGAGAAAATTTTTCCTAAAGGACAATAGCACCCAGGGCAACACGGGGGGAGAGAGAAACCCGGCGCAACGCGCCCGGAGGAAAAATTTTCCATATTCGACAAAAAAGTTTGTTAGTGTCCCGGAAAAAAGTCTTGTAATGTCCCAAATGGTTCCAACGAGCCCATATAGGAAAGTCTCGTAATGTCCCAAATGGGTGGCCGAGAAGTTTTGTAATGTCCCAATTGGCTTGATGTTGGCTGGGACATTATTTGGACATTTTACAGTACACCACACACTGACTATACCCACGCCCACCCCAACGAATTGGGAAATTGTGCTCGCATATCCATGCAATTTTTTCCCCCTTTTTTTTGACCGCTCTTTCTTGGGGCAAAGTACGGATCATTTTTTGTTGCGTGAGAAGTGTGATGTCCAAAATTGAAAACGTGGCGGAATGCACAAAAGGTGATTACTACACCGAGTACCACAAATAAGTAGTGTCGGACTCGGTGCGCCATTCCGTTGTAGGCACGAGTTCATTTGTTTACTAGTGGATTTCGAATATGCCATGTGACAGCTCGCATCATATACCAAGCATGCCGTGTTGTGGCGTGATTGCTCCTTTACGCAAACGCACTATTTTTGCATAAAGGTCCATGTATGAGCATTGGTTAATGCAATGAAACGAAAATTGCAACATCACGGGTCACGGGGGAATGAAGTTCAACGCAAGGTGCGAAGAGGAAATGAAGCCCTCACACGTTGGGTGGATGCCAGAGAGTGGAAGGACGGAGTTGTAGAAGAAAGCCGACTATTAGTTCGAAGACCGCACCTGCTTCAAGTTGAACAACCCAACAGGACAACACCGTATTACGATACCAATGCGTGGGCAGAAGCATGTGAAGCGTTATTCTCGACCGATTTGTCCGACTTGAAAAGAGGAGTGCGCTTGGTACGCTTGATGGGTGTTGGCTTTTGGTGGTTGCCGACGACAAGTGTTTGCACTCGCGTGCAACTCTTTCTTGCCTTTTGCATGCTTGTAGCTTCCATCCATTTTATGTTTAGGTGTAATGTGTTGGGGCTCTGCATAACCCAATGTAGTCTTAACTATGCATGATTTGTTGGTTTTGAATTGCATGCGCAGCCCCACGTATGTGGCGCAACTTTGCCGTACTTTGTGCATAATTTGCCACGTACACAAGTTGCGGCACACAAATATGAATTTCAATGATCGTGCGTGGTTTTTTTGGGCTAGTTTTTTGCGACCGTACACTTTTGCGCGCATTTCGTGCGCAAAATTTCTATGGGAGTCTCGGCGACAAAAAAGGCAAAATACGGGTGGGTACAACGTTTGGGGACTATCCTCGTGCACGTCGTTGTGGCGATCCCAACGTGACACAAAGCTTCGCATGTTCGTTGAAAAGCCCCTCGGAAGCTTGGCCGGACTTGTATCGATGGATGGATGGATCCCTAGGGAAAAAAAAGAACGGCTTTTCGCCCCATAGGGAGGAATTAGGGGTTGCATCCCATCGTTCTTAAGATTGTAAGTTGTGGGGACAAGTTCGAACGTGGATAGTGAGGACCGCATTGTTATGGAAGTCCAACATAGGAACGCATATGCCATGTGCCCATTTCCGCCGACGGGACCCGTGCAATCTTGGCCATGTCTCAGGTATCTACGTGGAAGTTTAAGGTGCACGATCTTGGCATTGCAACCGATTTTGCGTACCGTATGGCCCGCTTGCAGATCCTTGAGAGCGCCGAAGGGAGGCGGTATGTTTGGCATGGGGGGGAATGTTGGGCGTCGTTTAAGGACGGAGATTCGTGCCAACGTGCTTCGTACCTAGAATCTTTTGAATCCCCACCGTGATGAAGATTTCGGGTGAATGGAGAGATTCGTTCCCCTTCCCTCTCGTGAGAGAATGGTGAAACTTCCATCACCGGAGAAAACCACGTGAACACAAAGCTGACACATTTTTCTTCCTCTTCGGGTTGCACCCCGGCAAGCCCCGA
The DNA here is from genome assembly GCA_964036045.1 of Eutreptiella sp. 'Long Island Sound 2002'. Classification (NCBI taxonomy): domain Eukaryota; phylum Euglenozoa; class Euglenophyceae; order Eutreptiales; family Eutreptiaceae; genus Eutreptiella; species Eutreptiella sp. 'Long Island Sound 2002'. The sequence goes on along the minus strand of OZ038389.1, from coordinate 9,235,833 downwards.
ATCGGTGCTCGATAGTTCATAAGGGTCAAACGGCGCCCCGCATACAACCGACATGCTCCGCCAACCTGAAGAGGCCGACAATATAAGCCCGTAGCGATGCATTTGCCAAACATGTGACCTCCCAAGGGGCTTGGCGAAGGCCATCAACGGACCCAAACCCCTCTGAAAGGGTGCCAAGTTCGGGGCGTGGTCTACAAGGGTCAACCTTTGGAGCCCATAGATTAGGTCCAAGCGGGTTGGTTGAGTCATTGGGGAGCGGGCCCCACATTCGCGAATGAGTCTCTTTCACGTTGTGTCATTTTTTTCTTAAATTGCTTTAGTGGTTTTCTTCAAGGGTGAGTGAGGTTGAGCTTGCCACGTGCCTCATGAGCCCGAAACAAGGTTTTAAGTAGCGCCAATGCGCCCGCACTCGGGTTGCAACGTGGACACCCCTTGGTCTTGGGGGGGGCAACAACCAGCACATCCTCAATACACCAACTATTGGGTGCCGCTGACGCGCAAACGGCACACCATGCCACATTGAGCACAGCCCCAACACACCAAATACTGGGCTCCGCGAACGCGGAAACGACACCAGCAAGAGCACCGGCCGCAGCGGCCGACGGAAAGCAGCAACCCGACGCAACATGCGAAGGGAAGAACGGGTGACTAGCCAGGGCCCCGTAAAGGAACAACAACCAGACGGCATGTCACACAGGGGGGGATGGATAGGATCTATTGCATTAAGTTGTTGTTGTACCGCTACGGGCACACCGTTGTGCTTGCTAGGTGTAGGTGGAGAGGGGCGGTCCCCTACTAGCGTGTTAAGCGCGGGTAGTAATGCTTCACTATTGCCTTGGCCTTTAGATTTGGTGAAGATGAATTCGCTCATTTGTACGGCTTGGCTGTTGCGCGGTATGTTTTTGGGCTCTCGTTTTAATGGGATTGCATGGAGTTCGGGATGGAATGGCATGTTCGTGGAACCATCGGCTCTCGAGTCCTCCTAAAGTTATTTGCAGCACTGGTTTTCTGCTCGGGTGCAAAGTGGACCCTTGGACACTTCATTCATTCATTCATAGTGTGGCAGCTTAACCCGTGCCGGGTCTGCAACCTTGCATTCTTCGGTCTTACACTCAAACAACTATCACAGGTGCCGTCATAAAAGGAATGCCTCTCGTTACGGTGTGCACCTTTTCCGCACCCTTCATTGACTCTCTTTTGTCTCACTGTCCACCGACACCTTTGCGGCGGTAGTGTTTGCGCTCTTGGACCTAATCAACCCCCACCCCGCAAGCAGGGCTTGGTCATTGAATAGGTGTGCCAGCATGTTGCATTGCGTTGGAAATGCTTCGACTTGATTGTTGTGGGGTAAAAACCTCTGTGAATCAACCCCCTTCGGACAGAAAACCATTGGCACGGCATTGGCGTGGGGTGCATTTGCACTCATGATCAGGTTGGTCGGCGGGCTCGTGGAGGAGCTGATCCACACCAATTTCAAACAGCTCCGCCGCTATGTCAGTGTGCAGGAGGGTGTAAGTATGTGCCCACCCTCCCATCTGAACCCCCCCCCCACCGTTCGTGATGGCCCTCCAGAAACTGGGCTTCACGCCGTGCGATATCACTGAGAGTTGCACAGGCGGAACAACTGCAAACACAGCCAAAAAGTGTGTTGCGCCAAGGAATCACTGCACGGGGAAACGAAGTAGCATCGCGCAGAACAAACAAACCCACACAGGCTGTTTGCTGTGTTGGCTTGCACCAATGGGTTTGTGGCAAGCTGGTACCGTACACGCGCACATGCACGCTTGACTCCGGCCAGGTTCATCACAACGGAAACGTTGCGGTTCCACTGCATGCGCCCTGCTGCTGATGAATACTGGATCTCACCTGTCGCACGTGTATGTGGGGCACCCATGTCCGGACCGTTTCCCACCCCATTCCCCGTACAGGACGAGGAGGTTGACACCGAAAGTACTGAAAGTGGTGGGGCATCAGCAGGATCGCCCCTAGGCACTAGGTTGTCTCACCCCGCGAGCCAGAAGGGGCGCGGGACAAAGGGTATCAATACGCTGAACCTCTTGAAGGTGTTCAGGATGCCGGTGACTCATGGAATGGGGAAGACCAGGAGGCATCCGCGGTTTGACCCAGGAAGGGCTACAGGCCCATCCAGCCTTATATCCTGCAACGATGGCATGACAGCAACCCCACGATTGCGCCGTTTTGCAGCCGCACTCGGGTTTCCGAAGGATCTGGCGGACTTCCGGCACAACGTCACTCATGGGACCTTGGGCGATGCGGGCACAGCGCGGAAATATGCATTCCAGGTGCTGCACGCTCGTTGAGGCACTGTGTTTGTGCCTGTCCGTGGCTCTATCTCTCGGATTCATGGGCCTCTGCCTGGGCCATTGCCACGGCCACTGTGGGGGCTGCTGCCCGGGCCATTGCCGGGGCCATTGCTTGGGTCTGCGTGGCTCATGGCAGGCCTGCACGGCTCATGACAGGGACTGCATCCACCGTTGCAATGGGGCAAGGGCCCTGGCCGGTTTAGCAGAGGGGGCTCACGGGCCACCAAGGGTTCGTACAGGCCAAGTGACCAACTGCATTCTTTCTGCCCAGATGCTTGACTGGCTGCGGACGGAATACTGGACGCCGTTGAAGAAAGAGTACAATTTGATATCCGAACGTCTGCCGGAGGTTCACCTCTTTCTGTGGGTACCACGCTGACTGGGGAATGACCCCGTGTGCCGCCCTCAAGACCCCCCTTGCGACCTTATTCCCTGGATGTGAGAGCCACTGCCCCGCACTAGAACCCTGAGAAGTGGTGACGCCCAAAGCATTGAGCCTCTGCTGTGCATCTTGCATCCTTGCCCTCAAGTGCTGTGAACGGGACGGGCATGGGGTGGGGGAGGCATTTGGGTGACACTCGGGAGGCATGAGGGAATTCTTCGGGGGATGGTTTCATTTGCCGAGGCATGTCACGAGTTGTGCCGTGTGGGAGTCGTTTGGAAGGAGGCTCTCTGCAACGGACCCTCGAATGCAGGTACGAGCACTTTGTATTCTGCGATGTGCCCTGGTCTTTTTTTTTTGTGATGTCCTGGACGTGTGCACGAATCGCAATCTGTGCGACAGCTTCTTGGCACCAGAGTCAGCAAACAATTTCCGGGTTCTTCCCCTGTGGCACCCGCGATGCGCCTGCAGAAGTACCAGTGCTAGGATTGTAGGTTCTTTTGGCAACTTGAAGCTGAATTTGTGCTCCATGTGGGTTTTTTCTGGGACCATCAGTGGTTATTGTTGTATTTTGCAGTCGGGCACTGCTTTTTCTGGAACAGTTGCAAACTTGTCATTGTGGGGCCATAGAGGGACCCTATGACTTGATTGTGCTGTTGTGCCACGTGAAATGTGTGTAAGGCAATGCACACTGGACATTGCTGAAGGGATGAGACATGGCGTGTCACTCTCCCCATATCCTTTCCAACATGTACCATGTTTCGTCCCATGCAATGGTTCCATATTTGTGTTGCTGCGTTAGTTTTTTCTGTCACACTCTTTTTCATGATCTCCGACGACGTGCCAGGACATGTGTCAGCACACTCTGACGTGGAGCCAATACCTGTGTACCTTTGTTGAGAGCGATGCTGTCAACATATCGATTTGCATCATCTTGAGGAGAAAAGTTGAAAAGCATGTCTAATTGGTTCATTTCGACCCGTGATTGTGCAATATAGAAAGGTTGGAGGAAATTGCATTGCAGGTGGTTTCGCTTCCCCTGCGGCACCTTCGGTGCGCGAAGCACCCCCACTGTTCTTCCTTGCGTGGTCGTGTTTGCTGGAAACAGGTCAAAGCCACAGAGTTTTGCAGGCATTGAATTCACTGCCAGTGATTGTGCCGTGGCCATGTTTTTCTGCCGTTGTCCTGCAGAGCGCTAAAATAAAAGACGCCAAGAATGCAACGCACACCAAAAAAGCCAGAAAGGTTTGTTTGCAAACCCCTCCCTCTCTGTCTCTCCATGTACCTGTCTGCTTTCGTGCTTGTTGCATATTCTGGTCAATGGCGCCAATAAACTCTCCCAGGCTGTGTTTGGATCCGGCCCCCTGTGTATTCTGGGTCTTGGGCTTGTTTGCAAATGGCGCTTAGAGCCAGCCTCACCCCGTGACAAGCCAGCCACAAGATTTTTCGTGTGGCTGTGCATCTGCTCCCTCTTGTTGTGCTGATTATGTCACCACACATGTGACATAACCGCGCCTCAACGTACCGGGATCCAGCCTCGGGGCTCCATTGATCGAGACCGTTCATCAGTCACTGCTTGGCGCTGGAGAAAGTTTTGGAGAGTCAAAAAATGGTAACAAAAAATTCATAAATGATGAATTTCTCGGTTTCTCGCTTTGCGCTGATTCCAAAATACCAGGTTCATTTTCTCTGACATTTTGAGTTTACGGTCACCTCCAGGCTATCTTGGCGGGGTGGTGGGGATTTAGGGGTCCATCCACTTCCACTCCCCCGCTTTGGGGGGGTTTTCCCGGTGCACCCACTGGTTTGGATTTCAGGAGGAAAGTGCCTCCTTTGTTGTCCGAGACGTAGTTTTGTCAGGTGATGTTCCTCTGTTTCAAGCGAAGTCTCTCCTAAGACAGACCATTGGGGGGGGCGGCCCAGGGGGCTGCCCCCCCCCAAAAACACTGCATGAAAGCCCGGCAGCTTTCGGGCGACAGTCCCAGGCCCCGTAAGTGAAAGTATGGCAGAGGACCTCGTGGGAGGGGAGCAGACTGCTCGCAGCCCATCCCTGTTCCCCCTCTGGTGGCTGCGCAGCACCCTGACCACATCCCCATTAAGCACCATCAACTGCCTGTTGCGATGCCAAAGCCCTAAAACACGTTTGCACAGCGCGTTCGGATGCCCAAATTGAGCCGCTGCTCGTGGTGGGATTGGTATATGGCAACATCAGACGGTGTCGATGCCTCCATACCTCAATGCATCACCGAGAAAGTGGCAAAGTTGGATAGTCTTGATCAGATGGAGGCCCACTTAGCTCAGATGGAGGCACGGCTGCAGACGGTGTGTCGTTCGTAGTTCGTGTAGTCCTGTGGCTTTATGAGTGTATGTGGTAATATTTCGTGTGTGTTGAGTGTGCGTCTGTCTCTCTCTCTCAGACACTGTGTGTGTGTGTGTGTGTGTGTGTGTGTGTGTGTGTGTGTGTGTGTGTGTGTGTGTGTGTGTGTGTGTACTCACCTTGCCAACGGTGGCTGCATCGGTTTTGGGTGTTCATCGTCGTGCAACTACTTGCCGTCCTTTGCTGGCAGAAATGTTCACACGCGTCTGCGCACACACACGTCCATACGTCCACATGTTCACATGTCCACACACACACACACACACACACACACACACACACACACACACACACACACACACACACACACACCACAGACACACACACACACACAGAGAGAGAGAGAGAGAGAGAGAGAGAGACGAACGTACATAGGTACTCAAGCACCCAGGCACACAATTACACACAAGATTCAGGCCAAGCACCCGGCACCAGCCCTAAAAAAGGCAAGCACTGGCTGCTCAGTGAATCTCATCAGGCCTCACATTGTCGCGTACAACGCGGTGCCCAGTTTTTTTGGCACCCACTCACCAACAGGAGCCCAAAAATTTGAGGCCCATCTTAGGTAGAGCAGAACGGGGAAGGGCAGAGCGAAGCAGAGCAGAGCAGGGCACAGCAAGGCAGAAAGCAGAGCACAGAAGAGTAGCACAGAGTAGAGCGCAGCAGAGCGGAGGGGCGAGGTGGTGACCGAGCATCGAGCAACCCTACTGGGTGCCCGTTCACAACGCAGCCCGCCGGACCCTCTTTTTCGACGTTTTTGGGCGGCGGGTTTCTAGCGTCTTTGGCTTTAGTCTGTGTCCCTTCTTCCGGTTCTCGATGGGGCTTGCCTCCCTCTTGCACTGTTTACTACTGCCCACTTCACTGTATCCTTGCGCCTATGTATCCGCATGTGCTGAGCGAACGGAATCTGACATCAAGCGGGAGAGGTTTCAGGTTGTGTGTTGGCCCCACGTGATGTCTGTGGCACACCTGCCCTTGTGTCCGAATTCGCGGAAACAGGCAGGACGGCAACGAGGCAGGACAGAGGACGGGACGGAGGGGGGCCGGGGGCTAGGGACCGGGACCCGCTCTGTCGCCCGTAGGAGACTGTGCAGACTGCACCCGCAAAGTGGACTTTGGCGGATGACTTCGATCCGCACCCCATCGGCTGGATCGCTGCGACGCCCGCACCTTCATGATCCTGGGGCCAGGGCGCTTTGGTGGGGGTCGCACTCGGGATTCCGGTGTGTGGCTTCGAGCTCCAGTTGGTCCTGCCAGCCCGCGTTGGTGCCACCGTGTTCCCCCAGCCCCAGAGGGGCCAACGTCCAGAGCAGCAGTCACTGACACTGCGAATGTTCACAGTTATCCACAGCCACGGCCATGGCCACACGTCTCACTAACCGAGGGCCAAGGGATGTCCAACCATGTTCAGAGCCTCACTGTAGACGGCGTTGAAGGAGCACGGCTTGCAGCATCGTGTACTGAACTTCCTCGGCACCATTACGCCATACGACTGGCTTTCCTGGTTGTGGCTGGAGGAATCCTTGAGCTGACTTCCCGAGGATGCCTCCTGGCAGCAGAATGCATGCAAGTTTGGTGCACCGTGTCGTTATCTTTGGCCACTCTCTGCTGAGGTGGGGAGGGGGAGCGGAAAGGGCTTGCAGCGCAGAGGTTTGGGTTGGGGTTACAATGGGGGGGAGGGGTCGGACCACCGCATGGTGCACGCACCAGGGCCACGAGGGTGCATCTGTGGGGGGCGGGGGGCGGAATGCCGCGGTAACAGCCGCCCCTTTGGTGATCACCGGGGTGACGACCCGCCTGTTGGTGTCGGGCACTTTCGCAGACGGGCCTTGCTGTGAGATAATCTGGTCTGCCCTTTGGCGTCAGGTGGTCCTACTCCGCCTTCTTACGTGGCGGTGATGCGGACATCCGTTTGTGTTGCTGTTCTGTTCTGTCGAAGAAATCCTCCGTTTTGCTCTGACCAGGTGGAGGAGGTATGTGGCCTGGGGGCTGGGCGCTTTGCCAGGGGTCCTGGACCTGCACCAGAGATGAGATCCGGTGGTGTATTCCCCTCCGCGACGTCTGTTGGGGTATGGAATGGGCTGTCCCCTGTCCATATCCAAAATTTCAAGTTTCAACCTGAGTCATGTTATATATGGAGTTGATCGGCATGGTGCAGTGGTCTGCTGCCATCGACTCTGACGACCAGGAGGTTTTGGACATTGTGGTGTTAGGGGGGCACGGCAGCACAGAGCTCCGAAGGAGAACCACTGGACGTCTTCACGGAGCAGAGGGAACCTCGGGGATCGGCCGGGGGACTGCTCAAGGTCCCTTGAGTCAACCATTAGGAGAAACATCCCACAGGAATGACTCCATGGGTATCCCACTCCCAACACAAACCCGCCACCTCCCAGTGGTATGTGCGTGGAACAAGGGTGGGCACAAGTCAATGTGTTCAGAGTGTAGAGGGCTTCACTGTGCCTGGGTCAGCCGGGGTCAGTGGTGGCCTAATGGCCCCGAGTCCGCACGGCGCAGCCTGAGACCCTGGCAGGTCGGCTACCATCTCACGGTGGAGGAACCGCTTCAGGTCATGTCAAGGCTGGTGGTGGGCGCACACCCAACCCAAACACCCAAGTATTCGCAGACACACCGATCAAGGTTGGGGGGATTCCAGCCCCCGGGTGCACCAGGACACCAGAGTCCAAAGGAAACAAGCGGCGGTTGTGAACAGTGGGACAGCCATTCCACTCTCACCCACAAAACTGCACTGCCACATCCGCAACTTATCTGCCCCCCCGGCTTCCACAGGCTGGGGGCATGTCTCCGCACAATACAACCGCGTGCATGAAACCGCAAGTGCCAACTGGCACACGTACTGCGCGTTTGATGGTTCACCCCCCACAAGACTGAGTGTGAAGCCCGTCAGCGTTGGCAGGGGATTGGGTGCCACGGCGGCAACAGACTGCAATCTTGAATGGGGGAATAGAGCCTAGAACACTAAACTCCCGACCCAACGGCGAGCATCTGGCTTCCTGACCTCTGACCCGCCCTTGTTGTCTGAAGTCCTTGTAACATTGCAACACATTGCCTCACTGATGCCAATGGCACAACAGGCCTCTGCATTTGCGCTGTAGAGACCCATTGGACCGAGCTTTTTTTGCAGCATGTCATGGGCTGGTTTCAGGAGATGCACAGACGTGTGCAACATTGCTGAATTTTCTTTTTGTTCTGTTCCATCTCTGAGGGTGGTGTATGAACCCTTCACCCTCTATCTCATCGCTACCAGTGTCACAAATGCATGCATGTGGTGCCCATACGGGCATATACGGAGACCTGTCAGACTGCTATCACGACTACCAGGTACCATAGCACCGTGTGTCCCTGCACCTCCCAGGATGCTCCCCAGTGTCCAAGCTGCTAGACTGTGTTCTCCTCTCGGAGAGACGCTTCACGCGCATGATGGTTCGGCGGGTCCCGTTCAATGCATTGATTGGAGTGCAGCAGCTGTGGAGAGAATTGGGCAGCTGGGCCGCAGCGCATTGCCCCCTCTAGCTGACCATTTTTGGGCCTAGAGCACTAATCAGCGGCTGGCAGATAGAGCATTGTGGTCTTAGGTGGGGCCACCCTTGGCAGGTGGATGTCGGAAACGGAAGTGCAAGGAGCCGGGGTGCACAGCCAAAATGGGGGGTTTGGCTGTGCAATGCAGAGCAAGCCAGGCATTGGGAGGCAGCGAGATGGTATCAAATGCAAAAGTTACAGTCAAGAGAAACCAAAGGGTATCAAAGGGGCATCAAAGAGACCAAAAAGCATGGGAGGGCCCGTAAGCTTAATTTGGGGGGGGGGGCTTAAGGGGGGGGGGTGGTTGCGTGCGGGAGGGTGCAATGTGTAATTTGCAAATTCTTGATTTTGAGCATTCTTCACAAAGGATTTTGTGGCACAAGGGATACTACGTTTGGAAACTTAGAAAAAAAAATTTTGTTATTTATTTTTACTATATCTTGGGGGGAGGGGGCGCACGTGGGCCAAGTATCTACATAACCCCAACCGTATTTGTGGTGGGGGGGGGTGGCTTTCTGAGTGTCTATTTTTTTTTCGACTGAAAGGCACCTATGGTACCATTGATGAGGCTTTTGTTGTGCTGACGTGTGATTCACTGTTGACTAGCACTCCACAAGACTCCATGCGGGGGGGGGGGGGGCACATGTGGTGCAAAGTGGCTACATAACTCCTGCCGCCTTGGGTAGCCCAAAGCAGGGACAAAATCCGAAGTGGCTACATAACACCCACCGTCTTTGGGGAGCCACATGTGGTGCAAAGTGGCGGCATAACCCCCACCGTCTCAGGAGTCCCCATCGGCTCGAGAAAAAGATTTTTTCCTAAATTTCCTTCACTTAGTAAAAAATTTTTTTTACTAAATTTGTTATCTAGGAGAGAAAAATTTCCCACTGTACTTTATCTGGGTATAACAAAATTTTCTACTAAGTTTCAGAACTTGGTAAAAAACTGGGGTTATGCATAAATTTTGCCGACATGTGGGCCCCCAGGATGTTAGGGGTCATGTAGCCACGTTTGATCTCATCCCGGTTTTGGGGAGCCCCAAGACAGCACGGGTTATGTAGCCAATTTAACCATGTGCCCCCCCCAAAGATGGCATGGGTTATGTAGCCATTCCCTCCATGTGTGGGCCCCCAAGATTGCAGGGTTTATGCAGCCATTTTGCCCACATGTGGGTGGCTCACATACCCCCTGTGGTCTTGGAGGCCCACATGTGGGCAAAGTGGCTACATGGCCCCTACCAGCTATGGCCCCACACAGCACATGGAAGTAGCTAACTCCTGCCACCTTGGGGGCCCATATGTGGACCAATTGCCTACAGAACCTGCCATCTTGGGGCCCCACATGTGGGCAGTGTGGCTACATAACCCCTGTTGTCTTGGGGGCCACATGTGGGCAAAGTGGCTCTAGAACCCCTGTCGATTTGGGGCCCACAGCTGGGCAAAGTGGCTATATAACCCCTACAAGATGGCAGGTGTTATGAAGCCAATTTGCCCACATGTGGGCCCCCAAGACGGTAGGGGTCATGTGGCCAATTTGCCCATATAGGGGCACAAAGAGGGCAGGGTTTATGTAGCCACTCAGCCTATTTCCGATTTCGTCCTTGCTTTGGGGATCCCCAAGACGTTAGGGGTCACCTCTTTTGATTTTGTCCGCGTTTTGGGGACCCCTAAGATGGGTAGCCAATTTGCCCACATGTGGGCCCACATGTCCCCTAGGACGGCGGGGGTTTTCTGTAGCCATTTTTCACACATGTGGGCCCCAAGATGATAGCCACTTCTGATTTCGTTCCTGCTTTGGGGAGCCCCAAGACAGCAGCAGGGGTTCTGTAGCCACTTTGTCCACTTGTCGGCCCCTCAAGATGGCAGGGGGTATGTACTTTTTTTGCTCACACATGGGCCCTCAAGACGGGAGTGGTTATGCAGGAGGGGTGAAGTTAGTGCAGCTCGCGGAGGAATGCGGAGGAGCCAAGTTTTTCACATCAAGAACCAGTTAGTTAAGGTTTCCAGAGGGTAGCTAAGGTGAATGGAGAATTGTCCATGACGAGGAGCCGGTGAGAGACGAGATGTGGTGAGGCGCCACGTGGATAAAAGAGGTTCACAGGTAGACACGACCGAACCGATAGTGCCAATGGTTGGAGCTAATTTTGATGTGCTGGTGCACTGCCAGTCAATGGGGTGTGCTGAGAATCTGAGAGGATGGCAATACGCACTTAGCAGGGCGTGGGCCGGCGGACTCCTTGACTAATTGATTCCTCTCCACTACAGGGACCCTGAGAAGGCGGGGTTTATGCAGCCATTTGGATGTCTCCACTATGGGGACCCCGAGAAAGCAGGGGTTGTGTAGCCATTTTGATTTCTCCCCACACTAGTGTTGCCTGTTGTGTGTGTGGCTGACCGGGGAGGAGACTGGGCTGCAGTGAGAGAGGTGTGGCGGGTCAGCAACAAGGCCCTGGGAGGATATGGTAGCTAGATGGGCTTCAATATCACACGGGGGTGGCTGCATAATGTGGACAGGGCAAGTGGTGGTGGAGTTGAAACTGTGAATTTCTTTGTGGAAATTCTGGTAGTGTGTGGTACTTTTGTGACTTTTTAATGAGTGGCTATCTGATGATTACCATGAGGGTGTGTGAAAGTATTCAGGTGGAATCTGGGCCTGAAAAAGTAGCCATGCTGTCAAGTTCTTAGGCCTTGCTTAGTGAAAGCCTAATCTCTTGCGAGCCTACAATAGCAATTTTTGAGATAGAAAAGATACCATGGCAAAGACAAGATTTGAAACAACCATGAAGAAGGATTCTGTGTGTATGTGTGTGTGTGTGTGTGTGTGTGTGCATATGTGTGTGCTAATTTGTAGTTGTGTATGTGTGAATGCAAATTGCAGCAGTGTGTGTGTGTGTGTGTGTGTGTCTAACAACCGGTGCACTGCGGCTGGGCAGGTGTGGGAACGTGATGGCTGCATCTCGATGGGAGGGCCCTTCAGTGCGCAGGCTGCAGACTTGCACTGCGTGTGGTCTGCATACCAGAGGAGGGGCCTGTTCAGGAGGTTGGGTGACCTGCATGTTTCTGATTCTGGTTTTGTGCACTGGGTGGGTGACCACACCACTGCCATGTGCCAGTTTAGGGATAACATCTTAGTTGCGACAGACGCGCCCCGCGAGGCGTGGCCTGATGTTGTGGAGGAGATGAGGTATGTGCTACAGACTGCATGGGGACTGCCGGTAGTTTGTGAGTGCATCAGTGATGAGCAGCAGTGTTGCACAGGCGGCTGCTGTGGACCCATATGCAAGGCCATGGGCATGGTGCTGGTGAGGGGTCCAACAGGGGCGGGGATGGCGTTTGCGGAACCGGCAGCACTGTCGGCTTCGTGGGAGCTGAAGCTGGGTCCTCCCCTCTTGAGCCCGGGGAGAGCATACCGGGGGTACCTGGGGGCCATTTTCACTGGAGTACTAAAAAATGGGTTGCCTTTCACTGATTCCTGGGCTGCGCAGATTTTCAGTGCTGCAGCATGGTTACAGGTTGCCATGCTCTCGGGCTATGGCAGGGCGGAGGCTATGAGGGTGATGCGTAAGGGCGTGTACAGGGCATATGCCACAGCTCCGCACGATGTTCAAGCTACAGTGAAAGCCGTATATTCCATATCATATATCCTGCCTGCAGCACGGCACACTTTGGCACTGCACATACGTCAGTGGCTTCAGGATCATGCATACTGGGAGGGGGGACAGTACAGCAGCTGGTATGCACCAGGTCAGCTGGGACTGCACGGGGTGACGGGGTGCTGGTGTTCCGATTTTCCTTGCCTGAGTCTCCTGACTCAGGAGTTTTGATATGATGGTAGGCGTGACGTCATGTGCATGTTTGTGCTACAGACACGCAGAATGGGGTAAGAGGCCTGGACTGGTCCAGAGGTCAGACACTTAGACTCGTAACACCATAGCGGAGGTTCGATCCCTCCTGTCGTCATAAACACACCACCGCCCCCTACAGCAACACGCGCGACACCGGCTCTGCCGGCAGCGGTAGGTGCGCCTCGCTACTTTTTCGAGCACCCCCCTGCCCCCACCACAGACCGAAAAAACACACCACCGCCCCCTCCGGCAGCGCGCGCGGCTTGCGGGTCTTGAAGCCCGGCAGCGGGGGGGGCGCATTCACTGCAGCCGGGCGCCTGCAGGTCTTCTCTTCGGCAGTGGGGCCATGCGCGCAGTGGGAATCGAACTGGCGCCTTCACGGCACGGGCCCGGGGATTCAACCACTGGGATAGCACCCACCACAGCCACATCTATGAGCACGCACGCACACCAACACAACACACAAAACCGAAGACCTCAGGAACTGTTGCCAGCGACCACCCTGTATGCGTGTATGTGTGGAGCCCCGGTTACGGGACTTCCCGTTTTTCCTGCTTTGCCCTCCAGTCCTCCTGCTTTGTTTCAAGGCTGTCATTGGTGAAGAGACGTGCGGGCACCTGGTACTATTGCAACAGGGTAGCTAACTAGAAGCAAACACTGTTGGTCTATCGTCCGGGTTCCTGGTGAGGAGGTGCAGTGCGGAGGGATAGGGGTGAACCCACCCTGAGGTAAATTTGCAGAGCCTTACGCTCGGCTTGCTGTGCAGGCGTGACCGCGGGCTTGCCCAAGGCTGCAGTTGAGCTGCTGTCCCTGTTTCTCCTCACACAGAAAGGCGCCTAGTGCAGGCGGGACATGCTACCGTTTTTGTTCTGCTTTGCACCTGACGAGATCTAGTACATCCAGACCAGTCTTTTCTGTGCTCTGTTTGTCGCCGAAGTGTGTGTGTGTGTGTTCAGGGCCCTTTGTGGTAGAAACAATGTATGCGTTGAATCAAAATGCTAGAGTGTATGTGACCTGTGAGCCTGTTTGATGAGGTGGTATTCGGTGTGAATGGAGGGTAGTGTGCTGTGGTAGTCCTGCCCTGCTTGCTCCATTGCAACAACCGAAGTTTCACCCTACGGGGTGGACACATGATGTTGCAAAGCAAGCATGTTAGCAATATTTGACAGCAAACTTCTAGTTCTTGGCAGTACCAAAAAATGCAGTCAAACTTGCGGTGTAGTTTAAGGGCATGTGCTTTATGTGATTTTTGAAGAGCGGATGAAAACACTTAGCAAAGACTACAGTGCCTTTGAAAGCCACTGTGGCCGTTGAAGGCGACCACAATATGCCTCCCGCAAGAGGGACAGGTTTGGTTTAAGAGCCTTGCTTATCGCAGTTGTCCAGCTGCCATTGTAGTTTAATACCTACTGCTTCACTGTGGGATGATGTTGACATTAAACTGGATTAATTATCGGAGGACACCCCGAGTGTCAAGACGATGGCGGCATGGGTGGTGCCTCCCCCGTCTTGATTCAAGCGGCGGCACCAACGCTGCAGTTTCTTTGGCAGGTCAAATGCGCCACATTTTTGCCAACCACGAATCCTATTTCTGCAACGTAAATCGCCTCGAAAAGAGGTTGTTAGATCAAGCGTAGGTGCGGGCATTGTATACCCGCCCCCCCCTTTGGGGGGTCGTTCGCGTGGCGTACCCCAAGGTATGGTTTTTGACGTCTAATCCCTTATAAAATCATCATCTTAGGATCAAAAATGATACCCCAATGATTTTTTGTATTTTGATCCCCGTACCCCCCCGCACCTGAGTACCCTTTTTTGGGGGGGTGGGGGGGTGAGGGGGGGAGGGTCAAAACTTCTTTGCGTATAGGATTCAGCCGTTTTCGGTAGGCTGGTTAGTGACGCCTGAAAATCACCTTGCAGAGGTTGTTAGATCAAAGCCACACAGGCCCGTGTATATGGGAAAACGCCACATACCTCCCCATTTTCGGCCTTTTTGAGGCTATTCGCGTACCCTACCCCATGGGGTTTAATTGTTGGTTTAACCCCTTGTAAAATCATTATTTTGTCCGATAAACGCATCCCCCAACGAGTTTTTGGTCCAGACCCCCTAGACCCCCCCTCCATTTGAAACCCCATTTGTTGAGAGAAGGGGGGGGGTGCTCAAAAATGTAAAAAAAAAACCCGCTTTTTTCGGGTTGAAACTCATGAATCTTTTGGTTTTTTTCCATTTTGAGCTGAAAAATTGTTTCCGGGTCCCAAATCCATGGGGTTTGTATGGGGCGGAGTGGGTCGAGCGCACATGCGGTTTATGCTTTTTTCAGCCATTTTTGCTATGTTGGCGGTTTTGGCGACCTTGGTGACCCCTTGCTATCCATTCCAAGGGGTGTGAGTGGGGATGTTGTGTCAGTATATGCCTACTAGGATACGAAAGGACTTTTTTTTTGCGGTCTGTAGCCCTACTGAGGGCTGGTCAAAACCCGTGCCAAAGACGCGAAATGACTGTTTCTACCAAGACTGGCTTACATGAGTGAATGGGGCGCCGTTGCACAACATGCTTATGCAGTTTTTCACCTTGGACAGCTAAAAAATCGAAGTTTCCGAAACTTATTTTTTTGATACCGTGATCACCTGAAATGACCATCCAAGGGATGTAAAGCATGTCTTAGGCTGTATTTATGTGTTCCTCACCTTGTTTGGGTATTGGGCGCGGGGGGGGGGGGGGTCTCCCAAGGGATTGGTACCCAACTTGCTTAAGCATTTTTTCACCTTGGAAAACTCAAAAATCGAAGCGTGCGAAACTTTTTTTTGATACCGTTATCACCTAAAAGGACCATCTTAGATATGTAAAGCATGTTTTAGGCCGTGTTTATGTGTTTTTCACCCTATTGGGTATTGAGTGCGGGGGGGGGGGGGGGGGGGCGTCAAAAGGGATTGGTATGCAACCTGCTTATGCAACATTTCTGGCCATATAGCTCAAAGATCGAAGCTTCGGAAACTTATTTTTTTGATATTGTGATCACCTAGAATGACCATCCAAGATATGTAAAGCATGTTTTAGCCTGTATTTATGTAGTTTTTGCCTTATTTTGGGTGTGTGTTGCTTGGGGTAGATTCTTTGCGAGGTGGACTTGCCGAAGGCAATAGAATTTTTTAAAATTCGATTTTTTTATCAAAACCTTCCGTTGCCCCTAGGATGGCAATACCGACGCTTTGGGGATTTTGGATCATGTCACGTCGTGTTAGTTAAATGCTGGTACTCCTCGAAACACCAACGCGCCCAACCAAATACACCCACTGGCTACCTACCTGCCTGCCGCGTCCGGAGATGTGTAGGGCTATTGGCGAGGACAACCCGGGGCTTTCCAAGTCAAGGCCAAAACCACCGTATGGCCATTCGGCCCCCGCAAGTCGGGAACGACGGCAAGGCGGGGCCTCTAGGGTTTCACAAGTTTCGAGAACTTCGATTTTTGAGCTGCCCAAGGTGAACAACTGCATTAGCAGGTTGTGTACCAATCAAAACACTGTGATCACCTAAAATGACCATTCAAGGTATGCAAAGCATGTTTTAGGCCGTATTGATGTGTTTTTCACCCCTCCCCCCCCCGGGGGGGGGGGGACTCCGCGGCTCCTAGGACCCCAACACCCCCTACCCCCCTCCCCCCTAGGGGCCTCCGGCCAACAGTTAGTTGCCAATGGTGTCGCCCGACGCTCCATGAACACCAAAGGTACCCTAAGGAAACCCCAACACTATCCTTAAACCCAACCTTGGCTCTAACGCCCATCCCCAACCCTCAGCCTACTCCTAACCCTACACCTAACCCTAACGCTAACCCTAGCCCTAGCTCTCGTGTTGGGGTCCAAAATGGAGCAATGATGTGGCAAAAGCAGCCATGAACGAAATTTGGGGGATCTTGTTCAACCCAATCAACGGGGCTGGCTGCAAAGGTTAGGGTTAGGTTTATGGTGATGGTATGGTTAGAGGGAGGGCAAGGGGAGGTAAGAGGAGCTTGTGCCCCCCCTTCCCCCCCCCCCCAACACCCCAAATCGCCCCACCTAGACCCCTCCCCCCAACCGACCCTCTCGGAGCCCCCCCCCCCCCGCCCCCTCCTAGACCCCCCCCCCATTCGCCCCTCCCTAACCCCCCCCCCCCAAGGGGCCTCCGGCCAACAGTTAGTTGGGGGGGGGGTAGTTGGCGTCCAGAACTGAGTGGTCCCCCCCCCCCCCCGTGTTTTCATCCTACTTGGGTATTGGGTGTGCAAGGGGGGGGGGCGTCAAACGGGGTTGGTATTTTATATTCCACCCATCCACAATGATCAAATACCCCATGTAAAGCATGTTTTAGACCCTCTTTACGTGTTTTCCACCCTATTTGGGTTTTTTTGCGGGGTTGTCCCAAGGGGGCTAGGGCACAACCTGCTTGTGCAGTTTTCCGGCTTCTACAGCTCAAAAATGGAAATCACCTCGCAGAGGTTGTTAGACAAGCCATGGAGGCCCGTATATCGGGGAAAACGCCACATACCCCCCCTTTTTGGGCTTTTTTGGGCCTATTCACGTAACCTACCTCAAGGGGTTGAATGGTTGGTTTAACCCCTTGTAAAATCATTTTTTTGTCCAATAAACGCATCCCCCAATGAGATTTTGATCCAGAGCCCCCTAGACCCCCCCCCCCCACTTGAAAACCTTTTTTTTTGAGGTTTTGAGGGAGGTGGGTGGGGGTGGGTGTGGGGGGCGTCAAAAATGTCGAAAAAATGACCCCCACCCCTTTTTGGGGGTCGAAAATCATGAATATTTTGTTTTTTTTCGATTTTGAGCCGAAAAAGTGTCCCCGAGTCCCGACTCCATGGGGTTTCTATGGGGCGGAGTGGGTCGAGCGCACATGCGGTTTATGCACTTTTCAGCCATTTTTGCTATCTTGGCGGTTTTGGCGACCTTGGTGACCCCTTGCTATCCATTCTAAGGAGTGCAAGTGGGGATGTTGTGTCAGGATATGTCTACTAGGATACCAAAGGACGTTTTTTTTGCAGTTTGTAGCCGGTCAAAACCCGTGCCACAGGCACGAAATGACTGTTTCCACCAATGCAGGCTTACATTAGTGAATGGGCCGTTGCACAACATGCTTATGCAGTTTTTCACTTTGGACAGCTAAAAAATCGAAGTTTCTGAAACTTATTTTTTTAATACCGTGATCACCTGAAATGACCATCCAAGGGATGTAAAGCATGTTTCAGGCTGTATTTATGTGTTTTTCACCCTATTTGGATATTGGGCGCGCGCGGGGGGGGGGGGGTCTCCCAAGGGATTGGTACCTGCTTAAGCAGTTTTTCACCTTTGGCAGCTCCAAAATGGAAGCTTTCAGAAATTTTTTGTTTGATATTGTGATCACCTAAAATGACCATCCAAGATATGTAGCGCATATTTTAGCCCATATTTATGTCGCTTATTTATGCCCCCTATTTTGGCTGTGTGTTGCCTGGGGTAGATTCTCTGTGAGGTGGACTTGCCGAAGGCAATAGAATTTTTCAAACCTGATTTTTTTTATGTTTTGACCATTCATAATGATCAAATATCCTACGTAAACCATGTTTTAGACCCCCTCTATGTGTTTTTACCCCATTTTGCTTTTGGAGGGGATGGGGTTTTTTTGAACAACTTCGTGACTAGCTAACCGATTGACTGACTGTGCTCCCTCCCTCTTCGAGGTGTCTTGCCGATGGGCAATAGAATCAAAAAGAGAGGTGACATCCTGCCAATCTCATTGAAGCAGGTCTCCATGCGGCTCTTTGCTGTTAGCATGCACACCACTCAGGAGGCACCCAAACTATCGAGACACTCGTTGCATGAGGGCAATATAGAAGGTGTCACCATTCAATTTTGTGGGTTATGTAGCGCAACGAATCTTGAAAAATCACCTCGCAGAGGTTGTTAGATAAAAGCCACGCACGCCTGGCTTTTTTGGGGCTATTCGCGTACCCTACCTCAAGGGGTTAAATCGTTAGTTTAACCCCTTGTAAAATCATTATTTTGTCCAATAAATGCATCCCCCAATGAGATTTTGGTCAGGACCCCCCTAGACCCCCCCACTTGAAACCCCATTTTTTTTTGAGGTTTTGAGGGAGGTGGGGGTGGGGGTCAAAAAATCGACCCCCGCTTTTTTGGGGTCCCGACTCCATGGGGTTTGTATGGTGCGGAGTGGGCCGAGCGCACATGCAGTTTATGCACTTTTCAGCCATTTTTGCTATGTTGGCGGTTTTGGCGACCTCGGTGATCACGTGGTACCCACTCTAAGGGGTGCAAGTGGGGATGATCATAGAGGACAAAGCACCAAGACAACTCAACAATTCACCTCTGCAACAATTCACCTCTGGCAGCCAAACGAAGTCAGAGTGTTGTTGGCGACATCATCGCCGTCAAGAGTCTCAAAGCAGTTATCGCCAATAGCGCCTCAGGCCTTAGAAAGCGCTCTCCAAAAAGACCCCGCCGGGTCTATGGGACCCAACCCTACACTGACTCACACCGGCGATCAAGTAACGTGAAGCAGCACAAATGCAGATCCCCGCTCCAAAATTATAACACCTGGCAGAAGTATACAGCATGACCCTCCAACCTGAAACCAATATAACTCCACGCCCCACTCCCACCGACGAACACAGTGAGGAGGCGGGCGTGGGGGCGGGTGGTGGGAACACAATAAATTTTCAACAAATCTGTACACAAACAGTAGAAGTGATCCCCTGTTCGTAAACGAAAAGGGGACAAGACAAACAGGGGATCACAGAGGACAAAGCACCAAGACAACTCAACAATTCACCTCTGGTACCCCTCATCCTTGATCCCAGCCAGTCGCCATACAACCTCACCACACTGATACCGGTAATCTTCACAAATCCACAACGGGGACAGTGCCAGGTGCCCGCAGCCAACCAGCCACGGCTCCGGCGCCAGTCTCCGTGTGTAATGCCTGCGCACGACGGCCCCATTCCTCTAGCCCTCACCCACAGGTAACATCGCATGGGCCAGAAAACAATGCACTGTCTCTATGCATCGAGACACAACTTACTGGAATCCATGAAAAACTGCAAAGCCAGTACGGCGGCCGTTCACAGCGCGTGGAACATGAAGCACACTCGCCGAACCAACACCTGTTTCCCTTGGACCCATATATAGGGCAGACGCTAATCCCCAGTCTTCGTGTTCGACGAGAGACTCAGGTACAACTTACTACCCCCAACCCGCACGATCCAACGATGGCGGCACAAATGATCCCCGCCCACGCCCTTAACATTCACATCACCAGACGGAGTCTTCTCCTGCTCCGCAATTCCACACAGACGGTTCGCTAGGTCCTGTGCTGCCAGCTTCAGAACTCCCGGAGCATCATCCTTCGAGCAAGGCCGCAAGAAGACGAGCCTTGCAGCCAGACCCAGCCAGATCCGCCTCACCGGCCACCACGCAAGGCGCTTCTCCAACACAGCTCTGAGGTGTTGTCGCTCACGGTCCTGCCTGCGCTGCAGCGCCGCCGCCGACCGGCGGTGACAAAATCCTCCGCGCCGGTGGCGGCGGCGCTTCCCTCGTTTAGGCATGGCACAAGCGCTGAACACCGCGAACGTGCAAAACATGTGATTTCACGAAACCAAACAAGTACGCCTCACGGGACCAACCCACCCACCTGCAGCACCTCGTGGGGGTGCGCCAGCAACACCCGCCAGAGTTGAAAAGCACGGCTACACGCCCGCTGCATACTAGATTGGTAATTAGAATCCAACCTACTCGGCGGGTCAGCCGGTTGCAAAACGCCAGGCACCAACCTGACCTCCACAACCAACCCCGTCTGCAGCAGTCTCAAAACCAACGCCCTCAGCAACTTCTGCTGCCTGGACAACCACGTAGAGGCTCGCAAGGACAAAAACTGGCAAGCGGACACCTGTGAATCCGTGACCAGCACCACAAAACCCCAACCCAGCCGAACTGCCAGCCTCACCAACCACACCAACACCCAAAGCGCTGCGCTTTGCTGCGTGTGACGTGCCGGGGGTATAACTTGGGAGCATACACCCAACAACTGCGGTACGAATGCCCCCCCCCCCTATACCTAATGGCGTCCAAAGCAGCGTCCCCGAACATCACACAATGGCGAACGGCCCACAAATCGGGCGTGGCAGATAGCGCACGAAACACAGCAAGTCGTGCCGGCATTGGCGGCTCCCATGTTTCCATACACCGTACGATGGCAGTACACAGTCCATGCAAAACCTTCAGTGGCGTAGGCCGTTCAAACCCACCCCAGCGGTCACAACAATAGCTCCCAGCGAGCAGCGGACCCCCCCCAAACGGGGCCTAAAGTGCCAATGGATGAAGCCCAATGCTTTAGAGAGCAACCGGGAAGAAGGTCTCGACCGCGTGGCCAACCGCAGCCAAATATTGAACATCTGGAGAAAAGCCTGTGGATGTGAACGGATCGTGCGCACTCCTAAATTTATGTACTTTCCTAGGAAAAATATTTCCGTAACCGGGTCCAGTGTACTCTTTCCCGACACAATAAACCCCGCCTCCTCCAAAGCCCGAACCACGCGCGCAGTAACAACACGCAACCGCACTGGATCCGGCCCCAAGATCAAAAAATCATCAAGGTAGTGGAAAAGGATGTACCCCTCCGGGACCAGGGGATGCACTATCCTCCCCAACGCCGTCTGACAGAACAGCGGGGAGTGCTTCCACCCAAACGGCATCCGCGACATACAAAAAACCCTCTCCACCCCCTCCCAACGCATCCGGAACCGAAAGGCCCTCTCGTGCCGTCTAGGCAATTTAAAACTCCAAAACGCATTTTTTAGATCCACATGTGTACAAAACAGCGGCCTATCGGCCGGCCATTCCGCCAACCTCTGGGAGATTTGTTCCCAACCATCCAGTGAAAAAGACAACAGCTTATGCAAGCTCTCATTAAATTCAACTAAATTAAAAATAAGGGACACCTTCTCCGTGGACTTCGGGATCACAAACGGCCAGCAAGTCGCCCCCATGGGGCAGCCTTCATCCATGATGGAAACAACTCCCTCACGCGGCAACCACTTAACCATGGGTAGCACCAAAGCCTCCCTATTAGAAGAGCGACTTTCCCTCTCCAAATGAAAATCCGACAACGATGCTTCGAAATCAGGGGGCGCCAATTTACACCACAGCTCGTCAGAAATTGTGTAGTTACCCACCGCCCCCAAACCCCTCTCCACCAACTGTGGGTCAACTTTTCCCACCTGCGGCACCGGGGATGTAGAAAGGTGCAAAAGAGCCTGCCAGGATTCAGCTGTAAATTCCGACAAAGCGCTAAAAGTTATATCCGGTGCGGACCGTAAACGAAAATCCTCACACGTAAGGAACAAACGCAGCACGAACAAATGGAGCCGCCGCATGAGCAACAAGACCCCGCAAGACAAAGCCCGGTGAAGCCAGGGCAAGAAAGAAAAGAACGCCTGCAAAAAGTGGACAAATAACGGAACTGGTTCCGAACGCACATACAAAAGGTCTGCCCTGGTCAGAGGGCGGGGCCCATCATCCGCCAACGTGAACACCCGCAGCGATCCCTGCGCCGAACTCAGCACTGGGTCACCAACCGACGTGTCAGAGGCAGATGGGGTTTCGCGAGTCACCCCCGCGGGGGGCGAATTTCCAGGCGACCCCCCCCCCCCACCCCTGCCGGTCTCCGTTCCTCCGCCCTTATCCTTACACTCCGGCGGGGAACGGACAGCCACTTTGCTGGCAGGCCCGGCTGGAGGCCCATCAGGATGCCGCCTCTTGGAGGCAGGTCGTCGGGCTTTTGCACTACCCAGGCCCACCTGCGCGCTCGTCGCATGACGCCGCTGGACAGATAAGGGACCGCCCAGACCAACGACTCGCCGCTTGGGCCTCGGTTTCTCAGCGCCGTCGACCTCCGCTGCGCTGCCTCTCGGTGCCTTGCCGTTTCCCTTCGATCGCAGCTTCCTCCTGCCGCTCCCGTCAACCTGAGGTTTGGATCCTGGCGTGAATTGTTGAGGGCGTTCCCCTGGACCAGTGGACGGACTGGGTCCTGTGGTGATGATACGGGCACTTGCTGTGGAGACGTCTGAGCCCGAAGACTCCGAGGGGACGGACGAAGAATCTGAATCAGACCCCACGTCGTCCACTTCCTTCCGACTCGTCGCCACATCCATATCAGGAAGAGATACCACAGGGCCCGCAGGCACCGGGGCTGAGACCTCCATCGTCGCCTTCTTGGACTTCCGCTCAGGGCTTGCATACATGGGGTCACCCCACAGGGCGGCCAACAGCACAGCCAAACGCTCATCAGAAGTCTGGCCACCAACAGGCCATGGAAGCACCAAAGCCCCAACCACCGCAGGGTCAGAGTAGCCCAAAGCGTACTCCAAAGCTGTGGCCAGCCTCTTCCACCGCCCCCACCAGACGAAGTAAGCCACATTTGGGGAGCGGTGGAAGGCGGCCGCAGCGCCCCCCCGCCGCAGGGAATGCCATTGGTGGCCTCTATATGGGGAATCACGGAGGAGGTCTGCGAAGATCCTCTCCACTGCCTCAACCCCTCCCCTAACCAACGGCTGACCTTCAGGGATGCAGCTGGCCTCGGCGTAGCATCTGAGGAATCGGACCCACGACCGTCCCCACTCATAAAGCGGCCGTCGCACTTCCCTGTGGCCACCAACTTTGGTAGTGACGAACAGGACCACGGAATCACTCTCCAAGCCCGCTGGCGTGATGGACACCGCTTCAGAGACTCGCAAGAAGAGGAGCCAACTGAGGCTCGCCAATGCTGCCACTGCCTGCTCAACCGGCGAAATTGCTCTGGCCCACAGGAGACAGAGACCCTCCGGTCCCAGGTATGGTTGCCCCGGTGTCAGTTTTCCAGACTTCGAAATCCTCCAGTGGATGGCCTGGACACAACCCGGGAGTAGTCTAACATCCTCTGCCGCTCGAACCGCGGCCACATACCCCCTGAGGGTGGATCTGGCCTGTCCCATGGAGACCCTTGACGCCAAGAATTCAGACAGCGTGTCAGTAAGCGGTGTCCGCAAAGCTCTGGTACCCTCAAATTTCGCCACCGCGGACAGAGCGGAACGGTATCTCGATTGCGTCTTGGGGGCCCATCCACGAACGCCCACGGCCGCCACCCGAAACGATCCAACAGCCGCCATCGCCATTGCCCACCCCGCCGCCGCCGCGCCGAAGGTCGCTCTGGCGGCAGGTGAGGCCTCTTGGGTGGGGGTTGGACGCGTGGATCTGGAATCCTCACACCAACAGGGCCAACCCCACCCCGCCTTGCCGCAGTGGGGGCAGTCCCGTCAGGACCAGTGGGGACACTGGAAATGCCAGTGCCTCAACTGGTCCGATGGGACGCCCTCTTTGGCGCATCTCTGGCAGTCACCAGACGGGCGGGCTGATATTGGTACCCACCTTCCTTTCTTCGACATCCAATGAAGGACGCCTTGCCGCATGGCGACGTCGATGCCTTTATACTTAAAGGACGGTCCCCCGTTTTTGACCGCATCTGGCCAGCTCATCGCATCCAGCGGGTTGGACGGGTCCGCCCGACTGTTGGAGTCCGACGTGAACCCCTCGGCGTACGCCTGCTGGGAATCGAGGATGATACCCCAAATCCTGCAGCCTGTCGCCCCTCGGGCATTCCATCGCATTGCCCATCACGTCGGATGGCCTGACCGGGGCAGCACTCGCGCTTCTAACGTAGTCCTGCAGCGCTTCGCCTGACTGGCGCATCCAGCTGGCCACTTTGTCGCCCCCCCAGCATCTGCTCCACTGCCTTTGTGGTCAAGTCCGGCACCGTATTTCTCTCCGCGACCGCCAGGCTCTCCAACCGAGCTTGTAGATGTCCGATCGCCTCTTGCTGGGACTGCAGCAACGCGCGCAGCTCCTCAGGCGACATCTGGCTGGTGTCCAGTGACGACGCGTCCGCCCCAGAGCCCGAAGCTCCTTGATCTGGGGCCTTAGACGACGCACTCTTAAACGGGGAGCGGAAGACCTGCATGCTGCTTCACAAAACACAATAAATTTTCAACAAATCTGTACACAAACAGTAGAAGTGATCCCCTGTTCGTAAACGAAAAGGGGACAAGACAAACAGGGGTTGTGACAGTACATGGATACCAAAGGACATTTTTTTGCAGTCTGTAGCCTTGCCGAGGGCCGGTCAAAACCCTTGCCAAAGATGCAAAATGACTGTTTCCGCCAATACTGGCTTACATTAGTGAATGGGCCGGTGCACAACTTGCTTATGCAATTTTTCACCTTGGATAGCGAAAAAATCGGAGTTTCCGAAACTTATTTTTTTGATACCGTGATCACCTAAAATGACCATCCAAGGGATGTAAAGCATGTTTTAGGCCGTATTTATGTGTTTTTCACCTTATTTGCGTTTTGGTCGCCCGGGGGGGGGGGTCTCCCAAGGGATTGGTACCCAACCTTCCACCCCGGGCAGCTCAAACGTCGAAGTTTTCGAAACTTATTTCTTTGATAGCGTGATCACCTAAAATGACCATCCAAGGGATGTAAAGCATGTCTTAGGCTGTATTTATGTGTTTTTCACCCCATTTGGGTATTGGGTGGGGGGGGGGGGGGGGCGTCAAACGGGATTGGTACACAACTTGCTTATGCAGTTGTTCAGCCTATACAGCTCAAAAATCGAAGCTTCGTAAACTTATTTTTTTGGTATTATGATCACCTAGAATGACTATCCAAGACATGTAAAGCATGTTTTACTCCGCATTTATGTAGTTTTTTCCCTATTTTGGGTGTGTGTTGCCTGGGGTAGATTCTCTGTGAGGTGGATTTGCCGAAGGCAATAGAATTTTGATCCAAAGCAATCGCTAATATCTGGTTTGATCATTCTGGTGCTCTGCACTGTACAGCGCTTTATAAGTGGCTTGTGAAAGTTCAAAAACAATTAGCTGCTTCAGTTTGCAGAGCAACAGGCAATTTCTCTGCGCTGGAACCCTGGGATTGCATGTGTGTGTGCAGAGCAGGAGTGAGAATGTGTTTACCAACGGTGGGGGTGTATTCTAAATAGGTACCTATTCGTGGACATCCCAACACAGAGCATATGGGGAGCACACACGGACGTGAATATGAGTCGTGACACATGCAAATAGCAGGGGAATTTTGGAATTTTTTCGTTGTCATTTCACCATGGAATCATGTGCCCCAAAAGCAAATTACCGTGACCCTGAAACATTGCTGCCCTTCCAGTTGCACAGTTTCTGCAGTACTCTGAATTATTAGAGCGAATTCGGTGCGTTTCTTAAAAGGAGGGTACTCAATCACGGTGAAGTGTTTGCACAGCGTATCATTAAAACCTGTGCCATGCCTGTTTGTAGACTCTCGTCAAATCTCTGCAACCGTACAATGCCTTCTGCTATGGCTCTCTCCACATGGGACATCAATACTGTGGAACCTGAAGCTGATGTGAAAATTCAGCTCCCCAGTGCAGTGTGGTCAGACCCTTGGGCTGATGACATGACTATTGGAAACCTGGAATCGGTGTTGTCGAGGGCTTTGAACCTGCAGCTGGAACCTGAGGTAGACTCCGACACACCAACATACCAGTCTTCAGAAGACCTTCAAAGCGAAGGAAACCAAAGTGTTGGCAACAGTTCCAAGCCTTCTTCCGCCTCCTCCGTGGGTCATGTCGAAATGGTTCCGTCTTCGCCATTCTCTGGAAGCTTTAACAGTTTTGCCAGTGCCTGTGAAAACCCGACTTCGCCATTCTCTGGAAGCTTTAACAGTTTTGCCAGTGCCTGTGAAAACCCGACACCCCAACCCGTTCGAGCAACACGGGAAAAGAAGAATAAAAAGAAGAAGCACCAGTCTGCAACAGCGCCTCCGTCTCAGAATGATGAAGAAAAGGACCTTGACTATAAGAAGTATAAAACGCGACTGTGCCGCAACTGGCAACAGACTGGGCGGTGCCCATACGGAGAGGCTTGTGTGTATGCACATGGGACCAAAGAAATGCGCGGTGAACAAGAGAACGAAGCCGCAGTGACCTCCCTCACCAAGCTGGCGGACCAGCTGGCCAAGCAAATGGGGGGCTTTGCTAAAGCCGATGCATCCGCTGTTCCCTTGCAATATCGAAAACCCAAGGCGATCAAGAAGAAGCCAGCGCACAGACCACAAGCCGACTACGGCGAGGGTTCTCGTCAGTTTGGCTGCCCGTTGCCGCACAAAGACGCTTGCATGCCAAAACCTCACTATGCATCAAACGTGGATCTGTGGTGGCCGAAAGCAGTTTCGGCTCATCCTCAGGCTGGCTTACCTTGTGGTTCACTGCCTGTCACCGTTGGTGAAATGCCTCTCAATCCTTTCGTTGTGGCCCCCTCCTCCTCAACTGCAGTGCAGTTCTAGTTCAGCTCGTTTTTGCGGGCGCCTGTGTTCAACGGCGTGTAGCGGGGTGCATGAGCATCCCGATGCACAGCCGGCCCACGCCACTGGCGTGGGCACAGCTTCGAAGCAACAGGCACAAATACGGTGCCTTACGAGCTGCGGGCTCAAGCACAGTCTATGACCACTGAACTGTGTTGCAGCGCCTATCTGGTCCACAAAACGTGGCCCTGTATTGTGGCAGCAACGTGTAGGCGGCCTCTCAAGGGCGCTAAAGACCATTTGAGAAACAAACAGCATCTGAGACCTTGAAGACATAATGGCAGCATGGTTGGGTGTGGTACTCGCAACCAAACTGAAACCCACGACTGACACACCGTTTCTTGCACGTTACGACGTGGAAATACACCGGGTTCGTTAATATCTTTGGTCTGTTGGTCGCCCCGGCGTTCCAGGTGGCCAGTGATTGACAGCAGTCATGCAGTGTCTGTTTCTCCCAGCCCGATATCTCTGGCTTGACGTCCCACGACGTCGACAAGCTGCTATATCTGACTCCTGCACCCTAAAGCGCCTGTAGCACGTGTTAGCACCACAGGCGTCACAAATGTACGAATCGTGTTGGACCGAATTTCACTGCAACGCAGCGGCTGCTGCGAAGGCTTCGTGCCTCAAGACCAAACTGCCACACAACACCCTAAGCGGTGAGGACCAAACGCTTTCTGCAGGAAGGTGGAATTCCTCCGCTCTCAAGTTTCACTCCCCTTTTTTTGCTAACGGTTTGTCAGTTTACAGGGCAGCAAGTTGCACTGGTGTGCTTGCCTGCCTGCTCTACTTCCTGTGTCTTGCTGCTGCCTGAATTCATGGGCTGGTATGTAGCGTCCAGTGTTTCTGGCTCCGGTATCCGGGGCCGTTATCACGCAACTCATATTATTTATTCTCCGCCTTGGCAGAGGACTTTGAGCGTCCTCACTGACCTCAGCGAAAGAACTCTCTCTATATGCGCTCAGTACCCGTGTATTATCATTTGTCCTCACTCCCGTTGCCATGAGGTTTCACACATGGCAAACTGTCTCTCGGGATGGCCAAGTTCTCGGTTGCCTGTTTTGGTGGTTTCCCCTCTCCTGACAGACATTCATCGCATGTCGTCTTGTCTCTTTGAGGGAGTTGTCGGGTCGTGAGGTGTTAGCGGCCATGGTGTGCTACAGTACGGCAGTCCAAAGCACTGCCGTGCACCCACACCAACAGAACTGTGTCGTGCAACGCGGTCCGTCGTTCAACCTCACACCGGCTGCATGACGGGCTGGCAGTTTGTTGCAGCAGCACCGGATGCTGCCGGGGTGTTTCATGTGTTTCGTGATTCGCCTGCACGTGACGCTGTATACACCCGCGGTCCACAAGATTTTGGTGAACAAATGATACAACCTCATTCCCCCATTTACCAAATTCCTTGCGCCGTCCGAATCTCACAAGCGATCTTTTCAAGGGCTGGGTGTGTGGAAGATCCGCTCGTTGGAATTCGGGCATTGCTGGAGTGTTGGCGGTGGTGTGTTTTTCGATTTGTATTTGTAGTTTTTCGCTGAGGCAGAACGTTTATCGACACCCCATCAGTGGTTTTACGCATGTCCCACCTCTCCACGGTTTTCTGGTGTAATGATGGCCCTTTCTGAAGTCCTCCCGTCTCTGTGTTGGGCGGAGGCCACACCAAAGCTCCCATTTCTCAGCAGGTGAAATCACACTCCTGGTTTTGGACAGTTCGACCCCAGCCCAAGCGGCAGGTTTACTGTGCTTCGTGATCCGGGACAGAAGCTGGAAGCAGGTTAGGTGGGACTTCTTAAGGCTTTCCCCCTGTTAGAAAGTGATGTTGCCCTCAGTGCCTCTTTGCACTCCAATACTGTGCACTCTTGTGCATACAATAATATGCACTCTTGTCACACGAGAAAAGTCCCTCATCAAGGAGTTTTTTCGCATCTATGTAGCAAGAACATATAAACCCACACTCGCTCTCAACAATTAACACTCACTTTGCACAACTTGCATTCACGCTATCCAATTCAGACTCACTCCACACAAATTACAGTCTCTCTACACAATTTACATTCACTCACACAATTTACACTCACTCTGCACAGCTGTTCAATGAGTGCAAACCATCGTTCAGGCCCCACCATTTTCACTTGACTGGAGGAAGCCGGAGAGCTGCAGTTGAGAGCTCCTGTATTTGCATGTTTTTACTGTAATTTTCCTCACCGTCAATGTGTCGTTGTTTCCCAATCACTGCTAACGGCAGTCTGTTGTGAACACCACCACGCCGGCACTATAGCCGTATATGACAGTCACGCGCTGGAGGCAAAACAAAAATCAAACAACTAATTTTTTTGAAACCCTGAACCCAGTTTCAATTATATAGTCAAATCGGGCTCATTCTCCTAAACTAACCAGCATCTTTTGCTGTGACCCTGTTGCAAGAAACAAGGTTTGGTGGGTGGAGAGCTCTGCGCTGTGCTGCCCTGCGCAACAATTCGGAAGGAAGAAATGAAGCATTGAACATAAAGGTCGATTCCACCCTTTGCTGTCTCCTGCATGCTTGATCCTTGGGTCACGAACACATAAACG
The DNA here is from genome assembly GCA_964036045.1 of Eutreptiella sp. 'Long Island Sound 2002'. NCBI lineage: Eukaryota > Euglenozoa > Euglenophyceae > Eutreptiales > Eutreptiaceae > Eutreptiella > Eutreptiella sp. 'Long Island Sound 2002'. The sequence goes on along the minus strand of OZ038389.1, from coordinate 9,206,386 downwards.
CCGTGTTGGTTCTGCCGTGATATGCAGCCAGCACTCGTGATATTTCAATACACGGCGCCGGACACAGGACATAGCTCAATGCGCATCATGGCATTTCAGGTGTGCTTCATGCAGTGCGTGTCCAAAATCGGATTTCAGCAGTCCCACAATCATAGATGGGATAGGATTGGGGTTGCAGGGTGGGTCGGTGTTGTGAAGTTATCATTTAGACAGTCAGATGGACGGTTGGGGGGTTATTTATGCATTTTTCACCACAGGAGACCCACCTGTCACCTGTCATTGGACACATTGGGTTCAGGTTTGTTCTAAGCGAGGATCCTTGGATCCAATCCTCAAGCCACGGTATCTGCAACCGCTGTGCCACCCAATGTGCACCTTTGCCTGGAGCATTGAATGCATGAATTCAATCAGGTTCATGGCGTGTCGCTTTCCAGGCCCTGCATTCCAGTGTGGCGGTTCCCATCTGTTTCGTTCTGCCAGAGAGATCTGCTTTGCTGGTTCAGAAGTGTTGACTCTGACATCTGATTTCGCCTCCGACTCTTGGATGTCGAAAATAATTGGCCCGGCCCTCCGCCGATTCATTTTCCCCGGACCCTCCAGCTCATTTGAGGTTGTTTGGCATTTAATGGTGGTGCATCCATGTTTCTTAGTGAATCTGTCAGTGCCTCTTAATGAAGTTTAGACTGCCACGGATCTGCTCCAGCTCATGCTAACAAATGGCAATGGCAGTGGAACGGCGGTCAAGTAAGATGTCTGGAACCCCACCGCCGAGTGTGAGGTCTGGTTTACGAGTTCCGCAAGTCACAGTCTTCAAAAATGAAGGCTTGCCTGCCCAAAGATGCGATGAAACAAACGACGCAATGCAAGTATCACACTCAGCCCAATTTTCTTTTATTCTTATTGCCCGCTTCATTTGTCTGCATTAGCTTCGACCAGAAACCAACTAAGGGGCAGTCATTGGACTGTATATCTGGGCGGTAGCACCACCATTTTTTGGCTCACAAGTTGTTTCCTGATGTGCATGCATATTTTACTTCCTCACTCAGTCATGAGGCAATGTCGTCATCATCATGATCATCATGATCATCATCATCATTATACTACAGCATGTCAAACCTTCCCTAGCAGAGTGCAGCCCTTGACACCAACCCCCCCCCCTGAAAATGGCCAAAATGTTTATGAGGTCTGGTCCCAATTTGGCACCAAAGGCGCCGGAAAAAATCTTTTCAGCATATCTCTCGGGGACATTCAGAATATGCCAACGCGGAGCAAATTCGTGTATTTTCAGGGTTTTCTCCATTTTTCGTCCAGAGCACCAAAATTTCATTCCGTAGGGGGGGGTATGTGTGTACTTTTTGAAATCTGTGAGAAAAGGCCATTTCAGAAATGCATGGGTTAGGGGGGGGTAGCTGACGATATTTTTGAGCATCGAGGCCAAACTTTTCGGTGTTTGCACGATTTTCGACCCCAGGTTGCTGCAAAGTCGGCACGCAAACATGCACTGAATGTTTCACACTTGCTTATTCCGAATCGTCATTTGCGCTGTCTTTTTCAGGCAGGGCTGGGACCCCATTTGGGCAGACATCACCATGCTTATTGTTAGGAACATATTTTTTCAGCTGATTTTGAAATTGGTGGGGTGAGTCTTTTTATCCCAAAACTGGGCTGCAAAAGCGGTGGCCTCAGAAGCGGATAGAATCTGGTGTTCCTCGTGGTCGCATGCAGGTTGCTGTGAACCGGCCGTACGAGGCTTTTTTGCGGTGCTAGGGGTCTTCAGGCGACTAACCCGCACCCAGGTAGCACCCCCAGAGCGTGCTCTTTTGCGAACCAAAGGTTGTTGCGGTGCATCTGGGGATGCAACGGCACGTGGCGTGAACTTGTATCCGGACATGGTGGCTGTCTGTTGACAAAAACAGCCAGCAAGCAACACAGGCACTGTCCAAAAAAGACAAAAATCTCAAACATACTGTCAGTACAACATGCAGACCCAGGGTGTTCCGAATAGCCCTTTTCAAGGGCTTTCCGAATATACCCCACATACCCCCCCCTTTGGGACACTCAGCGGGCACAAACGAGGCAACAATCACGGCGATCCCTGAAAACGCTCCGTGTTGGCATATTCCTGTCCGTCCCCGAGAGATATGGTTGCGGGCAAAAGTTGTTTTTACTCCATGTTTTTATGTGCTCAGAACTTCATGGGGAATCCAAATATCTATTTCTGACCCATGACCTCCCCCATCCAGCCGGCCAACCCTGGTCTGCTGGGACCGGAGCCCCCAAGGGGAAAATTTTGTTTTTCAAAAACCCCACCTTTGTGTGTTCATATGTGTATTCAAAATGATCAGTGCGACGAGGGGATCATTTTGTGGTATCTATGTTGGGGTACCAGGGGCCCATTAGCTTCGACCAGAAACCAACAAAGGGGCAGCCATTGCACTGTTTATCTGGGCGGTAGCACCACAGTTTTGGCTCACAAATTGTTTCCAGATGTGCGTGCATATTTTACTTCCCCAGTCAGTCATGAGGCAGTTCGTCATCATCATGATCATCATCATCATGATCATCATCATCACCATCATCATCATCATCATCATCATCATCATCATATGCAGACGTAAAGATTGATTGATGATACGAGTTATGCAACGTATCTGTGCATGCAACTGGTACATGTGTCCTGATGCCAAGTGGCAAATTAGGATGGATTGTGGCAAAAAAAGGTGTGCTGTTGCAGTTGCTGACTGAGCAATGACACTTATCTAGAAACATAGGAATCATATGCCCTGCCCTCAGCTCTGTGTGATGATGCACGCAGGACGCTGGAATTGGTCTCAAGAGATTGGAAAGAAACAATACGATGGATGCTTTTTTGCTCTCCAATTGAAGTACTGCTGGTGCTCAACAAGAATGAAACAGTTTAGGTGGTAAATGTGTGTGATTCGTGCTCTATTTTTGTGGCTCGAGTGCAGTTTCCTGTATTTCCGCTGTATATTTCTTTGGATGATTCGAAGGTGGGGATTCATTGAGGCAAAATCTTGCTTATAGTCAGCAAGCAGCACGGGGCCCTTTGCCAGCACGCTGCAATTTTGCTGACATCCAGTAAGCAAAGCAGTAGATTATAGATTGAATCCTTGTTCGGCCTGTATTCTCTTTATAAATTGCATTATTTTGTGTTTATATACTCGTGAGGGTTGTGGATATTCATTCATATTTGTGGTTTTGCAAGGGGGTGGGTCGTGTTTTGGCACCCAAACAAGTGTTCCAGCACCAGTTTTGGTTTTGCAAACAGAGTTTTTTCTTCTTCTGGAGCGTTCCCATTTGGCCGGATGTAAACTGTCTCATCAAGTTCAGTTGTGGTTGTTGAGCATTATGACCAGCAAAGCTTTAGTTTTGTCCCAGCTAAACCCTCTGAGGGGAAAGGGGGGTTCGGAGGTATCAGTCCTCCTGATCCTCCTCTGCCTCCCATTACTACTGCTTTGTTATGACAGGTTTCTATTTCAGCACTGGATTGGTGCTACTGCTACTGAGGATTGCAGCTACTGCCGACTTCTTTGCTGCTGTTTTCTTTTGGCATGTGTTTGCCTGTGACGGCATCATTATATGATGCGGCTGGGTGGCACGTAGCACAAGGAAGTAGCGTGTGTATCTTTTGTTCGGAAGTCTTCCACTGATGTGCTGTGACGGAACAGTATTTATTATGTTAGGGTTAGGTTTTTGTGTGTTCTGTGTGAATGGGAAGGTGTCAACTCCGTTTCTCTGAAGCAAGCAACACTTTGAGCTTTTGGATGCTCATTGTAGTGCTTTTCGATGAGTTGCTCTCTGGCAGAGGATCCAAGCACGCCAACTGTTTGTGTCTCATATTGGTATTGGCATCCCATTGGGGTAGGCACGTTTTCAACCATGCCATTGCATTGTGGAGTTGCGGATGAGAGATCGGTTTGTACAAGATTCCATGTGGAATAAGCATCTCTGTGGAACGAGCCCTGCGGAGTACTGCTGGATTGTGGTGCCCGGACGGGTGCGTACCAACCAGGGAAGGGGGTTCTGGCCCCGCATGTGTGGCGTGAGCACACATCCACGCAGTCGCCCAGTTGGCACGAAATGCACATCACATTTATGCAGCCCACCCCCTTGCCAGTCATGGAACATTACAGTGAATCTGAGACCATTAGAAATGATGATGGCTTCCGCCACCACGATGAGCCGGCAACTGTGCCAAATGGACTGCGGTCCTATGCATCAGAATGTAGACATGTCCGCGGCCACTTGGCCCATTCTCCACAGAGATGGATACTCCCTTTACAAGTGGAGCACTGGAAGTGGTGTGCGCAAGGGGCAGACATTGCAGCGTGGCGGACCCCAGGCAGCCATTGGTTTCAAGGGTTTTTGCCAGAGATTTACATGCGTCTGGCCCATGAGGAGGAATCTCAAAGCTCCCAAGCCACCAACAAGACCTGTGTTTCATGTCCTTTTGCTTACTAGGGACATCCTGTGCAGATACGGGGGCAAGGACACATCTGAGTGTCCGAACAATTCATGAAACAACAAGATATGCAGTGTGCTGTGCTGTTTGTGTCCTCTGTGGGACCCATGGGGGCCCCTTGGAGGTGTCCGCAACCCAAGAGGAGAGGAGCATCCTCCCAAGTGCCCTACTGCACCAGACTGCTGGTCCGTACATTCAAGAGCACAACAATTTTTCGCGCCTACGTGTTTGGTTGCTGTTTTACCATGACGTGGTGGCGCCGTCTTATGCGTGTCTCGCAAAGCCCGCACCCCCATTGTTCACGCCCTGGTGCTGAACCCCACAAGTGTCTATTCCGGTAGTCGGTCTTCTACTGGGCCGTGCTGCCTCAACAGGCTCCTGCCCGTTCACACCTGTCAACCTGGTCCCTCCGACCATGAGGGTGGCCATCCGGCGGCAGACATCAAACACACCTGACATGGTTAGCCCCAGGTCCACTGATTGTACATCCCAGCCATCTGTTGGACAACCCTCGCTTAGACACCCCCTGCTCACGGGATGGTGAGTCACCATGGAAAGGATGGTTCACCACACCCGACAGCAGACAACGTCATTCGGTGCTATCCAGACACTCAGGGTGCGGCCGCGTTCGAGCCTCACCAGCGGCACTTCGAAGGCCACGCCGCTTTTGTTTGGTCACAAGTGCTGAAGCCATCCACAAATGCTGGATGAGGGACACAGACGGCTAAAATGGAGCAGCTGATTCATGGAGCTGTTGTGTCCTAAAGGATCTGTTTGATGTCGGCATTGCTGCGTGAGCCCAATGCCATCAGGTGTCACGCACACGCAGGGTTGCCTGCTGCTCTCGATTGTGTTTGTGCATTGGCAAGTGGAGCTGAAGATTTCAGCCTGCATTTGCTCTCTCCATGCCATTCATACCTTGTCTTGCACGCTTTGCTTGCGTGCTTTAACGCGGGCGAAATTGGCAGCTGGTGGGCGAAGATCTTGCTGAAGTCTCCAGCGTTATTTTCTTTCGTGTCTCAACCCCCATGCATCAGATTCCACAGAAGTCTGTGATCTGGTTGGTGCATGGGCCTGGCAAACGTTTGCACGTTTCTGCATCTTTTCCACCCCTCATTTTGAATATGAACTGCAGTCTTTCCCAAAAGTTTCTCCGGCGTTGCTCTGATACCAACAACAAGAACAGCAGGAGCTGAAACGTCAATCAATGGTGAGTCAGCTGATGTGTATTCCTGGTGTGTGTGCGTGCGCGCATGTTTGCTGCACAGCAATGATGTTTACATATCAACGGCGCAACCAAATCCCCCCCCGCTGAATACTGGAGACGTGACAGAGACCAATACTCTTGCGAAACCCAACAAGGTGTAGCAGGAGTTGCACTGGCTGACAGTCTAAGATTCTGCCCGCGTGAGGAGTGGGATCTTGTCTGTGTGCAAGCAAGTGCCATTCAAGAAGAATGCCCACCAGAGATCAGCAGGGAGGCCAAGTTGTCAGCAGTGTGGCCAAATTGTCAGGATTTGAGTTGTTGTATCTATTTGATTGGCTTCGCCTGAGCATTTTACTATATCAGGGCATTCTTCTGTTCCATGTTCAATGTTTTGTGTGATTGCGTGATGACATCATTGATGAGAGTATCAAAGCACAAACATAGTTGTTGATTGTTCTGATTGATTCTTGCCTGATGCAGTTGACTTTTGTTTGTTGAAAATGTGGTTGATTTTACACAATTTTTGCCTTGAAAGGAAGGTCTGTTTGACCATCTGCACTCCTTTTTTTGGGGGGGGGAGCGAGAGACACATGGATTGTTTGGGGACCCAATCATGAAAGACATGCAGAGGCAAAGGGTCACACTCCAAGATGACACACGCACGTCTCTAGGCGCGAAGCGTAGGTGCCCAGCTCCCTGAGCCAGAGGAAAGGTACGGCTATCTCCGTCCACACCAGTCAAGTGTCCCCTGAAAAGGTTTCACAAAGGTGAGGTGGTGTGCCACACACAAGGGTGTGGTGATTGGCAATCATACTGCGGGCATACTTAGTCTTGGAATGTAAGTAGCCCCTTCAGAAACGACAACGACTCCTGTCGTTGATGATGATTCTCTATGCCACATTCTGTGACCATGTGATGGGTGGCCCAACGCTGTGCCCCCCCCCCCCCCCGACCCCTGGAAGTTGAGATAGGTGCATTTTGACCGCATGTCACGGTGAGATGTACTAGGTGCCTAGATGGTGTGCAAACTAACGGTAGTATGCATTGTAGTCCCGTTGCAAGAAGAACGTAAGTAGACAAGGAGATCTATTGAGTTGCCAGATGGTCTGCACGCCGAGTGTAGTATGCATTACAATCCCATTGGAACAACATAAGTAGAAATGAGATGTACCGAGTGGCCGGATGGTCTACATACCAAGTGTTGTGTGCATTGGAGCAACCGCCCCAATGTCAAGTGGTAGGCATTCGCACCGTCCCCCTTTGTTTGTCAACAGTAGGAAGAAGGTGTTTGGGGTTCCTCCTAGCCATGGTGGTAGTTTGAAGAATGACCAAGAGATGTGGCATGATATGTGGCAAGTTGCTGAGAAACATGATCATCAACACCGAGAGCATTCATTTTGCATAATTACATGGTACCATAGTGGGTTTCCGTGACAATACTAGTGTCATGCTATTTTGCCTCTACTCAACAAAGGTAGTGTTGTTGATTCCATGGGGGAACGTTAGCGCGCCGGGTGCGCGCCGGGCATCTTTTGTGACCCGTGCCCCACCGGTGGACTGTTGCCATTGATATGTTGGGCAACATTCTATGGATTTGCCCCTTGGCCCCCGGGACATCAGCAGATGTTTTGATTTGGGATGGGTTTCGACCTTCTCGTACCCGAGGTGATTTCTTTGATTTCGAAGTTGGGCGCCATGATGGTGCTTATAAGGGCCGGATTCATGTCATTGTGCCATTCATTGGAAGAAAGAATGGGACTTTGACAGCCCGCCAACAATGTTACAATGACGTGCACGGGTGGTATAGGGCACACATTGAGCAGCTGTTTGCTCGGTTGTGGCACGCAAGATGAGGCAGAGGATGAGGTAGAAGTGTGTGTGTTGTGTTGCCAGAACGCTCCACCGTCGCAGTTTGTGATGAGTGCAAGGAGCACTATTGTACTGAATGTATTGACACCCACACTTGTGGGACCAATGTTATGATGCAGCTCTACTGTTCGCGATACCTCAATAACGCCTATCGCTTCTACTGGAGATCGATGCGGTTGTGCTATCCTAACCCCCCATTCTCCCAACTTGCTAAGGTGTTGACCAAGATCGCCCTTAAAGGAGCGAGAGTGGTACTGTGTACCCCAATTTGCAACTTTCTTGAGCTGGGGCAGTTTGGGTCACCTAATTCTAAGGGCGTTTCCAAGGGGTGTGCTTGGGGGCTCTTTGGGGGGAACATAGTCTAAAAGTAGCGCGCCGGGCGCGCGCCGGGCAAACATTCCCCCATTAGCCCTATGGCGTTACGGTTGAGGTGACCCCCCTCCGCCTCTCAACAGGGTGATGATTGTTGTACATTGAATAGTGGAGCACCCCAACCAAGAAGGGGACACATGCATTTGTGAGAGAACCTCTGGACTAATGGCTGAAGGTGTCTACGGCGGAGACATTCAGTCGATCAGCACCGACCATTGATCTTCCAACAGGGTGATGAAACCCCTTGGGGGGGAGGGGGGGGGTTGGCCATTTTGGTACCTTGGGAGTTGTTTTTCGGCGCTCTCGGGGATGAAGGGGGTGAGGGGGGTGTATCACCCTTTGGGGGGCAGTTGCCTATCCCTCCTCCCTCCCATTCTCTTGCACGGTGCGGTGGGCATGGGGGGAGGGAGCCGGGCGGAGCCCAGGATGCTGTAAGCACGCGCGATATTGCAGAAAAAACGTCGCTCATGGGGGGTGTTTCCCCGGGTTCCGCCATTGAGGGCGGCACTGCCACCGAGGGGCGCCAGTTGCCCTCTCAGCCCCATCAGTCCTGAGCCATTGAGGCTCTCCGCCCGTACCCCCCTGCCCCCCTTGCCGGGGCGCTCGTTGGCTCCAGCTTGGGGGGGGGGGGGGGGCGCGGTGGTCCCCTCCCCGGGCAAGGTTCTGTGCACCCGGCCGCGCTGAGTCGGCGGGCTGGGTGTGAGGCAGTCCGGGCGTTGGCGGCGGCCCGCCGTTGCCCGTGCCGGCACCACGTAGGGGCGCTAGGCTGGCAGCTCCGGGGGTGCCAACCACGCCTGCAGGAGCCTTGACGAGGCCGCTGCCCCCACCACTGCCAATGGGTGTCCGTCGTGACCCCGGGTGATGCAGTGTGCCACTCCTTGCCGCGCCAGCCGACATTGCTCGCATTGCGGCTTCACGTGGATGGGGCAGAGGCGGCACGGTGCCGGTCTGACGTCCGCCGCCGGTGGCGGGCGCGGCCGGGCCACACCCACTGCCCTTGGGCATTGCACGCGCACGATCTTGTACGGGCGTGCCCCCCCCCCCCCCCCCTCCCGGGCGCCTTGGCAGGTACCCCGCCAGGAAATAGTCCTTGTGGCCGGGCCTTGGGATCGACAGCCGGCGCGTCCGGAGCTCCAGGCAGTGCTGCTAGAGCTGCCGCATGTGCTGCCGCATGCCGGGCCGGTACGCAAACACCGGCCGCTCCGTATGCCCTATGCTGCGAAAGCCCCCAGGGGTACCAGAGACGCACACATCCACCGGAAGTCTCCCTCCAGCACGGTTCACCCGGCGAGCAGGGGTTGCAGCAGGTCGACCGCCTCCCACAGCACGTGCGCCCGCTCCCTCGGCAACAACACTTGTCGGTTGTGGCGATGGCCCGGCTTGGCCGGGAGCACCCGGTTGTTGTGGGACTCAAAGTCCAGGGCATACTACTAACGAGGGCGACCCATGTGTGAGGTGGGGGCGGCAGCTCCATTCAAGCTGGCATGAGAGCCGGCACTCTATGTGATTTTGTCCGCCTCTATCGCTGAATTGGAACCTCACAGTCCCTTGAGCCTCATGTGTGTGTCGTGCTGGCTCTCCCATGTCCCCGTGCGAACATTGCGCGCGGGGGTGGGTGTCCAATTCTTCATCCATTCCTGCTTGGGGTGTGTGTGTGTGCCAAATGCCAATTGCCCCGCAACGGGGGTGATTCACTCCAATTCAGTTCATGACTTTATGTGTGTGTGTGTGTGTGTGTGACGCCCAATCATTTCAACAAGCTCCATAGCAGTCAGTAACATACCTCATCTCTCTACGGCATGGTTTGCACTGCAGCAATGTTTGGACTTCCCTCCGTGCGGCCTTTCCTCCCTCTTTGCACTACAACAAGGCTATGTACAGAGTGTGCATCCCTACCGCACCCCGCTTCCCACTTGTGTATGCCCCTTCCCCTTGGCAGGGCCCCCCACCGGCGCGCGTGTGTGTGTGCTATACTATTAACGAGGGTTGAAGGCTTTTAATGTCCTGGCTGCTCTTGCGACGGGAGGGTTAGGGGTTAGAGCCTGCTTGTACTATTAACGAGGGTTGAAGGCTTTTAATGTCTTGGCCGCTCTTGCGACGGGAGGGTACTATTCACGAGGGAGACCCATATGTGGCGGTAGTGCAACCGGTATATTTAGCCCGGCACCTGGGCGCGGCTGTGCATATACTCGCGTTTGCGTCTTTCCGCGGAGTCAGACCCTTTGTGGTGTAGCGGGCTCAAGTAACTTGTGACGATGCGCGCCCGTGGCCCGTGAAAAGCAGGGTCCTCACCACTGCCGTGTCTTCATCATCCACCTGCATCCCCCGCGGCCGCCGGGCTGGTGGGGAGGGGGGGATAAGGGATTTGGGTCTCCGTCGCTCGGGGGTAGGCGGTGCGGGTGGTAAGTCTGGTGAGCGTGGAGGCATCCGCGAATGTGCTGGGGCTGTAGACTGCAGCCGAGGTTTGTTGGCGCTAGCCGGGGCTAGCGCTGTCCTTTTGCCCAGACCTTTGTGCGGGGTATTAACCTTGTGATGTCCTCGTTGGCAGCAGTGCCGTGCCCCCTGCTGCATCAGGGTGCGGTGCGGGCACGGCGGTAGCCTGTGCGTCTGGCAAACCTTGGACATTGGGGGTACGGTAGGTCAATATATCTCCCAACCTAGACAACACCGCCCCTTAGCCGAGGGCCTGTACGGGTCGGGAAGCTCGGAGGAGGACCAGGAAGTTAGCGCCGGCAAGACACTAGCGGCCACCAGCCGCCTGGACTATGGCTGGCTGAACCCACCCGATGAAGCAACCCCCGAGGAAATCATCGAGGTGTCTCAAACACTACCCTAACAGCAGCAACTCCACGGGGTCACCCTATATTACACGGGCGAACCCTCGTTTGTGGAACCCTCGTTTGTACTATGTGCCCTACTTCTTGACCCAGGCTGTTGCCTGAGAGCTCACATTATACTCATCGAACTTGTTGAGCCCGAGGAAAAAAAATATTACACGGGCGAACCCACCACCACACGGTGTAACACTGACGGCTCGAAACGACATGGTAGAGCGGGGGGAGGAATATACAACGGAAACTTCCGCGCGGCCTTCCGCGTACACGGACCGCAACAAGTATACCGTGCTGAGACAATGGCCTCCGCACTGGCCTCCGAGCTAGCCAGCAAGGGAGACGTGGTCATCTTAGACAACCAAGGCGTAGTCAAAGCAACCCCTATAAAACGAAAAGGAGTGGTCAAAGACCAAGACTACCGCGACATAGGCTATCACAACGCCTCTACAAAACAACTCACCATACGGTGGACCCCGGGCACCGTACACTAGAGCAAGAACGACTACAAGGACATACAAGGGAACAACCACTCGGACGTCCTAGCAAATATGGGTGACAACCTACCCATGGATCCCCAACAACCACAGCCTCACGATATTGTCCTCGTTGGACGGATCATGCCCATGCCTGCAAAGGCATGGATCATGCAAGTGCGTAGACAAAAACACACCGCAGACGTACACTGCGTGAGCTGGCTCCCCATGAAACACTACCGCCTGGCTCTCGGGCCACGTAAGATGGCGGGGAATTGGCGCTCCCTAGGAGCGATTACCTGTCTTGTGTGCCCTTTGCGGGCAACATCACGGGGCGTCAGTACAGTCAAGACTAGCATAGTGCCCTGCCTAGGGTGAATTCTGGGACTTGTGGCGCAGGGGCTGGACCGACTGGACCCACTACAGCTGACAATGGCAGACCATTGCCACCAGCCATGAACTCTGGTTATGCGCCAGGTTATTGATCCCTCTGTCTCTCATTGACACTGCAGTTTTGCAGGAACGAAAGTTCCGCGCAAAGGGAGGGCGCACGCGTGTGAGTGGGTGAGTGCTGCCGATAGCTGTGTCCCCTCCCTCAGTCCATTTTATTATGTGCTGTGTATTTCATTCGCCATGCCTCTCTCTGGTGATGAGAAGCGTGGACAGGCCGTGGACGCATCCCTGCATAGGGCCGCAGCGGCGGCCGCGGAGTGAAGCGGGTAGCACAAGGCCACGATGGGGACTGGGCCAAGCTGCTGGCGGAGGACACATCTGTTGTGGACGCCACCTGGTGTACGCTTCTCAACATGCCGGAGCTGTCCGCTGACGTGCCGGTGGAAGGCAGAGCAGCGGTTTTGGACGTGGGCTTCCGTTTCCGGACGATGTCCGCCACGCTCACGACGACACGCTGTGCCCTGCTGTTCCGCAATCTGGTGGGATTCCCACTAGTAAGTTCGGAGGATTTAAAGTACCGAGACTCTTTCCCGTTCGCCCTTGCGGTTCAGTGGGGCGTCGACGTCCTGCGGTACGACCTGAGCCCCGAACAGTCACAGGCAGCTTTCGGTTTCGTCAATTATTTGTCCAACGTGGCTCGCGACTCGGCCGCCGGGAACAACTCTGGCAGTGGAGCCATCCCACCGCAGGATCCCGAGATGGGCTTCCATCGGACGCATGCGGGGCCCTCTGCAGGAGAGCAGCGCGCAGATGACAAAGCGGACGCCTTCTACCCAACGGGGGGGGCGGGGACCTGAACTATCAGCGGGTGTTTGAAACCACCTAGCATGCCCCGGGTGCCCCTTCCTTCATCTGGGTGAAGGGGGAACTCCACTTCCGTTCCAGGAACACCAGGGACTTGGTGAACTGTGCACGGACCCCAAAAACGCCTTGCCGGGTCTGCGGACATTGCCACTGGTACTGGCAAGGGGCCGCGTACGCATGCCGGCCAGTACGCCAAAAAGCAATGACGCGGTTTTTGGGTGGGGAGATGCGACGCGAGAAGATCATGGGCGCCGCCGACACACGTCTCCGCCGTCCCCCCCTCCTAGTGAGGCGCGCCCACCCACGTACGATCCCGCCCGCCGCGATTTGGGAGTCGCCGGAGGGATTGTCGGGGCTGCCAATGCAAGCCTTGTGGAACATCGGGCTACAGGAGAGCGTCGCCAGATGCCTTGATCAAATTTTCCACCGAACACTGTCAAAAATGGCCAGACCATGTAGGCAAGAAGCAAGAAGCCCTAACCTAGACCTGGCCAACTCGGAATGGAACAGGATCAATCAAAGTCACCGTTGGGTGGCTCGGATCTAGCATGCGGTTCAACAGGTGGTGCCTGCGGTGCATGACGTCCGTGAGCGGTGGAACCTGCTGGCAGCGTACGAGCTCTGTTCATGCATGGTGAGCTGGAGAGGGCAAGCCTGAGATCTGGGTCAAGCTGCTGGACCAGTACAAGGTGGCCTACATGAAACTGCTGCCAGGCAAACGCCGAAAGGTGGAGAAACCCTTCGCAGGAGGAGGCAGTCCAGGAGCCCAAGTCGCGATGCATGTGGGGACCGCCGAGATCCTGGCCTTCAGTAGCACGACGCCGGAGAAGCAAGTCATCGGAGCACGTGGAAACGAAGGAGCCGGGGGCGACCCTGCCCCGGGATCTGGCTGGCTGGACGGATGTGCCCATGGATGAGGACGGAACAACGGCCGGTATGGAGTTGGTTTCCTTGCGGGAAGAACCTTTGGGTGTGAACAGGGACAATCTGCGCCGAATCCGGAAACTAAAGGGGGCCCCGAAGTGGGTACGCATGCTGTCCAAAATGGTGGAAACCATGGCAAAAAACAGCGCAGAAGAGGTGCCCATAGGTGTGATGGCGCAGGAGATCTGGGACGTCATCTTGGAGCTGGACAAGGACGGCAGTCGCCTCGTGAAGGACGAAGCCAAGAACAAGAAGCAACGAGAGCGGGAAAAGAAGAAAAAGGCAAAGGCCAAGGCGAAAACGCGAGCCAAGAAGGAGGAAAAGCGCCCGAAGCAGGAGAGTCGAAAAAAGGCCAAGCGGGCGGACACAGACTCGTCCGATGAATCCAGTTCGTCAAGCGCCTCCTCGGACACCACAAGTTCCGGCTCATCGAGTGACTCCTTCACACCGACAGGTCATCCGACAGGGACCGGAAAAGCAAGTCACGGGATGGTGGGGCCCGAGATGGAACGCTGAAGCCCAAGAGGCGACGCCCGGAGGATTTTGAGTTCCGGTGGATCAACGGACGCAAGCACTTTCGCACCAATAAAGGAACCTGGCAGGATTGCACCAACCCGCCTTCCTGACTGTGCAAATTGTGTGGCAACCGCCACTTGGCGTTCCAAAGTGCCGAGTTCGGATGGTCCGAGCGGCCCAGCGGACCCCCAAGTCCCGGGGGGGGGGGGTCGCTAGCCGACAATGGGACAGGAGAGCGCGACAAGCAGGCTGTGCGGATCAGAAACGCGCTGGGGGCCTTTGAGATGGGCAGCTCATAGGAAGCTACTGTATGGCGTAAACTGGAGGATGGCACCCAAAAGGCGTATGCAGGAGCCCTGTACAAATATTCACGATACAGCGGGATCAATGGATTCATGGCGCCGCGTGAAGCGCTCAGGGGGCGCATGCTACAGGTGGCCAGGGACGGCCAGTGCAAATCACCGATCAAGGCCTTAATGTCCGGATTTCGGCTGGCTGAGAAAATGGCCATCATAGCCTTGCCAGAAGCGCCACTGGGGACAGTGGATAGCATCACCATATGTAATGGAGTCACACCTACACCGGCCAAGAAGTGGATCACCGAATACCGGAACGAGGTGAAATGGGGAGGGACCCATTGGATGAGCTGGCTGCCGCTACGAGGATCACGAAGAATGACATGTATCACATGGCTGTGGGGCAACGTCCGCCGGCAAGGGACAGGGGCACCATGGGAGCGGGGCAAGGAAAAATGCCCCTTGTGCGGGTGCATCCATGGAACCACAGTGCATAATCGACTCATCCAGTGTCCAGTGTGGGAACCAGAGTTCAAAAAGTTGTGGACGACTAGCTGGGGAGATTGGGCCGCCCAAATGGAGGATTGGTACAATGACGCGACTCCAGAGGACAAGCACCGCATCAGTAAATTGCAGATCCCGGAAAGCCTGATTGAGGCACTGCAGCCTGGTGAGAAGCGTGAACTCCGGCGCAAAAGTGGCGGAGCACCAATACCTGGCAATGATAGGAATGACACAACTCAGGGGCACACTTCCCATGATGCCAAAGGACCCGGCGTGGGTGGAAGGAAACACAGGATCGGCATCATATGGGGCGCTTCGGGCACGAAAGGTGAGCCCAAATGTCACAGAAAAGAACCTTAGAGAACAAGTGCACTATCGACCGAAAAAGCGCACAACCCAGGTAGTAAAAGCAGACCAACATTGTAAGGACGCCAGAGCCCCATTGCGTCAAGTGTACAACAAAGTAAAGGTGTATACGGTAGGAGACGTAACAAGAAAAAGGAAAAGACAGCTGCTGGACATACTGGGGTCCTCCATAATGCAGACCACAGGAGTAGACGATCTGCGCGAACAGATATGTCAAATACTACAGCCGCGGTGGTCCATACTGTATGGACTAGGAAACCACATGCCAATAGGAGGATATAAGATCACCAAGGCCACCATAGAAGGGGTAGAGGCGGATGCCAAAACAGTCTTAGCTATGCGTTAGAAGGTAGGGGTCGCCATGCACAACATGGCCAGGTGGTTGCAGCACACCCTGAAGTGGAGAGATTACTACCAGCAGCGGAAAAAGAAAATGTACCATCAAGATTCCAAAGGGATAGTGCAACAAGTGTTTCGCAAATGGTATAGACAAGGGCAGGTGCACATGCGACACTACAATACCCAAAATGTGATGTCACCGCAACCGGCATGGGATGCATGGGAGGAGCAGGCAAGGCAACTGTAGAGTCAGTCTCCCAAAAAGATAATGGAATGCACTTACCTGAGGGTGAAGGACGAGGTCCGACGGTACATTCGAAAGTTGTTAGCAGGACACGAGTGGGTTGTAGCCATACTGCATGCAGAGGCGATCAACGCCAGCCGCAAAGGACGCCCTAGGGATGGCAATGAATCTGGTATTGACGGCAGCAACATACACAAACGGCGTAGGACAGAGTAGGACAGTATGTCGCAAGAGAGAGGAGGAAAAAAGCGCACAGTGAACGAGAACAGGAGTTTGCAGGGAGGAAGCACCTTGGAAGGAAAGATGAATCTATGGGTCTCAGCAATACCTGAGACTACGTGAGCTTCACCATCAACATAAGGCCGTTAGGCGTGGCACTGCGTAGTGCATATGCAAGGGGTAGACCAAGCAGGTAGTGAACAGAGACAGCTCCCCAGGTAAAGCTGGAACACATGCCAAATGTGGAGCACTCGTTTGTACTATATGCCCTACTTCTTGAACCAGGCGGTTGCCTGAGAGCTCACATTACACTCTTTGAACTTGTTGAGCCTGAAAAAAAAAAGGCCATCATAGTGGCGATCGTGGTACCAGCGGACTGGATGTTCGCTGAGTCACTGGAGAGACTCCAGATATCGAGAAACCCGAGAAACATCAGATGGGCTGAAGGAGACATCATCTGCAGGGCCGCCAAGAGGAAGGACATGTGGGAGTGGAAGGAACTCGAATGCTTT
Source organism: Eutreptiella sp. 'Long Island Sound 2002' (assembly GCA_964036045.1). NCBI lineage: Eukaryota > Euglenozoa > Euglenophyceae > Eutreptiales > Eutreptiaceae > Eutreptiella > Eutreptiella sp. 'Long Island Sound 2002'. The sequence goes on along the minus strand of OZ038389.1, from coordinate 9,189,971 downwards.
GGCTTGGCTGTCCTATCGCTCACGAACCTGCTGCGCATTGGGGAAGCCTGGACAGACTCATCACCTGGGGATCGCAAGCTCTGCTTTACGGGTGAGAAGTCGCGAAGTGGTGAACATTACCAAGTCTGGACACGCCGCCCGCAAAAGGAGAAGGACCCGATCAGCAGGGCCACCAGGGGCAGAGTAGACGTCAATGGGCGCATACCTGCCGCATGGAGAAGATCGCGTATTTGGGAGAGGAGCTAGACATGGACCAGGTGCGGGGGCATGACAAGGTGTGCAACCAGGTGCTCCAGAAGGAGAGAGCCAGGATGTCAGAGGCGGTGAGCCAGCTGATATGGGGAATTTGCGATGCTGCCGGTGAAGGAGCCATAGAGGCCATCCCAGTGGTTGTCGGCTGCCTACCCGAGTTAACCGAAAAGGGCGTTGACCCAAAGGATGAGGAGAGCTACTACGGCGACGAGGACGACCATGGTGAGGTGGACCCAGCGGTGGCAGCCAGGGGGCTGGGACAAGTTGGAAATGCCCCGATATAGGACACGTTATGGGCACGCTGTGTCCCGGAGGACCTGCGGAGCCGGTACCAGAAGTGGAGAAAGGAGACACGCGGTGTGGGGTCATCAGACGGTTTGGGGGTTCGCGAGATGCTGGATGCCTTAGTGCGGGATGGAGCGCTGAGCAGGCATGCGAACGTGCAGGAGGCCAGCGGTAAGGCCCAGGTCAGGCCTAAGAGTAGTGAGAAGTGTGCATTCATCTTGAATTGCGTCAAACTAAACGCCTGTGATGGCCGTAAGCCGAGGGATTTTCAGCTGCCCCGGATTGAGCACCTTCGTGACTCCATTTTGTTGGGGGGGAGGCATAAGCTAAATATGGCAAACTGTACCTATCCAACTATTTTTGGAGTTTGCGCCTGCCACGATCATGGGTTGGTGAGTTCAGTGTGTGCTTGGGTGATGCCCAATATGTATGGCAATCCCCGCCTTTCGGTCGGAAGTATTCGCCCCTCCTGTGTCAGAAGTTGGTATACAGTGTGGTCGGGACCTCGGTCTGGTGGTTGCTTGTGCTGGTTTTTCTCTACCTGGACAGGCATAGGTTGCAGCGGGTGGGTTTTGTGATAAGCTTGAAATCTGTCACGGAGCCCTCGCGTAACTTGGGTTTTGTAGGTAAGGTGTTTGACCTCAACAATGGCACTTTGGAGATTCGTCCAGGGATGCTGAGGGGATTGGTGTGGCTGTGGTGGTTGTTAGTGTTGGGTTTGTTGAATAGGAAAGGAATGGAAAGACTGCTGGGGCGTCTAGAATGGGCCTTAAGGCCGTCGGCCGGAGTCCTTTTCTGGCTGGGGCATACTGTTGGAAGCACGCGGGGGGTAGTAAAGTCCCACGTGCCTTGTTGCGTCCATTGCTAACCGCCATCTGTTTTGCTTTTGTGCCACAAAGGTATGCGGTGAAAGCCAGAGTAGTCCAGGCAGAGCCCCCGTCCTGCTGGAGCTCATATGTATTGTTTGCTGACGCCGCCCCAGTGGGGCCAGACACATTTTCTGTTGGGTTGTACCTGCCGTCAGGGGGCGTGCGCATGTTTAGGTGCCCCCGCTATGTGAGTACCTTGCAAGCAGCGGAGTTATGGGGCTGGGTGCATGGAGTTCGTCTGGCGACTTCTATGAAGTGGCCCCGAGTATGTGTAGGCAGTGACAGTACGGTGGCACGATGCCAAGTGCAGGGACAGAAAGGTGCTATTTTCTGCTCTGGCCAGCAACGTTTACTGCGAGCCCTGTTTTGGCTTCGTCGATGGTCGTGGATACCCATTGCGGGTTTTTATGTCCCTTTTAGTTGTAACCTAGCGGATCCGCCTAGCAGGATGCACGATTTTTACTCGGTGAGATCTTGCCTGGGGTCTGCCCGTGAGAGGTACTAGCAATAGCACTCGTCCCCATTTCCCTACGAGTACTTCTTTGCACTGGCCCCTTTCCCGTGGGTTAGTGCGCCACATGACAGCCCAAATTGCCCCTCTGGCCTTTTGGCTGTTGACGGGGCATGACGGGTGCAACAGGGTAGGATGCCTCCAATTCCCCCGCCTTTGGGGGGGAGGGGGGTTGTGCCAAAGCCATGTCCATGAGCGACTCGTTTCCTATGTCTTCTACCAGGGCGCGTAGTGATTTGGCGCTTTGGTTTGACACGTGTGCTAGTCATACTTGCCCCTGTCCGCTTATAAGTAGTGCAGGCGCCAGGAGATTCCCTGGCCCAGTTTTTGGCTGGGTGCACGCGCAACACGTCGGTTTATGCTTCGTCGACACGTCCGGTCTATGTTTTCTGCCGTTGGGGCATGAGGACAATCCTTTCCTTTCGTAATAGGGCCCCGAGTGGACCGGCATTCGATTTGTCTTGCATGCCTTGCACAATGGAAGGGAGTGTAAACTCCGGGGGCGGGCGGAGTGGTGGCAGGGCGCGGACCCGCGACCGGTGAGCAAGGGGGGGGGGCTTATGGGGCAGGGGCAGGGGCAGGGGGGGGGGGGCAGTCCCACCCCCCCCTCCCCCCTTTATGCGAGAGAGAGAGAAAGAGAGAGAGAGAGAGAGTGGGGCGCAATGGGAGGAGGGCCAGAGAGAAGGAGAGAGAGAGAGAGAGAGAGAGAGGTCAGGAGAGAGAGAGAGAGAGGGAGGGAGAGAGAGGGAGAGAGAGAGAGAGAGAGAGAGAGAGAGAGAGAGAGAGAGAGAGAGAGAGAGAGAGAGAGAGAGAGAGAGAGAGAGAGAGAGAGAGAGAGAGAGAGAGAGAGAGAGGGAGAGAGGGGGAGAGAGACCCACAGAGCAAGCGTCGGGGGCTAACCGGCACTGTGGGAGGGTGGTGGGTTCGAGCTGACCAGGGTGTGTGGGCAGCCATTGCAGCAAAGAGCCGAACAGCTTAATGTTGAAACATCGGGACGCCTTTGCGCCCCCAGAGCACGGGCGTGACACGTCATTACGTGTCGGGAAACGAGAGCACGACAGGGGCGGTGAGAGTGCGGCCCACGGGAGGGTGGTGGGTGCGAGTTGACTTGGATATGTGGGCGGCCAGCGCACACATGGAGTGGTACTGAACAGGTAAGCGCCACAATACAGCAATGCATCCGTTGAAGCGTCAAGCTAAAAAACACTTGGTGCAACGGTGAGACGCCTTGCGCCCCCAAAGGCGCCTTTGCGCCCCCGGAGTTCGGATATGACATGTCTTCACGTGCCAGGGAGCAAGAGCAAGACAGGGTGAGCAAGAGCGAGGCCTGCAGGGCAAGGGTTAGAGACTAACCGGCACTGTGGGAGGGTGGTGGGTGCGAGCTGACCCCGATGTACAGATGGCCAAGGCCAAACCACAGGCAGCAGCCACCTGGAGTGGTACAAAACTTGTCTGCACTGCAGTGCAGCGAGGAAAAAACACTGAACTATGTGGTTATGACCATGCGCCTGTGACAGGGGGGCGTATGCGAGCCCAGTATCCGTTGCCTCATGGCCCTCCCCCCTCCCCCCTCCCCCCTCCCAAAGGCTGCATCACCTCCTGGCTGACAGCGGAGAGGGCAGCCCCAGAAGGGGGGGCGGGGCGAGGGCTCCACAAGAGCCGCCGCCCCCCAAGCCCCTTGGGGATGGCATTGGGGGGGCACGGGCGGCAGCAACCGCTGCGCAACGGGCGACGGGCAACAGTGTGGCCAACTTGTTGTGCCACCCTTGAGCCAAGGGCAAGGGATGGGGTGTGTGTGTGTGTGTGTGTGTTATGTACTATTAACAAGGGTTGAAGGCTTTTAATATTCTGGCCGCTCTTGCGACGGGAAGGTTAGGGGTTAGCGGGTTAGAACATGCCTGCGGCCTGCCCTATCCCACCCCCGGCCCCCCGGTGTGTCGCGGCGTGGCGGAAGGACGGCTGCCGCGGGCTAAGTGCCATCCTCGGAAGCCCTCCCATGGCCTTGATGCAGGCCTTGCGAGCCATCGTGGGGCAGCACCGCCGCCCCCGGCCCTGCTGGACGCCCCCCCCCCCTCCCCTTGACGAGGGAGCCGGCGCTCCCACCAGCCCTCCGAAGGGCATAGCACCCAGCCTCAGCTGCAGCCCCCCCCCCCCCCCTGAACAGGCAGACACCGTTGTCCCCCTCCCATCACCCTGGGCTGCCCCTCATGATGGCGGCAACGGCAGTGCCACACCCCTCTGTGCCCCTTACATGATTTGCATGCTGGGGCCCTGTGCTCATCGCACAGAGTTTGCACGGGGCGCTGCGGCTGCCCCCTTTCCCCCCGGCGGCAACACCCGCTGCGGGTGCGAGGGGGAAATCACTGCCCCCCCTTGTGACTGTCGTTGTGGCTGGTGCATCCCCCCTGGGTGTGGGTCTAGGACCACCTGTGTTGCTGCACCGGCAGCCCCCGACCCTCCCTCACTGTCCCTCAGGGGGGGGGTTGGCATCCATAGTGGTGCCAGCATCTCGCAAGCTTGATGTGCAATCTAGGAGACCAAAGCCCCCCATGTATAGTAGCATGTAGGCTAGAGGTTATGGCCGACATGACACGGCTAAGTGGTAGTCGAACAAGCGAGAGTTTGAAAGCTGTACATATGAAGGTCCGCCAGCAGCGGAATGCTTTCATGATTGAACTGCTGGATATTGCTGCATATGCATACCAAGACGTGCATGTGTGGAGGGCTTTGTTGACGTGCTTGCGGCCTCCCTTACCTAGCCTCCCCTCCGCCCGTGTCACACGCACACACGCAACAAGCTACACATGCAGCACCTTCACACTCCTAGGCCCATATAGTAAGGCCAAGGCTCAATGAACATGTGTAGAGTACTCTGTGTATCATTCAGCCTAAACGGTGTTGCTTCAGTCCAATACCAACCTTAAAATCGACATTGAGTGTGAAAAAAGTGCCTCTTTTATCCCTTTTTACAGTCTACAATTGGCGGGCTCTATGAGCCGTGGCAGCTTACACCGTTGCATAGCATGTATAGTAGCAATGAATTGCCCCCCAGTCAGCGTCCCTCTTGCATTAGGACATGCCTCACACGCATGAAGCTGCCAATTTCCCTATTCATGCTGTACACATGGTCTGGGCCTGGGTGCCCATGCACACCATAGGCTGGGTGGCCTAGACTCAGTCTGGTGTATGGGGGAGCGGCACACACCATGCTCGCACCGTGCATCTTTTTTATTTAGATGATTTACTTGATGCCATTGTTTTGCTTTGCTGTTGCCCTGTCAGATGCCGTGTCGCGGAGCTGCTGCCCCATTTCACTCTGCATGCCTTGAGGGCATGCCTTGAGGACTGCATTGTACATGCTGTCCCTTGGTCGATAGCTCAGCAACACAATGCCGTTGTCTTGGGTTCAAGCCGGTACCCCTGTCTTCTACAACAACAGTACAAATGAGCGGGTTCCCCCTACTATTCTGGGTCCCTCGCAACTCCTTGGTGATTACCTACGCATGCAATATGAGGTGAATGGGAAGGCAACGATTCATGATGCTACTGCACTGCACCGCCTGGAGTTCCACATTCAGAGCCCATCCCCATCACCCTGAACGTCTTCCAAACCTGAAGGTGATGGGCAGGGCACACCCCAGGAACTTGATGAACCGCATGCTTCCATGGATGGTGAGGACACCCCACCTTGGATATCTAACTGTTGTACATGAATCATTTTGTGTGTACGATCCACATTCAATTCGGACTGCAAGAAACTCATGTGATACCCATTTCCTGGCTGTTTTTTGGGTGCCAATGTTGTTGTGCCGTACCTTTATGTGAGGGTCCAAATGGGAGGTAAAGGTTGTGTAATTACCGAGGTGCGCACCGTGCACCCGTTCCCACTCTGAATTAAAAAAAAAGAGAAAAAAAGGTGCCTCCTTAAGGCATGTTCATCTCGCCAGACCAAGCACCGTTGGTCGAGCCAGTAGCCAGGCAGGGCAAGCTGTAGTTCACTCCAATAGTAGGACCCTCGCCAAGCATGCAATTTGGTGAATTTGGATATCATCTTGTCCACCAAATGACATCTTACACACAGATAGGTGACAGATAGGTGTGGTTGGCTACGAGGTCAACACAACCTGAAAGAGGGTCAGAAGCTTCCGTTTCAAGATTTGACAATCTAGTAAGGAGACTGGGGTACTTGGACCCTAAACTCCCAACGGGCCGTCTTCCGCCTGTTTACCTCGGGAGGTGCCAGATAGGGCAAGACGGGGCGCTCTATAAATCCCATTTGCTGCCTTTGCTGAACACGATGCTACCGTGGCCAAACCATTGCCAATGGTTGAGAACGTTGGCTGGAATTGCCTAGGTGGGGGCATCCAATTTCTGCAACCGTCCATCATTGTCATTGCCAATGGTCCACACACATCACGTGCACAGGCCCGCTTACATTTTGCACAAGCAGCAGAGTACTCAATTATCTTGTTCTGTTGATTGTGGGAAGGAGGGGTGTTTACACGGGGGGGAAGGGGGGGATGCGATTCGCATTTTTTCCGCATTTTCTGGGTAGGTCCTTTAGTGTAATGTTCAAGAGGAAACATTCTAGTAGCATTGTTTAGTTCAACTAAAGGGTAGTCTTGTAGTCAGTCAGTGTTTGCATACCTACCCAACATTGCCACTTTTGTTCGTTACATTGTTCCTTTTTCCATAGACATGTCACTTGCTATGCCCTCCAATTGCCCTCCTTGTGAGCCCACATCTGATGATGGAAATAGTCCACCCCGCCGCAAAGTACGTGGTAAGGGGAAAGGTGGTGCCGGCGCAAAGTATTGCACCATGGGCCCCGGGAAACGGAAGGAACAATTCCCTGGCCATCCCCTTAGTGTGTGCACCAATGATCTTGGCATTGAAGTACTATGGTGCGATGCGTGTGGATGCCCCGTGAGCCACGCAACGGATAACACAGTCCAAGGTCATTTAGACTCCAAAAAGCACCAAGCGGCCTTTGAGACTATGAAGAAGAGGGAGAAGGCCCGGGTCGAGCGCCGCCTAGAGGCAGAGGCAGAGGCTCTACCTCAACGGCCAGCGTATGCTTGACGGGCACCAAGGAGCACTTCGAAGTAGAAGAGTGGGATTCCCTACCACGCTTTGCATGTTGAGCCGGGGCCGTAGTCTTCACATTGATGGAGTGATGGTGTCAACAAATGCGTCTTGATAAGTCCTACAGCATTTTAATCAAACCGCATTTTATGCCGCATTTTATGCCGCATTTTCTGCATTTTCCGCATTTTTCCGCATTTTTTTCCAATCCCGGGGACCGCATTCGCCCCCCCCCCCCCCTGGTTTACACAAGGAAGGATGTGAACATGGATTGTCGAAACATGCAGCGGGGTTGGGGGCAAGAATTGGAATTTTTCGTTATAGTTTAACCATCAAATCATGTGTCCCGAAAGCCATCTACTGCAAACCAGAACCATTACTGCCCTTCCAGTTGCACAGTTTCTGCAGTACTCTGAATTATTAGAGCGAATTCGGTTCGTTTCTCAAAAGGAGGGTACTCAATCACGGTGAAGTGTTTGCACAGCGTATCATTAAAACCTGTGCCATGCCTGTTTGCAGACTCTCGTCAAATCTCTGCAACCGTACAATGCCTTCTGCTATGGCTCTCTCCACATGGGACATCAATACTGTGGAACCTGAAGCTGATGTGAAAATTCAGCTCCCCAGTGCAGTGTGGTCAGACCCTTGGGCTGATGACATGACTATTGGAAACCTGGAATCGGTGTTGTCGAGGGCTTTGAACCTGCAGCTGGAACCTGAGGTAGACTCCGACACACCAACATACCAGTCTTCAGAAGACCTTCAAAGCGAAGGAAACCAAAGTATTGGCAACAGTTCCAAGCCTTCTTCCGCCTCCTCCGTGGGTCATGTCGAAATGGTTCCGTCTTCGCCATTCTCTGGAAGCTTTAACAGTTTTGCCAGTGCCTGTGAAAACCCGACTTCGCCATTCTCTGGAAGCTTTAACAGTTTTGCCAGTGCCTGTGAAAACCCGACAACCCAACCCGTTCGAGCAACACGGGAAAAGAAGAATAAAAAGAAGAAGCACCAGTCTGCAACAGCGCCTCCGTCTCAGAATGATGAAGAAAAGGACCTTGACCATAAGAAGTATAAAACGCGACTGTGCCGCAACTGGCAACAGACTGGGCGGTGCCCATACGGAGAGGCTTGTGTGTATGCACATGGGACCAAAGAAATGCGCGGTGAACAAGAGAACGAAGCCGCAGTGACCTCCCTCACCAAGCTGGCGGACCAGCTGGCCAAGCAAATGGGGGGCTTTGCTAAAGCCGATGCATCCGCTGTTCCCTTGCAATATCGAAAACCCAAGGCGATCAAGAAGAAGCCAGCGCACAGACCACAAGCCGACTACGGCGAGGGTTCTCGTCAGTTTGGCTGCCCGTTGCCGCACAAAGACGCTTGCATGCCAAAACCTCACTATGCATCAAACGTGGATCTGTGGTGGCCGAAAGCAGTTTCGGCTCATCCTCAGGCTGGCTTACCTTGTGGTTCACTGCCTGTCACCGTTGGTGAAATGCCTCTCAATCCTTTCGTTATGGCCCCCTCCTCCTCAACTGCAGTGCAGTTCTAGTTCAGCTCGTTTTTGCGGGCGCCTGTGTTCAACGGCGTGTAGCGGGGTGCATGAGCATCCCGATGCACAGCCGGCCCACGCCACTGGCGTGGGCACAGCTTCGAAGCAACAGGCACAAATACGGTGCCTTACGAGCTGCGGGCACAAGCACAGTCTATGACCACTGAACTGTGTTGCAGCGCCTATCTGGTCCACAAAACGTGGCCCTGTATTGTGTTGTGCACGGTTGGTCGTCTTGAATTTGTTTTACGTTTTCCCAGTGGCAGCAACGTGTAGGCGGCCTCTCAAGGGCGCTAAAGACCATTTGAGAAACAAACAGCATCTGAGACCTTGAAGACATAATGGCAACACCGTTGGGTGTGGTACTCGCAACCAAACTGAAACCCACGACTGACACACCGTTTCTTGCACGTTACGACGTGGAAATACACCGGGTTCGTTAATATCTTTGGTCTGTTGGTCGCCCCGGCGTTCCAGGTGGCCAGTGATTGACAGCAGTCATGCAGTGTCTGTTTCTCCCAGCCCGATATCTCTGGCTTGACGTCCCACGACGTCCACAAGCTGCTATATCTGACTCCTGCACCCTAAAGCGCCTGTAGCACGTGTTAGCACCACAGGCGTCACAAATGTACGAATCGTGTTGGACCGAATTTCACTGCAACGCAGCGGCTGCTGCGAAGGCTTCGTGCCTCAAGACCAAACTGCCACACAACACCCTAAGCGGTGGGGACCAAACGCTTCCTGCAGGAAGGTGGAATTCCTCCGCTCTCAAGTTTCACTCCCCTTTTTTTGCTAACGGTTTGTCAGTTTACAGGGCAGCAAGTTGCACTGGTGTGCTTGCCTGCCTGCTCTACTTCCTGTGCCTTGCTGCTGCCTGAATTCATGGGCTGGTATATAGCGTCCAGTGTTTCTGGCTCCGGTATCCGGGGCCGTTATCACGCAACTCATATTATTTATTCTCCGCCTTGGCAGAGGACTTTGAGCGTCCTTACTGACCTCAGCGAAAGAACTCTCTCTATATGCGCTCAGTCCCCGTGTATTATCATTTGTCCTCACTCCCGTTGCCATGAGGTTTCACATATGGCAAACTGTCTCTCGGGATGGCCCAGTTCTCGGTTGCCTGTTTTGGTGGTTTCCCCTCTCCTGACAGACATTCATTGCATGTCGTCTTGTCTCTTTGAGGGAGTTGTGGGGTCGTGAGGTGTTAGCGGCCATGGTGTACGGTAATACGGCAGTCCAAAGCACTGCCGTGCACTCGCACCAACAGAACTGTGTCGTGCAACGCGGTCCGTCGTTCAACCTCACACCGGCTGCATGACGGGCTGGCAGTTTGTTGCAGCAGCACCGGATGCTGCCGGGGTGTTTCATGTGTTTCGTGATTCGCCTGCATGTGACGCTGTATACACCCGCGGCCCACAAGATTTTGGTGAACAAATGATACAACCTCATTCCCCCATTTACCTTGCCTTTACGTTAAATTCCTTGCGCCGTCCGAATCTCACAAGCGATCTTTTCAAGGGCTGGGTGTGTGGAAGATCCGCTCGTTGGATTTCGGGCATTGCTGGAGTGTCGGCGGTGGTGCGTTTTTCGATTTGTATTTGTAGTTTTTCGCTGCGGCAGAACGTTTATCGACACCCATTCAGTGGTTTTACGCATGTCCCACCTCTCCACGGTTTTCTGGTGTAATGATGGCCCCTTCTGAAGTCCTCCCGTCTCTGTGTTGGGAGGAGGCCACAGCAACGCTGCATGACAGTCACGCGCTGGAGGCAAAACAAAAATCAAACAACTAATTTTTTTGAAACCCTGAACCCAGTTTCAATTATATAGTCAAATCGGGCTCATTCTCCTAAACTAACCAGCATCTTTTGCTGTGACCCTGTTGCAAGAAACAAGGTTTGGTGGGTGGAGAGCTCTGCGCTGCGCTGCCCTGCGCAACAATTCGGAAGGAAGAAATGAAGCATTGAACATAAAGGTCGATTCCACCCTTTGCTGTCTCCTGCATGCTTGATCCTTGGGTCACGAACACATAAACGCCGCGTTGGTTCTGCCGTGATATGCAGCCAGCACTCGTGATATTTCAATACACGGCGCCGGACACAGGACATAGCTCAATGCGCATCATGGCATTTCAGGTGTGCTTCATGCAGTGCGTGTCCAAAATCGGATTTCAGCAGTCCCACAATCATAGATGGGATAGGATTGGGGTTGCAGGGTGGGTCGGTGTTATGGAGTTATCATTTAGACAGTCAGATGGACGGTTGGGGGGTTATTTATGCATTTTTCACCACAGGAGACCCACCTGTCACCTGTCATTAGACACATTGGGTTCAGGTTTGTTCTAAGCGAGGATCCTTGGATCCAATCCTCAAGCCACGGTATCTGCAACCGCTGTGCCACCCAATGTGCACCTTTGCCTGGAGCATTGAATGCATGAATTCAATCAGGTTCATGGCGTGTCGCTTTCCAGGCCCTGCATTCCAGTGTGGCGGTTCCCATCTGTTTCGTTCTGCCAGAGAGATCTGCTTGCTGGTCAAGAAGTGTTGACTCTGACATCTGATTTCGCCTCCGACTCTTGGATGTCGAAAATAATTGGCCCGGCCCTCCGCCGATTCATTTTCCCCGGACCCTCCAGCTCATTTGAGGTTGTTTGGCATTTAATGGTGGTGCATCCATGTTTCTTAGTGAATCTGTCAGTGCCTCTTAATGAAGTTTAGACTGCCACGGATCTGCTCCAGCTCATGCTAACAAATGGCAATGGCAGTGGAACGGCGGTCAAGTAAGATGTCTGGAACCCCACCGCCGAGTGTGAGGTCTGGTTTACGAGTTCCGCAAGTCACAGTCTTCAAAAATGAAGGCTTGCCTGCCCAAAGATGCGATGAAACAAACGACGCAATGCAAGTATCACACTCAGCCCAATTTTCTTTTATTCTTATTGCCCGCTTCATTTGTCTGCATTAGCTTCGACCAGAAACCAACTAAGGGGCAGTCATTGGACTGTTTATCTGGGCGGTAGCACCACCATTTTTTGGCTCACAAGTTGTTTCCTGATGTGCATGCATATTTTACTTCCTCACTCAGTCATGAGGCAATGTCGTCATCATCATGATCATCATGATCATCATCATCATTATACTACAGCATGTCAAACCTTCCCTAGCAGAGTGCAGCCCTTGACACCAATCCCCCCCCCTGAAAATGGCCAAAATGTTTATGAGGTCTGGTCCCAATTTGGCACCAAAGGCGCCGGAAAAAATCTTTTCAGCATATGGTTGCGGGCAAAAGTTGTTTTTACTCCATGTTTTTATGTGCTCAGAACTTCATGGGGAATCCAAATATCTATTTCTGACCCATGACCTCCCCCATCCAGCCAGCCAACCCTGGTCTGCTGGGACCGGAGCCCCCAAGGGGAAAATTTTGTTTTTCAAAAACCCCACCTTTGTGTGTTCATATGTGTATTCAAAATGATCAGTGCGACGAGGGGATCATTTTGTGGTATCTATGTTGGGGTACCAGGGGCCCATTAGCTTCGACCAGAAACCAACAAAGGGGCAGCCATTGCACTGTTTATCTGGGCGGTAGCACCACAGTTTTGGCTCACAAATTGTTTCCAGATGTGCGTGCATATTTTACTTCCCCAGTCAGTCATGAGGCAGTTCGTCGTCATCATCATCATCGTCGTCATCATCATCATCATCATCATCATCATCATCATCATCATCATCATCATCATCATCATCATCATCATCATCATCATCATCATCATCATCATCATCATCATCATCATCATCATCATCATCATCATCATCATCATCATCATCATCATCATCATCATCATCATCATCATCATCATCATCATCATCATCATCATCATCATCATCATCATCATCATCATCATCATCATATGCAGACGTAAAGATTGATTGATGATACGAGTTATGCAACGTGTCCGTGCATGCAACTGGTACATGTGTCCTGATGCCAAGTGGCAAATTAGGATGGATTGTGGCAAAAAAAGGTGTGCTGTTGCAGTTGCTGACTGAGCAATGACACTTATCTAGAAACATAGGAATCATATGCCCTGCCCTCAGCTCTGTGTGATGATGCACGCAGGACGCTGGAATTGGTCTCAAGAGATTGGAAAGAAACAATACGATGGATGCTTTTTTGCTCTCCAATTGAAGTACTGCTGGTGCTCAACAAGAATGAAACAGTTTAGGTGGTAAATGTGTGTGATTCGTGCTCTATTTTTGTGGCTCGAGTGCAGTTTCCTGTATTTCCGCTGTATATTTCTTTGGATGATTCGAAGGTGGGGATTCATTGAGGCAAAATCTTGCTTATAGTCAGCAAGCAGCACAGGGCCCTTTGCCAGCACGCTGCAATTTTGCTGTCATCCAGTGAGCAAAGCAGTAGATTGTAGATTGAATCCTTGTTCGGCCTGTATTCTCTTTATAAATTGCATTATTTTGTGTTTATATACTCGTGAGGGTTGTGGATATTCATTCATATTTGTGGTTTTGCAAACCGGGTTGTTATCCAAGACAAAACCAGCAACGCCACGTGTGTGCAAACGAAGACCTTGCTGGAACAACAGGTGGTGTTGTTTCCGTCGTTTTCAGTGCCGTTGTTCTTGCAAGGGGGTGGGTCGTGTTTTGGCACCCAAACAAGTGTTCCAGCACCAGTTTTGGTTTTGCAAACAGAGTTTTTTCTTCTTCTGGGGCGTTCCCATTTGGCCGGATGTAAACTGTCTTATCAAGTTCAGTTGTGGTTGTGGAGCATTATGACCAGCAAAGCTTTAGTTTTGTCCCAGCTAAACCCTCTGAGGGGAAAGGGGGGTTCGGAGGTATCAGTCCTCCTGATCCTCCTCTGCCTCCCATTACTACTGCTTTGTTATGACAGGTTTCTATTTCAGCACTGGATTGGTGCTACTGCTACTGAGGATTGCAGCTACTGCCGACTTCTTTGCTGCTGTTTTCTTTTGGCATGTGTTTGCCTGTGACGGCATCATGATATGATGCGGCTGGGTGGCACGTAGCACAAGGAAGTAGCGTGTGTATCTTTTGTTCGGAAGTCTTCCACTGATTTGCTGTGACGGAACAGTATTTATTATGTTAGGGTTAGGTTTTTGTGTGTTCTGTGTGAATGGGAAGGTGTCAACTCCGTTTCTCTGAAGCAAGCAACACTTTGAGCTTTTGGATGCTCATTGTAGTGCTTTTCGATGAGTTGCTCTCTGGCAGAGGATCCAAGCATGCCAACTGTTTGTGTCTCATATTGGTATTGGCATCCCATTGGGGTAGGCACGTTTTCAACCATGCCATTGCATTGTGGAGTTGCGGATGGGAGATCGGTTTGTACAAGATTCCATGTGGAATAAGCATCTCTGTGGAACGAGCCCTGCGGAGTACTGCTGGATTGTGGTGCCCGGACGGGTGCGTACCAACCAGGGAAGGGGGTTCTGGCCCCGCATGTGTGGCGTGAGCACACATCCACGCAGTCGCCCAGTTGGCACGAAATGCACATCACATTTATGCAGCCCACCCCCTTGCCAGTCATGGAACATTACAGTGAATCTGAGACCATTAGAAATGATGATGGCTTCCGCCACCACGATGAGCCGGCAACTGTGCCAAATGGACTGCGGTCCTATGCATCAGAATGTAGACATGTCCGCGGCCACTTGGCCCATTCTCCACAGAGATGGATACTCCCTTTACAAGTGGAGCACTGGAAGTGGTGTGCGCAAGGGGCAGACATTGCAGCGTGGCGGACCCCAGGCAGCCATTGGTTTCAAGGGTTTTCACCAGAGATTTACATGCGTCTGGCCCATGAGGAGGAATCTCAAAGCTCCCAAGCCACCAACAAGACCTGTGTTTCATGTCCTTTTGCTTACTGGGGACATCCTGTGCAGATACGGGGGCAAGGACACATCTGAGTGTCCGAACAATTCATGAAACAACAAGATATGCAGTGTGCTGTGCTGTTTGTGTCCTCTGTGGGACCCATGGGGGCCCCTTGGAGGTGTCCGCAACCCAAGAGGAGAGGAGCATCCTCCCAAGTGCCCTACTGCACCAGACTGCTGGTCCGTACATTCAAGAGCACAACAATTTTTCGCGCCTACGTGTTTGGTTGCTGTTTTACCATGACGTGGTGGCGCCGTCTTATGCGTGTCTCGCAAAGCCCGCACTGCCATTGTATAGATTGTTCACGTCCTGGTGCTGAACCCCACAAGTGTCTATTCCGGTAGTCGGTCTTCTACTGGGCCGTGCTGCCTCAAAAGGCTCCTGCCCGTTCACACCTGTCAACCTGGTCCCTCCGACCATGAGGGTGGCCATCCGGCGGCAGACATCAAACACACCTGACATGGTTAGCCCCAGGTCCACTGATTGTACATCCGAGCCATCTGTTGGACAACCCTCGCTTAGACACCCCCTGCTCACGGGATGGTGAGTCACCATGGAAAGGATGGTTCACCACACCCGACAGCAGACAACGTCATTCGGTGCTATCTAGAGGGGGAGCTTTAAGCGCAGTGCGCGCGCAGTGCAACTATTTGGTCGTCTGGCCGTACTCGAGACCCATACTTTGAGATACTAGGGGCCCCTAGGGGCATCATGGTGACCCCTAGCGAACGTTTTGACTTATTATTTTGTCCCCCTTTGTTGGGGACCCCCGAGAATGCAGTGATGGTCGACCTGAATGAAGTTCAGGTGGAGTTTTTCGCGAGTAAGGAGCAGCATATGATGCAGCTCTACTGTTCGCGATACCTCAATAACGCCTATCACTTCTACTGGAGATCGATGCGGTTGTGCTATGCTAACTCCCCATTCTCCCAACTTGCTAAGGTGTTGACCAAGATCGCCCTTAACGGGGCGAGAGTCGTACTGTGTACCCCAGTTTGCAACTTTCTTGAGCTGGGGCAGTTTGGGTCACCTAATTCTAAGGGCGTTTCCAAGGGGTGTGCTTGGGGGCTCTTCGTGGGGAACATAGTCTAAAAGTAGCGCGCAGTGCGCGTGCAGTGCAAAGATTCCCCCAGACACTCAGGGTGCGGCCGCGTTCGAGCCTCACCAGCGGCACTTCGAAGGCCACGCCGCTTTTGTTCGGTCACAAGTGCTCAAGCCATCCACAAATGCTGGATGAGGGACACTGACAGCTAAGATGGAGCAGCTGATTCATGGAGCTGTTGTGTCCTAACGAATCTGTTTGATGTCGGCATTGCGGCGTGAGCCCAATGCCATCAGGTGTCACGCACACGCAGGGTTGCCTGCTGCTCTCGATTGTGTTTGTGCATTGGCAAGTGGAGCTGAAGATTTCAGCCTGCATTTGCTCTCTCCATGCCATTCATACCTTGTCTTGCACGCTTTGCTTGCGTGCTTTAACGCGGGCGAAATTGGCAGCTGGTGGGCGAAGATCTTGCTGAAGTCTCCAGCGTTATTTTCTTTCGTGTCTGCAACCCCCATGCATCAGATTCCACAGAAGTCTGTGATCTGGTTGGTGCATGGGCCTGGCAAACGTTTGCACGTTTCTGCATCTTTTCCACCCCTCATTTTGAATATGAACTGCAGTCTTTCCCAAAAGTTTCTCCGGCGTTGCTCTGATACCAACAACAAGAACAGCAGGAGCTGAAACGTCAATCAATGGTGAGTCAGCTGATGTGTATTCCTGGTGTGTGTGCGTGCGCGCATGTTTGCTGCACAGCAATGATGTTTACATATCAACGGCGCAACCAAATCCCCCCCCGCTGAATACTGGAGACGTGACAGAGACCAATACTCTTGCGAAACCCAACAAGGTGTAGCAGGAGTTGCACTGGCTGACAGTCTAAGATTCTGCCCGCGTGAGGAGTGGGATCTTGTCTGTGTGCAAGCAAGTGCCATTCAAGAAGAATGCCCACCAGAGATCAGCAGGGAGGCCAAGTTGTCAGCAGTGTGGCCAAATTGTCAGGATTTGAGTTGTTGTATCTATTTGATTGGCTTCGCCTGAGCATTTTACTATATCAGGGCATTCTTCTGTTCCATGTTCAATGTTTTGTGTGATTGCGTGATGACATCATTGATGAGAGTATCAAAGCACAAACATAGTTGTTGATTGTTCTGATTGATTCTTGCCTGATGCAGTTGACTTTTGTTTGTTGAAAATGTGGTTGATTTTACACAATTTTTGCCTTGAAAGGAAGGTCTGTTTGACCATCTGCACTCCTTTTTTGGGGGGGGGGGGCGAGAGACACATGGATTGTTTGGGGACCCAATCATGAAAGACATGCAGAGGCAAAGGGTCACACTCCAAGATGACACACGCACGTCTCTAGGCGCGAAGCGTAGGTGCCCAGCTCCCTGAGCCAGAGGAAAGGTACGGCTATCTCCGTCCACACCAGTCAAGTGTCCCCTGAAAAGGTTTCACAAAGGTGAGGTGGTGTGCCACACACGAGGGTGTGGTGATTGGCAATCATACTGCGGGCATACTTAGTCTTGGAATGTAAGTAGCCCCTTCAGAAACGACAACGACTCCTGTCGTTGATGATGATTCTCTATGCCACATTCTGTGACCATGTGATGGGTGGCCCAACGCTGTGCCCCCCCCCCACGACCCCCTGGAAGTTGAGATAGGTGCATTTTGACCGCATGTCACGGTGAGATGTACTAGGTGCCTAGATGGTGTGCAAACCAAGGGTAGTATGCATTGTAGTCCCGTTGCAAGAAGAACATAAGTAGACAAGGAGATCTATTGAGTTGCCAGATGGTCTGCACGCCGAGTGTAGTATGCATTACAATCCCATTGCAACAACATAAGTAGAAATGAGATGTACCGAGTGGCCGGATGGTCTACATACCAAGTGTTGTGTGCATTGGAGCAACGGCCCCAATGTCAAGTGGTGGGCATTTGCACACTCCCCCTTTGTTTGTCAACAGTAGGAAGAAGGTGTTTGGGGTTCCTCCTAGCCATGGTGGTAGTTTGAAGAATGACCAAGAGATGTGTCATGATATGTGGCAAGTTGCTGAGAAACATGATCATCAACACCGAGATTGAGAGCATTCATTTTGCATAATTACATGGTACCATAGTGGGTTTCCGTGACAATACTAGTGTCATGCTATTTTGCCTCTACTCAACAAAGGTTGTGTTGTTGATTCCATAGCCCTATGGTGTTACGGTTGAGGTGACCCCCCTCCGCCTCTCAACGGGGTGATGAACCCCCTTGGGGGGGAGGGGGGGGGTTGGCCATTTTGGTACCTTGGGAGTTGTTTTTCGGCGCTCTCGGGGATGAAGGGGGTGAGGGGGGTTTATCACCCTTTGGGGGGCAGTTGTATTCCACCATTTCTCAAGGGGGTTCATCCAAAAGGTGGGGTTGATCACCCCTTTCCCCCCTAGAAGGTAGGGCATGTGTAACCACAATCCACACCCCTTTCTGGGTGTGCTCCTGGGAGAGCAAGGGAGGCGGGGCTCAGTGATGACAGCATACCACATAAATGAAAAGTTGGCATGTCATACCAACTCCGGCCTTGGCCCCACCTGATTTCCAGGGCACGGTAAATCATCTTGCACATGTCAGTATGCATGATGGTAATTTTAGCTTGTCGCGTGTGTGCTACAACTCCCGTGCTAGTATCCCATGGTTGACAACTATCCCTCTGACCCCATGAGTGCACACATGGACTCCATTTTGTGGTTTGGGCCCAATCCCTCCTGCACTTTTGGCTTGGTTAGCCACCTGTGCTACAATGCGTACCATGTGAGGCCGGTTGCGTAGATAGAGGGGCGGGCCCAAACCCTGTCGCCCCCATACACACCATGACATCACGCCACAATGGACTTTGTTGTCACTGATGCGGATATGACGGAGGGACCCTTGAGCATAAAGGGGTTAGGCAACCAATTTTGAATTTGCCCCCTTTGTTGGGGACCCCCGAGAATGCAAGGGTTAGCAGAGGGATGCCTGGGTGCAGGTAGGCAACTGCTTGGATCTTTGAAGAACGGCGTTGTCACTCACACCAAGGGACGACCATGTCCAAAGGAGGGCTTCTTGGGGCAGCCGGCGAGTTTAATTCGGTGCTCCGCTCAATAGAGTAAGACCAAGGCGCAGAGGAGCCCCCTTGGGGGTACTTGGACATGACGTCCCAAGGAGAAGAGGTAGTGGTACAACAGCAACCACCAGACACCAAAGATGAGTGCCCGATGGACCCTGATGACTATTGGTCGCCGGTGTGTACACATATGAGTGACGACAAGGACCGCAATATGGGGAGGGGGCAAGTGTTCCTAGCGGAGTTGTCCGATGTGGAAACAGTACCCAAATTCAAGGATTCACGGTAGAGAATCGCCAAATTTCCCATGCATGTCCATTACCTGATTGCAGAATATTTTTATACTTGGGTCGTCTGCCCCCCCCCGGCCCCCCGCCGTCGTCTGTCGTGGAACATGAAGCAGTACCCACGTTCATCCAATTCGTTCTAACCCAAGAACTCCAGATGTTCATCAACATCAAAGGATTCGATTAGGTGGCCAGAGCAGCAGTGAACACGCACACAAACCCAGGTGACTGCGCATGGTCAATTTTTACGCTTCAATGAACAAGTTTTACTTTGTGCTGTGTTGTCTTTGTCCACCTATGTACCCTTCTCTTGGAATTTCGAAAATTGTCTAGAACCAGACACTCTTTGACATTCCACCCCTGTCAAACCCAGTTTTTGAGGTCGCAGTCTCTGGTTCCATACAAACTAAACAATTTACACCCTTTCAGGGGGGGGTCACTAGGTGTCTGTTCCCAGCGTCAAACGTCCTCTGTACACCCCCATAATATGGAGAATGTGTCTGGTTCCAGACATTTTGCTGAAGTTCCGTGATTAAGATACACATTTTATTGAACGGTGTCCGGTTCCAGACACTCTCCACCAATTGCGTAGTCACTGAGCAGGTTTGTTTCGTTGTTGTTCACCGTTTTGTTTAGTCTTGTTCCGTTCCACTTTTGATGAGCCAGGTGACCGGTGCTGCAACAGATCCCTTTGGTCTCCTACGTGATCTCTTATGCGCAGCGAAGTATGGTACACCGCTGGAGGTTATGGATGCCGCTTTACGCGATGAGGAACCAGTTGCAGCCCTGCTTGTGGAGTTCTGCGCACAGATGAGGGTCAACCGGTGAACGAGACGCAGTATGGCAACGTTGACTAAAGCTCATGGGCAATCACCGTGGCCAAGGTGGTATGGAGTGTTTGCACGCCAGGTGTACACAATGATGCAACTGTATAGGAAGATGGCTTTGCCAGAGGAAATGGCCGTTGGCTCACTGATAAGTGCATCCAGGGGGATGCAGAGACAATTGTCACATGCAGGTCTTGCTGCGGGCCGGTTACCGCCTTTGGGGCAACAGGCACATGCCAGAAGTAACGCCATCTGGAGATCAATGGCAGGGAAGCAGGTGGTGGTGCAGTTTGACAACTGGTATCACAGACGGTACTGCATTGACCCGGTACGACCTAATTACTGTCTGAACGTCACTGCCATGTCAGTGTTGCATACAACTGCGATTGCTATGTACCCGGGTTTCCCTACACTTGACGATCTTCTCCAACGCATCCCGCAAACAGTACAAACCATAGTAGCCAGTTTCCGGGAGTTCCCACGAGCGGTGGACGCTTTGAGGCGAGATCCACCTGAGGCCCAATACGTACAGGTTCCACTAGATGTGCACCGAGACAGCATTCGTTCACTGCAATGGTACCCCCTGACGCTAGCCGACCTGGTCTCCAGCTCCAATGAGGACTTGCTCCACATCATGGAACAATGCCTAGCCATTCAGGTTCTCACACGCCACGTCTTGCCCCTCCTGATGGATGAAAATATATTCTACAGACTCGCCAAGTTCATGTACAGTCGGACATACAACCCCTTTAAGTTGGTCACTCTCCCAATGCTCTACGGCTGCTGTTCCATGGGGTCCTCCATAATGTCTCCATAATGTAGACGACAGGAGTAGACGATCTGTGCGAACAGATATGTCCAATACTACAGCCGCGGTGGTCCATACTGAATGGACCAGGAGGATATAAGATCACCAAGGCCACCATAGAAGGGGTAGAGGCGGATGCCAAAACAGTCTTAGCTATGCGTTACAAGGTAGGGGTCGCCATGCACAACATGGCCAGGTGGTTGCAGTACACCCTGAAGTGGAGAGATTACTACCAGCAGCAGAAAAAGAAAATGTACCATCAAGATTCCAAAGGGATAGTGCAACAAGTGTTTCGCAAATGGTATAGACAAGGGCAGGTGCACATGCGACACTACAATACCCAAAATGTGATGTCACCGCAACCGGCATGGGATGCATGGGAGGAGCAGGCAAGGCAACTGTAGAGTCAATCTACCAAAAAGATAATGGAATGTACTTACCGCAGGGTGAAGGACGAGGTCCGACGGTACATTCGAAAGCTGCTAGCAGGACACGAGTGGGCTGTAGCCATACTGCATGCAGAGGTGATCAACGCCAGCCGCAAAGGGCGCCCTAGGGATGGCAATGAATCTGGTATTGACGGCAGCAACATACACAAACGGCGTAGGACAGCGTAGGACAGTATGTCGCAAGGGAGAGGGGGAAAAAAGCACACAGTGAACGAGAACAGGAGTTTGCAGGGAGGAAACACCTTGGAAGGAAACATGAATCTATGGGTCTCAGCAATACCTGAGACTACGTGAGCTTCACCATCAACATAAGGCCGTTAGGCGTGGCACTGCGTAGTGCATATGCAAGGGGTAGACCAAGCAGGTAGTGAACAGAGACAGCTCCCCAGGTAAAGCTGGAACACATGCCAAATGTGGAGCACTCGTTTGTACTATATGCCCTACTTCTTGAACCAGGCGGTTGCCTGAGAGCTCACATTACACTCTTTGAACTTGTTGAGCCTGAAAAAAAAAAGGCCATCATAGTGGCGATCGTGGTACCAGCGGACTGGATTTTCGCTGAGTCACTGGAGAGACTCCAGATATCGAGAAACCCGAGAAACATCAGATGGGCTGAAGGAGACATCATCTGCAGGGCCGCCAAGAGGAAGGACATGTGGGAGTGGAAGGAACTCGAATGCTTTGGCTTGGCTGTCCTATCGCTACTTCTTGAACCAGGCGGTGGCCTGAGAGCTCACATTACACTCTTTGAACTTGTTGAGCCTGAAAAAAAATATTCTACAGACTCGCCAAGTTCATGTACAGTCGGACATACAACCCCTTTAAGTTGGCCACTCTTCCAATGCTCTACGGCTGCTGGCACCCTTATAAGTATGTGTGTACCATGATCCACCGTAAGTTTTTCCCCATATTGGGGTACCTTGGGCAGCAAGTGCCCGCGGTAGATGATGAGATCCGGTGCCACCCGAAGCTGTTGCACATTGAGAAGCAATTTTGTGCCCTAATGGTAGCCACACACAAAGTTGAGGACCGCATCATACACAAGGAGACTTCAATTATGCAATTTCCAGAGGCAGCCCGCAAGCTACCGCTCGTATGGTTGACTGAGTCAGCAGTCTCTGGTACAGGGCCTCACCGCCGTTGTCCACTGGTTGCGCTGGGAATTTCAAGTCCTCGGGGACAGCGGTAAATGCTGCCTTCTTTCCACTGTTCCACTCAACATGGACCATGCGGTTCGTTGTAATGGCCAATGGGAACCTGCGTAGCCGTGACGACATAATTGCAACCATTCCACTGCGAATCTGCCCCCGCGTCTTCTTTTCCCCTCGCTTTGGTGGTGCCATGCTCAAAAACAGCTCCAATGTCTGGTCAAAAGTCTTCATCTGGGGGTATGCACGGCACCTAGATCCGAGACGACTTAACATGGCCTCCAGGGGCTCCTCAGCATAACAACACCCCAGGACGGCGTCATTCCAGGGTAACCACTACAGAAGGGCGACACATAGGGTGCGTGCGTAGGGGAGGTTGCAGTCAATGTCCATTGTCAAGGCTACAATCAATACCAAACTCAACTCCAATACTTTGCGGGCCGTACGGCTTGTCCCTGCTGGTCGACCATCCCAGTTGCAGTCACGAACTAAGTTTCCAAGGAGGAACGCAGCCGGAATGTAGAAGTGCAGGAGGTTCTTTAGTCAGATCCACCTCCACATTGACACGTGCAGCGCGTTCGCCCACGGATGAGGTCTTATGGCTGTTGAGAACCATTGTTCCAGGCAGAGATCCCCGCGATCATGCGGGCCGAGATGCATAGGCTCAGCGGGTGCAGGATGCAGCAATTGCTGTAGCAGATGATGACGATGAGGCCCCGGAAGCCGCAATTGTCTCGGATTCAACTTCACACCGGTCTGTGGGGGACGAGATAGTGGACGTGGACGCACAGGACGATGAACCACCACCTTTTGTCCTACTGCAAGCCTGAAGGTCACCTGTCTGGAGGAGGCAAGAAGCAGCTGACTGTGTCTGTGTGTGTGTGTGTAAGGAGGAAGAATAATATTAAAGAGGGAGACCCGCATGGGTCTAGGGCCCACGTGGTCGTCCAAGGCGCCACAAAAATCAGTGCACTGTACCGGATGTGTGCCATCCTGTCTGGCGCCCGTCGGGGTCACAGCTGGAGGCCGCGCCTGGGTCAAAACCTCTGGTGGGGTGGGGGTATGTGACCTCCGTCCCGGCGCGCCCATGCCTGGCCGCGTCCCTGCTCACTTGTGCCCGCTTGCCGGGGGGCGTGTCGGGGTGCCCCCGTCCTCTCCGCACCTACCCCTGCTGGCGCCGCTTGGGCCTCATTGCTGAGGGGGTCTCACCCCCCACCCCCCCGGTGTGCACAACTCCGCCGCCCTTGCTCTACCCGGCGCCCCGGGCGGTCGATTGCGCTCCTGCGCAGGGGGGTGGGGATGCCCGACGTGCCCCCGGGCGCAGCAGTGCCGAACCCCCGTCCCACCGCAGCGCATGTGGCGCACTCTATGTGTTTGTGTGTCGCGCAAACCCAAAGGCGTGGCAGTCGGGGGTGCTGCTCGGGCGTCTGGCCTTGGTGGCGAGAATATTGCTGCCCTTGCATTAGGTACGGGGCCGTCCTCAAGTTCCACCACTTGGTACTGTGGGCCTCTGCGGGCCCGCTGCGGTATGATCGGGCCCGTGTAGAAATCACTGGCATACACCCCGGCCGTCTTTTTGGCTCCTCCTTTCCCCGGGCAACTCTCCCGCTGACCCAAGCTGTCGCCTGGCAACGTTGCCGGTTTCCCCTCGCTCGTCGCTGTTTGTGCTGCCGTCGCGCCACTCGCTGTCGTTGCTGACGCGCCCAGCGCTCCGAGTTGTATTGGCGCATTCTTTGCAGGTGATGCTATACTGCGGCTAGTCTGGTGAATAGCGGGCTGCCTTTCACCCCAACCACCATGCTTGCACCCAGCGGGACCAACGTGCGACATCTAGTGGTAATTGCTACCGGTAGGATAGATTCGCGTCCCGCTGCCCTCCCCACGAGGGTGACCGCCAGCCGGAGAACTCGGACCTTTTCCTGCAATGACATTTCCTACCTCGTGAAGCGCGATTGTGGGGTAGGCGGCAGGGGCCGTCCCGCATGGGATTCGAAGTCCAGGGCTAGCTCCATGAATGACACCTGCCCGTGACCCCTAGATGCGGTATATCTGCGACAAGACTGTGAGGGGTCGCGGTTTCATTGGATCTCCTTCCCCTTCTCCTTTGGGGAACAACAATGTGAATCCCTCCGCCACGCGCTATGGCCAGGTCCCTGTGCGTTCCACCATGCGTAGCAGTTTCCGCAAGCGCGTCCCAGAATGGCGTAGGCAGTCGCGTGATTGGTGCTATGGACCACTAGCCAATCCCATTGGCCGTCTTCATGCCCATTTTGCGCGCCCTTTGCT
The DNA here is from genome assembly GCA_964036045.1 of Eutreptiella sp. 'Long Island Sound 2002'. Taxonomy (NCBI): domain Eukaryota; phylum Euglenozoa; class Euglenophyceae; order Eutreptiales; family Eutreptiaceae; genus Eutreptiella; species Eutreptiella sp. 'Long Island Sound 2002'. The sequence goes on along the minus strand of OZ038389.1, from coordinate 9,165,602 downwards.
GCACCACTTCGCCTGTAAGCACTCTGGCTGTCATCGCGATGTGCCGGATGTGTTGGCGGTATTTCTTCATTAACTGCTCTACCGGCGGCTCGTGCTTCTCCGCGTATCGTCCGTTTATGGGCGGCCACGCCGCCCTGAAGACCGAGTCCATTTCCGCGATATTTGCTGTGCACGTGCCGTCCGACTTCTTCACCATTCGCAGGGCTGCATCTCATGCTCCCCTTATCCAGCGGTGCACCGTTCCTCGCGTCTTTGTCCACGCATCGTCGATCAACTGTTTCCACGCCTGCACGTGTGCCTTTTCTTCCGGTTGTGCCCTAGGCTGTACGGACGCCTCTAGCGCTTCCATCATTTGCGCAACTTCCTTGCTTGTGCTCATAGTGTCCGCGGGCAGCAGTGCAACCCCATTCGGCAGAGGGCCGTCTTTCCGTAGCAGTGAAATTCCGTTGCGCGCCGCCTCCCAGCATCGCTGCACTTGTGTGCGCCATGTGCTTGGCCTGAGCTCCTCTGACGCTTCCCGTTGTTGGACATACCGCAATACTGGTCTCAGGAGCCCCTCATTGCATCCATGAACTTTATCACTTTCGTTTTTTGTGCCCCGCTGGGTAGCTTTTTGTTCGGGCATGGCTTGGTGACTGTCGTTGTGCGTGTGGTACCACGCCCTCTTTTTTTTTGTTCCGACACTGGTGAGTTCAGCCATCAAGGCAGACAGTGTGCTTAGGCAGCAGTGGCCTAGAGGTATCGACAGCAAAGTCAGCTTAGCCACTGGGTTGGATGCGGGTGAGGCAGTTCTCTACAGAGAGAGAGACCAATGGGGGCACAGGACCTGTATGTACTGTACACTCCATGCAGGTGGTGGTACCACGCCCTGTTTCGTTCATCTCGGTTCGGTCATCTTCAGTACTAGGGGCCACTTGCTGTGCATGACTCATGCCGCTGTACAAGCCTCGTCCAAGTTCAGCAACAGAAACTCCTCCGCTGCCCACGTCCACGTGCACCACATCGCATCAATGTCCTCTTGGCAGATTGCGACCTGTCCCAAAATGCTTCTGCCAACCCATGATACTCCGTCATGTGCATGTCGTGCTTCAGGGGCTCCTCCAATCTCCGGATTTTAGTGACCTGCTCACATGACATATTCAGGTTGATGTCCACCCGCAGAAGGGAATGCCCTGGAAAGCCTGGTTTCCTGACGACCCTGTCCTCGTGCACCAGATAGGCCACTCGGGGGTCGGTGAGGACGCCATCAATCCTTGTCTCGGCTCCTGTCCTGCCGGAACGTCGGTTTGGGTTGCTGCCCACGCGCCTCTGCCCGGGCGCGCACGATGTCTACCAGCAGGCCCCTGCGCAACGCTGTGAAGACTTGGCGCGGCATGTCTCCCTCATTGGACATCTTGAAGTTGTAGTCCGCGCATATCATTTGGGCAGCATTTCCCAACCGTGACATATACCAGAGCACTACCTTCCATAGCTGGGGATTATTTCGTTTCTTTCCCACAATGCCATATACCACTTGGATATTGAGTATGGTGCGGCCTTCCGAGTACGCCAGGTGCACATGTAGCCAGCCATCTGCCCGATTCCAAGAGTGCCAGCACCTCCTCATCCTGTGGGGGGCGGACAGCCAGTTGCACAACCATGCCCGGGCGGTACAAAAGTCCGACACCTCCCGGGCCTGTGTCCCACATCCCGTCGCCTTTGGGGTGTAGCGGAGCGCCCCATATCGAGTGCCATCGCAGGTGTTTTTGTTGCCCCTGCATGTGGTGACACTGCCACTGAGACTTTGAGACTCGGAATCTTACCGAAAGCAACAACTCTTGACCTACACAGGGACCAGCGCCCCCGCTTCGCGCTCACACAGGCCTGTGGCCTCGCTGATACTGCCCTTGAGCGGGGCCATACAATATGTCGCCCATCACGCTGGATGACAAAGCGCTACGAGGGCTGCGCGACATCATCCGCCAGGAGGTCCAGGCGGCCATGGGAGCGACCTCACAACAACAGTCCAGTGCAGCGACTGGAGAGCGAAACACATCCACATCTACACGGAGTACCGGCAAAGGGGCTAGCCGACCGCAAAACCCCACCCAATCCCAGGGGGCAGCAGGATCCAAGGCCAGATCACAATCCCCAGCCCGCCAGTCAACCACTGGTGCAGGGAGCAAAACGGTGCGAGAAGATCCCAAAGACAAGGAAATTCGGGAACTCAAAGACATGATCAAAGAGCTCACTGCCACGATCAAGGAGCTTCGAGCCTCCATTCAACATCCCAGGAAGGTTGCAGACAACGAAGATGCAACGGAGCCAACCCCGTTGTGGTAAGAAATGGCAGCATGCGGCCAACGGGTGTGTGCAGGGGGGTGCTGTGTGGGGTGTGGAGGTAGCTGAACCATGAGGGTGGAGTAGGTTTGGTGGTCGCTTCTTCGGGTTTGATGCACTTTGTTTGTGGTGTTTTATGGAAGCGCGGCTTCAGGCTGCAGACAGCTGATGCTTGTTGTCTCGTGGCCACGCACGTATGCGGACGCAGCGGCCAAGGGGAAATCCCCCTCAGTGCAGAAGTCACAGGAACGTAGCCAATCCAGTGCCTACACGGTAGTCAAAATGCGTTATGCTGTCAAAGTACTTGGCAAACCAAGAGATGTGGGTATGCCAGTGCAACCAACGCATGGAGTAGCTGCGGAGGAGGCACGAACCTGGCAAGCCTCTGCCTTACTACCATTGCAGCTCTGGAAAGAAGCCGAGAACAAACAACTTGGCCTTCCGGTGCTGAATCCCAACAAGCCACCGGCCAAGTGGAAAGTCTCAGAGAGACCAGGCACCTTCCAAAGGGTACTCATGCTAGGGGGCACAGCAGACTCATGCGCGGAACTTGCAGACATGGCCTTCACGTCCCACCCTCAGGTAGAACACATGGCTGCCATCGTCAATGTGCCAAATACAGCCGGAGTCAAAAAGGCAACTGTCGGGGACGCACTACGCCGCATGAGACTCTCGCGCGCCGATCTGGATGTTCAGGGCTGCTCGCTAACCCTGGCAACTCGAATCACGCGAGCCAAATGGGTCCACTCCGAGGGCCCACCCAGGTCCATAGCGGATCAGCAACTATGGATGCAGTGGGAAAGGACCACTATGGAGCAAGACGACCCATCGGACCATTTGGAATCGGATATGGCGGAGCATGCCCCAGTGGTGCCCTCGGAGAGGGAAAGTGGCTCACAATATTTCCTTGCAGATATACCCTCTTATGTGCTCGGATTCCGAACCACCTCCGAACAGAACCAAAGGCCCTGCACAACGCTGGGTGAGACAGCAAACGATGGAGTACCTGAAAACGTGCATGCAGGAAATGACACAGGCTCCGCCAATGTCGATTTTCCGCCGAGCAGAACATTACTCAGTCACAATCGAGCTTCCGCTGGAGGCAGACAAAAGGGTGCTGATCGGGTCAGGCAAGCTACAAGGCATCGAGGCAAGGCCGTGGATGTCGAAAGGATCCCCTGGACCTGGATTGGAAGCACGCATTCTCTGGCTGAAAGCGCCCAACATGAAGAGCTCCAACAGCATATGGGAGATCCTTCACTCCCAATACTGGTTTGTCGATGTATTGGCAGGAGACACTGTCGGCAGGTGGGGAGTCCGAATATGGGGAACAGAAGAACCAAGCGAGCAGCAAAGGACAGGTATTGCAAACCTGCTCGGGGCAGAGGCCCCCTCCAAACGGACACACATTCGTGTGTACGGATACCCGGCTGATTTCGGCTACGGTACCACATGGGCTCAAGAGGAGGCCGCATGTGTTTTTCCCTCGGGCAAGGTCCAAATTCTTTCCTGCCAACACCTCGTCAGCACGTCCATAACCAAGCCGGTCTTCGACATCACCGTAACTGGAGTGCCAACGGAATGGCAACCGCACAAGCTGGAGTCCACCGACACCAGGGCAAACCCACGAATTTGGAGGCGGTGCGTGTCGCACAAACTCCGACCAGCTGCGGAAAGAGTTGGACCCCAGGAGAGGCTACGTCTTGCCACACGGGCGGGCGACAACCCCGAGACTACCTCTCTGCAAGATGTCGTGGAGGACAACCACGGCATGGAGGTAGGTCAGTAAAGCTGACCGTCCGGGTAGTGGCATTGCTGCACCCAAGGACATGCACGAGCCGGTACAAACAGCCGCCGTGCTGCGTGAGCCGGGCACATCCGCCGCGCAGGAAGTCTTCACGATTCCTGTTGTGCATGTTGTGCCTTCTGCCACGGTGCTCGAACCATAGACAATGTCGCCATACACCAACCTTGCGCGCACGCAGGTGCCCCCCCTCTGAGTTGGTGGGAGAGGATACAATGATAACCACTGGGGCACGAAGCCCCGAAATGATGCTCCCCTTGCCAGGGCTCTCACCACTCAAGACGTGCAACTGCCGCCTGGTCTGCCTATCCCTGGTGACAGGTACGATGTTCTCTTCCATGGGACGGTCGCACAAGAGGCGAAGTTCGACTCCAGCAGCAAAGATGGTGACCGCCCACACCGAAGGCGACAACAGCCGCAACAGCACACCCACATCCATGTCCACGTCCACCAGCCCCAGCAACGGCACCTAGATCGGTCGAAACGCCGCAGCGCACACCGAGAACGATGTAGGATTCAAGGCGAGACCAGACGGATGGAAAGCGCGCTGCCAGAGCTCGAAGCCCAACAGGCGGCTGAAATGGAAGCAGCCCGGGAGGAGCAGCAGGCGGCCGCGCAGTACACTGAAAGGGCGCCCCTGATCCCATTCCAGACCAGCCCGCCAGGAAACAGGCCCCACACCCAGCTACGAGCAGGTGATGGCCCGCCCCCCCCTCCCCAGCTATGAGGAGGTGGTGGGGATGGCGGCAGACGAAGAAGAAGCGGAGCATGGCCCTAGAGGGTCTAGATTCGCCAACCCGTACTCCCTGCAGCAGCTGAGGAACATCTCGACAGCGGTACGGCTGCAACCGGAACGACCCACGGTGATCACCGGCGTCCTGTACAAGACGGGCTCATACATAGCCTTGGCGCTGGAGCCCCATCTAGCGCTGCATCACCGCGATGACTGGGTCAGGGACCGGGCCACGGATGTCGGACACCAGCTGGGCTTCGACGACGCACCGGAGCCCGACACGGCCAAGCAGGGGACCCATGCAGCGCCACGAAACTGGAGGCTGCGGCTGCGGGGAAGGAAGCCCCAGGGACTCACGTTCGGCATCAGTTCCAACGCCAAATATGATGTGTCCCAATACGCATGGGCCTAGTGGCTGATCCGCCGCATTCAAGCCCAAACAACCGCAGTGAGGCTGCCGTGACCGCCACCGGAGGAAGAAGATGCCCAGCCGCCGGCCTACGCGCCACGCCAAGAATTTGTGCACCAGGTATGTGCTGACTCTGCTCAGCAGGTGTCCGCACGCGCGGCCTCCTCAGCAAGCGCTGATACATGCCGATGCGGTATCTCCCTACTCACACGAACTCGCCTTCTCTCTTCTAGTGGCTCGACCCGGAATGGAAGCTACAGCGAGGCTACCGATACGGCAGATGGTGCTGCAAATTCTGCGGGCACGGGCACACCGCGAAGATGTGCAGCTCTTTGATCAGCCCAAGCCGAAACAAGGTAGAGGGTACCCATTCTGGCAGTTTATTGGGCCGCTACCGCGGCCGGAGCACAGGGAGAAGTTGCAGATCCGCCAGCCCACGGCTCAAGAGTGGCGGTGGGACTCGGACTTTCGTGACGATCTGATCCGATGGGTCAACGAGCTGGTCTTGATACCAGGGAAAGGGTAGGTCTCCTTCATGGAACTAGCGATGGACTTTGAGTGCTTCGCGGCGCGCACCTTGCCGGCCTCACCCCAAGCCGTGTACAGGGCGACCGCCCTTCCGCTACCAGAAAGGGCGAGGGTACGGAAGCTTGCCCTAGCGACCTTCCACAAGCTGAGCACGGCTGGGGCCGTGCTCCCAGGTGGTGTGCTTACCAAGTGCTCCTCCCTGGTCCCGCTGGGGGCCCCCACAGTGGTGGGTGTGTCCGCGCGGCCGTATTTCACACAGCGCCCAGACATGCTGAAACTCCTACAAAACCTACAAGAGTATTGTGAGCTGCGCTAGACGGCCGTGCTACAGGCGCCACCCCCCTCGCCGGACACCTGGCGGAGGAATGCCCAGCGGGCCAAGGAACGGCGGGAGGCGACACAGTCCAGCCCCCGCATCGGGGAGCGCATTCCCAAGCTCAAATACACATCTTCGCTGCTACCTGCTATGCACACCCCCAAGACTCTCACCGGCAGAGGGGGGGGTAAGAAGAGCACCACTTTGTTTGCGGCTGACTACTTTTCAGCACACCGCAACCCTCCCCCCCCCCCCCCCCACGCGGCCCTACCGGGTGCTCCGGCCTGCCAAGCAGGCGGCCCCGCCTCAGTTTGAGATAGGTGCAGTGGGCTTGAGTCAACAAGTGGCCACGCCGGCGGGGCGAGCGGTAGCGCCCAACGACTCATCTCAGCGCTTAGATGCGCTAACCTCCCCGGATGTGCCCTCGGGGTGGACACCGCCGCCGCCGTCACCTCCAGTGCAGCTGGAGTACCTGTCGGAGGAAGGGCCCTCTACCCCGGAGGTTTTCTCCTCGTCATCCTCATGGGAGTCTGAGCCCAACAACAGCGGGGGACACTATCGAAGAGCGGCAACGGGGCCCAGATGCGGCCCCACACGGTCCCCACCACCACACGCAGTGCCTCGCACACGTGCTCCCAGAGCCCGATCCGTTCACCGGTGAGGGAACCCGGCGCTGAAGAAGTCACGGCGTAGGGCGCCTCCCGCGCGGGCACCCCGAGGGATCAAACGGCGGCAGTCCATCACGGAAGGGCGGGGGAGCCCACGCCGCAAGCGACCCCAACTGCGGCAAGGGGATGAGCAGTCACATACAGCCCTGGAGATCCCAGGCCGTCACCGGGGCCCAGCCGGAGCTCCCCTCCCCATGTCCAGGCACGCGCTCTCGTACCTACAGCTCACAGGAGCCATCACCCTAGAGCGGGCGTCCCGCATAGTGGTGGTCAGCACCCTAGAGGGGCAGCGCACCCCACTACCGACACGGAGCCAGGTGCAGCGTCCAAACGAAGGGGGATGCGGCATCCCCCCGGGGATAGTACGGATGCTGCAGCAGATTAGAGCGCCTCATGCCAGGCCACAACCGCCGCCGCCCCAAAGGGAAGCACGACCCAGCGCGCGGACTTCACGCGCCGCCGTCTTGCCCACCGGCCCCCCGATGGGATTCAATATAGTTAGCACCCCGTCTCCGCGGGTGCTAAGTAGGCCGGGGCAATACTCGCCATCCCCGGCGTGGTCACCGGCGGTGACTTCCAGCGGGCACTCAGTGCGGCACGTGTCCCCAGAACATTGGTCGCCCGCGTGCACACCTAGGGGGGGGTCTAACCAAAAGCAGGATCCACCCAACCTGCCCCCCACCTTGCTGGCGCCCCTTTTTGAGAGCGTAATGTCTGCCCCGCGAAGGGGCAGCACTCATAGTGCGTCTGATGCGGACGTGGAGCAGTATGCAGTCCAGTACTCTACCCCACCCTCCGTGGGGGAGTGGCCCCCTAACCCCTCTACCCCTCCTTCTCTTCGCGGAGCACAGCGGCTCTGCACGGAATTGCCAGGCATGGCCCCACAGGGCCAGGGGTGGGTTCGTGATCCCCATTCACGACACTCCACCATGCTGTACAGCATGCAGGAGGATACTCTGTCTGCTAGCCGCGCGGATGGGCTCATGAAGCATGGACGGGCCTCACGTGAGGCAACTTAAAGGACGGAGGGAGGAGCCTCTTGTCATACAGGGCGGCAGCTCTCCAGATACCCGCGCGACTTGCCACTTGGGTGAGTCTGGGTGCTGGAATGGGTAGAAGCCCCATGGACTATTGCTCCTTAATGTGATTTCCTTCCATATCGAGTGCCATTCCATCTTCTTCGCCGGCGGCTGGCATGAGGGGCCCGGAATGGAAAGCGTTTTCACGCATGTGTGTGCTAGGGTTTGATTATGATTTCATCCGCAAGGCACTTTGGCTTAAGTTGCCTGTGGCCGAGCAATTGGTGGCGGTCAGTAAGTTCTGGGCTTGCGCCTTTGACGGCTAGCCGGGGTCACATTCTTATTTCCTTGAGCAATGTCCGTTTGCCCGGTTCGTACACTCCGCTGTTGCTCACACCTATGGACAAGCTGTCAATGCCGACGGCCACCACGTTAACCTAGCTAGAGGCTTTGTGCAGAAGCAAGAGATTGCCCTGAACACGGTGCAGGGTGTGGTGTCATGGTCCGAGGCGGCCTCAACGTGGGGGGTGCGGTGCCAGCGGGCTATTTCCAAGTCCGTGGTCACGTTGCACACTTTCGTGACTCACTGGGTTGCTAAGCTGAGGTACTGGATGTCTTGCTCTGATCAGTCGGTGACGCGGGCGGAGAGTTCACCTCTGCTTAACAATTTGCGCCACTGGCAAGATGCCGGTGTCTTGGGGGCCCAGTGGAGCTGCCCCAGTGGTCCGAGGAAGTTGCTGTCACTGATTGAGTCCCGGAGGGCCGATGCGAAGCGTGCTGGGCACTCCACCACCATGACTAGGGTACTGCAGGAGCTCGATGACCTACTGACAGAGGGTTGGGCGATTGCTTTCAATGACGGCTCTGCCAAGCGCGTGGGGGGATGGAACCAGGCTGGCTTTGGTTGTCATTACGGAGATTGCCACCACAACAATTTTTCTGATTTTGTCCCGGTTGGTGAACCCCAGACAAACAAGCGGGCTGAGGCAAGGGCGGTGCTGCATGTTTTAGTTCGAAAGAGGGTGGGTGCTCGAGTTGCCATTGCTCTGGACTCTGGGTATGTTTATGATGATTTGACTAAACACATCCTGCGTTGGGAAAGGGACTCCTGGCGAACAGCGGCAGGGCCTGTTGCTCATGCGGACCTCTGGATTCAACTGTTTTCGTGTATGCGACTTCACCAGACTTTAGTTCGCTTCTTCTAGCTCCCCTCACGCGTAAGAATTGACGGGCATGAAGGGGCAGATGCCCTAGGTGAGCAGGGGCGCCTTCGGCACCCTTACGATGAGCTGCGCAAGGCCAAGCGACATCGGCTGGATGCGGACTTGCCTCGACAGTCGACTGATCTTCCCTCAGACTGTTCTTGGGTGCATAGCGAAGGAGGGGGGGATTGCGGATGACGGGACCTCCGTGTCGTCGGAAGAAGGGGACGAGGGCAGTGCAGATGAGTCTGTGAGTGAGGGGAGTGCGGACAGTGAGGGCGGTTTACCTTCTTCTATGGACAATGGGTCGAGCCGGGATGAATATGAGCAGTTTCTCTCTCAGTTTCTGGGTGACGATGAACCTGGCCGCAAGAAGCGCCAGAAGGGGTAGGGACACTTGACCGGACCCACAGCCTCTCTCTTTTATGTATGTTATCATACACTGCGTTTGATCTCACTTTTGTTTGAACTCGAGAGTGCGTAGCCGGATCCTATGAGCGGGGTACCCGGTTAGCCAAGTATCCGTCTCTATGCTAGCACACACACACACACACACACACACACACACACACACACACACACACACACACACACACACACGCACACACACACACACACACACACACACACACACACAGCAATCCTGACAGTATCCCTACCATCAATTGGTGGGACCCCTGCCGCGGCCGGAAGAGAAAGGCACACTGCTTCTGCCCACCCCGAAAAAGCCTGAATGGCACCGGAGATCTCCTTTTTGGCCGACCTCCTGCGATGGCTAAGAGCATTGACCTGGACGCAAGAACAAGGGACAGTGACCTTTCTGGAATTAGCGCTGGATTTTGAAGAGATTGCCCAACGCACCCTACCGCACGCACCATAGGCAAAGTTCAAAGGCACGACTCTCTCCCTACAAGAGAGGGGCCGGGTGCTGGCAATTACCAGTGCACAACGACTCGTCACAAAACGCCAGTTACACCCTGCACGCATTGTTACATGATGGAACTCATTGTTCCCCTGGGAGGACCTGCACTGTGCGGCCTGAACCGTCGCCCGTATTTTGCCTACAGGAATGCGCTGCACAGACACATCCTGAAGCTGGCAGAATACTGTGAGCACGCATGGACCGCTAAGGTCGGCATACTCAAGACGCATGCGCCACGCTCGTACGCATACAGGCCACGAAAGTCAGCTCAGGAAGTGGAAGACTACAGGCTGCATCCTGCGCCGCAGGGCAACCTGCAGACAGGGTTGGCACCATCGTCAGAACGATTGATGTCTGCCAAAGGGGGAGGGTCCAGCTCTTCATTCGGGGCGGAATTCTTTCCAATCATTGGGGATGGCAAACTCCCACAACGCCCCTACACAGGCATGTGCAGACACACAACCGCACACAGAGCGACGCAGACAGCGCCACTAGCTGGTCAATCGAAGTGCTCTGTGCACCCTGCCTCAGCGTGTATGACGTGCAAACTGTCTTCTTCTTCTTCAAACTTCTGAGTGTCTATTTTTTTCGAGTGTCTATTTTTTTTCGATTCTTTTCATGCCATGCCTGCCCGGGGACATGCCCCAAGGCACTGACAACGCTCAGCCACCCCTAAACACCGATTCACCTTTACATTGGGAAGTGCAGCAACACTGGGAGGAGATTGAGGTTGAGATAGCCTGGCATCCGCCCTCGCCGCCATCACCACCCTCGTCGCCGCCGACACCTCACGACACGCAAGAGACCCACGAACAGCAGGCATTTCGATTGGGACGGAACATTCCAGCTTTCCTTGACAGAGATGTGGTCGACAGCTTCAAGCCGATCTACCTGGTGGCGGACTTTCTATTCCGAACAAATCACCCAGTTCAATTCGGACTCAAGCACTGCTTGTACCAACTTCTACTACCGCCTGCCGTCTATTGGGAGTGGAGGTTCATTACCTACCCCCCTGCTCTTCAACACTTCATCCTACAAAACTCTCTCGGCCAATAACTCCGCCAACTGTGACAGACGCTTCGCACGGTTCGCTCGCTGTTTCTGAGTGCTCCAGCCGACCACGTCACAATCATGGACGAATTTGCCGTGCCAGTAATCGATGACAGCTCCATTCGGCAGCTACTTCAAGCCATTACCTCAGCCAGTGCCGACTCTCTGACAACATCCGTACAGGATGTTCTCCGACAGGCTCCGCTCACCGAGGCAGCCCTGACGCAACTACTGTCGCAATACAACTGGAATACCTCAAATAAAACATTCACGACTCCTTTAACTGCAGCCTCTAAAGCTTTGCTTTCTCAGCACCTCATCACAATCCTGAATAAAATTACGCAGCAGCGGTCAAAAGAAATCGTTGACGAAATGATGGAACAAGCCGTGAGCGACGACCCTATGACAAGAGGTCTGCAACTCCCCTCTGCAAACAATATTCTGGATCTCACTTCTAAGAGAAGCGCGCTACTTACCGAAAAGAGCAACTTGGAGAAATCCGGTCACCTCAACAGCCCTGAAAATGCCTCCTACGGACAGCGGCTAACACAATCTATTGATGATCTGGGCATCGCTATTCGAATGACCCTACAACAGCTAGAGATTGCTGAGGACAACCCACTTATGAAAGCCCGTAAGAACTATTTCGACCTCATCACCCAAGCCAAGGAAGTGGAAAGTCAACATGAACAGCTTGGAACCGAAGTCACCGCTGAGGATACCACTCGCCTTCAAAAACAGTGGACCATCATAAACTCGCAAATCGGGGAGGCAGAGAAGGCCATTTTCGACCTGCTTTGCAACCCTGACTCTAAGGTATCAGATGTCATTTCTAAGCAGCAGGAACAGGTCATGCAGCAACAAAAGGTGCTCTTACATCAGAGAGAAAAGGTTCACTCCAAGCTCTCAAACGCTTTGGGCGTCTCTCCGCTCAAAAAGAAAAAAAAGCCAGCCGAAGCCCAAGGGTCGGCTGACCACCCACCCCCCGCTACGGAACCGGGGATCTCCATGACCCCTGCGAACATTCAGGCAGCCATTGATTTATGTGCTAACAAAAAAACCCTGCACGATCCTGAATTTGTGACCTCACTCATGGACTCTGAACAACAGCTCCTTATGATGCAATTTAATTGGCTGCAGGACTTTGTGGTCCTTCAAGCCACTGCCGCCTTCTCCACTGATGGTTCCCCCAAAAGTTGGAAAGGACTCACGGATTTCACAGATGATGATCTTTCACAACATTTTCCCAACTCGCACACTAACTTTTTGTTAGTCAGGGACACGGAACTCACGTCCTGTGTCAAAACAGCGATTTTTCTATACACCAGGTTGCGGCCGAAACGAATCGACATTTTGGTCGACCTGACGCATCAGCACAATTTCCCACAATGGTGTGACGCACAGTTACAACACGCCTCTTGTACGCCACAGGCGTTTTCAAGACTTTCCAGACAGCTACAGGACACTGATGGACACTCCAGGGATTTCTTCGTTATTTTGCACACTGCTACTTCTATAGATCAAAGGCTGGAACCGGCCCGTTTCTCTACAAGATTGCTATCCCAGGGGCGAACCCTGGACCGCAAACCCTGCCAGTTGCCGGAGTCCCCTCTCCACTCCCATGCGGTGCATATGTGTGAAAAGGATATGACACAAACAATGCTGAAGCTAGGCATGACCGGGTCCCAATGCTTCAACATTCCGGGACCGGTCAATCTTAGACAGCAAGGCATACCGTCAAAAATCTTTCTGGTCAATCTTGATGCACCACAGTGCGCTAGCTTCACTGCTGACTTTAAAAAGTTGGATTTTTTCGCACTTATGAGCATGTCGGAATTCGACGGCTCTATTTTCCCTCACTGCCACACCGTTCTCGATGTCTTCTATAAGAAGACCCACAAGGAAAACTACGCCAAACATCTCTGGCGCAATGTCAAGCAAGCTCTCTCTGATATTTCTGATCCTACGTATCTGCAGGTCACCGGGTTTAACAAACTGCGGGTGGGTCTTTCCACTGAGTCCGCCACTGAGCAGTTCATATCTGGCCCTTATGTCCAAATGAAGGCCAATGGCCTATTGTTCAAGGACGAACGCCAGCGTGACTGGTTCAAAGGGGAATCCGACACGGAGTCAGTCTCTTCCGCCTCTTCCGCCTCGTCCTCACCGGAGGGGCGTTCTGATCTAAAAGTCGTTTATGACGTTCCCATTTGGTTACAGGGCCCAGCCCTATTGTCTTTCCTCAATGAAAACGGTTTTCTTGCTGAATCAGCGGTCCGGTCAACATGGAAACCGGGACGCTTTTCCACCGCCGCATGGCGAATAAAAGGCAAATTTGCCTCCGCAAGCCAAAGCGTCATGCTTCATGACGAAGCGAAACAAATTTCAATTTCCATCATCCCCATAGATGAGTTTAATAATCTCAAGCGTGAATCCATGGCCAACAGGAAAAAACCAGCTTCTGCTGAGTCCAAGAAGCCCTCTTACGCACAAACTGTGAAGCAGCCAACATGACCTTATGACGTCACACTCACAAAAACCAGCACACCACCAACCACCAGCGGTTGGACGTCCGACAGGAGACAACCAACAGCCAGTGGTTTATGCCGCAGCTCACACTAAGGTAGCCACTTTTAACGCCAACGGGCTAACCACCAAGGTCCTCGTCAGCGACAACTTTTCGGAAGATAGGCAGGTCCAGATATGCCGTTTTTTGTATCGTAACTCCGTACATGTAATGGGACTTCAGGAAGCGCACATCAAGGATGATCAATGCCTTGAATAGCTTACTGAACGTTTCAAGGACTGGGGGTTCGTCCTCCTTTCCAACCTGAGCCCCAAAGGTAGAGGGGGATCTGCACTGATTTTTCACAACACTTGGACACTTTTGAATTCGTATGCCATTGAAAAACGCCACCTTTTTGCTCAGCTGGCTGACCCCGATGGGGTCAAGCATCATTTCTGTGGTTATCATTTTCATCATGACGCAGTCGAAAGGCAGCGCCAATGGACCTTGCACTCGCAAGTCTCGCCCACTCTCGTCCCGGGAGACACCATCTATCTGTCCGACCACAATTCGGTCACAGCCCCCTCAAGGGACATTTCTGCACCGCATCTATCTTCTCAGCACTCCACTGTCATCGCCGCCCGTGAAGCGGAACTTGATTTTCTGACGAACCATTAGCTCATCGACACATATGCATGTTTCCACAGTGGCAGACACTCCGATTTTGATTTGGAAGGCTGGACATGGGGCTTTGCCCCGGCCAAGCCGACTACGTCGGCTAGGCCCGACCTAGCCGCAAACGAGTGCGCCCCCGTCCTTGACAGGAGACGACGGATCGATAGAATTCTCCTTTACGAGAATTTCCAAAACTCCGTGGTAGAGTGCTATACCCGTTTTGTGGCCAATTCGGACCACAAGGCAGTTATTGCCTCACTGTTGGCCAAGCCTACCAAGCAAGGGAAGCGACTCAGAATCCCTACAACTTTCTTATCCTCGGAGGACACCCTCCAACAACTACAGGCTGAACTGCACTCCATCAACACTGAAGGTTACTCCAAGTGGGCGGACGGTTTGGAATGTATCAAAACTGCAGCTTTCTCCTATGAGAAGGCCAACAGAGCCACAGGCATCACGGAACTGCAATCTCTCTTGATGGTCTCTTCTACACATCACCTCTCGGAAGAGGCCTGGCGCTACCTCAAGGATCATGGGTACACCCCCTCATCCGCCAAAGCGGCTTATCAAATTTTAACAGCCCTGGCCGAACGGTCAGACACGGACCGTTCAGGGCAGCAGGTTCTGGATAAGCTAAAAACTACCCTACACGACCCACATCATTTGCAACCATGGCGCCGCCGCCAAGAAATCTGGCGACTCACCAAACAACTACAATTCAAACGAAAACTATACTCTTTGCGCAATAGGTCCGGCCAGCTTCTGCCCGACCCTGAGTCCATGGTCTTTGAAATTGTCTCCTATTGGCAACAAACAATGAATCCCTCCGGAAAATCACAAATGGAGGTGACGTCTTATCTCAAAACATTTTTCCGTGGCAAAAACACAGCATTGATGGCAAAAATGCTGATACAACCGCTGTCACTGGACCTAGTGCACGCCGCGATGGAGTCCTTGAACGGCACCTCGGCACCCGGAATTGATGGAGTACAGGTTTCCGTCTACAAGGCCTTTTCGGATTTCTTTTGCCCTCTTATGCTTGACATTTACAAGGGCATTCTGGACTCTAACACACTCAACGATGACTGGTCCTTGGCACTTCTTAATCCCATTCCGAAAGGACTTGGGACCGCTTCAGTACACAATCTACGGCCTTTGGTGCCGCAAAACACTTCACACAAATGGGTGGCAGCCATTCTTGCCCTGCAACTCAGAGATTACATTGATGCCCTCACCCCTATCCAGCAACGAGGTTTTATCAGGGGACGGTCCATTTTCACGAATCTGTGGCATACTTTTGGCTCCTGGAACTCCCCGGGGGATGCCCTGTTTTGCCCCATCGATTTCAAAAAGGCCTTTGATTCTGTTTCTCATGAGTATACCCGCACGTTCCTTAATCTTATGCAATTGCCTGACAGCCTAATTTCCCTTTGTTTACTGCTGTTTACAGCGCCAATCTGTGTCCTTGTCCGTGATCACATTTACACAGACCACAAAATTCTCCCCCGTTCGGGTGTACGACAGGGGTGCCCCTTTTCGCCGTCTATGTTTGCCATGCTCATTTCCCCCATCATCCACAAACTTATGGATTTGTCAGAACATGTGCAAGTTCTGCTCTACGCAGACGACTTAATCATCATCATTGAATGCGACCCCACCACTGGGGCGAGGGTGTTCCTCTTGGTCTGGAGCAGGGTTCAGGAATTCTCAACAGTTACAGGTTTGTACACAAACCTGGACAAGTCCAACATTCTGCTCAAGGGGCATTGGGACCCCATACACAGGGTTCAGCTCCTGAGCACAGGCCTCAGAGTAGTCGACAAATACAAGTACCTGGGCATTGTCCTCGGGGCTACCACAGCGGAGGAGGCCTATGGACCCGCACTCAGAAAAGCCACAGGTCGTGCGTTTTCCATGCAGTCGTGGTCCCTCTCACTCGCTGAAAGGGTGGAACTCCTCCAAAGCTGGATTCTCCCACTTTTGGTCTACCCGTCTCGTGTTGTCTACCCTACAGACAATGTCATCGCCGCGGTCAAAACAATTTATCGGGTTGCCCTCAAACTCAGCAACTGGGGCATTACACTAGACATCCTGTCGCACAGCAAAGAGCATGGGGGGCTCGAGCTGGCCCCCCCTGACACCTTCCTGCTTTGGCAATTTTCCACTATCTTTATTCGTCATGTCTACAAGGCCGAGGCCATTCCTAAATGTGTCACCGAGCCTTATGAGTGTTTTGCCACTGAGTATGGCATAAATGTCTCCCCGTCCACGCTCCACACTTTTCAAATGGGGAGCAATGTGGCTTGGCACAAAATGCCTTATCTGGCTTGGAGCGCACGAGCATACTCACTCGTCACTGCCAAAGTGACTTTCAACCGACCTGAAGCACTATCGTCTGGCACCCCACTCTGGCACAACAGACTGTTTTCCAAGCCAGCATCCCTCACCTACTATTGCCCCCAGCTTATCCGGCAGGGGGTCATTACGGTGGGAGATTTAATCAACAACAGCACACATATTTCGCAGATCGCACCCACTTGGGCCAGCATTTATCGTCAGGGAGTGTTTCATTATCACTCCTCAAATCTCGGCCAAGCACCCACGAACCCACCCCTCCACCCGGTTCCGGAAGCGGATGTGTGGTCTCGATGGACCACAAAATCCATGGCTTTGTTCCTCTGTTCCACTACCTCCCTGGCACCAAGGCAACCACCTGGGTTATGGAAGGCCTTTCACTTTTTCAATATTCCCGCACACCACAAAGACTTCATCAGACAGGTGCTATGGCTCCGCCTCCCTGTGGGGGAGCGGCAAAAAGATTGGAAACCGGATGACGTGTGGTGCCCAATTGACGGTGAGCTAGAGACAATCGACCACGCACGCACGGAGTGCTCCTTGCTCAAAGTCGCTTTTGACACTATTGCCAAATGCTTTCCCACGGCCACTGTAGAGGAACGTCCAACCGCCCTGCTTTCCTCCTTCCTACAGTTTTCCTTTCAGTGCCCGACAGGCTTCCTGGCCTGGGCGGCGGTATACGCCAATTGGCAGGTCCGCCAAAAGAAAAAATACCAACGACAATATTCAGCTACCTGGTCCCGCTTTGTTTCTATTTGGATTGCCACCTTGAAACTATGGGCTACATGTCCATCGAGCATCCCTATTTCTGATCATGACCTGCATCTTTTCATCGGAGCGCTACAGTCGCTACTCCATGATGGAGTGCTACAACACCCCCATCTGCGTGTCACACCTCCCACTCCCCCGCCCAGCAAAAAACAACGCAAAGAAACGGCGCGCCGACTGCGCAAACAGCAACGGGCGGCGGAGCTGGAAGGAATTTTTGACACCCTCTCCACGGACGGATACACCTTGGTTTTCACGGATGGCTCATCCGCCGAAACGGAAGGTGTGGGCCGGGTAGCAGGATATGGCATCTACGCGCACCCTGACATCAGCATCTCTGCATATGTCCCGGTACACTTCCGGCAGACAAACAACACGGCAGAACTCCTGGCCGTGGTTCGGGCATTGCAAATCCTCTCTTTTGGTAAAGTCGCAATTTGCACAGACAGTGAGTACGTCTTCCTGGGAGCCACTGGCGCGGCGCGCCGGTGGAAACTCAGGGGATGGACGGGAAGCAGTGGTCCGGTTTCTAACGTTCCCCTCTGGGAACTTCTTCTGGACACCCTCAGTGCACACACAGGCTTCATCAAGTTTATTAAAGTGCCGTCCCATGTGGACATTCTAGGGAACAACGAAGCTGATAGATTGGCTGACCAGGGAAGGTTCTCCCACCCCAGATGCCCTGTACTTAAGACCCCGTCGCGGGACTTCATCATGCCCACGTACACCCCTCCCATTAAGCGACAGCGCAGGACCACTGTCGCCGAGCTGGATTCGATTGTGCAAGTTTTGAATTTTTCCCCTTACAAAGACAGTATGGGAGGCAGTGTGGTATAGTGGTTAACATCGTCGGCTGTCGTCACGTAGATCGCCGGTTCGAACCCGGCCTGTAGCAGTGCTCCCCCCCACCGGCCTCGCCCGACAGGGGACTGGGGCCCCTCCCGTTCTATCTATTTTTTCACATTGGCCTGGTCTATTTTCTTAATGCGCTGTTTTAGTTACATACACCATCATCAACAAGCAAAAAATGTGCCCGGGCACCTGCAGCAGTGCGCCCCGCCACCGCCCACGCCCGATGGGTGGCTGCCACCCCACCCGTTGCTTGCCTTTGCCCGAGCCGCCGCTCCGCTTGATCCGGTTCTGGCGGCTCGGGCAGTGGGGTTCGAACCTGGGACCAGCGATGCTGGAATCCAGGGTGCTTCCACTGAAGCACGGGGCACCTCACCAGAAATATGATCCCATAAGCACACAGCCACATGGCACACATGCATCTACAACGCATTCTGATTTCTGAGTCTTAATGTATGTTACTCCCTTCACTCTTTGAAACTAAACAGCGACAGACGGGGTAAGGCCGAATGAGTGCCATGCTTTGCAGCCCAGTCAGCTCGCATGTGACACAGTGAATGCAGTCCACATTTATGGACGACTGCTTTATATTGATCCAGGTTGTTCGCTAGAGTCGGCAGCAAAGGACAAGCACACAAGTGACCCACGGAGCTAACCGCAACGCCTCGCTGTATTTTACATAGTGGAGCACCCCAACCAAGAAGGGGACACGTGCATTGATTGGATTTCACAGTACTGCTGGACTAATGGCTGGAATTGTCTATGGCGAGGACATTCAGTCTATCAGAACCGACCATTGATCCCCATGACGTGCAAACGGCTGCGGAGGACAGCCGAAGAGTGCTGTGCTGGGCCACCACGCAGATGAGCACGTAGCTCGAAGGCCCCAACTGCAACTGTGCCCGCTACACAGTTTACCTCCCTGCCCGAGATGCACCCTCAAACAGAGAGGAGTGCGCCATTGCTGCCAAAGGGGGCACCACAAAGTGTGCACCCCAGTGCCAACACACCGGAAACGTGTTCTTCCTACGCAATCGCTCCAGCCCCACAAAAAACCATGCCTGCAAAGGCCTACACGGCGTCCACCAGGTCTGCTGAGGTCCGCACACCAACCAATCACCCCTCTAGCCCCCAAGCGCAGGAGGCCTAAAACACCGCCGCCCCGGTCCCCCCCCAGTGCCTGTCCCACAGGGGCTGGAGGAAACTGCAGCCGAGGACACCGTCGCCCGCCCGCTTTTTCTAACGAGGCAGGGGAGAGCCAACACTCTGGTTACCTAACCAACAAACCACAGAGGTTGTGATTCCGCTGAAGGCAGGGGTCCAACGTTCCACAGAGGCCTCAGCAGACCTAAGCCAAATTGGGCGTCTAGCCCAACGCTGCACAAGGTTCCACCGCTAAAAGTACATATCACACACACACACACACACACACACACACACACACACACACACACACACACACACACACACACACACACACACACACACACACACACACATGTGACAATGTGACATTTCTTTAATTCTGCAATTGTGTCATGTTGTGCACACAAGTTGCGTGTTCTCACTTTGTACTTAGTTGACAATGGAACAAAAAAAGGTTTGTGTGTTGTTGAGGGTGGCGACCAATGCGCCGTTCATGGGTTTTCCATTCGTGCCTGATGTGTGTTATGTGAAGGGAAGGTAGTTTGCAACTTTCTTGAGCTGGGGCAATTTGGGTCACCGAATTCTAAGGGTGTTTCCAAGGGGTGTGCCTGGGGGCTCCGCGGGGGCAACATAGTCTAACAATAGCGCACAATGCGCGTGCAGTGCAAGGCTTCCCCCATATATCGGATATATCAGGCTAGAATAGCACCCATCTCCATGAGACATGTGTATGAACACAACAAGACTGGTGTATAATGAAGAGGCGGATAGGGTGCACAGGCCGAGACGTGTCACGGATATGCCATAGGGCAGTCCGGGGGAATCAAGAGGCAGGCTGCAGTGCAGGTGTCCAACGACGGCACAAACAACAACAGGCCAGCACACATACGACAGAGGCGGAGAGAGATGCGCAATGCGCCCCTTGACATACCGGACCCGAAGCCGGATTAAGTGCCAGACAGACTGCCGAGGACACAGTACACTGACCAACGAACCTACCTCAGTCTGCATGCAGGGCCAGGGCAAGGGAGAGAAATCAATGGCATCAAGAGGTGCCAGGACAATACACAAAGAACTGCCGAAGGCATGAATTCATTGCGTGAAAAACCAACCCTGCGGCGGGGCGGTTGGCACACACACCATCCCTTGCGCTTGGCTCAAGGGTGGCACAACAAGTTGGCCACAGTGGTGCCAGCATCTCGCAAGCTTGATGTGCAATCTAGGAGACCAAAGCCCCCCATGTATAGTAGCATGTAGGCTAGAGGTTATGGCCGACATGACACGGCTAAGTGGTAGTCGAACAAGCGAGAGTTTGACAGTTGTACATATGAAGGTCCGCCAGCAGCGGAATGCTTTCATGATTGAACTGCTAGATATTGCTGCACTATGCATGCCAAGACGTGCATGTGTGGAGGGCTTTGTTGACGTGCTTGCGGCCTCCCCTACCTAGCCTCCCCTCTACCCCTGTCATACGCACACACGCAACAAGCTACACATGCAGCACCTTCACACTCCTAGGCCCATATAGTAAGGCCAAGGCTCAATGACCATGTGTAGAGTACTCTGTGTATCATTCAGCCTAAACGGTGTTGCTTCAGTCCAATACCAACCTTAAAATGGACATTGAGTCCGAAAAAGCTGCCTCCTTAAGGCATGTTCATCTCACTAGACCAAGCACCATTAGTCGAGCCAGTAGCCAGGCAGGGCAAGCTGTAGTTCACTCCAATAGTAGGACCCTCGCCAAGCATGCAATTTGGTGAATTTGGATATCATCTTGTCCACCAAATGACATCTTACACACAGATAGGTGACAGATAGGTGTGGTTGGCTACAAAGTCAACACAACCTGAAAGAGGGTCAGAAGCTTCCGTTTCAAGATTTGACAATCCAGTAAGGAGACTGGGGTGCTTGGACCCTAAACTCCCAACGGGCCGTCTTCCGCCTGTTTACCTCGGGTGGTGCCAGATAGGCCTTGTGGGAAGGAGGGGTGTTTACACAAGGAAGGATGTGAACATGGATTGTCGAAACATGCAGGGGGGTGGGGGACAAGAATTGGAATTTTTCGTTATAGTTTAACCATCAGATCATGTGTCCCGAAAGCCATCTACTGCGAACCTGAACCATTACTGCCATTCCAGCCACACAGTTTCTGCAGTACTCTGAATTATTAGAGCGAATTCGGTTTGTTTCTCAAAAGGAGGGTACTCAATCACGGTGAAGTGTTTGCACAGCAAATAATTAAAACCTGTGCCGTGCCTGTTTGCAGGCTCTCGTCAAATCTCTGCAACCGTACAATGCCTTCTGCTATGGCTCTCTCCACATGGGACGTCAATACTGTGGAACCTGAAGCTGATGTGAAAATTCAGCTCCCCAGTGCAGTGTGGTCAGACCCTTGGGCTGATGACGTGACTATTGGAAACCTGGAATCGGTGTTGTCGAGGGCTTTGAACCTGCAGCTGGAACCTGAGGTAGACTCCGACACACCAACATACCAGTCTTCAGAAGACCTTCAAAGCGAAGGAAACCAAAGTATTGGCAACAGTTCCAAGCCTTCTTCCGCCTCCTCCGTGGGTCACGTCGAAATGGTTCCGTCTTCGCCATTCTCTGGAAGCTTTAACAGTTTTGCCAGTGCCTGTGAAAACCCGACTTCGCCATTCTCTGGAAGCTTTAACAGTTTTGCCAGTGCCTGTGAAAACCCGACAACCCAACCCGTTCGAGCAACACGGGAAAAGAAGAATAAAAAGAAGAAGCACCAGTCTGCAACAGCGCCTCCGTCTCAGAATGATGAAGAAAAGGACCTTGACCATAAGAAGTATAAAACGCGACTGTGCCGCAACTGGCAACAGACTGGGCGGTGCCCATACGGAGAGGCTTGTGTGTATGCACATGGGACCAAAGAAATGCGCGGTGAACAAGAGAACGAAGCCGCAGTGACCTCCCTCACCAAGCTGGCGGACCAGCTGGCCAAGCAAATGGGGGGCTTTGCTAAAGCCGATGCATCCGCTGTTCCCTTGCAATATCGAAAACCCAAGGCGATCAAGAAGAAGCCAGCGCACAGACCACAAGCCGACTACGGCGAGGGTTCTCGTCAGTTTGGCTGCCCGTTGCCGCACAAAGACGCTTGCATGCCAAAACCTCACTATGCATCAAACGTGGATCTGTGGTGGCCGAAAGCAGTTTCGGCTCATCCTCAGGCTGGCTTACCTTGTGGTTCACTGCCTGTCACCGTTGGTGAAATGCCTCTCAATCCTTTCGTTATGGCCCCCTCCTCCTCAACTGCAGTGCAGTTCTAGTTCAGCTCGTTTTTGCGGGCGCCTGTGTTCAACGGCGTGTAGCGGGGTGCATGAGCATCCCGATGCACAGCCGGCCCACGCCACTGGCGTGGGCACAGCTTCGAAGAAACAGGCACAAAGACGGTGCCTTACAAGCTGCGGGCGCAAGCACAGTCTATGACCACTGAACTGTGTTGCAGCGCCTATCTGGTCCACAAAACGTGGCCCTGTATTGTGTTGTGCACGGTTGGTCGTCTTGAATTTGTTTTACGTTTTCCCAGTGGCAGCAACGTGTAGGCGGCCTCTCAAGGGCGCTAAAGACCATTTGAGAAACAAACAGCATCTGAGACCTTGAAGGCATAATGGCAACATGGTTGGGTGTGGTACTCGCAACCAAACTGAAACCCACGACTGACACACCGTTTCTTGCACGTTACGACGTGGAAATACACCGGGTTCGTTAATATCTTTGGCTTGTTGGTCGCCCCGGCGTTCCAGGTGGCCAGTGATTGACAGCAGTCATGCAGTGTCCGTTTCTCCCAGCCCGATAACTCTGGCTTGACGTCCCACGACGTCGACAAGCTGCTATATCTGACTCCTGCACCCTAAAGCGCCTGTAGCACGTGTTAGCACCACAGGCGTCACAAATGTACGAATCGTGTTGGACCGAATTTCACTGCAACACAGCGGCTGCTGCGAAGGCTTTGTGTCTCAAGACCAAACTGCCACACAACACCCTAAGCGGTGGGGACCAAACGCTTCCTGCAGGAAGGTGGAATTCCTCCGCTCTCAAGTTTCACTCTCCTTTTTTTGCTAATGGTTTGTCAGTTCACAGGGCAGCAAGTTGCACTGGTGTGCTTGCCTGCCTGCTCTACTTCCTGTGTCTTGCTGCTGCCTGAATTCATGGGCTGGTATGTAGCGTCCAGTGTTTCTGGCTCCGGTATCCAGGGCCGTTATCACGCAACTCATATTATTTATTCTCCGCCTTGGCAGAGGACTTTGAGCGTCCTTACTGACCTCAGCGAAAGAACTCTCTCTATATGCGCTCAGTCCCCGTGTATTATCATTTGTCCTCACTCCCGTTGCCATGAGGTTTCACATATGGCAAACTGTCTCTCGGGATGGCCAAGTTCTCGGTTGACTGTTTTGGTGGTTTCCCCTCTCCTGACAGACATTCATTGCATGTCGTCTTGTCTCTTTGAGGGAGTTGTGGGGTCGTGAGGTGTTAGCGGCCATGGTGTACGGTAATACGGCAGTCCAAAGCACTGCCGTGCACTCGCACCAAGAGAACTGTGTCGTGCAACGCGGTCCTTCGTTCAACCTCACACCGGCTGCATGACGGGCTGGCAGTTTGTTGCAGCAGCACCGGATGCTGCCGGGGTGTTTCATGTGTTTCGTGATTCGCCTGCATGTGACGCTGTATACACCCGCGGTCCACAAGATTTTGGTGGACAAATGATACAACCTCATTCCCCCATTTACCTTGCCTTTACGTTAAATTCCTTGCGCTGTCCGAATCTCACAAGCGATCTTTTCAAGGGCTGGGTGTGTGGAAGATCCGCTCGTTGGATTTCGGGCATTGCTGGAGTGTCGGCGGTGGTGCGTTTTTCGATTTGTATTTGTAGTTTTTCGCTGCGGCAGAACGTTTATCGACACCCCATCAGTGGTTTTACGCATGTCCCACCTCTCCACGGTTTTCTGGTGTAATGATGGCCCTTTCTGAAGTCCTCCCGTCTCTGTGTTGGGCGGAGGCCACAGCAACGCTGCATGACAGTCACGCGCTGGAGGCAAAACAAAAACCAAACAACTAATTTTTTTGAAACCCTGAACCCAGTTTCAATTATATAGTCAAATCGGGCTTATTCTCCTAAACTAACCAGCATTTTTTGCTGTGACCCTGTTGCAAGAAACAAGGTTTGGTGGGTGGAGAGCTCTGCGCTGTGCTGCCCTGCGCAATGACTCGGAAGGAAGAAATGAAGCATTGAACATAAAGGTCGATTCCACCCTTTGCTGTCTCCTGCATGCTTGATCCTTGGGTCACGAACACATAAATGCCGTGTTGGTTCTGCTGTGATATGCAGCCAGCACTTGTGATATTTCAATACACGGCGCCGGACACAGGACATAGCTCAATGCGCATCATGGCATTTCAGGTGTGCTTCATGCAGTGCGTGTCCAAAATCGGATTTCAGCAGTCCCACAACCATAGATGGGATAGGATTGGGGTTGCAGGGTGGGTCAGTGTTGTGGAGTTATCATTTAGGCAGTCAGATGGACGGTTGGGGGGTTATTTATGCATTTTTCACCACAGGAGACCCACCTGTCACGTGTCATTGGACACATTGGGTTCAGGTTTGTTCTAAGCGAGGATCCTTGGATCCAATCCTCAAGCCACGGTATCTGCAACCACTGTGCCACCCAATGTGCACCTTTGCCTGGAGCATTGAATGCATGAATTCAATCAGGTTCATGGCGTGTCGCTTTCCAGGCCCTGCATTCCAGTGTGGCGGTTCCCATCTGTTTCGTTCTGCCAGAGAGATCTGCTTTGCTGGTCAAGAAGTGTTGACTCTGACATCTGATTTCGCCTCCGACTCTTGGATGTCGAAAATAATTGGCCCGGCCCTCCGCCGATTCATTTTCCCCGGACCCCCCAGCTCATTTGAGGTTGTTTGGCATTTAATGGTGGTGCATCCATGTTTCTTAGTGAATCTGTCAATGCCTCTTAATGAAGTTTAGACTGCCACGGATCTGCTCCAGCTCATGCTAACAAATGGCAATGGCAGTGGAACGGCGGTCAAGTAAGATGTCTGGAACCCCACCGCCGAGTGTGAGGTCTGGTTTACGAGTTCCGCAAGTCACAGTCTTCAAAAATGAAGGCTTGCCTGCCCAAAGATGCGATGAAACAAACGACGCAATGCAAGTATCACACTCAGCCCAATTTTCTTCTATTCTTATTGCCCGCTTCATTTGTATGCATTAGCTTCGACCAGAAACCAACTAAGGGGCAGTCATTGGACTGTTTATCTGGGCGGTAGCACCACCATTTTTTGGCTCACAAGTTGTTTCCTGATGTGCATGCATATTTTACTTCCTCACTCAGTCATGAGGCAATGTCGTCATCATCATGATCATCATGATCATCATCATCATTATACTACAGCATGTCAAACCTTCCCTAGCAGAGTGCAGCCCTTGACACCAATCCCCCCCCCTGAAAATGGCCAAAATGTTTATGAGGTCTGGTCCCAATTTGGCACCAAAGGCGCCGGAAAAAATCTTTTCAGCATATGGTTGCGGGCAAAAATTGTTTTTACTCCATGTTTTTATGTGCTCAGAACTTCATGGGGAATCCAAATATCTATTTCTGACCCATGACCTCCCCCATCCAGCCGGCCAACCCTGGTCTGCTGGGACCGGAGCCCCCAAGGGGAAAATTTTGTTTTTCAAAAACCCCACCTTTGTGTGTTCATATGTGTATTCAAAATGATCAGTGCGACGAGGGGATCATTTTGTGGTATCTATGTTGGGGTACCAGGGGCCCATTAGCTTCGACCAGAAACCAACAAAGGGGCAGCCATTGCACTGTTTATCTGGGCGGTAGCACCACAGTTTTGGCTCACAAATTGTTTCCAGATGTGCGTGCATATTTTACTTCCCCAGTCAGTCATGAGGCAGTGCGTCATCATCATGATCATCATGATCATCATCATCATCATCATCATCATCATCATCATCATCATCATCATCATCATCATCATCATCATCATCATCATCTTCATCATCATCATCATCATCATCATATGCAGACGTAAAGATTGATTGATGATACGAGTTATGCAACTTATCTGTGCATGCAACTGGTACATGTGTCCTGATGCCAAGTGGCAAATTAGGATGGATTGTGGCAAAAAAAGGTGTGCTGTTGCAGTTGCTGACTGAGCAATGACACTTATCTAGAAACATAGGAATCATATGCCCTGCCCTCAGCTCTGTGTGATGATGCACGCAGGACGCTGGAATTGGTCTCAAGAGATTGGAAAGAAACAATACGATGGATGCTTTTTTGCTCTCCAATTGAAGTACTGCTGGTGCTCAACAAGAATGAAACAGTTTAGGTGGTAAATGTGTGTGATTCGTGCTCTATTTTTGTGGCTCGAGTGCAGTTTCTTGTATTTCCGCTGTATATTTCTTTGGATGATTCGAAGGTGGGGATTCATTGAGGCAAAATCTTGCTTACAGTCAGCAAGCAGCACGGGGCCCTTTGCCAGCACGCTGCAATTTTGCTGTCATCCAGTGAGCAAAGCAGTAGATTGTAGATTGAATCCTTGTTCAGCCAGTATTCTCTTTATAAATGCATTATTTTGTGTTTATATACTCGTGAGGGTTGTGGATATTCATTCATATTTGTGGTTTTGCAAACCGGGTTGTTATCCAAGACAAAACGAAGACCTTGCTGGAACAACAGGTGGTGTTGTTTCCGTCGTTTTCAGTGCCGTTGTTCTCGCAAGGGGGTGGGTCGTGTTTTGGCACCCAAACAAGTGTTCCAGCACCAGTTTTGGTTTTGCAAACAGAGTTTTTTCTTCTTCTGGGGCGTTCCCATTTGGCCGGATGTAAACTGTCTCATCAAGTTCAGTTGTGGTTGTTGAGCATTATGACCAGCAAAGCTTTAGTTTTGTCCCAGCTAAACCCTCTGAGGGGAAAGGGGGGTTCGGAGGTATCAGTCCTCCTGATCCTCCTCTGCCTCCCATTACTACTGCTTTGTTATGACAGGTTTCTATTTCAGCACTGGATTGGTGCTACTGCTACTGAGGATTGCAGCTACTGCCGACTTCTTTGCTGCTGTTTTCTTTTGGCATGTGTTTGCCTGTGACGGCATCATGATATGATGCGGCTGGGTGGCACGTAGCACAAGGAAGTAGCGTGTGTATCTTTTGTTCGGAAGTCTTCCACTGATTTGCTGTGACGGAACAGTATTTATTATGTTAGGGTTAGGTTTTTGTGTGTTCTGTGTGAATGGGAAGGTGTCAACTCCGTTTCTCTGAAGCAAGCAACACTTTGAGCTTTTGGATGCTCATTGTAGTGCTTTTCGATGAGTTGCTCTCTGGCAGAGGATCCAAGCATGCCAACTGTTTGTGTCTCATATTGGTATTGGCATCCCATTGGGGTAGGCACGTTTTCAACCATGCCATTGCATTGTGGAGTTGCGGATGGGAGATCGGTTTGTACAAGATTCCATGTGGAATAAGCATCTCTGTGGAACGAGCCCTGCGGAGTACTGCTGGATTGTGGTGCCCGGACGGGTGCGTACCAACCAGGGAAGGGGGTTCTGGCCCCGCATGTGTGGCGTGAGCACACATCCACGCAGTCGCCCAGTTGGCACGAAATGCACATCACATTTATGCAGCCCACCCCCTTGCCAGTCATGGAACATTACAGTGAATCTGAGACCATTAGAAATGATGATGGCTTCCGCCACCACGATGAGCCGGCAACTGTGCCAAATGGACTGCGGTCCTATGCATCAGAATGTAGACATGTCCGCGGCCACTTGGCCCATTCTCCACAGAGATGGATACTCCCTTTACAAGTGGAGCACTGGAAGTGGTGTGCGCAAGGGGCAGACATTGCAGCGTGGCGGACCCCAGGCAGCCATTGGTTTCAAGGGTTTTCACCAGAGATTTACATGCGTCTGGCCCATGAGGAGGAATCTCAAAGCTCCCAAGCCACCAACAAGACCTGTGTTTCATGTCCTTTTGCTTACTGGGGACATCCTGTGCAGATACGGGGGCAAGGACACATCTGAGTGTCCGGACAATTCATGAAACAACAAGATATGCTTCCTATATAAATGCAGTGCGGGTACCGAGGGGGAACTGGTCCGAACATGAAGCGACCCCCGTGACTACCTCGATGACGCATGACCATGTCGTGTCGTAGGAATGGCTGGTGCTGAGTATCTTCGGTATAGTACACTGGTATCATCAGTGGCCCTGACGGCGGCAGTCGGGGGTTCGATGCCCGGAACGGGATAACTTGTGGCGGCTCGCTATGAGTAATTCGTGTGTTGTGACAATGAACAATTGGGTTCCACCTAGGAGGATTATTTATTGTTGGGGTCAGTTTAGGGAGAGAGCATACCAGAAAGTGCACGGGGGCCCGGCCCCGCGGTGCGCTGCGTCTTCGCGGCTCGTGGAGGCGACGGCGCAGGCCGCCCGATGAGTGTGTTGATGTTGGTGCGGGGTTTTCGAATATACCGCCTGCCCCCCGAGGTTTTGCCCGTCGCCCATAATTGGTGGTTTCAGTGAGGTTTCATAACACATCGATGATATAGCATACTGGAAGTGCACGGGGGTCTCGTCACGCGGGCGTAGGTTCGATGCCCGTTGTGGAGGCGATGGGGGAGGCGGTCCCACTAGTCCCCGAGTTCCGTTGATTGTTTCTACCAGGCCTCTCTTGATCTTTGCCCAGTCTGATTTCATTGCGTTACCCGGATATGCTTGCTGCGCTCCCATGCACAAGTGCTCACCGCAGGCACGGCCTGGTGTTGCCCGGGGTGCCTGATCTGTTCCCTCGTCACACACCCGTCAGGAACCTCCCCTTCCCCCCTACAGACAGAAATGGTCGGCTTCGAACCCCTAAAAAGGTCCAGCCTCCATAAACCATTTTTGTGTCAAATAGGGTAAGAGGCATGGACGGTCTAGTGGTATGCGCCATGGCTGGCGCTCGTCGTGGTCGGGGGTTCGAACCCCGGTTCGTCTGTCCGTCCAGGGGCCCGTTGGCGAGGCCCCTGCCACCGCCCCCTTCAGCATCCCGCTCCACCACCGGTACCGCCGGTGCGTCGGGTGGCGTGTCTCCTCCATTTTTCCCACCTCCTGCCCTACCCCTCACCCCCGACACACGAAAAACGGGGCACCAGGCACGGCACACCTGCAGCAGCGCGCTCCGTCACTGCTAGCGCCGTCTGCCGGGCGGCGCATGTCCTCCTCGTACTCCTCTTCCGCTTGCCTGCGGAAGAGGAATCGAACTCGGGTCTTCAGGGCTGCACCCGGCTGCACAGCCGCTGCAGCACGCCGCCGGAAAACCTCCTGTTGGCCCTGCACACCCTGACTCAGCGCTGGGCCGCCCTTCCGCTTGCTTGATCTCGTAGCCAGAGAACCGCAGACGTATATGTACCACTGATGACTGAATCACTGCGAAGACGACACACCAATGACTAATTGAAATAGCTGTGAACTTTCACGTTTTCCGGGTTGCTTCGGCGTGGCAGTACCCGCTGCACTACCATGCATTAGTATATACTGCAGGCACAGATCCAGGTTTGCCTTCGGGCCACACGTTACAACGGGTGACTGTACTGCGCCCTGCAGCACTGATGCAGAGACCAGGTTGCGAACCCGAGAGCCTTGTCGCTGCTCAGCGCAGGCCTGATGCAAAAAAAAAAACAATTCATGAAACAACAAGATATGCAGTGTGCTGTGCTGTTTGTGTCCTCTGTGGGACCCATGGGGGCCCCTTGGAGGTGTCCGCAACCCAAGAGGAGAGGAGCATCCTCCCAAGTGCCCTACTGCACCAGACTGCTGGTCCATACATTCAAGAGCACAACAATTTTTCGCGCCTAGGTGTTTGGTTGCTGTTTTACCATGACATGGTGGCGCCCTCTTATGCGTGTCTCGCAAAGCCCGCACCCCCATTGTATAGATTGTTCACATCCTGGTGCTGAACCCCACAAATGTCTATTCCGGTAGTCGGTCTTCTACTGGGCCGTGCTGCCTCAACAGGCTCCAGCCCGTTCACACCTGTCAACCTGGTCCCTCCGACCATGAGGGTGGCCGTCCGGCAGCAGACATCAAACACACCTGACATGGTTAGCCCCAGGTCCACTGATTGTACATCCGAGCCATCTGTTGGACAACCCTCGCTTAGGCACCCCCTGCTCACGGGATGGTGAGTCACCATGGGGGGAACGTTAGTGCGCCGGGCGCGCGTAGGGCGCGCGCCGGGCATCTTTTTTGACCCGTGCCCTCCCGGTGGACGGTTGCCGTTGATATGTTGGGCAACATTATATGGATTTGCCCCTTGGCCCCCGGGACATGAGCAGATGTTTTGATTTGGGATGGGTATGGACCTTCTCGTACCCGAGGTGATTTCTTTGATTTCGAAGTTGGGGGCCATGATGGTGCTTATAAGGGCCGGATTCATGTCATTGTGCCATTCATTGGAAGAAAGAATGGCACTTTGACAGCCCGCCAACAATGTTACAATGACGTGCACGGGTGGTATAGGGCACGCATTGAGCAGCTGTTTGCTCGGTTGTGGCACGCAAGATGAGGCAGAGGATGAGGCAGAAGTGTGTGTGTTGTGTTGCCAGATCGCTCCACCGTTGCAGTTGGTGATGAGTGTAAGGAGCACTATTGTAATGAATGTATTGACACCCACACTTGTGGGACCAATGTTATGATGCAGCTCTACTGTTCGCGATACCTCAATAACGCCTATCGCTTCTACTGGAGATCGATGCGGTTGTGCTATGCTAACCCCCCATTCTCCCAACTTGCTAAGGTGTTGACCAAGATCGCCCTTAAAGGAGCGAGAGTGGTACTGTGTACCCCAATTTGCAACTTTCTTGAGCTGGGGCAGTTTGGGTCACCTAATTCTAAGGGCGTTTCCAAGGGGTGTGCTTGGGGGCTCTTCGGGGGGAACATAGTCTAAAAGTAGCACGCCGGGCGCGCGCCGGGCAAACATTCCCCCATGGAAAGGATGGTTCACCACACCCGACAGCAGACAACGTCATTCGGTGCTATCCAGACACTCAGGGTGCGGCCGCGTTCGAGCCTCACCAGCGGCACTTCGAAGGCCACGCCGCTTTTGTTTGGTCACAAGTGCTGAAGCCATCCACAAATGCTGGATGAGGGACACAGACGGCTAAAATGGAGCAGCTGATTCATGGAGCTGTTGTGTCCTAAAGGATCTGTTTGATGTCGGCATTGCTGCGTGAGCCCAATGCCATCAGGTGTCACGCACACGCAGGGTTGCCTGCTGCTCTCGATTGTGTTTGTGCATTGGCAAGTCGAGCTGAAGATTTCAGCCTGCATTTGCTCTCTCCATGCCATTCATACCTTGTCTTGCACGCTTTGCTTGCGTGCTTTAACGCGGGCGAAATTGGCAGCTGGTGGGCGAAGATCTTGCTGAAGTCTCCAGCGTTATTTTCTTTCGTGTCTGCAACCCCCATGCATCAGATTCCACAGAAGTCTGTGATCTGGTTGGTGCATGGGCCTGGCAAACGTTTGCACGTTTCTGCATCTTTTCCACCCCTCATTTTGAATATGAACTGCAGTCTTTCCGAAAAGTTTCTCCGGCGTTGCTCTAATACCAACAACAAGAACAGCAGGAGCTGAAACGTCAATCAATGGTGAGTCAGCTGATGTGTATTCCTGGTGTGTGTGCGCGCGCATGTTTGCTGCACAGCAATGATGTTTACATATCAACGGCGCAACCAAATCCCCCCCGCTGAATACTGGAGACGTGACAGAGACCAATACTCTTGCGAAACCCAACAAGGTGTAGCAGGAGTTGCACTGGCTGACAGTCTAAGATTCTGCCCGCGTGAGGAGTGGGATCTTGTCTGTGTGCAAGCAAGTGCCATTCAAGAAGAATGCCCACCAGAGATCAGCAGGGAGGCCAAGTTGTCAGCAGTGTGGCCAAATTGTCAGGATTTGAGTTGTTGTATCTATTTGATTGGCTTCGACTGAGCATTTTACTATATCAGGGCATTCTTCTGTTCCATGTTCAATGTTTTGTGTGATTGCGTGATGACATCATTGATGAGAGTATCAAAGCACAAACATAGTTGTTGATTGTTCTGATTGATTCTTGCCTGATGCAGTTGACTTTTGTTTGTTGAAAATGTGGTTGATTTTACACAATTTTTGCCTTGAAAGGAAGGTCTGTTTAACCATCTGCACTCCTTTTTTGGGGGGGGGGCGAGAGACACATGGATTGTTTGGGGACCCAATCATGAAAGACATGCAGAGGCAAAGGGTCACACTCCAAGATGACACACACACGTGTCTAGGCGCGAAGCGTAGGTGCCCAGCTCCCTGAGCCAGAGGAAAGGTACGGCTATCTCCGTCCACACCAGTCAAGTGTCCCCCGAAAAGGTTTCACAAAGGTGAGGTGGTGTGCCACACACGAGGGTGTGGCGATTGGCAATCACACTGCGGGCATACTTAGGCTAGGAATGTAATAGCCCCTTCAGAAACGACAACGACTCCTGTCGTTGATGATGATTCTCTATGCCACATTCTGTGACCATGTGATGGGTGGCCCAACGCTGTGCCCCCCCCCCCGACCCCTTGGAAGTTGAGATAGGTGCATTTTGACCGCATGTCACGGTGAGATGTACTAGGTGCCTAGATGGTGTGCAAACCAAGGGTAGTATGCATTGTAGTCCCAGTGCAAGAAGAACATAAGTAGACAAGGAGATCTATTGAGTTGCCAGATGGTCTGCACGCCGAGTGTAGTATGCATTACAATCCCATTGCAACAACATAAGTAGAAATGAGATGTACCGAGTGGCCGGATGGTCTACATACCAAGTGTTGTGTGCATTGGAGCAACGGCCCCAATGTCAAGTGGTGGGCATTCGCACACTCCCCCTTTGTTTGTCAACAGTAGGAAGAAGGTGTTTGGGGTTCCTCCTAGCCATGGTGGTAGTTTGAAGAATGACCAAGAGATGTGTCATGATATGTGGCAAGTTGCTGAGAAACATGATCATCAACACCGAGAGCATTCATTTTGCATACCCTCACCCCCCCGTGTCGTTCCCCACCCCTTGTCGTTCCCGGGGGGGGGGGGGGGGGACTCGGGGACCGTCACTTGGTCAACCCAAAATTTTTCGTTGCGGCTCATTGTGTTGTTGTGTGGGTGGCTGTGTTGTGGGGCACTACCACTTGCATCCCTTGCACTCATGGCAAGACATTTTGCTCACTTTCGCTGAAATGGAACTTGATAGCACAACCATGTTTCCTCCTGGGACAAGTGTGATGTTCATCGGCTCCACGGGGGAACCTGTTTTGGCGCAGGTAGTTGGACATTTGGCTGCCTACTTCCCAGATGGTTTGAAGTTTTCGCAATTGCTCGATAGTGCATATTTCAGGGAACATGAAGATGAACAAGGTTCATCCTCTTCATCCGCTTCAAATTCAGATTCCGATTTAGATTCAGATTCAGGTTCTGTGATTTCTTCCACCGATGATGACTCTTCCGGTGGTGGTTTGGATGCTCCGGACAGTGCAAGGCATGCAAACGGTGGGGCAGAAAGTGATGTGTCTAGCTTGACTTCTGCCGAAGATATGCCTGATGCGCCCACAACAGATGATGATAGTGACTTGAATTCTGACACGGAGGTTGTGTGGGTGAAGAGCGCCCGTGGTGTGTGGGGCATGGGACACAGTTTTGGGAACAAGTTGTATTTGTACAAGGGATATTCCCGAAGGGAAATGGGTTCCCAAAAATCTGCTTGCGTCTGCCAAGCCTCCTACCAAGAAGGCAAAACCACAACCCAAGAGTGCTACCCAAAGTATTCCAATGGAAAGTGGTGAGCATGTGCAAGAGTTCAAGGTGAAGTGGAGCAGGACCAAAAAATTTTACACCGAGCCGGTCAAGGAGTAGGTCTCCGTACATTGGCAGCCCTTTGAATGCATCCTATGTTGAGTGCTTTCTCTTATGCTGCAATTTCTGTGCCTGCAAATGTGCGTGTACGGTGGGGTTGTGGTCCCCTAGGGGGGGGGTGGGGGACCGTCACTTGGTGACCATCCCCCAGGGGGGTGGTGGTGGGGGACCGTCTTCCCTGGGGTGGGGAACGACACGGGGGGGTGAGGGTAATTACATGGTACCATAGTGGGATTCCATGACAATACTAGTGTCATGCTATTTTGCCTCTACTCAACAAAGATAGTGTTGTTGATTCCATAGCCCTATGGCGTTACGGTTAAGGTGACCCCCCTGCGCCTCTCAACGGGGTGATGAACCCCCTTGGGGGGAAGGGGGGGGTTGGCCATTTTGGTACCTTGGGAGTTGTTTTTCGGCGCTCTCGGGGATGAAGGGGGTGAGGGGGGTGTATCACCCTTTGGGGGCCACCATTTGGCAAGGGGGTTCATCCAAAAGGTGGGGTTGATCACCCCTTTCCCCCCCCTAGAAGGTAGGGCATGTGTAGCCACAATCCAAACCCCTTTTGGGGTGTGCTCCTGGGAGAGCAAGGGAGGTGGGGCTTAGTGATGACAACATACCACATAAATGAAAAGTTGGCATGTCATATCAACTCCGGCCATGGCCCCACTTGATTTCCAGGGCACGGTAAATCATCTTGCACATGTCAGTATGCATGATGGTAATTTTAGCTTGTGGAGTGTGTGCTACAACTCCCGTGCTAGTAACCCATGGTCGACAACTGTCCCTCTGACCCCATGGGTGCACACATGGACTCCATTTTGTGGTTTGGGCCCAATCCCTCCTGCACTTTTGGCTTGGTTAGCCGGCAGTGCTACAATGCGTACCATGTGAGGCCGGTTGCGTAGATAGAGGGGCGGGCCCAAACTCTGTCGCCCCCATACACACCATGACATCACGCCACAATGGACTCTGTTGTCACTGATGCGGATATGACGGAGGGACCCTTGAGCATAAAGGGGTTAGGCAACCAATTTTGAATTTGCCCCCTTTGTTGGGGACCCCCGAGAATGCAAGGGTTAGCAGAGGGATGCCTGGGTGCAGGTAGGCAACTACTTGAATCTTTGGAGAACGGCGTTGTCACTCACACCAAGAGACGACCATGTCCAAAGGAGGGACGAGCCCCTTGGGGCAGCCGGCGAGTTGAATTCGGTGCTCCGCTCAATAGAGTAAGACCAAGGCGCAGAGGAGCCCCCTTGGGGGGACTTGGACATGACGTCCCAAGGAGAAGAGGTAGTGGCACAACAGCAGCCACCGGACACAAAAGATGAGTGCCCGATGGACCCTGATGACTATTGGTTGCCGGTGTGTACACATATGAGTGACGACAAGGACTGCAATATGGGGAGGGGGCAAGTGTTCCTAGCGGACTTTTCCAATGTGGAAACAGTACCCAAATTCAAGGATTCACGGTAGAGAATCGCCAAATTCTATTGCCTTCGGCAAGTCCACCTCGCAGAGAATCTACCCCAGGCAAAACACACCCTAAATAGGGTAAAAACTATATAAATACAAGCTAAAATATGCTTTACATAGCTTGGATGGTCATTTTAGGTGATCACAATATCAAAAACATAAGTTTCGTAAACTTCGATTTTTGAGCTGCCCAGGGTGAAAAAATGCATTA
Organism: Eutreptiella sp. 'Long Island Sound 2002'; assembly: GCA_964036045.1. NCBI lineage: Eukaryota > Euglenozoa > Euglenophyceae > Eutreptiales > Eutreptiaceae > Eutreptiella > Eutreptiella sp. 'Long Island Sound 2002'. The sequence goes on along the minus strand of OZ038389.1, from coordinate 9,129,710 downwards.
GCAGGTTGTGTACCAATCCCTTGGGAGGCCCCCCCCCCCCGAACCTAATACCCAAATAGGGTGAAAAACATGTAAATACGGCCTAAAACATACTTTACATACCTTGATTGGTCATTTTAGGTGGCCACAATATCAAAAAAACAGATTTCGAAACCTTCGATTTTTGAGCTGTCCGGGGTGAAAACTGCATAAGCAGGTTGTGTACCAATCCCTTGGGAGGACCCCCCCCCCCCCCGTGCGCCCAATACCCAAATAGGGTGAAAAACACGTAAATACGGTCTGAAACATGCTTTACATACCTTGGATGGTCATTTTAGGTGGCCACAATATCATAAAAACAACTTTCGAAAACTTCGATTTTTGAGCCGGCCATGGTGAAAAACTGCATAAGCACATTGTGTACCCATCCCTTGGGACCCCCCCACCCCCGGACCTAATACCCAAATATGGTGAAAAAAATGTAAATACGGCCTAAAACATGCTTTACATACCTTGGATGGCCATTTTGGATGGCCACAATATCATTAAAACAGATTTCGAAAACTTCGATTTTTGAGCTGCCTAGGGTGGAAAACTGCATAAGCAGGTTGTGTACCAATCTCTTGGGAGACCCCCCCCCCCCCCATGCGGCCAACACCCAAATAGGGTGAAGAACATGTAAACACGGCCTAAGACATGCTTTACATACCTTGGATGATCATTTTGAGTGGTCACAATGTCAAAAAAACAAAGTTCGAAAACTTCGATTTTTGAGCTGCCCGGGGTGAAAAACTGCATAAGCAGGTTGTGTACCGGCCCATTCACTAGGCCTTTATTGGTGGAAACAGTCATTTCGCGTCTTTGGCACGGGTTGTGAATGGCCCTAAGCAAGGCTAGAGACCACAAAAAACGTCCTTCCGTATCCTAGTAGGCATATATTGTCACAACATCCCCACTAGCACCCCTCAGAGTAGGTACCACAGGGTCACCGTGGTCGCCAAAACCGCCAACATAGCAAAAATGGCTGAAAAGTGCATAAACTGCATAAGCGCTCGTCCCACTCCGCCCCATACAAACCCTATGGAGACGGGACCCGGAAACACTTTTTCGGCTCAAAATAAAAAAAACCAAAAGATTCATGATTTTCGACCCAAAAAAAGGGGGGGGTCATTTTTTTGACATTTTTGACCCCCCCCCCCCACCCCCCCCCCCACCCACCCCCACCCCCCCCCTAAAAAGAGGGTTTCAAGTAGGGGGGGTTTGGGGGGGTCCGGACCAAAAACTCATTGGGGGATGCGTTTATTGGACAAAATAATGATTTTACAAGGGGTTAAACTAACAATTCAACCCCTTGGGGTAGGGTACGCGAATAGGCCCAAATGGGGGGGTATGTGGCGTTTTCCCCATATATACGCCTGCCTGGCTTTGATCTAACAACCTCTGCGAGGTGATTTCCCATGCATGTCCATTACCTGATTGCAGAATATTTTTATACTTGGGTCGTCCCCCCCCCCCCCCCCGCGCCGTCGTCTGTCGTGGAACATGAAGCAGTACCCACGTTCATCCAATTCGTTGTAACCCAAGAACTCCAGATGTTCATCAACATCAAAGGATTCGATTAGGTGGCCAGAGCAGCAGTGAAGGTCCTAGACAGGATCAAAGAAGCAGGAGTGGACAAAGAGGATGATTCACCCAATTGGACTATGTACAACAGAAAGTTTCAAGGGCAAGCTCAAAACAAGTGATGGTATGTTGCACTACACGCAATGCCGTTTGCGACTCTCTTGATTCTGTTAATGCTTTACATTATATCTCTGCAGAGTGGAGAAGAGCCATTTTCACTCAAGGGCAAGCACGCATTGGACGGCCAAAGATTCCATCGGGAAGTGGAAGTATTGAAGCAAGTCCGATTATCCGACATAAGGACGCAATTAAGGCTCGTTGTGTGTTCTTGAGGGTGGCGACCAATGCGCTGTTCATGGCTTTTCCAGTTGTGCATGATGTGTGTTATGTGAAGGGAAGGTAGTTTGCAACTTTCTTGAGCTAGGGCATTTTGGGTCACCTAATTCTAAGGGCGTTTCCAAGGGATGTGCTTGGGGGCTCTTCGTGGGGAACATAGTCTAAGAGTATCGCGCAGTGCGCGCGCAGTGCAAAGATTCCCCCTTTGCGTTCAGGGATTCACGGTAGGGAATCGCCATATTTCACATGCATGTCCATTCTGATTTCACAATATTTTTATATTTGGGTTGTCACTGCCCCCCCCTCCCCGTTGCATTTCCTGTGAATCAATAAGCAGGGCCAACATTCATCCAGTTCGTACTCACTCAAGAGCTCTAGACCTTCATCAATAGCAAAGGCGTCGACTTGGTGGCCATAATAGCAGTGGAGGTCTTGGACAGAATCAAAGAGGTGGGGGTGGACAAGGAGGAACGGCTACGGCAACTCAGAGAGGCCAACGGATTCACAGGCTGAGTTACTCAAAGCAATCTCTGCTTACGAAGCGGCCCATGCGCAGAGAATTGATACCCGGTGTGGCGAATTCAGGCCCTTGGCTGATGGGGCAGGACGGCAGAGGCGCGATGTGATGTCAGTCAGCCTGGACCAGGACCTGATTAAGGAACTCTCCAACTTCATGGCACTGGCGTTCGAAGTATTCTTGTCGGGGGTGGGTGGACTTGTCCTGGCCAAAGCATCAACGGACGTGGGCCTCAAAATGGCGAATGCTGGAGTGGAGAAGTACATCGTCAGGGACATGATTCCAACCATGTCGGAGGGCCTGGGATTCACAGACCAGGATATCTTACGAGTGGTGGCAGCGTATGCCCTGGACAACGGGCCAATGTGACTTTTGTACGGGGTGCCAAACAAGTGGAGGGTGGTCAAAACCCTGATCCAGTGGTTGAGGAGCTGAGCAGGCGCATTAAAGAAATGGAATCCAAGTTGAGAGAACATGAAAAAGAAATGGTACACCCAAAATTGTCGGAGGAAGCGGAAGAGGGCGTCCCAAAGTGAATGGAGAAGCCCGGAACCGCCGTCATGCGGCTCTTTAAGGACCCAAAAGAGCCGGAAGGAATAAAACCGATCCAATCCCTCAGCAATAAAGTCTGGGCAACAGTGTGGGATACAAAAGATTCCTACTTGAGTAAGTACCACTAGAAATCAAAGGAACGCAAGGAACACGGAGGAAGCAGCTCGCAGTCGCAAGGATCTAGGCCAAGGAAAAAGCATAACCCGTGGGTTGAACACATATTGGGCAGGGGAGGAAGAAAGTACCGAGGAAAAACCAAAGCACGGTACCTTCGGTTTGTGGTGTCATTGAGTGTACTCGAGAGAACCCCGGAAAGCTGAAGGTCCATTTATGTACAACACATGCACACTCTGTAACTCAGCAAACCACAGGTCCGTGCGGCATACTGGCATAACATGTGTCATTCTTTCATACAGTAGTGCAGTCAATCTGCCAGACCGAAATGGCAATTGAACAGAGTGGATGTGATGTGCATGTAATGCTGGGACTAGGTAACTATTCGGTCGTTCGCAGTACCAAGGGTACGTGAGCTGGCATTTCCTTGTATACTTGTGCACGTGCACAGTGTAGTGGGCAACATTCATATGTGTGGTCGCAAATGTGGGCGAAATTTAAAAGCGCACCGGTGCATTGGATGTCGCGAGGAACGGCAATAGCTGGGGCTTCATGCCATCGTGTACCTGCAATGGCGGTGGCCTGAGTCATCAAGCCAGCTGGCAGCGTCGAGGATGCCGATTGCTCGCGCTATGTAGGTTTTGGGACACGCCGGTCAATTGCGCATCGTACACGCGTGACACCTTGTGCACTGGGCATAATTATGATTTTCGCATTGGGGGCATACCAGTCTCCTGGTTTCATTGTGTGCTTCTTCTCATGGCGCCTCCCCATTTTGCGTTTGCCTGGTGGATTCTCTTGGACGCTATACTTTATCCTTATCGTGCAAACCTCTTGCAGTTCATATTTTGAGCGGCGGCAGAGTTGGCATTGTACCTAGGTGGCATAATTAGGCAGGCCACATGCATGACACAACGAGTCACCCTGCCTCATTTTGGAGCCCGTGCGCTCACTTGCATCGTCGGTTGGTCCGTGACGTTTTGGTAGATGGGCAGGACGGCATTTCAGTGCATCGGGCGGAGGATACGGTGTGATTGGGAGAGAGGGTAGCCGCGCACTGATGTATGTGGATCCGTATGTAGACGGTTTGAGTGTTGGCCTCGCCCAAGCTTGCATCTCCATGATGGTGCGGAGGAATGGTCGGGTATGAGCACTCATGGGTACACATGTTGCATAGTCAGTGACATTGTACCCACACATCCCATATGGTGCGACGTTTGTATGCACCATATCGCACATACCTGTGCTGCGTGCTAGCTTGATGCGGTGCGATGGGCTCCTAAATGTTGCACGGGTCGTGCCACGGGCGGGGTACGCATTGCACAATTGCAGTGTCCGTTGGTTGCATGTGCTGGCAACGCCTCACACAGGACGTGTGTGTGTGGGGGTGGCAAGAGGTGCCCACATATGGGGCTGTGAGCGTGTATGCCGAGTCATAATGCATCATGCGTGGATGTATGCAGTGGTGTCCCTCGGTATGCTCATGCGTGTTGGTGTATGTGTGCATTGCATGCATGAGATGCCTTGCAAGTCGATATCTGGGTCATACACAGCCGGTCAACAAAGATGTAAGCCGATGTGCCATGCTGATCACCATGGGTAAGCAGGGGGCACACGATAGTGTCCGGCACAGAAATAGCAATGGGTCAGGCCCTATATAGAGCGTTACAAGACTCTCGGCGGGGAGGAGACACAACTGCGGTCTTGGCACGGCGTGGTCCGGCTGGCAGCGGTCCTAAGGAGCCTGATTGCTCTTGCTGTGACCCTACTCCTGCCCATAGTCGTGTAGCTGTCCTCACATCAACGGACACTATGATCTCGCTCATGGTGCCGAGCTAGGCGCGGCTAGACCTTTTGTCCTGGCCCGTGTTCTTGTAGGCGGGGGCGGCGAGAGCGGCGGACTTCTATATTCGCGCTAGCCCAACACAGTGCACACAATGCGCCCGCGTCCCGCATTCGTTAGCATGACGTTGACAGTACACTGCGCAAACTACACATCTACTTCCATCCGGTCAATCACTCGCGGAAGAGCACTCGGCACCTGCCAGGCTTTGGCCGATAGAGATGAACTGCCTTTAGGATTACGGGCGGAAGAGTCCGATGTTGTACCATGCTTGGGTATGGCAGCAGCGCCGCATCCCTTAGTCAAGTTCTCAGTTTTCCTGGCCCACGAAAAGGATTCGGTGAAGGTTGTACCGGTGGTTGCATCGGTGGCAACCCCCCTGATGCTCGCGCAGTGTGTTCACCTCGGTGGCGTGCTCGCTTTGAGCTCGGCCCGTGACGTGGATGCTCACCGCCTTGAAGCTCCACGTGCGCTACCCGAGGTTCGTGGTAGGGACCCTGCGAGGGCAGCACCGGCCTGAACCGTTGTGGTGCCCGCGTCTTGTGGCCGCATCCTTCCTGACGCTGAGTAATGTAGCTTGGCTCCGGTGTATACTGCTCCGGCTGAGATCGTCCCAGAGTCCGGGCGGAGCATTTTTCCGCACGCTGCGTCCTCGCTGGTCCAATGTTGCTGCGATGCTAGTGTCCACTGTCGCCACCCCCTTCAGGGATGCCCACGTCTTTCCGCGGCTGCTTGATGCGCTTTTTGTAGTTTCGCTAGTTCTTGCGCCTATAGCTGTCTCTACCGCCTTAACCGGGAAGACCTTGCAGGCATTGCCTGATGGGGCCAATGCGAGAGCGGGACTGGTACCATTAACGGCACCATCTGTGGCGCTGCTGCTGGCGGGTTCGTTGGCTGTGGCGGCTGTGGGTCCACCCGGGCTCTTTTTCGCAATGGTGTCGCCGAACGAGATCTTAATATGGAGGCAGCCGTTTCATCGTTCGAGCGTAGTTGCGCCACCGTCCGAGAATCATCTTCACTGCTCAAGCGGGAGAACCCCGTCTCACAGAGAGGGGAAAAGTCCAATTCCTCAGGGGAAGAGGTTTTCTGCTCAGATGAGGCACGCTGCTCACATTCGACCGGCTTGGAGGACGGCTCGGCAACGGATCTCGCAGAAGAGCACTCGGCACCTGCCAGGCTTTGGCCGATAGAGATGAAGTGCCTTTAGGATTACGGGCCGAAGAGTCCGATGTTGTACCATGCTCGGGTATGGCAGCAGCGCCGCATCCCTTAGTCAAGTTCTCAGTTTTCCTGGCCCACGAAAAGGATTCGGTGAAGGTTGTACCGGTGGTTGCATCGGTGGCAACCCCCCTAGTGCTGGCGGAGTGTGTTCACCTCGGTGGCGTGCTCGCTTTGAGCTCGGGCCGTGACGTGGATGCTCACTGCCTTCAAGCTCCACGTGCGCTACCGAGGTTTGTGGTAGGGATGCTGCGAGGGGAGCACTGGCTTGAACCGTTGTGGTGCCCGCGTCGTGTGGCCGCGTCCTTCTTGACGCTGAGTAATGTAGCTTGGCTCTGGTGTGTACTGCTCCGGCTGAGATCGTCCCAGAGTCCGGGCGCGGCATTTTTCCGCACGCTGCGTCCTCGCTGGTCCAATGTTGCTGCGATGCTAGTGTCCACTGTCGCCACCCCCTTCAGGGATGCCCACGTCTTTCCGCGGCTGCTTGATGCGCTTTTTGTAGTTTCGCTAGTTCTTGCGCCTATAGCTGTCCCCACTGCCTTAACCGAGGAGACCTTGCACGAATTCCCTGATGGGGCCAATGCGAGAGCGGGACTGGTACCATTAACGGCACCATCTGTGGCGCTGCTGCCGGCGGGTTCGTTGGCTGTGGCGGCTGTGGGTCCACCCGGGCTCTTTTTCGCGATGGTGTTGCCGAACGAGATCCTAATGTGGAGGCAGCCGTTCCATCGTTAGAGCGTAGTTGCGCCACCGTCCCAATCATCATCTTCAATGCTCAGGCGGGAGAACCCCGTCTCACAGAGAGGGGATAAGTCCAATTCCTCAGGGGACGAGGTTTTTCTGCTCAGATGAGGCACACTGCTCACGTTCGACCGGCTTGGAGGACGGCTCGGCAACGGATCTCACGGAAGAGCACTCGGCACCTGCCAGGCTTTGGCCGATAGAGATGAACTGCCTTTAGGATTACGGGCGGAAGAGTCCGATGTTGTACCATGCTCGGGTATGGCAGCAGCGCCGCATCCCTTAGTCAAGTTCTCAGTTTTCCTGGTCCACGAAAAGGATTTGGTGAAGGTTGTACCGGTGGTTGCATCGGTGGCAACCCCCCTGATGCTGGCGCAGTGTGTTCACCTGGGTGGCGTGCTCGCTTTGAGCTCGGGCCGTGACGTGGATGCTCACTGCCTTCAAGCTCCACGTGCGCTACCCGAGGTTCGTGGTAGGGACCCTGCGAGGGCAGCACTAGCTTGAACCGTTATGGTGCCCGCGTCTTGTGGCCGCATCCTTCCTGGCGCTGAGTAATGTAGCTTGGCTCCGGTGTATACTGCTCCGGCTGAGATCGTCCCAGAGTCCGGGCGCGGCATTTTTCCGCACGCTGCGTCCTCGCTGGTCCAATGTTGCTGCGATGCTAGTGTCCACTATCGCCACCCCCTCCAGGGATGCCCACGTCTTTCCGCGGCTGCTTGATGCGCTTTTTGTAGTTTCGCTAGTTCTTGCGCCTATAGCTGTCCCTACCGCCTTAACCAAGAAGACCCTGCAGGAATTCCCTGATAGGGCCAATGCGAGAGCGGGACTGGTACCATTAACGGTACCATCTGTAGTGCTGCTGCCGGCGGGTTCGTTGGCTGTGGCGGCTGTGGGTCCACCCGGGCTCTTTTTCGCGATGGTGTCAGCGAACGAGATCTTAATGTGGAGGCAGCCGTTCCATCGTTAGAGCGTAGTTGCGCCACCGTCCCAAAATCATCTTCACTGCTCAGGGGGGAGAACCCCGTCTCACAGAGAGGGGATAAGTCCAATTCCTCAAGGGACGAGGTTTTCTGCTCAGATGAGGCACGCAGCTCACGTTCGACCGGCTTGGAGGACGGCTCGGCAACAGGGTCAACATCCGACTCCACGGCATCCTCATACGGCGTGCAGCTGGGCATTCACGCACCATCACACTGTGCACACTGCATCACTTCATAAATAAGCCGTGATGGTCCTTGGATTGGCACCGTGAAGATCCGGCGGTAGTCTGACATTTCGACGCTGAGACTACGGCCAGCCGTTAGCACTGGATCTTGATGACGTCATAGCAGAGATGCCGGGGCGTGATCGGCTTTTTCGGCTTTGGTCTGTGTATCGTGGGGTTCGCGTGCTTGATGAAGGCAGCCGGCGCATTAGCGAAGGACAGCAGGAACGTCAGCTCTGATACTGCTATAGAGCAGAGCATTCTCGACCATGATATTGGTCGGCTGGTCCTTGATGACACGATAGCAAGGGTTGCTCATGCTGCATATACCTAAGAGGCACAAGCGCATGGCAGAGAGACAACACAGATGTACTATCGATCGAACGGGCGCCCTGTTGGGAGCGGCTCCGGCCCGCTAGCCTGAGCCGACCGGCGGAGGTCCACAATATGGCCCTCTCGCGCTTCCCCTTCAGGCAGGCTGTACTACACCGGTGGGGTGTTGAAACGCCGGCCCGCGAGGCATGCAATCCAAGTGTTCACGCTACAATTACTTTCGCACACGCATGCAATTTACACGGTCACAGGGAGGCCGTAGCAACGCACGGAAGCATGCAGTTGATGTGCCTAAGAATTGGTGGTAGCACAACGATGGCGTGGCCACTTGGAACCTACCGCCCTGCCCTGCTACACGTGCATTGGCTGCACCGCACAAGGCAATTCGTTAAAACAATGCGCCGCTGGGTTGCATTCAGCCTGTCCCCCTACACGCGCAAGCCCCTGCAACGGCTGTTGGGCTGCATCGGGTGGCTGGGAGCTGGAGTGGCTGGCCTGCCTTCACGCCAAGGTGCTTGCTTGCGGGGGCACGCGCATGGCTTTGCGTGGGAACCCCCCTCTGCACACTGTGTTCCTTTTGCCGTGTGTAGGGGCCTTTTGGAGGCAGCTGCATCGAGGGGTCAGGGGTGGGAACCCGAGCCGACGGAGAGTCCGGCGATTCGCGTGTACACTGATGTTGCCGAGTGTCCGTGCGCGCCCGGAGGGTTCTTTGTAGGGGTTTGGACCTCGGAGGGGCCGGTCATCCGCAGAACCTAAGCTTGACCTACCCGCAATGGGTCAGTAGCCAGCAGTCCGCAGAGTTGTTTGGGGGTTTTTGTGCACTCAATATTGCGCGAAGTTCAGGTTGTAAGCATGAAGAACTTTTGACGAATAACGTGGGGGCGACAGCCCAGATCCTCTAGGGCCGCGCCTCTACGCTGCTGCTGGCCCAGCAGCGTATCGTGCGCTGCGTCGCGCACCAGCTGTGTTGGTAGGGCGTGTCGGTAGGGTTAAGGTATGTCAAGAGCGCCCTTAACCCTGCTGACTATGTCAACCGCTGGACGGGGAGGGCAGGAGGAGGGGGAATATGGTTGTGGAGGCAAGGGCTAAAGCTAGGGTCTATGGCCAGTGGCCGGGACGGGTATGGAGTACGGTAGGGGACCGCGATAAGCCGCTTGAAGTATGGAAAGGTGACCTTGTGGGTGGGTAGGGCGTGGAGTGTTGTTGCCCCCTGTGCAACTTACTGCATGTCCGCACCTGCTACGCGCCGCTCCGCATGCCGTGCCGCTGCCAACCGTGGCCGACTCCTGGCCGAAAGGCTACGGGCGGTCCCGCACACCCGCGGGCGCGCGGCAGAAGGGTTGGTTGACACCGCCCCTCCGCCCGCTCACATGGCGGAATTGGCTGTGGCAGCCACCGAGGTGTGGCCACTGCGGGGGGCGACCCCTGTTGGTGTGCTTGAAGCCGGCACACAGCGCCCTACCGCCACGCGGGACCGTGCGATGCAGGCCCCTCCCGTTGCCGAGCAGGCCATGAACGCAGTGCTGCGTGTGGAGTTGGAGCTGGTCCCGGCGGGACAGGGGTCGCGGGCCACCCGAGAGCGACGCGAGAGGCGCAACCGTGGCGCCAACCTCCAAGGGGCGGAGCGCCGGAGGCAGTGCGGGCAGGCGCTGCCCACCACAGTCGCCGCCGCCGCCAGCACCGCTGCCGCACGGATGCTTTGCGAGGGCAGAGACGGGAACGGCCGGGTAGCCCCCTGGAAGCGGCCGCAGGAGGGCCATCCGAAGGCCCGAGGCCAACGGCGCCGGGTGGCAGTGGCGACGCCCACCGGCCCACCGCCCCGCGCCCCCGCTAGCACTCAGTCCAGCGCCAGGACGGCCCCGACCAGCTGCACCGTGTGGGCTGTGGGAGGCGGGGGGGGGGGGGGGGCTATGCAGCCGACGGTTCGTCACTCCATGACGACTGGTCGCGGTTGCTTGGCCCAGGCAGCGATTAAGCTTATATATGTTTTCTTTCTTCCTGCGGGGTTCTTGGGAAGGGGGTGGGTGAGGGGCCCCTTGTGCTGCATTCTGCCCCTGCATGCACGTGCCCGTGACGGTTGTGCACCGTTGTGGCGTTGTGGGTTGCTTTTCGGAGTGTGAGCTAGGGGCGGGCAGGTCTTGCGCGCCTTCCGCGACCGACCCAATGGCCCTGCCCGTACCCAGTGGTCGGCTGCCTGACCGCGGCATGGTTTGACACCCCTTGTGCGTTTTCTTGCCCAGTCCTGATCGCACTGACCGAGCCCATGTGGAAAGGCCCGCTGAGTGCGGGTGTGGCCGGGGGCGTAGCAGCCCGCTATAATTTACTGTGCCCCTGCATGCACGTGCCCGTGATGGTTGTGCGCCATTGTGGCGCTGTGGATTGAGTATCCGAGTGTCGGCCAAGAGTGGAGAGGGCCTGCGTGCCTTTGGCAACCAGCCCACCGGCCCCGCCTGTACCCGGTGGTTGGTTGCCTGGTTCTCGCCGCGGCGTGGTTTGGTGGCACAGGTGCTTTTTCTTGCCCAAGCCTCATCCCGAGCACTGCCCGAGCCTGTGTGGAAAGGCCCGCTGAGTGCGGTTGTGGCCGGGGGCGCGGCAGCCCGGTGTATTTTACTCTTGATCCTACATGCGCGTGCCCGTGACAGTTATGCGCCAGTGTTGCCCATTACATATCGTGGCGCTCGAATAACGTTGTGTATCGCTTTCTGCAGTGCCGGCTCTAAGCGGACGGAACCTATTTCTTTAGGGCGAGCGGCGCATTGGCCCTGCCTGAACCCGCAGATGGGCCACGCGCATGCCACCCTGCATGTTTTCCTTCCCTTGCTATATTTTGACTGCGGCGTGGCTTGGCACTGTAGGTGCGTTTACACGCCTCTTGACTGTGAGCACGGACCGAACTTGTGAAGCAGGGCCCGCTGCGTGCGGGCGAGGCCCGGGGCGAAGCAGGCCGTGAGGGGGATTGAAGGGGGGGGGGGGGGGCACTTATATATGGCAGGCGCGTCCCCAATAGAGTTAGGTGGCCCTGGTCGGTGGCATGGAAAATTTTTCCCTTGAGTATTAGTGTGGGTTCATCTTTGATGGTTTGTGGCTGCTTTCTTGGTGTCAGGGCGGGACAGGGAAGGACAACGACACGGAGCTACAGTACAAGCCAAACCTATGTACCTGCGGCTCACTTTGAAACGTGAAGTTTGGGCTCATTTGGGGCTAAGTGGTGTTTTTCAAGGGGTTTAATGTGACACCTTGTGGCCTCCGCGGGTGGGTTGGGGTTTTGGAATGTCCCCAAACGGATACCAATCCCTAGGCCAAGAGGATTTCACCGGGGGGGTTTCTTTTTTTCGACGGCTCAGTTGACTCAGCACCCCGATTTAGCCGTCACTGAGCCGTCACTGAGCCGGCTCACTGAGCGCTCACTGAGGGCTCACTGAGCGCTCAGTGAGCGTGCCAAATGGCTCAGTGAGCGCTCAGTGAGCGCTCAGTGAGAGCTAATTGGGGGCTCACTCAGGGCTCACTTAACATGCACGGGCACAAATGATCGATCATAAGCACTTGCTTGGTCCTTTGTCGCAATGCACGTTCCACAATCCTCCTCACCATGTTCTCTCTCCCCTTCCTCTCCCGCCGGGCACGTGACCAAGTCATGCACCGTCGTTGGAACCCCCTTTGCTTGGTCACAGCCCTACTCTCCACCTCCCAACCTTCCTTGTGGAGGTTATCATCTAGTGTGTGGTTATCCACCACACACTGCAAGCCCGGCCTATCGTTCAGCAAGCTGACCCCCCCACTATTCCTAAGCAGCCGTTTCAGTCGCACATGGCTGCCCTCCAATGCAAAGAACTAAACCTTGCAATGGTCCCCCACCGTCCAAAATACGCATACATGTGGTCAACCCACATGTGCGTCCACAAGGTCTTCCCCCACCCGAGGTCAAGGTGCCTTGCCCCGATGGTCAGTTGGCGTTGCAGCAAGGGACGTTGCTGTGCACCCCTCAGAAAGTTGTCCTTCCAGGCCACCTCGGCCATGGCCGCAAACGCCTCCCACCACTCCGTGCACACATCAACCCATGGCCTGCCCCCCACTTGATGGTTCCCAATCACCGGTGCAACCAGCTGCCACAGTGGGCCCCACATCCGGGCCTTGACAAAGTGCGCAGCAGCCCCCAACTCCATGCGCACTTGTCCTTTGCCATTTGCCTTGTTCGCCCCCCACTTTCCAGGCCGCACCGTGCAGGCCACTTTCCGTGCCCCGTTTACAACGCCCTGCACCATGGTGGCCGCACTCTTCCTCGATACTCCTCCATGGGTCACCAGCCCCCGCACAATTCCATTGACCCCCGCAATGGCAACACGCATGACTCCATGCGCACCGAAGTCAGGAACGCGGCGGTCCGCCGGGATGTCACGAAACACCCCGGTCAGCCGTACATGTCCCTTGATTCCTTCCAGGGCAACCTCTTGTCCCCCGAACTTGCGCAAAACCGTTTCACAGTTTGCGCCGCAGCAGTGGCACACCATGGCCCCGGGGCTCTTCTTGGTGAAGCCGTCCCCGCCGTCCAGCATGATGTGGTCCTTGCCATTGGCCCGGACAAAGAATAGGGGGCTGCGCGCCACCCCATCCGCATGCGGCAGTTTTAGGGCCGTAGCAGCGCGGAGCTGCGTATCGAAGTCACACTCCGATTGCATGCTGTACACCGTGGCCCACATCTCGCTACCCTCGAACAGCCACTAGCTAGCAAGCTGTGTGGGCCCACAACCCGGTGCGGCCACTGCACAGTGCACGTAGGCCCAATTCCACCGGTTGGTGCCGTCAACGCCGATGGTCACCCAGGTGTTGCGCTGCGGGCCCGGTTGCAAGGCTTCCGGTGTGCGTACGGCACGCGCTTCATAGAGCAGGGCTAGCTGCTCAGCAATATTGCAGTACGCCCCTTGCATCTCATACTGCCCCTCAAGGATACAAACCCGCCGGCTAGCAGGTTGGCTCAGGTGCTTCAGCCACGGGGCCACGTCGGCCCAGCTAACGGTGCTGTTCAGGTCGGGCAGCAGGTAGGCCATGTCGCGGCGCGACATCTGTGAACTACGCATCCGCCACAGCACGCGCAAGGCCTCCGACTTGATGTCGGGATTGGTGTCCGTGGGCCGGCTATAGTCCTCAGGGCCTAGCAGTATGCTACCATCGGGTTGGAGCTCGGCCCCATGTTCCTCACATAGGGAGGCCGCCACCGCGGCCTCCACATGCTCAATCCGGGTTGTGCGCTGGCGCTGTGTTCCCAACAAGGAAAAGGGACGCTTAGGTGGCATTTTGTGTAGGACCTTTGGTATAGGTGTAGTGCCACATGCAGTCCCCGTGCTTGCGGCACACTTATCGCTGTTCACGTCTCTTTGCTATCCCCCCCACCTGTTTCCCCTTGATTGTTGTCCCTAGCCTTCCCCCCCCTTGCCCCTGCAGGATTCACACTCTTCGTCGGGGTGGGGTAGTGGGGTTGCACCAGGGTGTTTGTCGGCGCGAACGTTACCGGGCGCAAACGTTGACTCTGTGTTTTGCTGCCGTTTGCATCAACCAAAGGCTCGTGCAGGGGGAATTGAGCATGCAAATGTAGGGCAAGGGGGGGGGGGGGGGGGGCTCCAAAAGTAACAGTTTCGATAAAGATGCAAACGGCAGCAAAGCACTGCAACGGCCTGGTCCCGGGTTCCACCTCACCGAGAGCTCACTGAGCCGTCAGTGAGAGCTAATTGGGCTCAGTGAGCGCTCACTGAGGCATTTGGCGCGCTGAGTGAGCGCTCAATGAGCGCTCAGTGAGCGCGCCTAATGGCGCAGTGAGCGCGCCAAATGGCTCAGTGAGCGCTCACTGAGCGCACCAGACGGCTCGGTCTGCTCTCAGCTGCACCTCCAGACTGGCAACTGCAACTGGCGGCAGGATGCTGGAGCCGCCTCAGCACAGCCCCATGCAGGCCACACACAGGGCCCGTACGGGCCCCTATACAGGCCCCGTAAAGGCCAGCACCAGACTGGCACGGCCTGTGCAGGAGGCCCACGCGCTGGCCGCCTTGTGCACATCCTAAGCCCACTCGTGGGGCACCCTGTGCATATGTTAAGCCCGCTCGTGGGGCGTTGCACGCATAACACACAGAGAACCCCCTGCCAGCCCACAGCCCCACAGGCCCACAGCCCCAGACCCACCTTTCCAAACACCCTGGTGCACCCCACCACCACCCAGTCGCGCCCCCTACCAATATTCCCCCCAACACCCCGGTGTGAATCCTGCAGGGCAGGGGGAGAAGGGAGTAACACCTTGCCGCTGCAAATGCAGCGCATCAAAAGCGGGGCCTCGGCGCCCGCATCGCTCCTTGTACACCGCTTCTCCGGCCCGCGATGCCACGAGAAGCCGAGCAGCGAAGCCTGCTGTGCGGAGATGGGGAGGGAGGAGGGGGCCCAATACTGCTGTAGCATGGCGACCTCCCCGGGTCCACTATTACCCACGTCGACCCATGATGGCCCGCTTGTCCACAGGGCGTCGCCTTCCTCCACGTACACGTGGCACATGGGGTCGGCGGCGTCCGGGGCAGGCTTGGCCAGCAGCAGCGGGTGGTATGGGCAGCCGGGGCCTGACGGGCCCACAGGGGACCAGCCAGTCGTCCAGCTGCTCAAACCGCGGAAGACCGACCGCGCCCTGCAGTCCCTCGCGGAAGGCGAAGTACTGCCCCCAGTGGCTGAGAGCCCTGGGGTTGGGCAGCGGCCCATCTCCCCGTGGCCGTGAAGCCAGCTCATCCTCGGCCCCTGGCAGAGGGTCAGGGATGAACCGCTCCACGTCCACCCACTTGTGACGCTCGTCGGGGCTGAGGAAGCGGAAGAGAACAACCCGCTTCCTCACCCCCGGCAGCGCAGCGAAACCCCGATGTCGCAACGTGGAGGCAAATAGAACCATGTCCCCACGCTGAAACTCGAAGGTCTCGACCCGCAGAGCGTCATGGTCACCCAAGTGGCTGCCCAAGTGCACCTCCAAATGATACTTGTCCGAGAGGACAAGCATCATTGAGAGATGCCCGGGCAGCTCACCCATGCTAGGGAGCGTACCTCGCAACTTATCAACGTCAGTATGCCAGGTCTGCTCCCTAGCATCTTCCCCGGCGGCAATTGCCGACCACTGCGTTGGGAAGAGATCCCTCATCTCGGGCCAGCGAGCACTGCACTGCTGACTAGCCCGTTGCAAGGGGTCCCTTCCCAACACAAAGATAAGCTTGCCGGGCCGAGTACCCCAGCACCGTGGTGGTTTGGGATCAGCCAAGCATTCCTCGCGAGAGTGTGCATTGGACAGCACATCCCAAATTGCATCCGGCTGGGTGCCGCAGGAGTCAACGAGAATGCGGTACCAGTTCTCGCACTCCTTGGCCTCTACCGCCCCCCTAACCACTCGGAGCCCCAAGTCGCACAAGGACTCATCCGACTCAAGGTCATGAGCCGGGAGTTCATGTGAGAACACCGGGGCAGCTAGGGAGATGTAGGGGGGAGGGGAGGCGGCACCGCGGAGGAACACGGACTCCTTGGTCCTGTACAGGGCTGGGGTGGTGTAGTCGGGCACCACATGGCACCACTCAGGAATGATGGGACAAGCCGAAAGGCTTTCCCCCCATTCCCCTAACACCACCCCGACCCCGAAAGGCAGCGCCTCAAGGAGTCCCTTCTTGGGTGCAACGTGGCTGACACCAAGATCTGCAGTCCAACCGTGTTGGAGATCTTTGGTGTCATGAACCCGTGTCCCGAACTCATGGGGGGTACCGATCAGCTTTCGTGAGGACTGCTGCACCAAATCTTGGACAGCAGCCACAGGAAAGCGGAAGCGTTCGGCACGAAGAGCTGGATGCACCTGGCGCAACATTTGGTTGCACCGGTGCATCCAGCTCTTTTCAAGAAGGGTCACATCGGACACGTTGATGTGGACAACTTCTGGGGAAGGGGCAGGGAGCTGCTGGGCCCACAGCTTCAAGGGCTCTAGGTCCGTCGAAGGCACCCCCGGGTACGGTGCCTCTGTGAAAGCGGTAGGTACCCGAGGGCGACTAAGGAAAGACGCCAGAGCCTTTGAAGCCGCCGGTTCCAGGCCTGGGACGACATTAGACATGGTGTGAAAGAGAGGACCTATGGGAGCGAGAAGGAATGGATGGGCAGGCGGATAGGGGGGCGGAGGAGAGGCGGAAAGGGGCGGGAACCCACTGAGTGAGCCCCCAATTAGCTCTCACTGAGCGCTCACTGAGCGCTCAGTGAGCCGGCTCAGTGACGGCTCAGTGACAGCTCAGCCGGGCGCTCAGTCAACTAAGCCGTCGCCAAAAAAAGTACCCCCCCCCCCTTGAACCTTGAACCTTCCATGCGCCTGTGACACGGGGGCGTATGCGAGCCCAGTTTCCGTTGCCTCATGGCCTTGAAACTTGACCAAGTGAGTATCTAAAACTTCTAAAAACATTAAATGCACATTACCCAGCATGCAAAACGCACAACAAACAAGCACAAAGACATTGCAATGCACAACGGAGCCCCAAATGAGCCCCAACTTCACATTTCCGCTTAGCCACCAGTGAGCCGCAGGTACATAGGTTAACGACAACCTAGGTTTTTCCTCAGAGCGGGGGGTGGGCGGCAGACCAGGTTACACGTCGGGAAAGTACCAGACGGCCATTCCCAGCTGCTGCTGTGAAGTGTTCTTTGTTGGGCTTGGGACCAATTCCCGTTGGCCCGCTCGGTTGTGTCTATTGTGTGCCAAGTAAAGGCCGGCTGGCCAGGCGCTTGGTTGTCATCATGTTCCCTAGGAACTAGGACAGCTGAACCCTTGAGTACCTCCCTTGAGTATCGGTGTGGGTTGAGTTTTGATGTTTTGTGGCTGCCTGCTCGGTGTCAGGGCGGGATAGGTCAGGACAACCGCACAAAGCTACAGTACAAGCAAAACCTATACAAAGAGTTTTCGCCATACACTCACGGACACTCACACAATACCGAACCCACCCAGTATTCCACTCCAGTGCACCGGCCCGAGTTGCGCATCGCGGAGCGCACTTGCCCTAGCTTCAGGTCCATCCCCACCTCCAGTGTGTCACCTGGACCGCCTTTGACCGACATTCGGGGCTTGTGCCGCAGCGGCCGCTGCGCCACGTCCTTTAAGTGCTCCCACGCCACTCTGCAACCGCATCTTGTGGCGTCCGTCTTCGTGCGGTTGGGGGGCAGTCCGTCTTCCACCTCCATCCTGTTGAGAAAGCAGTACAGCTATGTGTGTGTGTGTGAGTGTGTGTGTGTGTGTGAGTGTGTGTCTGTGCCGATGCAATCCGTACAACATTGCAGTTCACTGTTGTTACGCATGGACATCTTTGCAGGGTCAAACTTGGTGCAACAAAGGGTACAAACATCCCCATCGTCACCCACAACATCCTCATCATCATTGTCCTCCTTTGTAGGTGCAGTCCATACATGTGCACGTACGTATTCCCACGGACCGTATGGAGGGTACTGCACTTATCTTCGAATCGAAAATTGTTGCAAATGCAAGAGCATATGCACGTACTCATGCAATTCGGCATCGGATCCCCTCCATATGTTCCTTACGATGCCCCAATGCCACATGCGTGCGAACAAGTGGCCCAACACGTGCCTTATAGAAACCATGAACATCATTGTACTCCTTTTGTCGCTCGGTCCAAGTTTTTCGACCGATGAATGGCGATGCCACATGGAGGCGCCCTTGGGTGCACCATCCATGGAGTCAATCTCATAATCCATATAATGCCCGTGGGAGTCCGTATCCCCAACTCAAGGGGCCACATCGAAGGTGGTAGTCCGTCACCCCAACTCGAGGGGCCTCCCACATGGAGGAGAGAACTATGAACCGGTTATCCTCAACAGCACTGGAAGGTTAACGATAATTGGTTTCCTCAATAGCACCGGAAGGTTGAAAACCCACAATTGGGCTAATTGGCTACATCACCCCTGCCTTCTCGGGGTGCCCATGGTGAGGAGAAATCGACGTAGAAAAAGAGTGGATGTGGTGAAAATGAGCAACAAATGTGTGCAAAAAGGTAGAAATGGGTGAAACAAGGTGAAAATAAAAAAATGCCTTATCCCCAATACATCAAAACCTACTACCAAACAACAATGATGCCCAAAGTACCTCAAATATGGGTTTCTACTACGGCCAAACGGCCAAATAGATGCGCGCGCGCACACTGCGCTGAAGGCACCCCCTATTTCTTCCCGGACGTCATGGTGTCGCACCGGCTTCTTGCCTTGCGCCATCCACCCCTTGTGCTTGTACACATGCAAATTGGAAAAGATGTCCACACACCACTTTGAATCACTATACGGACAGAGTTCGTGGGATTCTAGCACCCGCTGCATGGCCGCCCTCACTGCTGAAACTTCCGCACCATTATTGGTTCGGCCTCCCAATACCGGCTGACTTACATTGGGAAAGTACACTCCGAATCCTACTTGATCTCGGATTTCGGATCCTTTTATCCATGCATGAATCTTGGCATCTCCCAAGAATTTTCCTCCCTGGGTTCCCACAAGCAAACACCAAATTTAGGTACGTGCCCCATCACTTGCCGCTGGTGACTTGTGCGGGCAGACCTGCCCCGGAGACCCTCACGACGTCGACAGTATGGATGAACCTCCCGGCAAAGTCCAGGCCTGTACTGCAGACCTATGGACCAAGATGCAGGGGGCCCGGGGGTTTGCGGGGCTGCGCACTGGCGATCGCTCAGGACGACGGGGAGTGACTGTATGGGGCACAGCGCCAGTGTGCAGCGTAATTCACCCGAGATTGGCCTTGGAGTTGGGCACGGAAGTGCGACAACCCAAGACGATGGTTCGTGTGTATGGCTACGGGCCCAGCTTTTGGTTGAACGCGTGCGAAGAGGAATCCTACGCCCACCAGAAGATACGCATAGTATGGCCAGAAGCTGGTGGAATGCTAACATCTCACACGCTCGGGCATACATCACCCGACCTTCTCGCTCAAGCTAGAAGGAGTGCCCATGGAGTGGGACCACTCCATACTCCGGGACGCCGATGCCCGCCTGCGGCAGAAACTTTAGGTCAGATATGTGACACAGCAGGCCGCGGGATCGAGGAAACATGTTGGACCCGGGACCCGTGTGGTGAGGGGCCCGCGCATGGCAGAAGACGACCCTAGCAAGAAGCTGGCGACACACGAGGTATGAAGATCGCAGCAGAGCGACGAGGGGAATGGCGAGGACGAGGATATGAACCGTGCAGGCGAAGTCTAAAGCCCTGGCGGTGCCTTGCTTTGAAACTCTGTTGGCTGCTCCTGATGCTGTGCAATGTGCTGGCGGCAAAAGGGCGGGAGATGACGGCGGCAGGCCGCGTGGTGGTGCTCGGGCTCGCTTTTGGGTGCCCGTGTGTGTATGACCCGTCAAGGATGCTCATGGAGCGCAGTGGGGACATGCACCCCGGGCCGGGACCACTGCAGGTAGAGTCTGTGAATGACACCTCTGTGCGACAGCATTAGAGACCGGTCGTGACGTCCAAGGCGGACATCGTGTGCCTGCAAGATAAGAGGCTCACAGCAGCGGGCCAACGAGCGATGACGGCCGTGGCCAAGAAGATGGGATGGCACTCGATATGGGGCGCTCCGCTACACCCCAAAGGCGACGGGATGTGGGACACATGCCCAGGAGGTGTGGGACTTTTGTACCGCCCGGGCATGGTTGTGCAACTAGCTGCCTGCCCCCCACAGGATGAGGAGTTGCTGCCACTCTGGGAATCGGGCAGATAGTTACATGTGCACTCCGTACTGGCATACTCCGAAGGCCGCACCATATTCAATATCCAAGTGGTATATGGCATTGTGGGACAGAAACGAAATAATCCCCAGCTATGGAAGGTAGTGCTCTGGTATACGTCACGGTTGGGAAACGCTGCCCAAATCATATGTGCGGACTGCACCTTCAAGATGTCCGTTGAGGGAGACATGCCGCGCGAAGTCTTCACAGCGCTACGCAGGGGCCTGCTGGTAGACATCACGCGCCCCGGGGGGGGCGCGTGCGCAGCAACCCGAAGTGACGTTCCAGGGCGGGACAGGAGCCGAGACAAGGATTCATGGCGTCCTGACAAACCCCCGGGTGCACGAGGACAGGGTCGTCACGAAACCAGGACTGCCGGTGCATTTCCTTCTGCGGGTGGACATCAACCTGAAGTTGGCATGTTAGCAGGTCATCAAAATCCGGAGACTGGAGGAGCCCCTGAAGCACGACATGCAGCCGGCGGAGTATCGCGGGTTGGCTGAGGCATTCTGGGACAGCTCGCAATCCGCCAAGACGACATTGATGCGATGTGGTGCACGTGGACGTGGGCAGCGGAGGAGTTTATCTTGCTGACCTTGGACGAGGCTTGTAAAACGGCATCGGTCATTCAAAGCCAGTGGCCGGGGCCCGCATCACTGAAGATGACCAAACCGGAGATGAACGAAAGAGGGCGTGGTACCACACACACAACGACAGTCACCAGGCTATGCCCAAACAAAAAGCTACCCAGCGGGGCACCTGGATGCAATCAGGGGCCCCCTGAAGCCACTACTGCGGTTTGTCCAACAGCGGGAAGCTTCAGTGCAGCTCAGACGACGCAAATGGCCCACATAGGTGCAGCGATGCTGTAGGCAGCGCGCAACGGAATTTCTTTGCTACGGAAAGAGGGCCCCGTGCCACGAGGGGGTTGCACTACTGCCTGCGGACACTCTTAGCACAAGCAAGGAAGTTACGCAAATGATGGAAGCGCTAGAGGCATCCGTACGGTCTAGGGCATGACCGGAAGAAAAGGCACGGGTGCAAGCGTGGAAACAATTGATCGACGATGCGTGGACAAAGACACCAGGAACGGTGCACCGTTGGATAAGGGGAGCAGGAGATGCAGCCCTGCAGATGGTGAAGAAGTCGGACGGCCCGTACACAGCGAACATCGCGGAAATGGATTCGGTCATCAGGGCGGCGTGGCAGCCCATGAACGGCCGATACGCGGAGAAGCAGGAGCTGCTGGTAGAGCAGTTAATGAAGGAATACCGCCAACAAATCCGGCATTGCGCGATGACAGCCGGAGTGCTTACAGGAGAAGTGGTGCAGCAAAGGGCACGCAAAATGGGCATGAAGATGGCCAATGGGATTGACCAATGGACCATAGCACTACTCACGCGGCTGCCTACGCCATTCTGGGACGCGCCCGCGGAACTGCTATGCATGGTGGAACGCACAAGGACCTAGCCACAGCGCGTGGCGGAGGGATTCACATCGCTGGTCCCCAAAGGAGAAGGGGAAGGAGATCCAATGAAGCTGCGACCCCTAACAGTCTTGTCGCAGCTATACCGCATCTGGGCCGGGGTGCGCATGGAAGACGCGCTGCAGTGGCAAGAACGATGGGTACATCAGGAGGCTTACGGGTTCAGCCCTCACAAGGGAGCACTTGATGCGGCGACCGTATTGACGCTTCTGGTGGAAGTGGCGCAGGCCCTAAATACCCCGCTCGCGGGGGCAAGGACCGACTGTACGATATACTTCAACTTAATTTTGCAGGCCATTTTTATGGTGGCTCGAAGAACAGGGAATAGATGCGGGGTGCTGCACGCCTTCCGAGGGATGTACTCCCAGCTCGGGTGGATGTTCAAAATTAAAGGCTGCCTCGGTGCGTGGTGGGCAGCAACCACTGGGGTATTGCAAGGATGCCCCCTCACCTTCATTGTCATTTACGCCTTAACGACCACCTGGAAGCCAATCATCGATGACGTCAAACAGCCAGTGAAGGTGACCACCAAGGAGCTACCGCCGGCCCCGAAGAACGAGGAGCTGCCCTCGTGCTATTGGTCCAGCTATGGAACGGGCGTGGACCACATCTGCGTCTAGAGATGCGTACAGTCCTGCTGCTGCTAGGAGCAGGGTTGGGTGGTCGAAGGAGAACACATGCGTCCCACCCGGATCCGGACCAGAAGGGGAGCCTTCTCCCACCCTAGAGACCAGCGGGATGCCAAGCGGGAGAGCCCACGCCGGCAGCGAAGGTGTGGGATCGGCTGGGGCTGCAGGAAATGCCCATCCCCGCGAGCACAGGGCACATCAGAGCATCGCTCAGGGTCGTGCGCTCGCCAGCAGAGGGGTCCAGTGACGGGGACGCGGAACCACTTTCACTGCTAGTCCCGCGCAACCTATTCGGACCGAGGTAGGAGGACAGCACAAGCGAGAAAGCGAGGGCACGGACGATGACGACGCCACCGAGGATGCGGCACGAGGGGTAGAAATCACCATCTCCGCGGAGGGGTATGCGGATGACACCTACATGCTGACAGTTGCGCTCATGTCCCTCCTCACCATGCTGGTGGCCACCAGCAAATGGCTGAAGCTCACCGGCCAAGAATTACACGCCAAAAAGTCACTGGCCTTTTCGGCAACCAACTCGGCGCGCGGGAAACCACAAGCTTTGGAGGCGACGCTGGACGGGGTACTGATGCCCGAGCAGCAGGAGTTCGCGCAACTGGGATGGGCGTGCGCAGCGTCCCACAGAGGGACACGGGGCCGCTCCTACAACGACGCACACGGGATGAAAAACGGCCCGGAAGAAAGCGCGCACGCTGCCTGGAGGCCTCGACCGGAAGGCCACAGTGGTAGCAGTAATGATCGTGGCCGCGGCGCTATTTGGAGTCGAGCTAATAGACATATCTCTCCGCGACATCAATGGTCTGGAGACAGTCATCATGACAGCGATCTGGGGCCCCAGCACGCCTTGCAAGGCAAAGGAAGTGGTCTTCGCCCTACTGCTGGCGGGTCACCGACTGGTCCCCTCTACGTTAGTCCCGTACAAGCGGATGTGATGGTTGGCACAGATTGCGCGCACCCCGGGCACAACGCAGACGGTAACACAGGCCATCTGGAAACGCACGACGACACCCAAGGCAACGGGCCCGCTGTGACGAGCGCTCTAGGAGTTCCGCAAGCTGGACTGGCAGTGCCAGGGCGGATGGTGGCAGTGGGTCATGCCGCGCACGGGGGTGAAGGTGCACCTGGTGCATGTGGCCAAGGAGTATGTGGAACACCTGTTTCCAGAATCTCTCAAAGAAGCCAAGCTGGCGGCGCTGGAGAAGCGGAGGCCGCGCACCTTTTGAGGTATGGGGGCGTGTCTCCATCGTGAGCCAACACTCAGCGAAATGAATTGGTGCGCGGAAGAGTTGGGCAAGTCGCTGCTCTAGGGGGCACTAGCTGGTGCCCTCTGCACGGCGCATAGGGCATACCGTCGGGGGCTCCGCGACGATGATCGCTGCCCCTACTATGACAAAGGGGTCCGGGAGGATGAGAGCCATCTCTTGTGCCGGTGTGGAGACCCTTCCTCTCATACATCTGAGACATCATGCTGCTGGCGAGAGCGATCAAGCTAGGGACCCTGTCGACGTGGCTTCCGTGCCTACGCCTCTGTGGCCTAATGCCGGAATTTGTGGTGGCGCAAAGTGGGCTGGCGCGGGCACGGGGATGAAAGAAAAGATGCAGGGAGCTGCACGGGGTCTCCCGGCACTGGGAACTGGGTCCAGGGGATACTTGGGAGGAGGCCAGCCGCCAGAGGGCGGAGCTGGGGCTGGCAGGGCAACAATGGGCGGATGCGGATACCAACCCGTTGGAGCAGTTCATCAGCAAACTACATGCAATGTTCCTAGCAGTACTCCGGACCAAAATGAAGAAGGAGGAGGTGCTGGGGCTGGTATTTCTGGCAGCACAAAAGCGCATACAACAAGACTGCTACCCTTGGCACCAGCTGCAACTCCCACGACCGCGGCAACAGCCAACAGAAGTGCCGGAGCATGGGCCACTGCCCAGGGACTGGCGATGGGGACGCGATTTCCAGCCAGCCATACTAAGCTGGCTCACAGAGCTACACTGGCTACCAGCGGATGATGACGCACCGGTGGGTCACGGGCAAGTGTCATTCATGGAGCTAGCCCTAGACTTCGAATCCCATGCGGGACGGCCCCTGCCGCCTACCCCACAGTCGCGCTTCACGGAGTTGGAAATGTCATTGCAAGAAAAGGGCCGAGTTCTCTGGCTTGCAGTCAGCCTCGTGGGGAGGGCAGCGGGACGCGAATCTATCCTACCGGCAGCAATTACCACCAGATGTTGCACCTTGGTCCCGCTGGGAGCAAGCATGGTGGTTGGGGTGAAAGGCGGCCCGCTATTCACCAGACCAGCCGCAATATGGCACCACCTGCTAAGACCGCGCCAATACAACTCGGAGCGTTGGGCGCGTCAGCAGCAGCAGCGAGTGGCGCGGCGGCAGCACAAACATCGACGAGCGAGGGGAAACCGGCAACGTTGCCAGGCGACAGCTTGGGTCAGCGGGAGAGGTGCCCGGGGAAAGGAGGACCCAAGAATACGGCCGGGGTGTATGCCAGTGATTTCTACACGGGCCCCATCATACCGCAGGAGGCCTGCAGAGGCGCACAGTACCAGGTGGTTGAACTAGAGGACGGCCCCCCACCTAATGCAAGGGCAACGACATTCTCGCCGCCATAGCGCTGCGCCAAAGCTAGAAGCCCAGAACAGCACCCCCGACTGCCACGCCTTTGGGATTGCGCGACACACAAACACATGGAGTGCGCCACATGCGCTGCGGTGGGACGGGGGGTTCGGCACTGCTTCGCCCGGGGGCACGTCGGGCATCCCCGCCCCCCTGCGCAGGAGACCGCCCGAGGCGCCGGGCAGAGCGAGGGCGGCGGGGCTGTGCACACTGGGGGGGTGGGGGGGGGAGACCTTCTCAGCAAAGAGGCCCAAGCAGCGCCAGCAGGGGTCAGTGCAAGCAGTCCAGGCGTCCAAGAGAGGACGGGGGCACCCCGACCCCCCCACCCCCCCCCCCCCCCCCCAAGCGGGCACGAGTGATGCAGCGGGACGCGGCCAGGCATGGGCGCGCCGGAACGGAAGTCACATACCCCCACCCCACCAGAGGTTTTGACCCAAGCTAGGCCTCCAGCTGTGACCCCGACGGGCGCGGGACAGGATGGCTCATATCCGTTACGCTTTCCTGATTTTGGTGGTGCCTTGGGCGACGACGTGGGCCGTGGACCCATGCGGGTCTCCCTCTTTAATATTGTTCTTCCCCTCCACACACACACACACACACACACACACACACACACACACACACACACACACACACACAGTCAGTGAATGCTTTCGGCCTCATCCAGATAGATGACCTTCAGGGCGACGGGCATTAGGGGCCCGGAATGGAAAGCGTTTTCACGCATGTGTGTGCCAGGGTTTGATTATGATTTCATCCGCAAGGCACTTTGGCTTAAGTTGCCTGTGGCCGAGCAATTGGTGGCGGTCAGTAAATTTTGGGCTTGCGCCTTTGACGGCTAGCCGGGGTCACATTCTTATTACCTGGAGCAATGTCAGCTTGCCCGGTTTGTACACTCCGCTGTTGCTCACACCTATGCACAAGTTGTCAATGCCGACGGCCACCACGTTAACCTAGCTAGAGGCTTTGTGCAGAAGCAAGAGATTGCCCTGAACACGGTGCA
Organism: Eutreptiella sp. 'Long Island Sound 2002'; assembly: GCA_964036045.1. Classification (NCBI taxonomy): domain Eukaryota; phylum Euglenozoa; class Euglenophyceae; order Eutreptiales; family Eutreptiaceae; genus Eutreptiella; species Eutreptiella sp. 'Long Island Sound 2002'. The sequence goes on along the minus strand of OZ038389.1, from coordinate 9,103,717 downwards.
GGGTGTGGTGTCATGGTCCGAGTCGGCCTCACGGTGGGCGGTGCGGTGCCAGCGGGCCATTTCCAAGTCCGTGGTCACGTTGCACACTTTCGTGGCTCATTGGGTTGCTAAGCTGAGGTACTGGATGTCCTGCTCTGATCAGTCGGTGACGCGGGCGGAGAGTTCACCTCAATTTGCGCCACTGGCAAGATGCCGGTGTCTTCGGGGCCCACTGGAGCTGCCCCAGTGGTCCAAGGAAGTTGCTGTCACTGATTGAGTCCCGGAGGGCCGATGCGAAGCGTGCTGGGCACTCCACCACCATGACTAGGGTACTGCAGGAGCTCGATGACCTGCTGACAGAGGGTTGGGCTATTGCTTTCAATGACGGCTCTGCCAAGCGGGTGGGGGGATGGAACTAGGCAGGCGTTGGTTGTCATTACGGAGATTGCTCCCCCAGCAACTTTTCATATTTTGTCCCGGTTGGTGAACCCCAGACAAACAAGCGGGCTGAGGCAAGGGCCGTCCTGCATGTTTTAGTTCGAAAGAGGGTGGGTGCTCGAGTTGCCATTGCTCCGGACTTCCGGTTATGTTTATGATGATCTGACTAAACACATCCTACGTTGGGAAAGGGACTCCTGGCGAACAGGGGCAAGGCTTGTTGGTCATGCGGACCTCTGGATTCAACTGTTAGCGTGTATGCGACTTCACCAGACTTCAGTTCGCCCCTTCTGGCTCCCCTCACGCGTAGGAAGTTACGGGCATGAAGGGGCAGATGCCCTAGGTGAGCAGGGGCGCCTTCGGCACCCTTACGATGAGCTGCGCAAGGCCAAGCGACATCGGATGGATGCGGACTTGCCTCGACAGTCGACTGATCTCCCCTCAGACTGTTCTTGGGTGCATAGCGAAGGAGGGGGGGGGGGGGGGGTTGCGGATGAGGGACCTCGGTGTCGTCGGAAGAAGGGGACGAGGGCCTTGCAGATGAGTCTGTGAGTGGAGGGAGTACCTGCAGTGAGGGCGGTTTACCTTCTTCTATGGACAATGGGTCGAGCCGGGATGAATATGAGCAGTTTCTCTCTCGGTTTCTGGGTGATGATGAACCTGGCCGCAGGAAGCGCCAGAAGGGGTAGGGGTACATGACCTGACCCACAGCCACTCTCTTTTATGTATGTTATCACTGCACTGCATTTGATCTCACTTTTGTTTGAACTCGAGAGTGCGTAGCCGGATCCTATGAGCGGGGTACCCGGTTAGCCAAGTATCCGTCTCTGTGCCAGCACACACACACACACACACACACACACACATGTGACAATGTGACATTACTTTAACTCTGCAACTGTGTCATGTTGTGCACACAAGTTGCGTGTTCTCACTTTGTACTTAGTTGACAATGGAACAAAAAAAGGTTTGTGTGTTGTTGAGGGTGGCGACCAATGCGCCGTTCATGGGTTTTCCATTCGTGCATGATGTGTGTTATGTGAAGGGAAGGTAGTTTGCAACTTTCTTGAGCTGGGGCAATTTGGGTCACCGAATTCTAAGGGCGTTTCCAAGGGGTGTGCCTGGGGGCTCCGCGGGGGCAACATAGTCTAACAATAGCGCACAATGCGCGTGCAGTGCAAGGCTTCCCCCATATATCGGATATATCAGGCTAGAATAGCACCCATCTCCATGAGACATGTGTATGAACACAACAAGACTGGTGTATAATGAAGAGGCGGATAGGGTGCACAGGCCAAGACGTGTCACGGATATGCCATAGGGCAGTCCGGGGGAATCAAGAGGCAGGCTGCAGTGCAGGTGTCCAACGACGGCACAAACAACAACAGGCCAGCACACATACGACAGAGGCGGAGAGAGATGCGCAATGCGCCCCTTGACATACCGGACCCGAAGCCGGATTAAGTGCCAGACAGACTGCCGAGGACACAGTACACTGACCAACGAACCTACCTCAGTCTGCATGCAGGGCCAGGGCAAGGGAGAGAAATCAATGGCATCAAGAGGTGCCAAGACAATACCCAAAGAACTGCCGAAGGCGTGAATTCATGGCGTGAAAAACCAACCCTGCGGCGGGGCGGTTGGCACACACACCATCCCTTGCGCTTGGCTCAAGGGTGGCACAACAAGTTGGCCACAGTGGTGCCAGCATCTCGCAAGCTTGATGTGCAATCTAGGAGACCAAAGCCCCCCATGTATAGTAGCATGTAGGCTAGAGGTTATGGCCGACATGACACGGCTAAGTGGTAGTCGAACAAGCGAGAGTTTGACAGTTGTACATATGAAGGTCCGCCAGCAACGGAATGCTTTCATGATTGAACTGCTGGATATTGCTGCACGACTGTTAGCTTTGCCCACCGTGGTTTCATTTGCCCGCTTTATTTGTTCTGCCTTGGTTTTGTAAATTTTGCCTGTGGAAGATGGCGGAATGCATGGAGTTCCAGGATTATCTCCAAGCCGGAGTGCACGACTCTGTGCGAGAGGGGACCCCAGCAGCATCTTGGGCTAAGGCAAAAATGAGGTTAACCAAGTCCCTTCGCCATCTGGGGGACTCGCGTTCGCAATGGCTCCACACTTTTGCCAGTGCCTCGGGATTCATAGGGACAGAAGAAGCGCTCATTGAGAACCTCATCGGGTACATGCTTACAGAACAGGTCCAACTAAACATGACCACACGAGCTTTTGAGAACATCCGTGTGTAGTCGGAAGGTGTGAGTAAAGCCTCGGACCCTGCCTTAATGAGCCTGTTGGAAGGGCAGGCTGCCCTTATCAAGTCCCTCGCGGAAAAGGTCAACGGCCCCTTGGAAGCAACGTCTCGATTGGAGAAAACCGTGCCGCCTTTATACCTCAAGGAATTAACATGACCTGGCACTGGTTTGGAACCACCCTCAATGGGTAACCAGGGTCCTGTACTACCTCAAATGCGCGATCCTCAAGGAGGCCCTGCCGCTGGACACCATGAGAATGACACCCAAGTGGGATGATGAGGCACAGAAGCCGCTTCTTTTCAGCCTCACGGACGATCAAAAGAGGGATACAACGGTATGGACTGAGGTGGTGGGGACTGGAGGTTCAGCATGGGATGCCCCCATGGATGGCATCTCAGACCCCCCCCCCCCCCTGTTGCTGTCCCTCAATAGCTCTGCATGGCTGATGGTGGAGTCTCTCTGGCTTCTAGTCTGGTCCTCCGTCCACTGCTACAAGGAACGATACGCGTCGGATCCCACCTCACCCAAACACGCATCAGCGGACCCCGACTTTACCTCAGGCCTGAGTACAGCAGGGGAAAGCTCAAAAAGGTCAAAAAGGTCATGCGGCGTCGTTTCAAGGTGGTGGATGGAGTGGTGTATTTCGAGGTCCATAAAGGAGAGTGGGTGCGGTCGGACTCCGCCGCAGTGGGGCCCTGTAAAACATGCAAAGGGCACGGGTCCATCGAGAGGCACTAGGTGTGGAATTGCCCCAACTTGGAGTGAAGGGACTTGGCGGCCCAGCCGATGGACGCGACATCAATGCTACAACGGCTGAACCGCTTCCGGAAGGGGTTTCTGAGCTCGCGCCAACTCATGTGGCTTCCCAGGACGTCATCGACTGGCCGGCGGTGGTGGGCGCATGGCAAATCTTGGGTGAGACCGACCCCATAGAGTGCCCGGCAGCCTGCCCGGTTTCAACATGGAGACCGTCGACAAGGAGAACTTATACAAGCCACCTTCGCCGATTTGCCCAGTTTGGGGGCGCTGTCTAACCGGGCGACATGCACGCGTTGGCGGAAAAGGTCCTCCTCTCCATGTTTGCCTAGGGCCAGAGAGCGGCGGCAGCCAGAGGATGTATATCCGCCCTCAAGGCGGTGGCCACCTTGGGGTGCATCCCCCCGTTACAGTGGGACAGGTTATGGAGACTTTCAAAGGCGGCAGTGGATTCCCCGGGGCAACGACAGTTCGGGCCGGACCTCCTCCAGCTTATGGCCGAGTCGTGCACCAGGGTGGGGGAGTGGAAGATATACGTAGCGGCGGTCTTGTCAGTGATGTTTTTATTGTAAAAACAGAGGTTTTGAGCGACCCATGGAAAGTGCTTGCATTGTTTGCATTGTGTGTCAGAGTTGTGCAGTTGACTGTTTACAATAGTACTGTGCATGTCTCAGTGCAATTTCGATTTGCTACCATGGGGGATGGTACTCTTGCGCTGGAAGTCCTGCTTGATTTTGCTAATCAGGGATTTGATTTGTGGTCGGAGTACCTGGGGTCAAACATCCTGGAGCGGGCAGCCAACACCATGTGGAAACGTAATACCAACATGGAGGGTGGTGCTGGCAGAGTGACTGAAGCCCTGACTCGAATATTCCCGGAGCAAATCGGAGACCACCAAAAATTGTGGAACGTGCTGACAGCATATGAGCTCTGGTCTGGTCACCTATTGACATCGCCGGCTTTCGTGTTTGTCCAAGATGGCGTAAGCTCTGTGCTGGAGCCGGGATGGGAAGTACAGCTTCAACAGTGCAAGAATGGCTTCGTTGAGAACGTGCGAGCTGGGAGGGACAATCACTCTGGTGGTCAGACGGCAACTCAATTTCGAAAGAGTGGTGCTAAGCCGCCAGTGGATAGCTTTGCGACCGAGCCATCCCAGACAAATGACGATCAGCATATGGCAGACCCGGAGAGAGGCCAGCTGGACTAAGAGGGAGCCAGTGATGTCCTTAAGGGACGAGATTTTTTTTTTGTTGTTAAGGGCAGCCCTTAAGGACAGCCCCTAGAGGCCTTTTTCCCCCGGCCGAAGGCGGGCCATGTCTACCCCCCCCCCCCGCCGCCCTCTTTTGGGCACCACTTCTGATTTTGCCCCCCGCTCTGAAGCGGTGGGGCTCCCCGATACGGCAGGGGTGAGGTAGCCAATTTGCCCACTTGTGGGCCACTTCTGATTTTGCCCCCCGCTCTGAGGCGGTGGGGCTCCCCGATACGGCAGGGGTGAGGTAGCCAATTTGCCCACTTGTGGGCCACTTCTGATTTTGCCCCCGCTCTGAAGCGGTGGGGCTCCCCGATACGGCAGGGGTGAGGTAGCCAATTTGCCCACTTGTGGGCCACTTCTGATTTCGCCCCCCGCTCTGAAGCGGTGGGCCTCCCCGATACGGCAGGGGTGAGGTAGCCAATTTGGCCCACTTGTGGGCCACTTCTGATTTTGCCCCCCGTTCTGAAGCGGTGGGGCTCCCCGATACGGCAGGGGTGAGGTAGCCAATTTGCCCACTTGTGGGCCACTTCTGATTTTGCCCCCCGCTCTGAAGCGGTGGGGCTCCCCGATACGGCAGGGGTGAGGTAGCCAATTTGCCCACTTGTGGGCCACTTCTGATTTTGCCCCCCGCTCTGAAGCGTCGGGGCTCCCCGATACGGCAGGGGTGAGGTAGCCAATTTGCCCACTTGTGGGCCACTTCTGATTTTGCCCCCCCCGCTCTGAAGCGGTGGGGCTCCCCGATACGGCAGGGGTGAGGTAGCCAATTTGCCCACTTGTGGGCCACTTCTGATTTTGCCCCCCGCTCTGAGGCGGTGGGGCTCCCCAATACGGCAGGGGTGAGGTAGCCATTTCGCCCACTTGTGGGCCACTTTTGATTTTGCCCCCCGCTCTGAAGCGGTGGGGCTCCCCGATACGGCAGGGGTGAGGTAGCCAATTTGCCCACTTGTGGGCCACTTCTGATTTTGCCCCCCGCTCTGAGGCGGCGGGGCTCCCCGATACGGCAGGGGTGAGGTAGCCATTTCGCCCACTTGTGGGCCACTTCTGATTTTGCCCCCCGCTCTGAAGCGGTGGAGCTCCCCGATACGGCAGGGGTGAGGTAGCCAATTTGCCCACTTGTGGGCCACTTCTGATTTTGCTCCCCGATACGGCACTTCTGATTTTGCCCCCCGCTCTGAGGCGGCGGGGCTCCCCGATACGGCAGGGGTGAGGTAGCCATTTCGCCCACTTGTGGGCCACTTCTGATTTTGCCCCCCGCTCTGAAGCGGTGGAGCTCCCCGATACGGCAGGGGTGAGGTAGCCAATTTGCCCACTTGTGGGCCACTTCTGATTTTGCCCCCCGCTCTGAAGCGGTGGGGCTCCCCGATGCGGCAGGGGTGAGGTAGCCATTTCGCCCACTTGTGGGCCATTTCTGATTTTTCCCCCCGCTCTGAAGCGGTGGGGCTCCCCGATACGGCAGGGGTGAGGTAGCCAATTTGCCCACTTGTGGGCCACTTCTGATTTTGCCCCCCGCTCTGAAGCGGTCGGGCTCCCCGATGCGGCAGGGGTGAGGTAGCCATTTCGCCCACTTGTGGGCCACTTCTGATTTTGCCCCCCGCTCTGAAGCGGTGGGGCTCCCCGATACGGCAGGGGTGAGGTAGCCAATTTGCCCACTGGTGGGCCACTTCTGATTTTGCCCCCCGCTCTGAAGCGGTGGGGCTCCCCGATGCGGCAGGGGTGAGGTAGCCATTTCGCCCACTTGTGGGCCACTTCTGATTTTGCCCCCCGCTCTGAAGCGGTGGGGCTCCCCGATACGGCAGGGGTGAGGTAGCCAATTTGCCCACTTGTGGGCCACTTCTGATTTTGCCCCCCGCTCTGAAGCGGTGGGGCTCCCCGATACGGCAGGGGTGAGGTAGCCAATTTGCCCACTTGTGGGCCACTTCTGATTTTGCCCCCCGCTCTGAAGCGGTGGGGCTCCCCGATACGGCAGGGGTGAGGTAGCCAATTTGCCCACTTGTGGGCCACTTCTGATTTTGCCCCCCGCTCTGAAGCGGTGGGGCTCCCCGATGCGGCAGGGGTGAGGTAGCCAATTTGCCCACTTGTGGGCCACTTCTGATTTTGCCCCCCGCTCTGAAGCGGTGGGGCTCCCCGATACGGCAGGGGTGAGGTAGCCATTTCGCCCACTTGTGGGCCACTTCTGATTTTGCCCCCCGCTCTGAAGCGGTGGGGCTCCCCGATACGGCAGGGGTGAGGTAGCCAATTTGCCCACTTGTGGGCCACTTCTGATTTTGCCCCCCGCTCTGAAGCGGTGGGGCTCCCCGATACGGCAGGGGTGAGGTAGCCAATTTGCCCACTTGTGGGCCACTTCTGATTTTGCCCACCGCTCTGAAGCGGTGGGGCTCCCCGATACGGCAGGGGTGAGGTAGCCAATTTGCCCAGTTGTGGGCCACTTCTGATTTTGCCCCCCGCTCTGAAGCGGTGGGGCTCCCCGATACGGCAGGGGTGAGGTAGCCATTTCGCCCACTTGTGGGCCACTTCTGATTCTGCCCCCCGCTCTGAAGCGATGGGGCTCCCCGATACGGCAGGGATGAGGTAGCCATTTCGCCCACTTGTGGGCCACTTCTGATTTTGCCCCCCGCTGTGAAGCGGTGGGGCTCCCCGATACGGCAGGGGTGAGGTAGCCATTTCGCCCACTTGTGGGCCACTTCTGGTTTTGCCCCCCGTTCTGAGGCGGTGGGGCTCCCCGATACGGCAGGGGTGAGGTAGCCATTTCGCCCACTTGTGGGCCACTTCTGATTTTGCCCCCCGCTCTGAAGCGGTGGGGCTCCCCGATACGGCAGGGGTGAGGTAGCCAATTTGCCCACTTGTGGGCCACTTCTGGTTTTGCCCCCCGCTCTGAAGCGGTGGGGCTCCCCGATACGGCAGGGGTGAGGTAGCCAATTTGCCCACTTGTGGGCCACTTCTGATTTTGCCCCCCGCTCTGAGGCGGTGGGGCTCCCCGATACGGCAGGGGTGAGGTAGCCATTTCGCCCACTTGTGGGCCACTTCTGATTCTGCCCCCCGCTCTGAAGCGGTGGGGCTCCCCGATACGGCAGGGGTGAGGTAGCCATTTCGCCCACTTGTGGGCCACTTCTGATTTTGCCCCCCGCTCTGAAGCGGTGGGGCTCCCCGATACGGCAGGGGTGAGGTAGCCATTTCGCCCACTTGTGGGCCACTTCTGGTTTTGCCCCCCGTTCTGAGGCGGTGGGGCTCCCCGATACGGCAGGGGTGAGGTAGCCATTTCGCCCACTTGTGGGCCACTTCTGATTTTGCCCCCCGTTCTGAAGCGGTGGGGCTCCCCGATACGGCAGGGGTGAGGTAGCCAATTTGCCCACTTGTGGGCCACTTCTGGTTTTGCCCCCCGCTCTGAAGCGGTGGGGCTCCCCGATACGGCAGGGGTGAGGTAGCCAATTTGCCCACTTGTGGGCCACTTCTGATTTTGCCCCCCGCTCTGAGGCGGTGGGGCTCCCCGGTACGGCAGGGGTGAGGTAGCCATTTCGCCCACTTGTGGGCCACTTCTGATTTTGCCCCCCGCTCTGAAGCGGTGGGGCTCCCCGATACGTCAGGGGTGAGGTAGCCATTTCGCCCACTTGTGGGCCACTTCTGATTTTGCCCCCCGCTCTGAAGCGATGGGGCTCCCCGATACGGCAGGGGTGAGGTAGCCAATTTGCCCACTTGTGGCCCACTTCTGATTTTGCCCCCCGCTCCGAGGCGGTGGGGCTCCCCGATACGGCAAGGGTGAGGTAGCCATTTCGCCCACTTGTGGGCCACTTCTGATTTTGCCCCCCGCTCCGAAGCGGTGGGGCTCCCCGATACGGCAGGGGTGAGGTAGCCAATTTGCCCAGTTGTGGGCCACTTCTGATTTTGCCCCCCGCTCTGAAGCGGTGGGGCTCCCCGATACGGCAAGGGTGAGGCAGCCCATTTGGCCCACTTGTGGGCCACTTTTGATTTTGCCCCCCGCTCTGAAGCGGTGGGGTTCCCCGATACGGCAGGGGTGAGGTAGCCATTTCGCCCACTTGTGGGCCACTTCTGATTTTGCCCCCTGTTCTGAAGCGGTGGGGCTCCCCGATACGGCAGGGGTGAGGTAGCCAATTTGCCCACTTGTGGGCCACTTCTGATTTTGCCCCCCGCTCTGAGGCGGTGGGGCTCCCCGATACGGCAGGGGTGAGGTAGCCAATTTGCCCACTTGTGGGCCACTTCTGATTTTGCCCCCCGCTCTGAAGCGATGGGGCTCCCCGATACGGCAGGGGTGAGGTAGCCAATTTGCCCACTTGTGGGCCACTTCTGATTTTGCCCCCCGCTCCGAGGCGGTGGGGCTCCCCGATACGGCAAGGGTGAGGTAGCCATTTCGCCCACTTGTGGGCCACTTCTGATTTTGCCCCCCGCTCTGAAGCGGTGGGGCTCCCCGATACGGCAGGGGTGAGGTAGCCAATTTGCCCAGTTGTGGGCCACTTCTGATTTTGCCCCCCGCTCTGAAGCGGTGGGGCTCCCCGATACGGCAAGGGTGAGGCAGCCCATTTGGCCCACTTGTGGGCCACTTCTGATTTTGCCCCCCGCTCTGAAGCGGTGGGGTTCCCCGATACGGCAGGGGTGAGGTAGCCATTTCGCCCACTTGTGGGCCATTTCTGATTTTGCCCCCCGTTCTGAAGCGGTGGGGCTCCCCGATACGGCAGGGGTGAGGTAGCCAATTTGCCCACTTGTGGGCCACTTCTGATTTTGCCCCCCGCTCTGAAGCGGTGGGGCTCCCCGATACGGCAGGGGTGAGGTAGCCAATTTGCCCACTTGTGGGCCACTTCTGATTTTGCCCCCCGCTCTGAAGCGGTGGGGCTCCCCGATACGGCAGGGGTGAGGTAGCCAATTTGCCCACTTGTGGGCCACTTCTGATTTTGCCCCCCGCTCTGAAGCGGTGGGGCTCCCCGATACGGCAGGGGTGAGGTAGCCAATTTGCCCACTTGTGGGCCACTTCTGATTTTGCCCCCCACTCTGAAGCGGTGGGGCTCCCCGATACGGCAGGGGTGAGGTAGCCAATTTGCCCACTTGTGGGCCACTTCTGATTTTGCTCCCCGATACGGCACTTCTGATTTTGATTTCGGATGTTGCCCCCGGCTTGGTTGCGCGCTCGTGCATGCTTTTTTTGGGTAACTGGTGGGGCGGCTCCCCACATGAAAATTGAAGCAGCAAGTGGTGCCCAAACCCAAACCTGCGTGTGCCAAAACCTAAACCAAAATGAATGCACTCGCCGCAGAGGGACGGGAGTAGGCACCATTTCTGGCATTTTTTTCCTGCGATCGCACGTGCTGTGTCTCTGTTCTACTTGGACCCATGGCGCATTTTGGTGTACCTTGCGTAGTTTTTCTGCCCGACATGCATGTGCTTATCGTCACCTACCACGCCCCCACGCCAGAGGACGCCGATGCCGGACCCCTCTTGAGTGGTCGTGTTTTTGAGGACCTTCGGAAGACCCCTTTCCGCCCGCGCAAACGGAAGCAAGGGCATGCGGTTGAGGTGGAAGATGGTGGTTTGCTTGGGTTTGCGGCTTTCAAGGATTTGGCAGTTTCTTTGGAAGAGGATGGTGAGGAGGAGGTTCCGTTGGACATTCGAGATTTGTGGGTTGTCCCCAAGAGGGCGACACGTGACGCCGACATTGGCGATGTGTATGGGGTTGAGTTGGAGGGTGAGGACGAAGACAGTGAGGACGAGGATATGGAGCAAGCAGATGCAATTGCCAGTAGCTCCTCTTCGTAACCCCTCAGCTGTCCCCTCCACCTCTTCTAACCCTGCCGCGCAGTTGGTGTTTCGGTATGATGTGGATGAGGCGGTGTTGAACGCAATGGAGAGGGGGAGGTTGCATGAGTGGACTAATGTTGAGTTTAAGGCCATATGTAGGAAGCATGGTTTGAGTGTGAGAGGGGGGAAGGGTGAGCTTACGGAGCGTGTCAGGGTGCACTTCCAGAGGTTGTACCAGCAGTAGGGAGTTTGTTTCCAGCTATGCCACCGGCGATGGAACATTCGGGTGGTCGAACGCTGCATCACTATATTTGATAAAAAAAAGTATTGCTCTTCTTCATGTTGAATTGTGCAGGGTGTGAGGTAGGGTCATGCAACACATGTGGGGCTAGGATCATATGGTTATGTGCTGAGACCAATTTGGGGCTAGGGACTCATGGTTGAACAATTGGGAACACCGGGGTGAAGACATGTACTGTCCGCGGGCTCTTTTGAAATTACCCCGTTCTGGACGGAATTTTTTTTTGCGTTAAGGACAGCCCTGGAGGGAGCAGCGGAGGTGGTGAATCAGGCGAAGGTCCTCTCGAAGAAGAACACGAAAATGTTGCGCAAGAGGCCCAGGGCTCCCAAGTATGTTCGCCACTTCGTGAGATTAATAAGTGAACTCGCGGAAGAGCATGATGGAGCAGTGGAGTTTGGCCCGGTGGTGGTGAAAATTTGGGCGATCCTGCTGAAATATGATAAAAAGGGCCAAAAGCACTTGAAAGATGAAGAAAAGATCCGGAGGTCAAAGGAAAAAGAACGCAGAAAGAAGGAGAAGCGGCGGGCTCGGAAGAGGAGCGAGAGGGAACGCAAGAGCAAGAAAAAGAAGTCGCCAGATCTGGGAGGTGGAGTGATTGGAGCTCTTATAGCTCATCAACCTTGGATTCGTCGTCTGGGTCCACCTCTGATGATTGTTGGGATACGGATAGCTCCAGCAGTGGGGACCGAAAAGACAGGAGAAGTGGAGGTGCTGAGCGGCGATCCAGGCCTAGCCAGTTCGAGTTTCGATGCATCAATGGGAAGAAGTACTTCCGCATGCGGAATGGCCAGTGGCAAGATTGCTCTGGACCACCGAGTAAAGAGTGCAGGTACTGTGGAAAGAGACACTGGGCATTCTAGTTCCAGGAGTTCGGTTGCAGATGACATGCAGGCTCGGGGGGGGGGGGGGGGGTCCGCAATGAGGAGGCGGTGAGATTACGCAATGGTCTTGAAGAATTCGTGGCGGCGGAAGGAGAACCATTCGGGTCATCCTATGCATCAGTACTCTGGGGGAGATTGGAACCGGGCACCAGACTGGGGTATGTGGCGGCTCTGCGGCAATTCCTCAGGTACTCGCGCGTCCATGGATGGTTTTCCCCGAGGGAGGCTCTGGAGGGGCGATTGCTGGAGATTGCAAGGGACGGGTACTTCGAAGGTCAAGAAAGTATTGTCCCGAGTCAGGATGGCGGAGAAAGCAGGTGTCATACAGTCCCTGGTACGAGGATCGGATTGGATTTTCGGAAAATCCCTGCAAAAACTGCGACTGAAAAAGAACAGTAGGCGGATATAGTGGTCACCATCAGGGATCCTATATGAGGTGGCGGCCGGCAAGGGAACGTTCACGTGGCCGGAAATGGAATGCATTGCACTGGCGGCATTGTCGCTATGCAACCTGTTACGCATCGGAGAGTCATGGACAGCCCACCGCAGCGGGTTGGGACAACTGGTCTTCCAAGGAGAAAAGAGTCGCCCAGGAGTCCAGGTGCAGGATGTGGGGCCGTGGGCGGAGAGATGGCCATGCTTCCTCCATGAGGAGAGACGCCGGAGGGGGGGTAATGGTGCAGTGGCATACAATTTCTCCTCCCCGAGCGCATTGGAAGCCCAGTGGGTCGAGTTGGTCGCTGGGACGGCCCACGGATCGTTGCGTTGGCATGGCCACTGACGGGCAGGCGCAGCACAAGCATGGGCAGCCGGGGCACGGGGTCCCCTCCTGCAGCTCATGGGAGGGTGGTGTACACCATCAGTGGCGGTTTCATATGCAACGCCGACTCACGCGTGGGAATTCGAGAGTAGACGCCGACAGCCGGTCCCGGTGCGTGAAGGAGGAGAACTCAAAGTTGTGTTTGGAGAGTGGTCAGCCCTTCAGTGGTGGGGAACGTGGGTCCGGAGAGAAATCCGGGAACTCGGCCGTGGTGCGACCGAGGATGGCGCGAAACTAGGAAGCGTTGACGTGGCCAGGAAGAGGAGACGGGCAAATTCGACAGGAGCCGGAGCGTTCAGGTTTGACCCGGAGGCATTGGAAGATTCGGCTGATGAGGGAGAAGGTATTGCAGATGCAGGAGACCAGTGACGTGGAGATTGGAGGGGTGCTGTAAAAATTGATTGCTTCGAGCCCGAAGGAGTTGGAGTGTGACTTGGAAGAGGGTTTGTTGCTCCTGTTATCGGGTGTGATGGAGGTGGCAGGCTCCCAGGCTTTGGGAGCAATGACCTCTGTGCTGCAGGCTCTAGACGCAATGCCAAGAGATGAATGGGAGGATGAAGATGAGGAGAGTTATTATTATGATGAAGAAGGAGAGGAGGACGTCAGCCCCGACTTGGCGGGCAGGGGCATTGGGGAGTGTGGGAGGGTGCAGCTCAATGAGTCGCCGTGGAGGAGAGCTGTGCCGGACGACTTGTTCGAGAAATATTGAGAGTGGATGAAGGATACTGGGGGGGTTGGGGACAGCAAAGGAGTAGGAGTGGCAGAGATCCTTGAGAGCCTAGTGGAGGGGGGTTCGTTGCGTCGGGTGCCACAGTCGATGGGTCGTGTCATTCCGAAGAATAGTGAAAAATGCAGCTTCATCATGAATTGCATGAAACAAAATGCTTCTGATTGTCGCCCTCCCCCCAGGTTTGTGCTGCCCCAGCTGGAGGCGTTACGTGATTGTTTGTTGCCGCGGAAGCGCAAAAGGGTTTATATGATTAAGTTTGATGTGTCCAACTGCTGTTGGAGCATTTTGATGCCCAAGCGTTGGAGAGATGTTTTCCAGGTATCCGTTTCAGGACAGAGTTATGCTTGGTCTTCTTTGCCCTTTGGCTGGAAGTATTCCCCTGTGATCTGTCAACGTTAGATGGGGGCGCTAGCAGAGAATTCTGCTTTTGACCTACAGGTGCTCCCATTTACTTATCTTGATGCTATTTTGGCGGCAGGGGCGCGCAGAGATCTGAAACAGGCAGTGCGTAGGCTGCGGGGCAGGCTGCAGAAGGCTCGTTTTGTGGTGAGCCCAAAGGCCAGCTTGGAGCCAACTAGAGTGCTCGATTTTGTGGGGAAAATTTTTGACACCAAGAGGAGGCGTATGGAGAACAGGAAAGGAATGGTGACTGCTTTGTTGAGGAGTTGGCCCAGGCTGAGGTTAGGTGTTATGCGCAGAATGGGATTTGAGAGATTTTTGGGGAGGTTGGAGTGGGCTTTTCGTCCGCAGGGAGGAACACCCCCGTTTTTGGCGGGGGCGTATAGGTGGAAGTTGTCTGGTGAACAAAAGGTTCCGCTCAGTTTGATGAGGCCGTTGCTTACGGCGGTAGTGTTTGCTGTTTTGCCCCAGTGTTATGCCGGCCATCCATATGTGTGGCAGGGACCTCCATGTTCCGTGCAGGATTTTATTATTTTCGCAGACGCTGCTCCTAGAAGCAAACGCGGTTTCCGTTATGGGTTTTTTGTGCGTGGGAGTGGAATCAGGTGCTATAAGTGCCCAGCATGGATTGAGTCGCTTCAGCAGGCTGAATTGTTGGCATTGGTGCAAGCGTTTAAGATAGCAGGATATAAAGGTTGTCGTAGGATGACTGTGGGTTCAGACACCTTGGTTGTGAGAAGTCAGGTTTTGGGTTTGTGTTGTGGGACGGCTTTACCTGTCCAGAACCGCATTTTGCGCCAGCTATTTTGGTGGCGGCGCTAGAGCAAGGTGCAGTTAGCTGTATGTTATGTTTCTTCGGATAGAAATCCGGTCAACCCGCCGAGCCGCAGGCCTCGATTCGTTGACAAAGAGGCATGCAGGACGGCGGCAGAAAGCAAGTATGTGACGTGGAAGGAGGTGCCAAGGCTGTTTCCGTATTTTTGATCGGTAGCTCCTTTTCCGTGGCCTGCAGGCCACTGATCAGAGGGGAGGGGAGGGGGGTGTTGGACTCCTGTTTCCAGTTGGCTGCCCAGATAGTCCCTTTGGCCTGAGTGGCATGGACTGTCGTCTGGTAAAAGAAAGCACTGGATTCTGTCGTGCATGTATGCAGTTCGTTTTGGAGTTAGTGTAAAACTTTGCCACGCTATGCAGAGTGGGGGAAATATCGTCGCTTCGACAATCGAACATCTCCAAGGTGGGGGTTGCGCACCAAGGCATCAAGCGAGACCACCGCCAAATCACACGACGACTGGGGCCATACGCGCAGGCTTGGGCTTCATGGCTCCGACGGATCGCACCGGGCGAGGCGCCGGCGTTGGGACGTGCAGCAGACCTCGAAATGGGTATGGCCAAGCTCCTGCAAGGGACGGACAGAGGGGAGGCAAGATGGCATGCTTGGAGACGAGTAGGCGCTACATACCTCCGTTGGTTGGGACTGCCGTGGAGGCACCTCCTGTGGTGGGGCAGATGGCATAACATCAAAATGGCGCACCTATACACGTCTCCCCCCGACGAATTTGAATGTGTGCAGATTACGCGACTGCCTTGGCCAGCCAATGAGGGAATCCGCTAGCGCAAAACTTATATCCGAGACTTGTGGCCGCCCAACCTTACGGAACTCTTTGAAAATGACGAGGCAGTCCGGAGGTCGCCAGCCGACGGCAAGAGGACACGATCCAAGCGCGGCGATGGAGAGGCAGAGAAGGACAAGAACCCAGGAGCATCGGCGGTCGGTTCCGGCCGCCTGGAGGGAGGAGGATCAAAATCCCGGCGCAAAGATGCCCCGGAAGCCGCAGGGGCAAGGGCACCAGAGGACATCCAGCCTCCCGGGGGCACGAGGTCCGTGGACCCAATGCCGGCACGGTCTAGGGCATCCAGCGCCTCACCGGAAGCCCCCGACGCCTCCAGAGAAGCCCCCATTGACGTTGATGAGCAACAGGATGTGGAGATGGGTCCCCCGGCACGTAGCGGAAACAATGGGGGATCTACTCAACGACAGCACACATATTTCGCAGATCGCGCCCACTTGGGCCCCCATTTATCAACAGGGTGTGTTTCATTATTGCCCCTCGAGTCCAAGCCAGGCGCCCAGGGTACCACCGCTCCGTCCCGTTCCTGGGGCGGGCGTTTGGTCACGCTGGACCACGAAATCCATGGCCCTGTTTCTTTGCTCTCCTAACTCTCTCACACCAAGGCAGCTGCCTGAGGTGTGGAAAGCTTTCCACTCTTTCAATGTTCCAGCACAACATAAAGACTTCATCAAACAGGTCCTGTGGCTCCGCCTCCCTGTGGGGGAGCGACAAAAGGAATGGAAGCCGGATGATGTGTGCTGCCCAATTGACGGTGAGCTAGAAACAATTGATCACGCACGCACGGAGTGTTCCCTACTCAAAGTCGCTTTCGACACTATCGCAAAATGCTTTCCCACGGCCACCGCTGAGGAACATCCAAAAGCCCTGCTTTCCTCAACCCTGCAGCATTCCTTCCAGTGCCCGTCAGGCTTCCTGGCTTGGGCGGCGGTCTACGCCAATTGGCAGGTCCGCCAAAAGAAAAAACATCAACGCCAATATGCTGCCACCTGGACCCGCTTTGTTTCTATTTGGATAGCCACCTTGAAACTGTGGGCTACCTGTCCTTTGAATATTCCCATTTCGGATCACGACCTATACCTTTTAATCAGAGCACTACAGTCGCTACTCCATGATGGAGTGCTTCAACACCCTCACCTACGAGTTACACCCCCCACCCCCCACCCCGCCCAGCAAAAAGCAACAAAAAGAAACAGGGTGCCGACTGCGCAAACAAAAACGGGCGGCGGAGCTGGAAGGAGTTTTTGACACCCTCACCACGGACGGATACACCCTGGTTTTCACAGATGGCTCATCCGCCGAAACGGAAGGCATGGGCCGGGTAGCAGGATACGGCATCTACGCGCATCGTGACATCAGCATTTCTGCATATGTCCCAGTCCACCTCTGACAAACAAACAACATGGCAGAACTTCTGGCCGTGATTCGAGCATTACAAATCTTTACTTTTGGTAAAGTTGCAATTTGCACCGATAGTGAATACGTCTTCCTAGGAGCCACAGGCGCGGCACGCCGGTGGAAACTTAGGGGATGGACGGGAAGCAGTGGCCCGGTTTCAAATGTCCCCCTCTGGGAACTTCTCCTTGACACCCTCAGCACACACACAGGCTCCATCAAGTTTATTAAAGTGCCGTCCCATGTGGACATCCTAGGGAACAACGAAGCTGACCGTTTGGCGGACCAGGGAAGGCTCTCCCACCCTAGGTGTCCGGTCCTCAAGACCCCGTCGCGTGATTTCACCGCGACAGCTCACACTCCCTCCATCAAGCGTCGGCGCAGGAACACTGGTGCCGAGCTGGACTCGGTTGTGCAAGTTTTGAGTTTTTCTCCCCACAAAGACGCGCCGGACAGTCAAGCTATGGACGCCTCCATGGATCTCTCCCTCTGGATTGACCCTGAACTCCAAGGCGACTGGTCCCCACCAATGTCTGATTATAGTTCCGATTACAGTTCCGATGAAGTTTGATCCTACATGGCTTCATGTCACATAGGGTTCACTCCTTGTCACCGCCCCACGCCGCCCATATGGTATGGGAGGCAGTGTGGCATAGTGGTTACCATCGTCAACCGTCGTCGCATAGATCGCCGGTTCGAACCCGGCCTGTAGCAGTGCTCCCCCCCACCGGCCTCGCCTGACCGGGGACTGGGGCCCCTCCCGCTTTTGCAACTATTTTACCACTCTGCCCTCATCAATTTTTATCTACCAGGCAGCATCAGAAATCATGTGCAGCATCAGAAATCATGTGCACACACGCAATGTACGAAAAATGTGCCCAGCCACCTGCAGCAGTGCGCCCCACCACCGCCCACGCACGATGGGAGGCTGCCACCCCACCCGCTCCTTTGCCCGAGCCGCCGCTCCGCTTGATCGGCGGCTCGGGCAGTGGGGTTCGAACCTGGGACCAGCGACGCTGGAGTCGAGGGTGCTTCCACTGAAGCACATGGCACTGCACCCTTACTGTGACACAGCAAGCACACAGCGGACACGACACAAATACATTTCTGCTTTTTTCTTTCTATGTGCTTCCCTCTACACTGAAACTAAACAGCCTCAAGTCAAAGGAAGGCCGAATGAGTGCCATGCTTCGCACCAGAGACTTGGGAGCGTATGGTTTATATACAGCCCGTTTTCTTAGGGCGCCGCTTATATGGAAGGGTCCACTGACCCAGCACAATTGATTGCAGGTTCGCAGTGCCTACTGTTCAGCCGACAACATGTACATATCAATACGACATGTACATAGATAGTGGAGCACCCCAACCAAGAAGGGGACACGCTGTGTTCCTTTACGATTGTGAACATCTGGACTAATGGCTGAAAGTGTCTATGGCGGGGACATTCAGTCTATCAGTACCGACCATTGTTCCCCCGTAGCGGAAACAGTGGGGGAGCGAGACCTACCGGGCCAGGTCTGGCGGGAGGACGATTCCAAGGACGACCACGGGGTTTCACGACGTGGAGAACGAGGCCCCGAACCACCGCGGGACTCGGAGCCAAGCGCCTAGCAACGCTGGCTCGACGTGCGGCCGGCGGCGCCGGTAAACGGTGATTGCCCTCGGGAAAGGGCCGTGGAAGGCCTAATCCAATCGGAGCGAGGTCAGCGGTGGCTGGACGAAATTTCTCAAGGCCTAAGACTGAGTGGTAACCTGAGGGGTCTGGTTCACCGGCGAATCCGTTTTTTGTTCATCCAAGGGGGGGGGGGGGGGTAGCAAGGGACCTGGGTATGGTGGATGTAGATGCCCAGTTAATTGCGGCTTTGGACTCCCTAAGAGGGGATGTATGGTCCTGTGTGTTGCGGGACTCCACCTCCCCGATTACCCTCCTCCTAAGCCTCCGCCCGTCTGTATTGGATAGGGGGCTGGGGCCGGTGGGCAATATCCCCATCCCAGAATTCTTGTGGGATTTCCTTGCCCCACTCGACTTTCAAGAGGTGACCGCTCGTGATTTGGGGGAGATGCCAGAGATCTCCCCAGAGGGTCTCATTATGGCACGTGCTTTGGTTCGGGACAGGGTCCTCCGGCAATGTGCTGAGGGGGGGTGGTCCCCTAGGGCCCAACGGCTGCCTGTTCCCCATCCCCAAGAATGCCGTGAAGGCTTCCATGATTGTGCATTTGGTGCGCCTGAATAAGTGCCACCGTTTTGAGCCGCCGCGTTTCAGTTTGCCCTCGGTGGAAGATCTTGCTTTCCTTATACAGGCCCACAGCATGGGCCTCCCCAATCTTTCGCTGGGGACACCCTGTTTGGGCCACCTGAACGACCCCTTCCTGCGTGAACTAGACAGTTTACGGCTTTTGGCGGAACCGGGTGCTTCCCTCCTGGCCTGTCACATTGACCTTACCAACGCTTTTTGGTCATTGACTTTGCCGGAGCCTTATAAAAATAGCTTTAGAGTGCGCATCGACGGTAAATCTTACGCTTTTTCGGGCGTTTTTCACCGGTCATATGCCAATATGTGCTTGCCTTTGTGACCAGTTCGGTGGATACCAGTGGGGTCATAGTCCTGCACTATTTGGACGATTTCCTGGTTGTCGGCTACGGAAAAACTAGGGTAGGTTCCGTGGCACAGCGTCTGTCCGATGCTCTGCGTAGGGCAGGGGCTGGTATCAGCACTAAAAGTGTTGTGGATCCCGTGCCTGAAATCCAGTGGTTGGGCAAGTGGCTGGTGCTGTCTGGTGATGGGGCGGGGGTCTTCTCTAAGGGGCAGGAGGGGGCTGCTTTGCTGGGCCTTTGGATCCGTGCTGCGGTCCTGCCCCTTACCCGCAAACATGCCCGCAGGATCCTGGGGCGGTACATCTGGAGTTTGCGCCCTACTGTGGGGTTCGCCCCCTTTTTGAGTGGATGGTGGGCCCACTGTGAGTGGGGGGCAAATTGGCTCCAAAACTGCCCCCTTTCCTTGCTACAAAGCCTCTTGTACTGCCTCCTTCTTTCATACAGAGCTTGGAAACCACCGGTGCTGCTTCCCCTTAGCATTTGTGGGGGGGCGGGTCCTGTATGTAGACGCCGCCTTTGATATCGACCGGTTCAAAATTGGGGTCTGGGGCCCGGTTCTGGGCGGACGAGTGTTCCCGTGCTCCCCCGGTGTTTGCACGCAACAGGAGGCGGAGCTTGAAGCCCTCATTCGTGGGGTTAGGCTCTGCATCAGGGTGGGCTGGCCTGTGTGGCGTCTTATTGGGGATAATTCCTCGGCTTTGGAACAGGTGGCCTCCCTGCGGGCGAGTGCGAGGTTGAGGCGCCAAAACAGGCACCTTCAGAGGTTGTTTTACTTGCTCCAGCGCCTGGAAGGCTCGGTGTACCGAGAATTTGTCCCGGGAGACCTAAACCCGGCGGACAGCCTTTCCAGGGTGGACTCGGAGTGGAAGGGGCAGGTGAAGGAGGCCTGTGCGGGGGCTTCGGACCGCCACATGGCTTTGCAATCATTCCTAGGGGTCCCCTCCCCGGTCTGGGTCTTGGGTTTCCCGAAAGGGCGTCGAGGGGCGGCCCATAACCTGGATGAAGTGGCCCTGGGGTCAGCTGAGCCACAGGCCTGACTTGATGGGAGACTGGCCCTAGGGTATGTGGTGGTTTTGCCCCCTATATGAATGAACAAAATAAGCAGCGAGGAGCCACAATATGCCTGATTTGCGTTTTGCTTTGTTCGTAAAACGACTGTTAGCTTTGCTAACTGGGGTTTTATTTGCCTGCTTTATTTGTTCCAGATTGTTTTTGAAATTTTGCGTGGGGAAGCCCGCCCACCCACCCGGAATGGCTGGGCGCCCACCCGCCCACCCAACGAACAGCATGTGTTTCTATGGCGTCTGTACGCCTTTGTGGATTATGGTACAGCAGCAAGGAGCCACAATATGCCTGATTTGCGTTTTGCTTTGTTCGTAAAACTATGCGTGCCAAGACGTGCATGTGTGGAGGGCTTTGTTGACGTGCTTGCGGCCTCCCTTACCTAGCCTCCCATCTGCCCCTGTCATACGCACACACGCAACAAGCTACACATGCAGCACCTTCACACTCCTAGGCCCATATAGTAAGGCCAAGGCTCAATGACCATGTGTAGAGTACTCTGTGTATCATTCAGCCTAAACGGTGTTGCTTCAGTCCAATACCAACCTTAAAATGGACATTGAGTCCGAAAAAGCTGCCTCCTTAAGGCATGTTCATCTCACTAGACCAAGCACCATTAGTCGAGCCAGTAGCCAGGCAGGGCAAGCTGTAGTTCACTCCAATAGTAGGACCCTCGCCAAGCATGCAATTTGGTGAATTTGGATATCATCTTGTCCACCAAATGACATCTTACACACAGATAGGTGACAGATAGGTGTGGTTGGCTACAAAGTCAACACAACCTGAAAGAGGGTCAGAAGCTTCCGTTTCAAGATTTGACAATCCAGTAAGGAGACTGGGGTGCTTGGACCCTAAACTCCCAACGGGCCGTCTTCCGCCTGTTTACCTCGGGTGGTGCCAGATAGGCCTTGTGGGAAGGAGGGGTGTTTACACAAGGAAGGATGTGAACATGGATTGTCGAAACATGCAGGGGGGTGGGGGGCAAGAATTGGAATTTTTCGTTATAGTTTAACCATCAGATCATGTGTCCCGAAAGCCATCTACTGCGAACCTGAACCATTACTGCCATTCCAGCCACACAGTTTCTGCAGTACTCTGAATTATTAGAGCGAATTCGGTTTGTTTCTCAAAAGGAGGGTACTCAATCACGGTGAAGTGTTTGCACAGCAAATAATTAAAACCTGTGCCGTGCCTGTTTGCAGGCTCTCGTCAAATCTCTGCAACCGTACAATGCCTTCTGCTATGGCTCTCTCCACATGGGACGTCAATACTGTGGAACCTGAAGCTGATGTGAAAATTCAGCTCCCCAGTGCAGTGTGGTCAGACCCTTGGGCTGATGACGTGACTATTGGAAACCTGGAATCGGTGTTGTCGAGGGCTTTGAACCTGCAGCTGGAACCTGAGGTAGACTCCGACACACCAACATACCAGTCTTCAGAAGACCTTCAAAGCGAAGGAAACCAAAGTATTGGCAACAGTTCCAAGCCTTCTTCCGCCTCCTCCGTGGGTCACGTCGAAATGGTTCCGTCTTCGCCATTCTCTGGAAGCTTTAACAGTTTTGCCAGTGCCTGTGAAAACCCGACTTCGCCATTCTCTGGAAGCTTTAACAGTTTTGCCAGTGCCTGTGAAAACCCGACAACCCAACCCGTTCGAGCAACACGGGAAAAGAAGAATAAAAAGAAGAAGCACCAGTCTGCAACAGCGCCTCCGTCTCAGAATGATGAAGAAAAGGACCTTGACCATAAGAAGTATAAAACGCGACTGTGCCGCAACTGGCAACAGACTGGGCGGTGCCCATACGGAGAGGCTTGTGTGTATGCACATGGGACCAAAGAAATGCGCGGTGAACAAGAGAACGAAGCCGCAGTGACCTCCCTCACCAAGCTGGCGGACCAGCTGGCCAAGCAAATGGGGGGCTTTGCTAAAGCCAATGCATCCGCTGTTCCCTTGCAATATCGAAAACCCAAGGCGATCAAGAAGAAGCCAGCGCACAGACCACAAGCCGACTACGGCGAGGTTTCTCGTCAGTTTGGCTGCCCGTTGCCGCACAAAGATGCTTGCATGCCAAAACCTCACTATGCATCAAACGTGGATCTGTGGTGGCCGAAAGCAGTTTCGGCTCATCCTCAGGCTGGCTTACCTTGTGGTTCACTGCCTGTCACCGTTGGTGAAATGCCTCTCAATCCTTTCGTTATGGCCCCCTCCTCCTCAACTGCAGTGCAGTTCTAGTTCAGCTCGTTTTGCGGGCGCCTGTGTTCAACGGCGTGTAGCGGGGTGCATGAGCATCCCGACGCACAGCCGGCCCACGCCACTGGCGTGGGCGCAGCTTCGAAGAAACAGGCACAAATACGGTGCCTTACGAGCTGCGGGCACAAGCACAGTCTATGACCACTGAACTGTGTTGCAGCGCCTATCTGGTCCACAAACCGTGGCCCTGTATTGTGTTGTGCACGGTTGGTCGTCTTGAATTTGTTTTACGTTTTCCCAGTAGCAGCAACGTGTAGGCGGCCTCTCAAGGGCGCTAAAGACCATTTGAGAAACAAACAGCATCTGAGACCTTGAAGACATAATGGCAACATGGTTGGGTGTGGTACTCGCAACCAAACTGAAACCCACGACTGACACACCGTTTCTTGCACGTTACGACGTGGAAATACACCGGGTTCGTTAATATCTTTGGTCTGTTGGTCGCCCCGGCGTTCCAGGTGGCCAGTGATTGACAGCAGTCATGCAGTGTCCATTTCTCCCAGCCCGATAACTCTGGCTTGACGTCCCACGACGTCGACAAGCTGCTATATCTGACTCCTGCACCCTAAAGCGCCTGTAGCACGTGTTAGCACCACAGGCGTCACAAATGTACGAATCGTGTTGGACCGAATTTCACTGCAACACAGCGGCTGCTGCGAAGGCTTTGTGTCTCAAGACCAAACTGCCACACAACACCCTAAGCGGTGGGGACCAAACGCTTCCTGCAGGAAGGTGGAATTCCTCCGCTCTCAAGTTTCACTCTCCTTTTTTTGCTAATGGTTTGTCAGTTCACAGGGCAGCAAGTTGCACTGGTGTGCTTGCCTGCCTGCTCTACTTCCTGTGCCTTGCTGCTGCCTGAATTCATGGGCTGGTATGTAGCGTCCAGTGTTTCTGGCTCCGGTATCCAGGGCCGTTATCACGCAACTCATATTATTTATTCTCCGCCTTGGCAGAGGACTTTGAGCGTCCTTACTGACCTCAGCGAAAGAACTCTCCCTATATGCGCTCAGTACCCGTGTATTATCATTTGTCCTCACTCCCGTTGCCATGAGGTTTCACACATGGCAAACTGTCTCTCGGGATGGCCAAGTTCTCGGTTGCCTGTTTTGGTGGTTTCTCGTCTCCTGACAGACATTCATCACATGTCGTCTTGTCTCTTTGAGGGAGTTGTGGGGTCGTGAGGTGTTAGCGGCCATTGTGTACGGTAGTACGGCAGTCCAAAGCACTGTCGTGCACTCACACCAACAGAACTGTGTCGTGCAACGCGGTCCATCGTTCAACCGCACACCGGTTGGCAGTCTGTTGCAGCAGCACCGGATGCTGCCGGGGTGTTTCATGTGTTTCGTGATTCGCCTGCACGTGACGCTGTATACACCCGCGGCCCACAAGATTTTGGTGGACAAATGATACAACCTCATTCCCCCATTTACCAAATTCCTTGCGCCGTCCGAATCTCACAAGCGATCTTTTCAAGGGCTGGGTGTGTGGAAGATCCGCTCGTTGGATTTCGGGCATTGCTTGAGTGTCGGCGGTGGTGCGTTTTCCGATTTGTAATTGTAGTTTTTCGCTGAGGCAGAACGTTTATCGACACCCCATCAGTGGTTTTACGCATGTCCCACCTCTCCACGGTTTTCTGGTGTAACGATGGCCCTTTCTGAAGTCCTCCCGTCTCTGTGTTGGGCGGAGGCCACAGCAAAGCTCCCATTTCTCAGCAGGTGAAATCACATTCCTGGTTTTGGACAGTTCGACCCCAGCCCAAGCGGCAGGTTTACTGTGCTTCGTGATCCGGGACAGAAGCTGGAAGCAGGTTAGGTGGGACTTCTTAAGGCTTTCCCCCTGTTAGAAAGTGATGTTTCCCTCAGCTCCAATACTGTGCACTCTTGTGACACGAGAAAAGTCCCTCATCAAGGAGTTTTTCGCATCAATGTAGCAAGAACATATAATTTACACTCACTCTCCACAATTTACACTCATTTTGCACAACTTGCATTCACGCTATGCAATTCACACTCACTCTACACAAATTACAGTCACTCACACAATTTACACTCACTCTGCACAGCTGTTCAATGAGTGCAAACCATCGTTCAGGCCCCACCATTTTCACTTGACTGGAGGAAGCCGCAGAGCTGCAGTTGAGAGCTCCTGTAATTGCATGTTTTTACTGTAATTTTCCTCCCCGTCAATGTGTCGTTGTTTCCCAATCACTGTTAACGGCAGTCTGTTGTGAACACCACCACGCCGGCACTATAGCCATTTAGTGGGTATGACAGTCAAGCGCTCTGGGCAGCAAAAATCAAACAACTAATTTTTTTGAAACCCTGAACCCAGTTTCAATTATATAGTCAAATCGGGCTCGGTCTCCTGAACTAACCAGCATCTTTTGCTGTGACCCTGTTGCAAGCAAGAAGACTTGGTGGGTGGAGAGCGCTGTGCTGTGCAGCCCTGCGACGATTCGGAAGGAAGAAATGAAGCATTGAACACAAAGGTCGATTCCACCCTTTGCTGTCTCCTGCATGCTTGATCCTTGGGTCACGAACACATAAACGCCGTGTTGGTTCTGCTGTGATATGCAGCCAGCACTCGTGATATTTCAATACACGGCGCCGGACACAGGACATAGCTCAATGCGCATCATGGCATTTCAGGTGTGCTTCATGCAGTGCGTGTCCAAAATCGGATTTCAGCAGTCCCACGATCATAGATGGGATAGGATTGGGGTTGCAGGGTGGGTCGGTGTTATGGAGTTATCATTTAGACAGTCAGATGGACGGTTGGGGGGTTATTTATGCATTTTTCACCACAGGAGACCCACCTGTCACCTGTCATTGGACACATTGGGTTCAGGTTTTTTCTAAGCGAGGATCCTTGGATCCAATCCTCAAGCCACGGTATCTGCAACCACTGTGCCACCCAATGTGCATCTTTGCCTGGAGCATTGAATGCATGAATTCAATCAGGTTCATGGCGTGTCGCTTTCCAGGCCCTGCATTCCAGTGTGGCGGTTCCCATCTGTTTCGTTCTGCCAGAGAGATCTGCTTTGCTGGTCAAGAAGTGTTGACTCTGACATCTGATTTCGCCTCCGACTCTTGGATGTCGAAAATAATTGGCCCGGCCCTCCGCCGATTCATTTTCCCCAGACCCTCCAGCTCATTTAAAGTTGTTTGGCATTTAATGGTGGTGCATCCATGTTTCTTAGTGAATCTGTCAATGCCTCTTAATGAAGTTTAGACTGCCACGGATCTGCTCCAGCTCATGCAGACCAATGGCAATTGGAGCGGAACGGCGGTCAAGTAAGATGTCTGGAACCCCACCGCCGAGTGTGAGGTCTGGTTTACGAGTTCCGCAAGTCGCAGTCTTCAAAAATGAAGGCTCGCCTGCCCAAAGATGCGATGAAACACACGATGCATGAGCCCCAATTTTCTTTTATTCTTCTTGCCCGCTTCATTTGTATGCATTAGCTTCGACCAGAAACCAACAAAGGGGCAGCCATTGGACTGTTTATCTGGGCTGTAGCACCACCATTTTTTGGCTCACAAGTTGTTTCCCAATGTGCGTGCATATTTTACTTCCTCACTCAGTCATGAGGCAGTGTCGTCATCATCATGATCATCATGATCATCATCATCATCATCATCATCATACTGAGCAGGTCAAAACTTCCCAGAGTGCAGATATAAAGATGGATTGATGACAGGATTTATGCAATTTGTGTATGCATGCAACTGGTACATGTGTCCTGATGTGAAGTGGCAAAAAAAATGTGTGCTATTGCAGTTGCTGACTGAGCAATGACACTTATCTAGAAACGAAGGAATCAAATGAGGGGCCTCAACCGTAGTGCATGTGCAGTGCCTCTATTTGGGCATGTGGTCGTACTAGAAACCCATACTTTGTGGTACACTGTGCATCATTGTTGTTTGACAGCAGGTTTGGATGCTTCTTCCACATTGGGGATATGGCATTTTCCCCCAGTTTCCCCCATTTCCACGCCTTTTGACACATTTTGTGCTCATTTCCACCACATCCACTCCTTTCTAGGTTGATTTCTCCCCACAATGGGGACGGCGAGAAGGCAGAGGTTATGAAGCCATATTGACACCTATTCCGTCAGTCCCTTCACTGATCATCAGACAGGGATTGTGAAGAGAAGATGAAGAGTATGCTGCATGTTAGGCATCTTAACTGCGATGTTGATGTCAGATGTCTGACATGATTGTGTGATCTTGTGTCGGTACACAATGTTCCAGTACAAGGAATTCCAGCACACACAAGTTTCAGTAGAGTAAAAACCTTTAAATTTGGATGCAACATTTTTCAGTGAAAAAAATAAAAAATGCATGGACCTCTGGTCTGCTCAGTTACTGAGTGCGCCTATGCTGCACATAAATGGACCTTTAGCTTTCCGGGGTTCTCCCAAGTACACTCAATGACACCTGGAGCGTCCGAAACAAAAAAGAGCAACATTTTTCGGTGAAAAAAATTAAAACAACATTTTCCATGTCAGATTGCACATTTTCCACCCCTTGGCTATTTGCACCCCCAAGGCTAGGGTAGTAGGGGTCGCCTAATTTTAAGGCCGTTTGGAAGGGGCATGCCTGGATCTAGATAAAAGTAGCGCGCAGTGTGCGCGCCTTGCAAGGATTCCCCCAAATGCCCTGCCCTCAGCTCTGTGTGATGATGCACGCAGGATGCTGAAATTGGTCTCAAGACATTGAAAAGAAACAATAAGATGGATGCTTTTTTGCTCTCCAGTTGATGTGCTGCTGGTGCTGATGAAATGAAATGAAATGAAACAGTCTAGGTGGTAAATGTGATTCGTGCTCGATTTTTGTGGCTCGACTGCAGTTTCCTGTATTTCCTCTGGATATTTCTTTGGATGATTCGAAGGCGGGGACTCATGGAGGCAAAATCTTGCTTACAGTTAGCAAGCAGCACAGGGCCCTTTGCCAGCACGCTGCAATTTTGCTGACATCCAGTGAGCAAAGCAGTAGATTGTAGATTGAATCCTTGTTCAGCCTGTATTCTCTTTATAAATTGCATTATTTTGCGTTGACATACTCCAGCCAGCAGGCAGGGGTGGCCCGAGGGGAGGGGCATTGCATACATAGTCAATTAACCCTGCAACCTTATGCCCCCTCTGAGAACGGCAGGTAGGTGGTACGTAGGTCCGACAATGTATTCTCTCAGACTCTGGGTCTGAAGCTCGGGAACAATCTTGAATAGTCATTGATGGTACCGGACAGTCAAAAAGATCTTGTTTTGCATTGATACCCCCCCCCCCCCGTGTCCAACCGTGACCCACGCCACACATGAGTACACAGCACGACGTCTGAAAGAATGGCGCCGCCAGGTGAGACACACCGTCCAGGTATTCTGGGAGTGCAAACAGGACGTTTTTGAGTTTTTGGCCAACCGGTTGAACCAATCACGAGGCACAAAACGTGCTGGGCCCACAATTTGGAATCTCCCATTTTGCGGGAAAAAGGCATGTCTCTGAGGCACACGCCGTGAATAGGATACCCGGCAGAGATTTCTCATTAAGAGCCACAGGACAGGTAAGCCAGGACACTGCAGACTCGTGTAGATTGATTACCTTTTCGACATTTTTGCAAGCCCCCAAGGCGTGTCGGCAACATACTGCTGCATACACAGGTGACAGAAATCCAGAGTCCAAATGTACGTCCCACCGCTACAAGTGGCATGTGAACTGTGGATCACACAGGTCTCACCGCTACAAGCGGCATGTGAACTGTGGATCACATGGGACAAATATGTTGTACTTAGACTGTCAGCTTGATCCGGTCCGTCTGACCGAGCCCTTACGAGGCACATGTGAGTCTGAGCCAAAAAAAAAAGATCCCCCCCCCCCCCATGTCCAACGAACGTGTTGTCCAACGAACACTTCCGTTCGGACCGTATATTTTTGGTACCTGAATTTATTAGGTACCCACTTAGATCAGCCCCCCCCCCCCCCTTTCTTGAAATCCCCCCCATGGCGGGAGGGGGTCATTTTACTGTTGCATCACCCAAGTCTTCCTTTTTTATGGCAGGCAACAATTCCACTGGCTGGCCGGGCACTAAACCAGTTGCCAAACCAGCCCCATGCTCAATTGCCTCCTCCTAATCAGCCGGTGCCGCACACCCTGTGCCCGTTATGCAAACTGGACATGTGCAACAGTTCAAAGTGTGCTATTTTCGTGCCCAGAAATTCTTTACCGTTCCCTTAGACCCCCAATAACATTCATGTTACATGAATCACGTTGGCAGAGCATCAATACAAAGTCTTGCTTGCATCAGTGGAGGGTACCACAGTTTGCCTTGAAATACCCTTGCAATCCCCCTCCCCCTGGGGGGAGGGGGAGACCATCGCGCGCTACCGGGGGAGATTTCAAGGGGAGGGGGAGTTCTTAATTAGGTAACAAACTCCGTGTCCAACAAGCACTCCTGTTCGGACTGTATTTTTTGAGGATTTTATTATTCGCTGGACACGGGGGGGGGGAACTCATGAAGGTTGTAGATATTTATCCATGTTTGTGGTTTTGCAAACCGGGTTGTTATCCATGACAAAGCCAGCAATGCCACTTTGGGGAGACCGTGTATTTCGTGTTTTTTCTCTCTAATTTTGTTTTGCAGGCGACCAAGGGATGTGCAAACCATCTCGCAGAGGTTGTTCCATCACATTTCAGGGTGATGTGTGCATGTGTGCACTACATCCCGCTCTTTTTGGGCCTCCCTGTGTACCACACCATGCCCCAAGGAGTTACAATGCCTGTGCAATCCCTGCTTGTAAGAGGATTGTTCCGTGTGGAAAATGTCCCCAGCCAGTCCGTCAGTGGTTTCGGGACCACACTCCTGCCCCCTTTTCCCCCTTATTGTAGTGCTTTTCGATGAGTTGCTCTCTGGCAGAGGAGCTAAGCATGCCAACTGTTTGTGTCTCATATTGGCATCCCATTGGGGTAGGCACGTTTTCAACCATGCCATTGCATTGTGGAAATGCCGATGGGTTGCGGCTGGGAGATCGGTATGTACAAGATTCCGGAAGTATACATGTGGAAGTTCAGATATTTTCGCGGGTTCGTGGCGAATAATCGCAAATCATCATGAATGAGGTTGGTCGTCCTCCAGCACGAACCCACGACAATTCTTGGTGAAACGAGCCTTGCGGAGTACTGCCAGACAGGCGATGTTGTTTCCGTTGCGAGGGGCGGGGTCGTGTTTTGGCACCCAAACAAGTATTCCAGCACCAGTTTTGGTGTTGCAAACAGAGACTTTTCTT
Organism: Eutreptiella sp. 'Long Island Sound 2002'; assembly: GCA_964036045.1. Classification (NCBI taxonomy): domain Eukaryota; phylum Euglenozoa; class Euglenophyceae; order Eutreptiales; family Eutreptiaceae; genus Eutreptiella; species Eutreptiella sp. 'Long Island Sound 2002'. The sequence continues at coordinate 9,073,945 of OZ038389.1, read as the reverse complement.
CTTCTGGGGTGTTCCCATTTGGCCGGATGCAAACTGTCTCATCGAGTTCAGTTGTGGTTGTTTCCAAGCCATATATCACAAAAGATTGAGCATTATGACCAGCAAAGCTTTAGACCTTGATATTTCTATAGGCTGTGCATTAGATACGTTGTCCCAGCTAAACCCTCTGAGGGGAAAGGGGGGTTGGGAGGTATCAGTCCTCCTGATCCTCTGCCTCCCATTACTACTGCTTTGTTATGACAGGTTTCTATTTCAGCACTGGATTGGTGCTACTGCTACTGATGATTGCAGCTACTGCCGACTTCTTTGCTGCTGTTTTCTTTTGGCATGTGTTTGCCTGTGACGGCATCATGATATGATGCGGCTGGGTGGCACGTAGCACAAGGAAGTAGTGTGTGTATCTTTTGTTCGGAAGTCTTCCACTGATTTGCTGTGACGGAACAGTATTTATTATGTTAGGGTTAGGTTTTTGTGTGTTCTGTGTGAATGGGAAGGTGTCAACTCCGTTTCTCTGAAGCAAGCAACACTTTGAGCTTTTGGATGCTCATTGTAGTGCTTTTCGATGAGTTGCTCTCTGGCAGAGGATCCAAGCATGCCAACTGTTTGTGTCTCATATTGGTATTGGCATCCCATTGGGGTAGGCACGTTTTCAACCATGCCATTGCATTGTGGAGTTGCAGATGGGAGATCGGTTTGTACAAGATTCCATGTGGAATAAGCATCTCTGTGGAACGAGCCCTGCGGAGTACTGCTGGATTGTGGTGCCCGGACGGGTGCGTACCAACCAGGGAAGGGGGTTCTGGCCCCGCATGTGTGGCGTGAGCACACATCCACGCAGTCGCCCAGTTGGCACGAAATGCACATCACATTTATGCAGCCCACCCCCTTGCCAGTCATGGAACATTACAGTGAATCTGAGACCATTAGAAATGATGATGGCTTCCACCACCACGATGAGCCGGCAACTGTGCCAAATGGACTGCGGTCCTATGCATCAGAATGTAGACATGTCCGCGGCCACTTGGCCCATTCTCCACAGAGATGGATACTCCCTTTACAAGTGGAGCACTGGAAGCGGTGTGCGCAAGGGGCAGACATTGCAGCATGGCGGACCCCAGGCAGCCATTGGTTTCAAGGGTTTTTGCCTGGTATGGCCCATGAGGAGGAATCTCAAAGCTCCCAAGCCACCAACAAGACCCGTGTTTCATGTCCTTTTGCTTACTGGGGACATCCTGTGCAGATACGGGGGCAAGGACACATCTGAGTGTCCGAACAATTCATGAAACAACAAGATATACAGTGTGCTGTGCTGTTTGTGTCCTCTGTGGGACCCATGGGGGCCCCTTGGAGGTGTCCGCAACCCAAGAGGAGAGGAGCATCCTCCCAAGTGCCCTACTGCACCAGACTGCTGGTCCGTACATTCAAGAGCACAACAATTTTTCGCGCCTACGTGTTTGGTTGCTGTTTTACCATGACGTGGTGGCGCCGTCTGATGCGTGTCTCGCAAAGCCCGCACCCCCATTGTATAGATTGTTCACGTCCTGGTGCTGAACCCCACAAGTGTCTATTCCGGTAGTCGGTCTTCTACTGGGCCGTGCTGCCTCAACAGGCTCCAGCCCGTTCACACCTGTCAACCTGGTCCCTCCGACCATGAGGGTGGCCGTCCGGCAGCAGACATCAAACACACCTCCTGACATGGTTAGCCTGCTCTGCACGAGTGTGTTGCATATCATCAGTACCACCTGCTGCTGTCAGTAATGTCCCTGCGTGGCGAGTTGCCCATGCCACCTCAATATACTGATTCTTTGGCGTGTAATCAGTGGGGTGGACGCTGGTTTGGGGGGGGGTGTGTCTGGGTCAGAGTCATCTTGCGCTGGTGAAAAGTGTACCTGTGCCCACAGGGTTCTCGCTGTCAGGTTTGGTCCGATTTTCTTGGGCCATAGTGAACCAAACCAGGCTGAGACGGATTTAGCAGGCCAGATGAAAAAGCTGCTGACACAGCCCCCTACCTCACAAAATCGGTCCAAAGCCGTCCACTACCTCACCAAGCATCCTGATACACCCCACACAGCAGACCTGCGGTCTTTTGCATCCTCACACATGCACATTCCCAGGTACGTTTCACCCCACGCTGTTCACTCCCCCACCCTGCTTCAGAGTTCCAGTCTACTGCACTCAGGGAGTACAAACAACTTGCCCAAAGCCTCATGCAACGCCAGCGTTGGGATATGGAGTTAGGCAGTCGCTTCCTTCGGTATGCTCAATACACAGAGGCCTCTCTTCTGCAGCATTTTTACAAGCGCATGCGACAGTGTTACACCAGCGTACACGCTTCCATTGCGATCTCGCGTCGCCGCATCATTGCTCGGAGTCGCCAGGGGATTTTCCTTCTTGCCTCTCACCTGGAAACGTGTAACAAAAAGAAAGAAAATTTTTGGGTTCATCCCAGCATACCCCCCGGGGTACCTTGAGGCATTGGTCAATGCAGCAACTTGCCAAGGTCGCCGCTCATCTTCCGAGGGACAACTGGTCTATTGTGGAGGATCTTTTCCAGGCTGTTGCAGCCACCGTGCATCACCTCAAAAAGTGTTCACAGCCCTGTATCTCGGAATACTCCAACCCAAAAAGGGTCCGCATGCTCCACACTCCCCAAACCTCCTCAGAGTCAGGGTTGCGATGACAGTCCTTGACACTTGATCCTTTCACTTGTCGGTGGTGTTGGCTGCGCGCCAGTTCCTATTTTTTGCCAACCGATGGCAGGTTGGCCCTCCTGTGGCTTCCTCCCCCTTTCTATCTTTTCCCCCACAGGTGTGGAATGCCACCCCCCAGCACGCCGTAACCCTGCTTGTGTTCTTCCTTCCTCCCCAGTCTTCTTCTGTGTGTCACCATCCCCACTCACCCTAAACTGGAATTGGGCTCGCAGTGTTCTGAGCCCCATATTCAATGGTGACCAGCTATGCCTGAATATCGTCCTCCCCTCCCTCTCTGGTACTGATATTGTATGCATTGCAACCTGCTGATCCATCTCAGCCTTCACTCTTCACACCGCTGTCTTTTTCAGCCTACAGTCTTTGTGCCTCATGCACACTGGGAAGCCTACGGACGGGCGTGGCAGTCCCCTGCTGCATGACCTGGTTTCAGACTCAGCTAATCCTCACTACGTGTCACATCCACTACCACAGTCATTTGTGGGTTATCGTAGCACCGGAGCTCTGAACCTTGATTCCAAGACGCTGTCTCAAGTACCATATGATGAACAGGTTATGCCAGCTCACCTTGGTCTGGACCAAGAAAATGTCAACAGATACTGGAGACATGAACAGTGACGAATAAGGGGAGTATTAGCGCGCCGGGCATCTTTTTTTTCTCCGCCCGTGCCTGTTTTTGTCCCCCCTCACCAAACAATCTGGAGTACGTTGTCGCCGTGTCTAAGAATCTGGCCCATCCTTTGCACCCAGTTTATGATGATGGCAAGGGTGGTGGTTGGAAGTGGTGGGAGTGACATTTTGTGTTGTTGAATTCTCATATTTTGGCTTCTGCAATGTGCTTTGCACAGAATGTTTGCGGTCTACTTGGGAGACTTCCCTAGGTGAGGATAAACTTGGGGCTAGAGTAGGAGTATACTTAATTCAAAGGTAGCGCACCGAGCATGCGCCAGGCGCGCACTGGGCAAACATTCCCCTATAGACTTGCGAAACCCAGCAAGGTGTAGCAGGAGTTGCACTGGCTGGCAGTCGAAGATTCTGCACGTGTGGGGAGTGGGATCCTGTCTGTGTGCAAGCAAGTGCCATTCAAGAAGAATGCCAGAGATTCGCAGGGAGGCCAAGTTGTCAGCAGTGTGGCCAAATTGTCAGGATTTGAGTTGTTGTATCTATTTGATTGGCATCTGCAGAGCATTTTACTATATCAGGGCATTCTTCTGTCCCATTTCTTTAGAGTTTGTGTGATTGCGTGATGACATCATTGATGAGAGTATCAAAGCACAAACATAGTTGTTGATTGTTTTGATTGATTCTTGCCTGATGCAGTTGATTTTTGTTTGTTGAAAATATGGTTGATTTTACACAATTTTTGCCTTGAAAGGAAGGTCTGTTTAACCATCTGCACTCCCTTTCTGTGGGTAACAATCAGTTGATATGGGGGGTGGCAGTAGATTGCAAGAGGATGCGTGGCAAAGGGTCCAGTAGCCAGCAGCGTGGAACTGCAGTTAGTATAGCGCAGCGGGGTAACGAAAGTTCTGCCACCGGGCCCCAGCACTCCCCCCCCCCTGTCCCGCTTCCCCTCCTCCCTCCTCCCCTCCTTAGCCTTTTTATAATTTAAAGGCGGGGGTACATCGGGTCATCCAATGGGCTCGGCCAAAAATGATGGGGCTTGGGACTGGAGACGTCTAAAAGACGAGGACCCCGCGGCGAAGTCAACAGCATGGGCCCACCTGATTCAGACGCCCTGGATGGCCCGTATGATCCCGCTTCAGCATCGTACAGAGGTGCTGGTGGCGGGCGTGGCAGGATGGTCTCGGGACGGAGTCAGCTGGAGTGCGGTGAAGCTGGCCAGGACCTTCCATGAGACGCTGGGGATCTCGTTTCAATCCCGTGATCCGCAGCGGTACGTCGACGCGCTGCTGTATGGGCTGACACTTGCCTGGGGAGTAGAGGTGACTGCGTTCAGCCTGTCTGCGGAAGAGGCGGCCGTCGGGTTCGCTGTCTGCAACTTAATCGCCAAGCCGCCTGGAAAATCGGCGAGCAGGAGAGGAGGAGTGGGGATCAAGGGTGAGAGACACTCTCAGGGGAAGAACGCAAAGCCCAAGACCAACAGTGGTATGGCTCTGGACGAGGAGGCGGGCGCCGGAGCCGGTGAGCGCGAAGGAGGTGGGGGGCCGGCCGCGGCTGAGGAGGACGAGGAGGACGAACTGACGTACAAGGAGCCCAGCTTCAAAAATGCCAGGTGGATGAGAAAGAGGCCCGGGGCCCCGCGGTGGACGGTCAAACTGTGCCGCCTGGTTGAGAGGTTAATGGAGGCCGAGGAGTCTGAGACTGCGACAGAGGTGTCCACGATCATTGACGATGTCTGGCAATTGCTCCTTGATTGCGACAAGTCGGGTAAGGACGCGGTCAAGGCAAAAATAAAGGAGGTCAAAAAGAGGAACAAGAAGAAGGCCAAAAAACAGAGGCGAAAGGAGAAAAAGAAGGAGATGAAGGAGCGCCGATCATCTCGGAGGGGAAAAGGGAGGCGCAGGTCCTCCGACTCGGATTCGTCGTCCACGGACAGTAGCAGCGACAGTGCGTCCGATACATCATCCTCGGCAAGCTCCAGCTCATCGGGGCGCCACTCAAAGCGCAAAAGCAGAGGTGGCACGCAGGGGAGCACGAGTCAGCCGGGGTTCAAGTGGATAGACGGAAAGCGCCACTTCCGCAGCAAGAAAACAGGAGACTGGGTTAATTGCGAAAACCCTCCAAAAACGGCATGCCCGGAGTGTGGTGGCCACCATTGGTGGTTTGACAGGGAGAAGCACGGGTGTAAAGGCCGAAGGAAGTGACTGCAGAGCCATGACGATGGAGACGGGGCTGCAGGAGGCACGCGGGGGGACGAGGAGTGCGAGCGCGAGTGGCCGTGGGCGACCACGCGCGACAGACTCGAGGCGGCGATGGCTGACGAGTACGGGACGGCTTTTGATGCCACGACAGTGCGGGGCCTGCAGGATGGTACCCTCGACGGGTATCTGCGGCAGCTCAGGCGACTGGCCAGGCTGGAGCGGATGCGACCAGGCGACGGTGCTCGGGGTATACTGGAGGCCAGGCTCATGCAGGTTGTGCAGGGCGACCTGTCAGAGAGCGCCGCAAAAATCGTTCTGGCTGCGGCGAGGCTGGCCGAAAAAATGGAGTGGCTTGCCCCGGTGGTGCGGAAGTCTGATTGGTACCTGGTTATGTCTATCGAACAGCGGCGGTGCAAAGAGCAGCGGGCGGAAGCGAAGGAGTGGGCGCAACTGGAGGACCTGTGCAGGCTGTGTGCGGCTGCCTCCAGCTTTGCGGAATGGGAGGCAGTGGCGCTGGCGTGCGTGTCGGTGGGACACTGCCTGCGGGGTTCCGAGGCGGGGGGTGGGGTGGGGCAGGAAGATGAAGGAGTGCGGTTTTTTGGAACAAAGTCCAGGAGGGGGGTCCAGCGACAGGAAGTGGGGCCCTGGGTGCGAGAATGGTTACAGTTCCTGGCGAAACTCAGGGCACTCAAGGGGTTCCACCCCGACAGGGGGGCGTGGCACGAGTCCAGGGAAGCGCTGGGGAAGACGTTGGTCAGCCTGCTGGAGAGGGGGGAGGGGAAGAAAACTGTCCGGTGGCACAGTTTCCGTAGGATGGGGGCAGCACAACTTCGGAAAATGGGGGCGCCGCTCACAACAATCATGCTGTGGGGGGGGTGGAAGTCAGCGAAAGTCGCGCAGATGTATACCGAGGCCCCCCTCAGGTGGAAGTTTGCCCGCTCGGGAAAAATCCCATGGCCCATGTGGGGGGGGGGGGGGGGGGCAGAGCCAGGCTACTGCACAAAGCAGGGCTCCACACTCTCTTTCTGGCCGTCATGGATACGCCGGGAAATCGCCTTCGCGGCCGGGGAAGCTTCCCGACTTGCTGGGGGATCGCCTGAGGGGGGTGAGAATGCACGCAAACGAGGAAGGACAGTGTCCCCGAGTGCGAGTGCTGCGAGGACAGTTGCGAGATGCGGCGAGGGCGATAAGCGAAATGCGGGGCGTCAAGGTGCACAGGCAAGAGATGGTGCGTAACCTCATTACGGGGATGGGTGAGGCAGTGCTCAGACTTGAGTGTGGAGAGGAGGGTCTGGATACGCTGTGCAGTGTGTTGACAAAAGTTGGGGAGGGGGACTTAGACGAGGAGGACGATGGGTACTACAGTAGTAGTGACGAGGAGGGGGTGGTTACCGAGGAAATGGCTGCTCGGGGGGTGGGGGAAGCGGGGTGTGTGACAGTGTCGGATAAGATCTGGAACAGCCTGGTCCCTCGTGACCTTCTGGGGGTGTACCGGAGGCAGTTGAGGGAGGACAGTGCGGGGGTTGAAAAGTCACAGGGGGGGAGACCGGGGCCTGTGGATGCAATGCTGGAATCCCTCAGAACTGAGACTAAGGGACTGCGCAGAACAAAGCGACCCGAGACGGCCAAAATGTTCCTTACGTGGAAGAATGCACTAAAATGCCGAGCCATTCTTGATGCGCGGGGAGTCAACGCAAGCGACCCCCGGAAGCCCCCAAAGTTCAGACTCCTTGGGCTGGAGGCCATCCGCCACTGGATGGGACGTGCGCCCCCTCGGCGTGTGGGGGGAGGCAGGTGCCGTGTTTTTTTGGCTAAACTGGACCTGCAGAATGCTTACTGGAGCATCCGCCTCCCCACCGCATGGCGTAGTGTTTTTGTGGTGGGGGGGCGGTCGGGTAGGCGTTTTCAATATGCAAGGCTGCCTTTCGGATGGGCCTATAGCCCTGTGATATGTCAGAAGCTGGTATCCTCTGTTATCCGGGGGGCCTTGTCGAGACGTGGTGTGCGGGGTTGGGTGTATCTGGACGACATTTTACTGTCGTGCAGGAGCAAGAGTCGGCTGAGGGGGGCTGTGAGGGACTGCATTCGAAGGCTGAGACGTGCGGGTTTTATTGTGGGGGCCAAGTCCGAGCCGGAGCCAACTGAGCGCCTCGGTTTTATTGGTAAGCAAATTGACACCAAAGCTGGGACAATCAGCAATGCGGTGGGTGCCTTGGTCGGTGCTTTCAGGGCGTGGGTCAGGGGGGTGGGCAGGGGGCGCCTGCCCTCAAAGGTTATGGAACGCCTCCTGGGTAAACTGTGCTGGCTGAGCAGGCCCAATGCGGGTCTGGGCGCCTTCCTGGCGGGCGAACCCCGAAACCTTGTGCATGACGTGTGTTATGTGAAGGGAAGGTAGTTTGCAACTTTCTTGAGCTGGGGCAGTTTGGGTCACCTAATTCTAAGGGCTTTTCTAAGGGGTTTGCTTGGGGGCTCTTCGGGGGGAACATAGTCTAAAAGTAGCGCGCAGTGCGCGCGCAGTGCAAAGATTCCCCCTAAATGACCATCCAAGGTATGTAAAGCATGTTTTAGCCCGTACTTATCTAGTTTTTACCCTATTCTGGGTGTGTGTTACTTGGGGTAGATTCTCTGCGAGGTGGACTTGCCGAAGGCAATAGAATTTTCCACGGTGCAGAGTTGCGCAGTAAAGATCCCTTACCCCTGCCCGGCCTTTCTTGCCGTGATACGGCCATTGAAGACCTCACTCACCTCGCACGTTTGTTGAATGTCCCTATGCCTAATACAGACAAGCTATTACCAAAAGCAATATTCAATCACTCAGGTGCAATGCTTTCACATGTGCAAGTTGTTGCCACACGCCTGAGCGAGGTGGCAATAGTTCGTATTGTTGACAAGTCACCGGGAACCATGTGGGGCTTCTGTCGCCAATGGATTTGGGATGAAACCGATGTTTTGCCAAAAACATACGTTTTGTTCATAGTGCTTACTGTTTTTCTTGGCCCCCGCCCGGGTGCGTTTCCATTGGGTGAACACATAAATGTCTGAGACTATGGAACAAGACAAGAACCCGGTGGTGGACAATTCAGGACCCGACCCGGGGCTGGCCAAGTTCAGGATGTGGGTGCTCGGGCCTTTCGAGACAATCCAGGGTCAACAGGAGTACCAGGAGAGGAGCGGCGAATGGTTGATTGAGGAGCAGGAGAGAATAGTGGACCTGCAGGTGGGTGCAGATGTGGTGTCCGAGTTCGCAGGGCAGATTGGTGTCGGCCACTTGGACAAGAACACCTTCCTCACAGCGCTGCGCTGCTATGCGATCCGGAAGGGCCTGGTGCCTGACTACGTGAATAAAAGGTTTGTCCATGATGAGACTCAGGGGACGGGGCAAGGCAATGCGGGAACAGAGATCACAAGACCACCATCACCGGCGGTCGGCGGTTTGGCGACGCATGAAGTGGCAGAGCTGGTGCAACTCCTGGCGGCAACGAAACTGGAGAATGAAAGACTCAGAGCGGCGGCTATACCAAGGCTGACGAAACAAGAACTGGAGCGGATGCTGGCAGAAACACTGCCATACCAATGGATGCAGACCCTGGCGGTTGGACTGATGACGTACTCCAAGAAAGACCCACAGTGGGACGCCCATGAACTGTCAACAACGATATGGAAGGTCGTGCATGAGGAATTGAGAAACAAAAGGCAGGGACGCAATTCCCACATGCCAATACCGCAACAAGTGCAAGGTGCAGGAAATCCAGAAACACACACGGCACCGGGGGCGCCGCTGGGCAGAGCGATCAACACTCCAGGAGGACAGCAGATCATGGGGACCCCGGTGGGAGGGGGTCAGTGTTTTGTCTGCGGCCAGATTGGGCACTGGGCCAGAAATTGCCCGCAGGCAGCACTGACAGGCACCCTGAACCAACCGCACGTCCAGGCCAAAATATCGCAGGTGGGGGACCAGACTGTGATGACCAATAACAAGGGGTGGACCTTCGACGTGAATGGCCCACCCCCGCCAACTGCAGGCGCTGTGGGCAGCTCCACTGGGAGATGTTCCCGTGTGGGGCACAGGGGAGGGTGTCCCTGTTGCCACAGCCAGCGACACCGGTCGGACAGGCGGGGGTGGCGGGCGGACAACGGGAGGGCTCGGATGATGCCGTTCTCCGCATGGTACAGGACTTGCTGCAATTGCGGGCACTAGACCCAGGACAACAGAAATGACAAGAGCTCAACGGAGTCGGGGCCGGATCGAAGGTGGCACTGGGGCCGGACATGGGAGCCACGGTGGCCGAGACCTGGCAGGCCCACGATGCCGTCATGCACGCCAGGACAGAGGAGTGGGGAACAGTGGGTACGGCGATGGCGATCCGAGGAGTGGAGGCCAGCTCATCAGCGACGTATATGCAACAGGTACGGATGGCATTGCGAGGGTGCGGCACCGATGAACCACTGGCGGTGGCGATTCAACGGCGGTTCGCAGAACTGGCACTACGAAAGCGGGGCTACTCGGCGGCAAACAACTTGGTGGCGGGGATACGGATGCTGGAGAAACTCAAACTCATATGGACTACCCTCACAGACCTACACAGGCTACAACTCAGAGCAATCGGCAAGATGGCCAAGGCGGAAGACAGGCCTCGAGTATGGGCGACAGTGGCCGACTTTCAAACGTTGGCAGAGAGGAGGGTGCACTGGGCCTGGGCAAGGGTGTTCTTTGCCGTCGGGATGGCATTCACCATATGCCTCAGGAGTTCAGACGTCGCACAACTACGATGGGGCTGGTTGGGACACAAGCGGTGGTTGGTGTTCTTCGACTACAAAGTGGCCAAGGAGATGTGTGCCCAGCCCATACCACCGTTTTGGGAACGGTGGCGGCATTGGCTCTACACGCACAGGCGGCCTCACCAGCACGACGAGAACATATTCATCCCTGGAGGACCCGATGCCCTACGGAAGTTACAGACTGAACTGTTCACAGGTACGGACTGCGGCCTCTCGGGATGGCACCCGTGGAAACACATGGGGGCTGCATGCTTCGGGCGCTGGGAGGATCCCTGCAGGCCTTGGCACTATGGGCCCGCTGGCGGACACCAAGGCAAGCAGCACGATACGCAGCGCACCCACCGTCATGGAAGATGCCATCCAGGGTCCTCCTTCCATCACCAGTGGGTGAATCAGGGCACTTCACGCGCGGCTGTGAGTGGACTTGGATGCCGGTCAAGGAGCTCTGGCATAGGGATGCATTCGCATGGGATCTTGGGAGAAAACGGAACCAGACCCCCCCTACGGTCCACACGTTTGCCCGCCCCGCCACTCCTCAGGAGGTGGACAGCGAATCCGACGACGACGAGGACCTGGACGATCAGGATGGGGAATGCGACCAGGACAATCCAGATCACGAAGAACCCCGAAGAGAAGCGGAGAACAGGAGCATGCAGGACGCCGCACAAAAGGAAATGGGACGAGACGCCGAACTTGTGCCTGGTACAGGACCTGACCATGAAGGTGGACCACGGACGGACGAAGGAACGGCAGGACACGGTGCGAGACCCATCGAGATCATCGACGTGGACGAGTTGGAGGACGGCGAAACGAAGATGGACGCCGACGGGGACAGTGGAGGAGCGGGCGCAGCGGAAGCCGTCACAGCTCCGGAGGGGGCGGTGGCAAGTGGGGCGGACGCGGACAGGCATGAACGGGATGCAGGCGACCAGGCATCAAACGAGGACCGGGCAGGAGAGGACAGACGATGCGGGGATGCAGACGAAGCGCACATGGAGGCCGAGCCATGCCAAGAAATGGAAGTCAGCGCGGAAGAGTCTGGGGACGACGTTGGCTCCGAAGGCAGCAGCGCAGGGGACAGAGACGAGTCAAGCCCAGGTACGCCGACATGCTCTACTGATTGCTCTGAGTCCCGATGGAGATTACATCAAGCCAGGAGGAGAGTATTGGGGAAAAGAACAACACGTGAGTTCGGTGAGGAGGAGCAACGTGGGGCAAAGCGGGGACGCGGAGAGACTTGCGCGGGAGACCAGCAGCTGGTGGCGATGCCCGACGGGACTGAAGCAGACGGGGCCCCACACTGGGGATACCTGGTCACGGCGCCTCAGAGGGGCCATAGATTCCAGCTGTGGAAGCCTATGCCTCTGCAATGCGAACGAGAGGAACAAGGACGAGATGGGGGTGGACATGGAGCAGCTGACGGAGGAAGTGGCGGAGCGTATGGCCGGGCAGTGGAGCAGACCGGGGACGATCAGTGGGTTGTTGCGAGATCTGACAGTCAGGGTGGGTCAAAGAGCCGGGACGGGCCCACAGCAGGAGGAGGCGGAACAGAATTTCATATCGGTGCTGCAGGCACTCCGGGACGACGAGACGGAGCCATGGGACGTATCGCCGACAGGGGATGTCAGCCCCAAGGGCAACAAGGATGGCGACCAGAGTCGGGGCCAAGTGTCGGTGGAGACGGCGAGCAGAGGCCTTGGAGTAGCTGGCAGAGTGGACATCCCTGAGGAGATGTGGCAAAGGCACAGGCCGTGCAATTGGAGAGAGGCTCATGAGAACGCAGCGGTCCAGAAGGCGAGCCGGGACCCGGCCTTGGCAGCGATGGTCCAGCGCATACACGAGGACGGCATGCTCGACGAGATCACTGACGGGAGGCTGCCGAATGCCAAGGCATTCACCAAACCGAAGTCCCAGGAGAAGGGGTCATTAATCATCAACATGGTCCCGTTGAACAAGCGATGCCAGAGGCCAAATACACGACTGCAACTGCCCACACTCGAGGAACTGGGAGACACGTTCCGAGAGGCGGCGGGCAAGGGTCAGGCCATATGGTTTTGCAAATTAGACGTGGCGAACATGTTCTGGTCCTGCTGGATGCCGGAGCAGGAGAGGGGCACGATAAGAATCGGGGTGCAGGGCAGGGTGTGGGGTTTCCACAGCCTGCCGTTCGGGTGGACACACAGTCCCCTGATGGCCACAGAACTGCTGAGAAAGACGCCGGAGAAGTTCCACATGCCGGGGATACGACCGATACAATACGTCGACGACGTGCTGGTGTATGGGTATGACAAGACGGAGGTAGGGGCAGCAGGATTGCAACTACGGGAGCTGCTGGAGCGTGCCGGCTGGATATGCAGCCCCAAGTCCCAGTTGGAGCCCACGAACACAATCGAGTGGATGGGGAAGAGCCTGGATGGCAGGCGTTGGACGATCCAGTCTTCAGCGCCGTACATTGCCGGCATGGTGGCCTTGTGGCTGAAGCTGGCGACCACGGGTTACAGCCAGAAGGACATGAGACGCATGCTGGGAAAACTGGCGTGGGCAAACAGACCAGCCCGAGAAACAGGGCCACACACGAGTGGGGCCATGGCATGGATGATGTGGGGGCCCCAAAATGCGAGGTACACACCGCCGAAGGTGCTAAGGGGACTAGCGGAGGCGCTGGCGTCCGTGATGGGGCCCTGGTCCGCAAGAAGAACGACAGCAGCAGACGACGTCGACATGTATGTGGATGCAGCAGAATACGGGAACACGTACCTGGTCGGTTTGTGGTCTCAGGAGGCAGGAGCGCGAGTACGGGAGTGCCCCAAGACAGTGCGGAACCAGCAGGCGGCTGAGCTGCAGGCAGTGGAGTGAGCGGTCAAGATGGCGGCGTACAGGAGACGGCAGCAGGTGCATCTGGGAGCGGACAACCTCGCGGCCATATGGGCGGCGCTCAAGAGGAAGACAAAGATTCACCACCGAGATCGGGCCACGACGGTAAGGAGGATACAGCAAACGCTACGCTGGTCAGGGATCGTGCTTAAATTAAGCTATGTACCGTCCAAATGGAACCCGGCAGACGCCATCTCCAGAATTTTTAACTGGGGATCAGCCTTCCGGGCGACTGTGGAGGCCAGGGCATGCGAGCTGGCCCTGCGCACTGTTCTATACGCACCCTGCTCTGTTATGGGACAGACTTCTTACAGAAGCTAGGGGGGGGGGGGTGACAGACCTATACTATGTCAGGCACTTTCCACAGACAGAGGCACATGGCAGCCTGAAATGCCAGATGAACCACACTACCCACCACCAGTGTACTGCAGGTAGCGAGGTGATGGTTGCATGGGAAGAGCTGTACATGGACTGTCCGGAGATGTTTGACAGTACGAGACAGAATGCGAATTGACTGACGTGCAGGTCAGGTGAGGGAAGCAATCACAAAACCGATGTTTTGCCAAAAACATACGTTTTGTTCATAGTGCTTACTGTTTTTCTTGGCCCACCCACCCACCCATTGGAGCGGGTCAGGTGTCTACTTTTAGCCGCCACCATACGGCAGTGCAGCCCATCTGTACAGCATGGGAAGAGCTGTACATGGACTGTCCGGAGATGTTTGACAGTACGAGACAGAATGCGAATTGACTGACGTGCAGGGCAGGTGAGGGAAGCAATCACAAAACCACCTAGTTTTGGAGATCTGAGAGGTACACCGATACAAACAGGCCCCCTGCTGAAGTCTTGTCTGGCCTCTGTGATCTAGTGTGTGGTAAGGGATGGGCATGCCATGACAGAGCACGACTAGCTCTCTTGTACCTTATCGAAAAGGGTAAATCTTCAGCCTTGCGGAGGATTACGTTCCGGCCTATTTGTGCCCAGTCAACCCCAGTGATACCGCGCTGGAGGCTTCGCATATCGGCACGTGCTTTTACTTGTTTCTTGAAAACATTAGCTCAAGAGATCCCATGATCCTTTTTGCACTTGTCCATCCAGGGAGTCGCCCATTGGATGACAAATTTGAATACCTGGAATTGCACTGTGCTTGGAGAGGCTTATTGCAAGGATCAGTTCAACCCTATTTTGCCTAGTGACGTGTTCAACCATTTTGAGCAAGCCACTAAGTGGCTCTGCAGTCAACGCCGATGGTCTTGGTATTGGTGGCGACCGTGGCTGCCGGCACAGCAGCCGACTGGTCACGCGACATGTCTTTGCGAGTTGCAGCAGTGTCCGTGCCCGCTTGGCGTGAGGCTTGGTTGCAGTGGGGGTGGTTTGGGCAAGCAGTGGGAGAGAGCCACGTGAGTGGGGGCGCAGCAGCAAGTGCCAAGCCCATGGGGGGAAAAACACCTTCTATCTTCAAGATGACAGTTTTTGCCAGAGTGTAGGTACCTGTTGGTCCCGAGCCTTTGCCTTGCCTATGGGCGGACCCTTCAGCGCACCGGCTGCAGACTTGCATAGCCTGTGGTGTTTCCACTTGCAAAAGCAAAGGTTTCGTGTCTTGGGTGAAGTACGCAGCACTGATGTAGGATGTCCGATTTGGGTTAGTACCACAGGTCGTCTGATAGTGTTAGCTCATTTCAGAGATAACATTTTAGTTGCAGCTAAAGGCCCAGGCGCCTCATGGGCCATGTCTGACGTATGCCTATTTCTGCAACATGCTTGGTCCCTAAGAGTGCTCTGTCCTTACATCAATGACCATGGTTGTGACTGCCAGTTGTGTTGCATGACGAGGGAATTGTGTGCCCTTGGGACAGCTATGAACCGGCAATGTGGCTGGGGCACTCCATATGTGCACCCCTGAGCATTAACATTGTCGTGGCTGTTAAAACAGGCAGTCCTCTTGGGCCGTGACTGAAATGGGGCTTAGTAACGTTTTCACAGGGGTGCTGATGAACTATCGCCCTTTTTTGTTTGCTTTGAGCGAGTACCTTATCCATGGAGCTGCAGATAAGCATTCTATGTGGCCATGATAAAGGTATGGGGGTGTGGGCAACCTAGAATGCCATCCAACGTTTTCTTAGCTATAGTCCCGATGATGTCCTGTTGAGTCAAGAATGGGTGTTATATGTATCACGTTGTATGCCAAGCACTCGTCGTCGTCGGGGATTCGAACCCCGGTTCGTCTGTCCGTCCAGGGCCCCCCGGGTGAGGTCCCCGCCACCGCCCCCTTCAGCAGCCCCCTCCACCATCGGTACCGCCGGTGGATCGGTGGTGTGTCTCGTCCTCGTACTTTTTCCTGTCAAACTTTGTCCGCTAGTGCAACACAAAGACGAAGTGCCAGACACAGCACACCTGCAACAGTGCCCTCCGTCACTGGTACCGCCGTCCGCCGGAACCGCATCTCCTCCTCGTACTCCTCTTCCCCCCTTACCCGGGATTCGAACCCGGTTCTTCAAGGCTGCAGCCGGCTGCACAGCCGCTGCAGCACGTTGCCGAACACCTGCCTAGGCCACTGGCCCCATTCACAGCACCAATGGGTCAACCGCAGTCGCTTACACAAGGCACACAAAGGCTGGGCCTTCGGCCCCCTTCAACCACACACGAGAGCCTATTTGCCTTTCACTGCCTTGCCCCCCCCCCCCCCCACAAAGCCCTAGTAGCCCCACGTAGAGACAGAAGCCCTGTCCCATGCACAGGGAGTGCACCACAGATGGTAGGCCGCAGCAGAGCCGGCTCCCATGGGAGCGCCACAGTGGAACCGCACACTCTGTACTTCTCTCCCGTGTACTATAGCATCCAGCAGGGTGTAAACACCTGCGACAAAGCAGCCACAATGCCAAGGAGCTCTGAACTTGTTGAGGCAATGATCCCAGCTTTGAGGGGCTGTGGGGAGTCGTGGAAAACCTCGTGATATGGCCAAGCACTCGTGAGGAGGTGCGACGGCGCCTGTGGGCCTGGCTGCAGCAACTTGCCACATGGGATGGGCACAGGTATGCTTCATGGCATATCCCACATGCCGGCCCCCATACAGATTGGTGCGGTGACTTGTCCAACTGTGGTGACCCCAGTACGATTGTTTGATTGCCCCCACAATGGGGGCCAGGGGAGGGGGTCTATTGCTCACTTGTTTGCTGATTTGTCTGGGAGACGCCAGAGTATGCTACAGTGGTGTTCCATGAATGCACACACATCTGTCCGTGACATGTTATGGGCTGGCCCAGTCTGAGCGGGCATATCACATGTATTCAGGTATCCCTTGGTACGTGTTTGAACCCCAATGTTGTTCCCGACTAGAATGTTCCCAATGGGAACAGTTCCCACCGGAACAATTTCTTTGGGAACACCACTAGAACAAGTGTCGCAAGCCAGATAACCAGATCCATCACCATGAGTTTCCAAGTTCGTAAATGGTGTTTTTTGTCTCTTTCTTGCATGTGTAACGCGTCCAAGGCTTGTCTTTCCCATCGGGGCCATGTTGACATATTGTGGGCCGTTGGTGCCACCTTCCACTAGGTGTTCACATTTCGAACTTTTCGTATCCATTTGCAAGCCGGCTGTTCCTTGTAGTCCAGACGCACCGTTGTATGAGTTTTTCAACGTTGGCGTCCCCGTTCTCCCGTTTGATTTGTGCATTGTGGCCATGCCTAGGGTCCCATTTTGGTATTTGTTCCTTGCCTGAATGCTCGGTGGGTCTACGGGCATCTTCCCCTAGAGGTATGGATTGCCAAATTTCGCTTCGTAGTTCATTGTTGTAGCTTCATCATGCCTAGATCGCAAACCCGCGTTGCGCAACTAACCACCCACCTCGTCCATTTGGCTAGTGCTGTTAGCCTCCGGGACGGGGATCTTGTTGGGGAGCTCATAGCGGAATGGGCCATCTCCTCTCCACACGCCCGCCGCCAATTTGCGGTGGCCGTGCGCTTGGCCCAACCAAGCTGTGTACGAGAGATACAGCAGGGGGCAATCGCCAAGTACGCCTCCGAGGTCCTCCCCCCGGATGAGTGTTGCGAGCTCATCCTCAACCTGCGTGCGCCCAAATCCGCTTGGCGCACGCTCTCGGAAGTGTACACCCTCCGGGGGCTGAAGTACACCGCGACCACGGGCCTTCCATTCGCCCGTCCGATTTTCCCTGAGAGGGCTTTTCAGCAGCGCTGGAAGATCTACTGGCCCCCTTGGAGCTGGCCCCCGCGGTGAGCACTTCGGATCCCAAGGCCACGGGCATCAGTTGGCCGTGGGCATCATGGCTGCGCTACATTGCTAGCCAACCCCCGTTGTGCCGCATGATCGATTGGTCGTTCCCCCTGACTTTCATTGTCAGGGGGGATGGCTACCCCTGCGCAGGCAGGGAGTGGTCCCAATTGTCTGTGTCCATCGCCAACATGGGCCTTTGGGGACGAATTCCCGCCTGCGTGTGGGTCATCGGCCTCGCAATGTGCGGGGACAAAGCGATGGCGACCCTAGCAACCCTTTGGGAAGACAATATTAAGGTGTGCCGCGTACACACCGTGTTGTTCCGGCGACGTTCCGATAACTTGTTCCGGCGACGTTCCGGCGACGTTCAAGTGTTTCGTTGGAACCGCCACCGGAACAATCTGGTTCCAACAAGTTGGATGTTTTTTTCTTAGGCCATCCAGGAGGTCGTGGACACCCACCGGGTGGTTTTCAATTCCCATGAGGAAGCAGCCGATGCCTGGCTCGGTGGTGATTCCCCATGGGTGCGCCGCATTATCGGGATCACACCGGCCCCACAAGTGGGGTCACTATACAACGAGGGGATTTGGGACTCCGACGCCGCTGTGTGGCGGGGCAAAGACGTGGTACGGACCACCGAGTCGGACCACGCACGGCGGACGTCCTTCTTGTTGGGAACAGCATCGCTGAAGGCCGCAGGTTGTTCCGTGGAACCAGTGGTGGTCATTGCCCGGTGCCGCGTTGTCATGTGCATTCTGCGCTGTTGCATGGCGATGGGCCGGTTGCAAATGACCAACATTGAGCGGTTGGCGGCACAACGGCTGGCCGGGGGCAATGAGGTGTTCGTGCGGCGATTCAGGCGGTATTGCATGAGCATCGCACTGGGTGCCGCCTAGGCAAGGATTGTTCCCCGGATGGTGAGGAGACGTCGTGCCTGTTTGTGGCCTGGCCCGATGTTGCATTGTTGCTGTCGGTTGGGCCGGAGGAGCCCCTCTATAGGGCTGTGATGGGGATGGCGAAGCTTTTGAAGGACTTGTACCACGCCTGTCAGGTGGGTACGCGTCCCCAATGCCGGGCAGCGGAAGATGCTTTCCGCGAGCATTGTGCTCCTAGGTCCGCGTCCCATTACCTCCTGCGGATCGGGTATTGACGACATTTGGCCGTTCAGATTGGTAATGTTCTCCAATGACATTGTCGAAAGCCTTAACCGCTTCCTTAAGCAGGCTTTCAACGAACAAAGTGCCCGGGGCGGTGGCCGGCAAACGGCTACTGGGCCGCCAGCTGCGGTCGCTCGCAGGCATCCATTGACTTGGACGCCGACGACTTCACCACAAGGCCCACTTTCAAGGCTTTTGTGGTCTTCTCAAGGGCCAAAATGCCCCCAAAATGGGCTCAAAATGGGCTCATTTCACCCGTTTGTGCACCCCAAATGGTCCAGGATGATTTTTGGAAAAATGTGTTTTTGACCCATTTTTGACTCTTTTTTTTTGGTCCCAAAACAGCCCTTTTTCAAGGCATTTTGGGATTTTCGGAGGACCAAAATGGGCCACCACAAGCTCAAAAAAGTCCAAAAACACTTGTTTTAGCATCACACATGGTCTAAGATCATTGTTGACAAAAGTCATCTTTTTGCCCCTATTGGACCCTAATGACCCATTTAGGCACCCACCTGTTTGGGCTTGAGCTTGCAGCTTGCCGCAGCCTACCGGGCCTAAGTATGGGGGTCTAGGGGTCCGTTTGGGCAATTTTGAGGGGTGGAAACCACAAAAAGTGGGGGATTGCGGGTGGATTAGGTGCCCTCGGAATCGCGTTTTGAGCCATGTAGCCAAAGATATGGCTTATTCTTGGTTTGTGACTGTCGCCAGCCAGTCTACACAAAATTTGGGGGTTCTGGGGGCCTTTTTGGGCCGTTTCCGGGACATATGGTGGGGTTAGAGGGCCGCAAAGGGCTCGTTGACACGGGAAAATCAAGCCGCACATAGAGTGTCACCCTTTCCCTTCGTTTGGCCGTTTTGAATGGGTTCTAGGGCTTTTTTGGCCCACAAATGGCTGCTTTTGGCCCTAAATTGCGGTTTTTGAAACTCAGGTCTGCCACTTGCGACAACTGTTCCCGGCCGCCACTGTTGAGTTTCTTGCTCAAACTTTGTGTGGTTGTCCCTCACACGCATAGGTATCACCCACCAAAATTTCTACCAAATCCGAAGCACCACGACGGAGTTCTGATTTTTAGCCATGTCGCGCGTGCTGCTGCTTGCTTGCTTGCCGCTACTGCTGCTGCTAAACCTGGTAGGTCCACCCTAGACACCAAAAAGGGTTATAAAACCAAGACTGGTTCCACCAGCTCGGTGACCCTAACCCTAACTTTAACCCTAACCCTAAGCCCCTCCCCCTCACCCCTGGATGGACGCCCTCCTCACCCCCAGCCAGAACCCCCACGACACCCCGCAGGAACAACCCCCCCCCCCCCCCCGCGCGCGACCCCCAGCAGGACCTCCCCCCCAAGTTTTGACGTATAGCAGGGGGGGGGGGGGTGTCGCATCAGGACCAGTTGTAGTCGCCCCCCCCCCCGTGCATACACCCCCTTTTGGGGGGTCGTTGGCACAGCATACCCCACGGCATGATATTGAATGTCAACCCCTTGTAAAATCATCATTTTGCGGACAAAACAATCCCCCAATGGATTTTTCTGATTTTGAGGCCTCTATACGGACGTACAGGGGAACAACCACCCCGATATCCTTCCCAATATGGGCGACAACCTACCCATGGACTCCCAACAACCACAACCCCATGATATTGTCATCACCGGACAAATCATGCCCACGCCTGCCAAGGCATGGATTATGCAAGTGCGTAGACAGAAATAAACACCAGAGGTGCACTGGGTGAGCTGGCTTCCCATGAAACACTACAGAAGAAATGCGTGGACACCATGGCTGTGGGGGCAGGTAAGGTGGTGGGGAACACGTGCCCCTTGGGAAAGAACACCCACCCTATGCTCCCAGTGTGGCCAGCAACACGGAGCATCAGTACAGTCAAGACTGGCATACTGTCCCGCCTGGGGCAATTTGTGGGACCTGTGGCGCAGGAGCTGGACTGATTGGGCCCAACACACCTACCAATGGCAGCAAACGGCCAACAGCCAGGAACTCTGGCTCTGTGCCACGCTGCTCATACCAATGTCTCTCATCGACGCCATACCCACCACGGAACGGCATAAACTACGGACGGAGGTGGGTCTTTTTCAGTTTCGCATGATCCAGGCTGTCCAAACACTAAGACGGAAATTCGCAGACCCTACACCTCACCAGCCAACGTCGCCCCTATGGCTGACAAAGTATGTTGCTCAGGCGCTTCCACCGCGAGAAACGCCGCAAAACCTACGAAACCACGTCGGGGCGCCCATGCGGAGCGGCACGAAACGAAAACGTAGGATGAAGGTTGCAATGGCGGAGCCCATCGATCCCGACCAATGGATACGTGATGCGCGCGCCGCAAACGACAACGAGGCAGTGGCATGGTTAGCAAGAATGCGAGCAACTGACACAGCACAAGACGAACCAACCCAGAAGCGTCGGCGTCTCGGCGTTGACGCACAGCGATGGGAACACTACAAAACGACAGCTGACAAGTTGGCACAAGAACCCGCACAGCAAACACACGACATATACCATAGTGCACACGCCGCTGAGGTAGCACGGCAGCACCTATGCACCCTGCACACGTACTACACCAACACACTAACAGCCAAAACGGACTATCACAGGCTTGTCACAAAACTGATCAAAGACGAGGTGACAGCACAACGACTGCACGACACACACGCACACATGTGCCAAATACGCAGACAATGGTATGAACAAGCAAAGTGCGACACAGGGATGTGGTATGCGGATGCAAAAATGCTGCTACTGATCTGCGGGCGGTACCAAAGGATGTGCGCTGGCACCGCTAAGCTGCTGGACCTTCGCCTACGACAGGCACACTACATGTGGTGCTAGCAGAAACACGGGCAAACATGACATAGTGCTACCATGACGCCTGCAAACATAAGACGACACAATACTGGCAAACAACCCGACAAGCACGACAGACGATATACCTCATACGGAGACGGCCACGAGAACATTGGGACCCCACCTTGTGGGAAGTCCCGATGCAGCCTCTACCGAAACGCCACAAAACGCACTGGGATCCAAACGAGTGGGAAATACCGATGACATGACCACTACCACCCCAACGGGAAACCATGGGGGCGCAGTCATGAACCGCGCGCGCGCTCCCGCCCGTCAGATGGTTGTTCGAATGAAACTGTGCCCGTGTCTTGAGGGCAGGGAGGATCCAGAGAATCAGCCAAACTGCAGCCCGTATGCACACCCTGGCTATGATGAAATTTGGACTCTGCACCGAACTTGGCCCACAACGGCCCTTGGCACATTATGAATTGGCCTATTTGATATAAAAAAACGCCAAAAACAGGAGAGTGGAAAAAAGGCAAAGCAGGCCGACACGGATTCGTCAGACAACTCTAGCTCGTGCAGCAACTCCTCAGACACCACCAGCTCGGACTCATCGAGTGAATGCTCCTCCGACTGTGACAGCTCATCCGACAAGGACCGAAAGAGTAAATCACGGGATGGTGGAGGCCGAGATGGGACACTGAAGCCCAAGAGAGGACGCCTAGAGGATTTTGAGTTCCGGTGGATCAATGGACGCACGCACTTTCGCACCCATCAAGGTACTTGATAAGATTGCACCAACCCGCCCTCTCCAGCGTGCAAATTCTGCAGAAACTGCCACTGGGCGTTCCAAACTACCGAGTTCGGATGCCGCCGAGGTGGCCCACCGGACCCCCAGGTCCCCGGGGGGGGGGGGGGGGGGGTCGCTGGCTGACAGTGGGAAAGGAGTGCACCACAAGCAAGCAGTACGGGTCAGAAGCACGCTGGGGGCCTTTCTGGAGGCAGCAGAGCGCGCGATTAGCAGCTCATACGAAGCTACAATATGGCATAAAGTGGAGGATGGCACCCGAAAGGCGTATGCGGGGGCACTCTGGAAGTACCTGTGGTACAGCAAGATCAATGGTTACATGGCACCACGTGAAGCGCTCAAGGGTCGGATGTTACAGGTGGCCAGGGACGGCCAGTACGAATCACCGATCAAGGCCCTACGGTGAGGGCTACAGCTGGCGGAGAAAATGGCCATTATACCGACAATTGTGGTACCAGCGGAATGGATGTTCAATGAGTCACTGGAGAGACTCCGGATATCACGAAACCCGAGAAGCATTCGATGGGCCGAAGGAGATATCATGTGCAGGATCACCAAGAAGAAGGACACATGGGAGTGGAAGGAGCTCGAGTGCATTAGCTTGGCTCTCCTATCACTCGAGATCATGAACCTGCTTCGGATCGGAGAAGCCTAGACGGTCTCATCACCTGGAGATGGCAAACTCTGCTTCCTAGGCGAGAATTCGCGAAATGGTGAACATGACCAAGACCCCGGGCCATGGCCGTCACGGTGGATGCAGTTCATCAAGGAAGAGCGTCAAAAACATGGGGTAGCGGAAGAGCGCCCGCATGGCTACCAGTCAACCGCAGATTAGGAGGAAGCATGGGTTGCCCTCGTGGCGGGGTCGGAGCTCGAACACTACACGTGGCACTGTCTGCGGCGAGGAGGGGCGACGCGGTTGTGGGCGTCCGGCGCGCGAAACCAAATTGTCATGCTTGCAAGCGGGTGGGAGTCACTGTCAGTGGCAGAGCATTACACCAAACCAATACATGCATGGAATTTCATGGGGAGAGCGGAGCAGCCGGTGCCGGTATGTGGACACAGTGGGTTTCGCGTCGTGTACGGAGACTGCTCTTCCAAGCAGTGGTGGCCATCATGGTTGCGCAAAGAGCTCAGGGAGCGGGCAACAGATGCAAGGACAGATGGCGATGTTTTGGGACACGCTAGACAAGCCGCCCAGAAGAGGAGACGCACCCGATCGGCAGGCTGGCCAGGGGCAGAGTAGACGCCAATGGGCACAGAACTGCCGCATGGAGAAGATCGCGGAGTGGGGAAGGGAGCTGGACATGGACCTGATGCGGGTACATGACAAGGTGTGCCGCTAGGTGCATGCGAAGGAGAGCTTATATTCGGAATTTCCAATGCAGCCGGCATGGCAACCGCGAACACCATCCCCTATGGTTGCGGGCTGCTTAACCGAGTTGGCTGAAAAGGGCATCGACCCAGAGGATGAGGAAAGCTACAACAGTGACCTGGAGGACCATGGGGAACTCGACCCGACGGTGGCTGCAAGAGGGCTGGGACAAGTTGGTAATATGCCAACAGCGGAGCCGCTCTAGTCGCGCTGTGTTCCGGAGGATCTGAAAAGTTGGTACCAGAAATTGAGACAGGAGAGACACGGGGTTGTGTACCTGCGGCTCACTGGTGGCTAAGTGGAAATGTGAAGTTGGGGCTCATTTGGGGCTCAGTTGTGCATTGCGATGTCTTTGTGCTTGTTTGTTGTGCGTTTTGCATGCTAGGTAATGTGCATTTAATGTTTTTAGAAGTTTTAGATACTCACTTGGTCAAGGTTCAAGGGGGGGGGTACTTTTTTTGGCGACGGCTCAGTTGACTGAGCGCCCGACTGAGCCGTCACTGAGCCGTCACTGAGCCGGCTCACTGAGCGCTCAGTGAGCGCTCAGTGAGCGCTCACTGAGCGCGCCAAATGGCTCAGTGAGCGCTCAGTGAGCGCTCAGTGAGAGCTAATTGGGGGCTCACTCAGAGGGTTCCCCCCCCTTTCCGCCTCTCCTCCGCCCCCCTATCCGCCTACCCATCCATTCCTTCTCGCTCCCATAGGTCCTCTCTTTCACACCATGTCTATTGTTGTCCCAGGCCTGGAACCGGCAGCTTCAAAGGCTCTCGCGTCTTTCCTTAGTCGCCCCCGGGTACCTACCGCTTTCACAGAGGCAGCGTACCCGGGGGTGCCTTCGACGGACCTAGAGCCCTTGAAGCTGTGGGCCCAGCAGCTCCCTGCCCCTTCCCCAGAAGTGGTCCACATCAACGTGACCGATGTGACCCTTCTTGGAAAGAGCTGGATGCACCGGTGCAACCAAATGTTGCGCCAGGTGCATCCAGCTCTTCGTGCCGTACGCTTCCGCTTTCCTGTGGCTGCTGTCCAAGATTTGGTGCAGCAGTCCTCAGGAAAGCTGATCGGTACCCCCCACGAGTTCGGGACACGGGTTCATGACACCAAAGATCTCCAACACGGTTGGACTTCAGATCTTGGTGTGAGCCACGTCGCTCCCAAGAAGGGACTCCTTGAGCCCCTGCCTTTCGGGGTCGGGGTGGTGTCAGGGGAATGGTGGGAAAGCCTTTCGGCTTGTCCCATCATTCCTGAGTGGTGCCATGTGGTGCCCGACTACACCACCCCAGCCTTGTACAGGACCAAGGAGCCCGTGTTCCTCCGCGGTGCCGCCTCCCCTCCCCCCTACATTTCCCTGGCTGCCCCGGTGTTCTCACATGAACTCCCGGCTCATGACCTTGAGTCGGATGAGTCCTTGTGCGACTTGGGGCTCCGGGTGGTTAGGGGGGCGGTAGAGGCCAAGGAGTGCGAGAACTGGTACCACATTCTCGTCGACTCCTGCGGCACCCAGCCGGATGCAATTTGGGATCTGCTGTCCAATGCACACTCTCGCGAGGAGTGCTTGGCTGATCCCAAACTGCCACGGCGCTGGGGTACTCGGCCCGGCAAGCTTATCTCTGTGTTGGGAAGGGACCCCTTGCAACGGGCTAGTCAGCAGTGCAGTGCTCGCTGGCCCGAGATGAGGGGTCTCTTCCCAACGCAGTGGTCGGCAATTGCCGCCGGGGAAGATGCTAGGGAGCAGACCTGGCACACTGACATTGATAAGTTGCCAGGGACGCTCCCTATCATGGGTGAGCTGCCCGACCATCTCTCAATGATGCTTGTCCTCTCGGACAAGTATCATTTAGAGGTGCACCTGGGCAGCCACCTGGGTGACCATGACGCTCTGCGGGTCGAGACCTTCGAGTTTCAGCGTGGGGACATGGTTCTCTTTGCCTCCACGCTGAGACATCGGGGTCTCGCCGCGCTGCCGGGGGTGGGGAAGCAGGTCGTTCTCTTCCGCTTCCTCACCCCCGACGAGCGTCACAAGTGGGTGGACGTGGAGCGGTTCATCCTTGACCCTCTGCCAGGGGCCAAGGATGAGCTGGCTTCACGGCCACGGGGAGACGGGCCGCTGCCCAACCCCAGGGCTATCAGCCACTGGGGGCAGTACTTCGCCTTCGGCGAGGGACTGCAGGGCGCGGTCGGTCTGCCGCGGTTTGAGCAGCTGGACGACTGGCTGGCCCCCGTGGGCGCGTCAGGCCCCGGCTGCCCATACCACCCGCTGCTGCTGGCCAGGCCTGCCCTGGACGCCGCCGACCCTATGTGCCACGTGTACGTGGAGGAAGGCGACGTTCTGTGGACAAGCGGGCCATCATGGCTCGACCTGGGTAACAGTGGACCCGGGGAGGCCGCCATGCTGCAGCAGTATTGGGCCCCCTGCTCCCGCCCCATCTCCGCACAGCAGGCTTTGCTGCTCGGCTTCTCGTGGCATCGCGGGCCGGGGGGGGGGGGGGTGGGACAAACACCCTGGTGCAACCCCACTACCCCAACCCGACGAAGAGTGTGAATCCTGCAGGGGCAAGGGGGGGGAAGGCTAGGGACAACAATCAAGGGGAAACAGGTGGGGGGGATAGCAAAGAGATGTGAAAAGAGGTAAGTGTGACGCAAGCACGGGGACTGCATGTGGCAATACACCTCTACCACAGGTCCTACACAAAATGCCACCCAAGCGGCCCTTTTCCTTGTTGGGAACACAGCGCCAGCGCGCAACCCGGATTGAGCATCTGGAGGCCGCGGTGGCGGCCTCCCTATGTGAGGAATATCGGGCCGAGCTGCAACCCGATGGTAGCATACTGCTAGTCCCTGAGGACTATAGCCGGCCCACGGACACCACCCCCGACATCAAGTCGGAGGCCTTGCGCGTGCTGTGGCGGATGCGTAGTTCACAGATGTCGCGCCGCGACATGGCCTACCTGCTGCCCGACCTGGACAGCACCGTTAGCTGGGCCGACGTGGCCCCGTGGCTGAAGCACCTCAGCCAACCTGCTAGCCGGCGGGTTTGTATCCTTGAGGGGGAGTATGAGATGCAAGGGGCGTACTGCAATATTGCTGAGCGGCTAGCCCTGCTCTATGAAGCGCGTGCCGTACGCACACCGGAAGCCTTGCAACCGGGCGCGCAGCGCAACACCTGGGTGACCATCGGCGTTGACGGCACCAACCGGTGGAATCGGGCCTACGTGCACTGTGCAGTGGCTGCACCGGGTTGTGGGCCCACACAGCTTGCTAGCTGGTGGCTGTTTGAGGGTAGCGAGATGTGGGCCACGGTGTACGGCATGCAATCGGAGTGTGACTTCGATACGCAGCTCCGCGCTGCTACGGCCCTGCAACTGCCGCATGCGGATGGGGTGGCACGCAGCCCCCTATTCTTCGTCCGGGCCGATGGCAAGGCCCACATCATGCTGGCCGGCGGGGACGGCTTCACCAAGAAGAGCCCCGGGGCCATGGTGTGCCACTGCTGCGGGGCAAACAGTGAAACGGTTTTGCGCAAGTTCGGGGGACAAGAGGTTGCCCTGGAAGGAATCAAGGGACATGTACGGCTGACCGGGGTGTTTCGTGACATCCCGGCGGACCGCCGCATTCCTGACTTCGGTGCGCATGGAGTCATGCGTGTTGCCATTGCGGGGGTCAATGGAATTGTGCGGGGGCTGGTGACCCATGGCGGGGTATCGAGGAAGAGTGCGGCCACCATGGTGCAGGGGGTTATAAACGGGGCACGGAAAGTGGCCCGCACGGTGCGGCCTGGAAAGTGGGGGGCGGACAAGGCAAATGCCAAAGGACAGGTGCGCATGGAGTTGGGGGCTGCTGCGCACTTTGTCAAGGCCCGGCTGTGGGGCCCACTGTTGCAGCTGGTTGCACCGGTGATGGGGAACCATCAAGTGGGGGGCAGGCCATGGGTTGATGTGTGCACGGAGTGGTGGGAGGCGTTTGCGGCCATGGCCGAGGTGGCCTGGAAGGCCGACTTTCTGAGTGGTGCAGAGCAACGTGCCTTGCTGCAACGGCAACGGACCATGGGGGCAAGGCACCTTGACCTGGGATGGGGGAAGACGTTGTGGACGCACATGTGGGTTGACCACATGTATGCGTATGTTGCACGGTGGGGGACCATTGCAAGGTTTAGTTGCTTTGCATTGGAGGGCAGCCACGTGCGACTGAAACGGTTGCTTAGGAATAGTGGGGGGGTTAGCTTGCTGAACGATAGGTCCGGCTTGCAGTGTGTGGTGGATAACCACACGCTAGATGACCACCTCCGCAAGGAAGGTTGGGAGGTGGAGAGTAGGGCCGTGACCAAGCAAAGGGGGTTCCAACGACGGTGCATGACTTGGTCACGTGCCCGGCGGGAGAGGAAGGGGAGGGAGAACATGGTGAGGAGGATTGTGGAACGTGCATTGCGACAAAGGACCAAGTAAGTGCTTATGATGGATGATTTGTGCCCGTGCATGTTAAGTGAGCCCTGAGTGAGCCCCCAATTAGCTCTCACTGAGCGCTCACTGAGCGCTCACTGAGCCATTTGGCGCGCTCACTGAGCGCTCAGTGAGCCCTCACTGAGCGCTCAGTGAGCCGGCTCAGTCACGGCTCAGTGACGGCTCAGTCGGGATGCTCAGTCAACTGAGCCGTCGAAAAAAAGAAACCCCCCCGGTGAAATCCTCTTGGCCTAGGGATTGGGATCCCTTTGGGGACATTCCAAAACCCCAACCCACCCCCGAAAGCCACAACTTTTCACATTAAACCCCTTGAAAAACACCACTTAGCCCCAAATGAGCCGTTTTAGCCCCAAATGAGCCCCAACTTCACATTTCCAAGTGAGCCGCAGGTACATGGTTCATCAGACGGAGTGGTGGGTGCGCGAGACGCTGGATGCCTTGGTTCGGCATGGAGTGCTGCCCAAACACAATAACGTGCGGGAAGCCAGCGGTAAGGCCCAAGCGTAAAAGTGAGAAATGTGCATTCATTTTGAAATGCGTCAAACAAAACGCTTGGCTTTCAGTTGCCCTAGATTGAGCACCTTCGGGATTCTAGGGAGGCAGAGGCTATATGTGGCAAAATTGGACGTGTCCAATTGTTTTTGGAGTCTGCGCTTGCCTAGGTGGTGGGTTGGGGAGTTCAGTGTGTTTGTGGGACATCCCCAGTATGTTTGGCAATATGTGCCATTTGGCTAGAAACACTTGCCCCTCCTGTGTCAAAAGTTGGTGTACAGTGTGGTCAGGACGTCGGTGTCGTGGCTGCCTGTACTATTTTTTGTCTACTTGGACCATATTTTAATTTTAGAAACCAAATGCTTTATGCGCAAAGCGGTACGCCATGCACGGCGGAGATTGCAGTGCGTAGGTTTTGTAATTCACCAGAAATATGTTAGGGAGCCAGCACGCAATCTAGACTTTGTTGGAAATGTTGTTGACCTTAAGAGAGGCAATCTGGAGAAGCGGTCAGGAGTGTTGAGAGGCCTGGTTCGGCTCTGGTTGCTGTTGGTGATGGGTCTGTTGAATAGGTCAGGAATGGAGAGTTTGCTGGGTCGCCTAGAGTGGGCCTTAAGACGGTTGGCGGGATGTAGTCCATTTCTGGTTGGTGGATATCGCTGGAAGCACGCAGGGGGCAGTAGGGTCCCACGTGCTTTTTTGCGACCACCCTTGGTGCGCGTTTGAAACCAAATGTTGTTCCGGCCAAATTGTTCCAGTGTTCTAGGCTATCTGGCCGGAACAAAAAAAGTTCAAAATTTATTTGCCCCCCAACCAAGGCTACCCATACATGGTGGCAAAATATGTTGCTTGCTAGCCTTGGGGGTCCCCGCTGGTATGCTTATATTTGTTGCCCGGCGCGTTGCCACGTGAAAAGAACTTGTTTTCAAAAAACAGTTTTTGTTAGAACACCGTTGGAACACCGCGGGAACAAGTTATTGGAACGTCGCTGGAACAAGCAATCTACAACAAGAGCAAAGCACAAGGAAGGGTAAAATGGTAACATACATTGTTGTGTAAGGTGCCCCCGGGGCCCATCGGGTTAGTCTCTTGTTCTCACCTAAAAGTCATGCGTGGTCGGGGGCCCAGCGGGCGCCCCCGACCTCTTGTCACCCGCCCCACTATCCCCCCCATCTCCCTCACCGACCACCACCCCTTCACCCACCACCCCTTCACCCTCCACCCCTTCACCCACCACCCCTTCACCCTCCACCCCTTCACCCTCCACCCCTTCTCCCACCACCCCTTCACCCTCCACCCCTTCGACCTCCATCCTTTCCCCCTCCACCCCTTCGACCTCTTCCCCGACGCCCCCATCCCGGTCAGCCCCGGTAGCACCCAAACCTGCCCCCGGTCCATCCCCTTCGTCTCCCCCGTCCCCGTCCCCGTCGTTGCTCTCGTCCCCCTCCTCGTCCGCGTCCGCGTCGTCCTCCTTGTCCTCCTCCTCGACCGCCATCATCTTGGCGAGGAACTTCTTCGCCTGCGTCTTGGTTTTCCGGACCACGTCTTTGCCCCGCCACACAGCGGTGTCGGAGTCCCAAATCCCCTCGTTGTATAGTGACCCCACTTGTGGGGCCGGTGTGATCCCAATAATGCGGCACACCCACGGGGAATCACCACCGAGCCAGGCATCGGCCGCTTCCGCATGGGAATTGAAGACCACCCGGTTGGTGTCCACGACCGCCTGGATGGCCTAAGAAAAAAACATCCAACTTGTTGGAACCAGATTGTTCCGGTGGCTGTTCCAACGAAACACTTGAACGTCGCCGGAACGTCGCCGGAACAAGTTATCGGAACGTCGCCGGAACAACACGGTGTGTGCGCGGCACACCTTAATATTGTCTTCCCAAAGGGTTGCTAGGGTCGCCATCGCTTTGTCCCCGCACATTGCGAGGCCGATGACCCACACGCAGGCGGGAATTCGTCCCCAAAGGCCCATGTTGGCGATGGACACAGACAATTGGGACCACTCCCTGCCTGCGCAGGGGTAGCCATCCCCCCTGACAATGAAAGTCAGGGGGAACGACCAATCGATCATGCGGCACAACGGGGGTTGGCTAGCAATGTAGCGCAGCCATGATGCCCACGGCCAACTGATGCCCGTGGCCTTGGGATTCGAAGTGCTCACCGCGGGGGCTAGCTCCAAGGGGGCCAGTAGATCTTGCCAGCGCTGCTGGAAAGCCCTCTCAGGGCAAATCGGACGGGCGAATGGAAGGCCCGTGGTCGCGGTGTACTTCAGCCCCCGGAGGGTGTACACTTCCGAGAGCGTGCGCCAAGCGGATTTGGGCGCACGCAGGTTGAGGATGAGCTCGCAACACTCATCCGGCGGGAGGACCTCGGAGGCGTACTTGGCGATTGCCCCCTGCTGTATCTCTCGTACACAGCTTGGTTGGGCCAAGCGCACGGCCACCGCAAATTGGCGGCGGGCGTGTGGAGAGGAGATGGCCCGTTCCGCTATGAGCTCCCCAACAAGATCCCCGTCCCGGAGGCTAACAGCACTAGCCAAATGGACGAGGTGGGTGGTTAGTTGCACAACGCGGGTTTGCGATCTAGGCATGATGAAGCTACAACAATGAACTACGAAGCGAAATTTGGCAATGCATACCTCTAGGGGAAGATGCCCGTAGACCCACCGAGCATTCAGGCAAGGAACAAGTACCAAAATGGGACCCTAGGCATGGCCACAATGCACAAATCAAACGGGAGAACGGGGACGCCAACGTTGAAAAGTCATACAACGCCGCGTCTGAACTACAAGGAACAGCAGGCTTGCAAATGGATACGAAAAGTTCGAAATGTGAACACCTAGTGGAAGGTGGCACCAACGGCTCACAATATGTCAACATGGCCCCGATGGCAAAGACAAGCCATGGACGCGTTATACATGCAAGAAAGAGACAAAAAACATCATTTACGAACTTGGAAACTCGTGGTGATGGATCTGGTTATATGGCCTGCGACACTTGTTCTAGTGGTGTTCCCAACGAGATTGTTCCGGCGAGAATGGTTCCCATTGGGATTCTTCTAGTCGGGAACAACATTGGGTTTCAAACGCGTACCAAGGGCAGTGCTGACCGCCATTTGTTTTGCTTTTGTCCCTCACAAGTATCTAGTGAAGGCCAGGCTGCAGCCGGGGCCCCCGACCTGCTGGGGGGAGCATGTTTTGTTTGCTGACACCGCCCCTGTGGGACCAGACAGTTTCTCTGTTGATTTTTACCTGCCGTTGTGTGTTCGTTTCAGTGCCCCCCCTGGGTGACTACCTTGCAAGCAGCGGAGTTGTGGAGTTGGGTGCTGGGAGTCCGCCTGGCGACTTATACGAAGTGGCCCCGAGTCTGTGTTGGCAGTGACAGTACTGTGGCACGATGCCTGATCCGGGGGCAAAGAGGTGCTGTCTTTTGCGCGGGCCAGCAAGCGATACTGCAGGCCTTGTTCTGGCTTCGGTGTTGGTCCGGGATCACCGTTGCGGGCTTTTATGTACGTTATGGTTGTAACCCAACGGATCCGCCGAGTAGAGTGCACAATTTGAGTTCCTGTCCGGGGTCAGCCCGTGAGAGGTATTGGCAATGGCAATTGTCCCCCTTTCCCTACCAAGACTTCTTTGTGTTGGCCCCTTTCCTATGGGTCAGTGCACCACATGACGGCCCAAATTGCTCCTCTGACCTTCGTGACTGTTGACAGGCATGAATGGTACAACAGGGGAGGACACCTCCGCTTCCCCCACCTTGGGGGGGGGGGTGCCAGCGCCATGACTGTTTTCGATTTTTCCCTTTGCCAAGGGGGGGGGGGGCTCAGATTAGACCACGTCACCACCCCATTCAACGCCTCCCACACCATGTTGCAGTTGGTTGAAGGGCCCACGCACTGCTGCTATGGTGCCACCACGCCGGGTGTGCCGGCTTGGAACCCCGCAACGTTTCACTTTGCCTGGTGCGTAACCCCTTTTCTTTCGGGGACGCGGTCCGTGAAGGGCGCCACCGGCCTGACAGGCGTGCCAGTCATGTTTACCGTTGTCCATTTGTTAGTAGTGCGCTAGGAGATCACCTGGCCCAGTTTCTACCGGGTGCATGCGCAGCACGTCAATTTCAAGTCGACAACATGTTTGGAATGTCTTTTGTGCTATTTTTTGGGCCATGAGGAAGATCCTTTCCTCTCGCAATTGGGGCCCGAGTGGAACGGCATGTGTTTTGTTTTGCATGCATTGCATTGTGGAAGGGAGTGTAAAGTGTAGTTTCCGAAGCTGCCATTGGCAGGGCATTTATGCAGCATGTATGTGTTCTCTTTTCACACTTAGTCGATTTTCATAATCGAAATGGAGGGTCCCACCCACCCTCCCTTCGGACAGTGTCTATCCCTTGAGACGAGGGACGTTGAACTCGACCAGCGGCGCTACGAAGAGTGCTTTGGGGGCCCAAGTGGACCGGCATCTGTTTTTTTTCCGTGCCTTGCAGTGTGGAAGGGAGTGTAAACTCTGGGACCAGGTGTGATTTGTCCGCAAGACACATAAGCAGCGGCCGCCCAAGGAACACGAATCATTACACTTACACCAACGAGCATCACACACCGTGCAGTAGCGCTAGAGTTGTCACACCCGCCTTTGGGCCGCGTGTTACCATGACCATTGTGCCCCTGATGCCTCGCTGCGACATGAAACGCAGTTGGCAGCGCGATACATGGCCGAACCATGGCTCCAACGTTGCTGCCATGATCTCCTGTGCCATGCACTCACCTCATGTGTCGATCTTGGCAACGACCTACTCGACAGTAGGTGTTGGTGACCTTTGAGGGGGTCATGAGCCACACCTTGAGCGCGTGGAAGAACCTTGCGCTCCCCCGCACCACGAATGCACCGAATTTTCGAAGATCACGTTGGGCCTTTCTTATGTTGATATCCACCTTGTAGTCAATCCAATCCCGGAGGGCCCACTAAGACGTAGGATTATGAGATCGTGCTTGGCGCAACCGTGCTTCACGTTGGTCCGTTTATGGTGTTGGCCTCAGATGTTTGTGAACAAAGAAAGCAATTGCCTGCAATATCACATCAACCCGTAAAAGCGGTGACGGTTGATCGCTGTGTGGTAGAGGGTGTTCTTTGGACCACTACACTATGTGTCGTTGGAATTTATGGAAGAGCGAGGTAGGGTAGTGCGAGAAACACCCAACGAGAGTTGGTGGTGGTTGGCAGTTGCTCATACAGTGGGTTGGGCATGGTTACAATAACTCTTAGCTTAGCCGTGCCTGAGCTCTGGTTTAGCTCGTCGGGTGGTGTGTGTGTGTGCGTGCGTGTGTGCCGTGAGCCTTTGTACTTGTAGAGCATTTTTGCTTGTTGCCAGCAGCCCGCCCGTCCCACCCAATGACGCTATTTGCGACTTCTATTGCCCGAAGTGGGCTTTCGTGACTGCCCACGAGGAGGCGTCACACTGACGAGATGTACGGCAAGAGACGTGCGTGTTTTGCCTCCTGTTTGCGTGTTTGCTTCTGGTCTTAGCTAAAATTAGTATGTATGTGGGTAGGCAATGGTGCCCGTTGCTATTGGCGGGTTTACCTCCCAAACGGCCGGCGTGGCGAGGATTGCATATGCCTTTGACCGACATTGGCGGCATGTGCCGCAGCGGCGGCTGCGCCACGTCCTTTAAGTGCTCCCACGCATTTTTGCTTGTTGCCAGCAGGCCATAGGTGGTCACACGTAGAGCTTGCTCCGTGACTCTTTGGAACGACCCGGTCTGTGGATATGTCTGTTGACGACTTTGCCGTTTTCTCGAAGGGAACAATTTGTTCCCAGTTCATTGATAGCGTTCCCATGCTGGAGATAGCCAGGGCTGCTTCGCAGGTGGAGATGAAGCTGTCAGTGCTGCTGGAACGCAGGTCAGAGTGGGAGGCTAATTTCGTCGCCAGGTACGGAATCGAATTGGGGGAAGTGGGGCTTGTGAAGATGATCGCCTCGTTCTGCGTCATGGCCCAGTGCGACCTGGATGTGGCGTCGCTGGGCTTTGTGAAGATGGAAACACCGCCCCAATAGCCGCAGGCGGTGTCGCCGGAGCTTTTGGAGCTGAAGCAGCTGGTTCAGGGGCAGGCCGTCGTGATGGAAGGGTTGCGCAAGCAGTTGGAGGCGGTCAGTGCCAAGGCCGAGGCGGAGTCCAAGAGGAAGATGGCGAAGGTCCCGCCGCTTTGTAAAGCGGACGTCGTGAAGGTGAGGGAGTTGGATTCTAAGCCCCAGTGGGTCTTCGCCAGCCTCCTCGCGCTGTCCACTTTATTGTGGCGCAGGGAGGTACCCCAACACGAGTACGTCTCCAAGTACAAGGACAAGGAGAAGTTCACGGACGCCACCCTGGACGAGCTGGCGCCAGTGGTGGACGCGGACTCCGCGGACACGGAAGTATGGCAGCTGGAGTCCATGGATGATGATGAAATCACGCGCCTTCGGGGTTTTGTCCAAGCGGTCTGGACGTTCACGGTGACTAGCCTGTCGGCGTACTGGGGCAAGAAGGGCTTGGACCCCGGGCCGGTCGGTGAGGGGTCGGACGCGGCCGAGGATTCATCAGATGTGCATGTGCTGTCCGCAGGTTGTACGGGGGCGGCGGATGAGGAGGTGGTGGGGCAACGGCTGCAAGCCATGAAGGGTAAGTTCCGCGTTGAGGGGGGCCGCCGTCTGTACACGGCCAAGCCGGGAGCCGAGCCGATGGACGTTACCAATGCCCCGGTGACAGTGTGTAGGGCATGCAAGAACGCCGGGAGAGGAGTGAAACGGCATTGGTTTCACGAGTGCCCCGGCTTTGACTGATGGGGAAGCTGCCCCATCCGGCCCATCCCTCCAGAGCCCCGGGGGGCCTTGGTGGTCCTCGGACCGTCGGACTTCCGGGATGGCGAGGACGTGGTCTGGCGCCTGGTGTGGGCAGCGTGGAGAGGGATATGGAAGGAGGATGAAATCACCTCCGTGGACGCGCTGCAGGCATCCTCCTGGGCAAAAAGCACAATGGGTACGTATTGTACCCACTTCCGCAAAATGGCCCTTTGGGTGGGCTACACGCCCACATCCGAACTCGAGCAAGCCGCGTGCCGCTACATTTTCCAATTGTGGGGTCTGGGGTACTCGGGGAGCTCCCTCAAGGTCGCACGCAGTATCGGCATTCCGAGCGCTGGAGGACATGGGATGGCTGCCCGCGTTCGTCAGTCGCCGGGTCTGGCGCTGTGCCAAATGGGCGCCCACGGAACCAACCCTACGGCCCTACGCTGGTTTGGACGACCTCCGCAATTTCGCGCTGGCTTGCACAGAGCGACCGCAGTGGACCGTCTATGGGATGGCGGTCCTGGCATTCACCTGCTTACTGCGGGTGGGCGAAGCCGCGCCCCTCCGTCGGGGGGGCTCCCGGTGTCGTGGCTTGGCATTCCGCACGGTCAAGGTGGCACCACGCATCGTGCGCAGGCGGCTCGGGAAGTATGCCCACGCATGGCTGGGCTGGCTCGATGCCAATGGGGCCACGTCCGCTGTCGTTGGAGCGCAATTCTGTCCGCAGGGCCCAGCATACATGCAGTCGGTCATGGCTGCCACGTTGGGGGGTAGCGACAACCCCCACGCCAGGTGGCACGCATGGAGGCGGGGGGGCTCCGCGGCCCTGCGATGGATGGGGCTACCCATCAAGTGGCTGGCTTGGTGGGGGCGGTGGCTGTCGGAGACGGTGGCAGTCCACTACGCCGACGCACCCGACGACTTCGTCGTCACGTCCGAGGCTGTCCTCCCCTGGCCCTTTGACGACCCGGCAGGAGAGTTTGTATGGCGCGCCGTATCCCTCCGGGACGTTTTCCCACGGGAACTCTTGGAGCTCTGTGCCCCTGACGCCGATGAGCTCCCCAAATGGGGAGATGATGGAGATGGGTCGGCGGGGGGTCGGAGTGGATCGTGCCCAGGGGAGTCCGCGGGTTCTGCCACTGCAGGGACTGCTGGGGGGAAGGACCGGGCTGGCGCACGAGACCTGGGGGCCCCTCCGGCCCTTACGGCTATTGAGGGGTGCTCAGGTCGCGGGCGCTGGCCGCGGGGAGACGGGGGGGGTGAAGCCATTGACGTGGATGCGGACCCCCCGCCTGCCTCTCCCGCCGGCTCCTCCATCAGGCGGCTGCGCATCGCGGCCCGCAGGACGGGTGAGGTCGCGTCCGTCTTGGGCAAGCGGAAGGCCGCGGGCCCGGCCAGGGTTGTGGGTGCGGCTGCCCGAGCGTCGATTTCCCGCCGCGTCGGAGCTAGGTCAGTGGGTGCGGGAGCGCCTTCGGACCAGTGAGTGGGACGACTGGTTGTGTTCCCTGCGGGCTTGTCTGCCCCGCGCGCCGCCTGGTTTGTTGGAGCGTCGCCTCCTACAGTTTCTTGACCGGGGCCGTGAAGCTGCCCGGGATCTCAGGCAACCGTATTTTCTGCGAGTCTTGGCTGTGGCTTTGTCCTCATTTAGCCCTTGAGTTTGGGAGTCTCTCTTGCATGATTCTACGTCGCCAAAATTGCTTATGCAGCGTATCAGGGAGGAGGTTTTGGCGCGGGGCCTTGGGGTGGTGGGGCGAGTGGATATCCCCCGTGAGGTCTGGCATAGTTGTGTGCCGGACTGCTTCGCGGAATTAGCGGGCAGGCAGCTTTCTGGGATAATACCCTCGTCGGATGAGGCAGTGGTCATGATGCGGGCGTTGCGGGGCCAGGGTTTGCTTTTCCCCTTGCCGCCGGGGTCGCCTGGGCCCAATGGGGGAGTTTTTGCTATTCCCAAGACGGAGGAGAAATGCAGTTTGATTGTCAATCTTGTGCCCCTTAATGAGGAAATGCGGTCTCGGCCGGAGAAGTCCTCCCACCCCTCTGTGGAGGTGTTGCCCCTCTTGGCGCAGGTGGCGCAGCAAGGGTCCTCTTTCTTCCTCCCCTCTTTTTATGCCCGGGCGCGTTGCTTGAGGCCGGTGTGGGACGTTCTGTCCCTGCCGGGGGGGGGGGGGATGAGCTTTGCATGTGCCACATCGACCTGAGCAATTGTTTTTGGTCACTTCAGCTGCCACGCGAGTTCTTGGGGGCCTTTCACGTCTCGGATGGAGAGGGGGGGGTGCTGGCTTTCCGGTGTTTGCCCTTCGGATGGAAGTACAGCCCCCTCTTGTGCCAGCACGTGTTAGAGGGACTGATGGCCGACGCGGGGCTGTCGGGGGTGCTTGTTTTAATTTAGTTGGATGATGTTCTGGTTGTGGGGCGCGGCCGCGCGCGTGTGCGCGAACAGACGGCGAAAGCGACGGAGGCATTGCGCCGTGCAGAGGCTGTGGTCAGCCCGAAGAGTACGTTAGAGCCTCTGCAACGGCTGGTGTGGCTGGGGAAGGACATTGATTTGAAGGGGGGGAAGGTGCGGACTGCTGGCAACGCATGGGAGGCTCTGTTTGCGCTGGTTGAGGTTGTCTGTGGGGCCCTGTAGGGTAAAGCGGCTGCAGCAGCTCTTGGGGCGGGCGCAGTGGATCTGTCGCCCGGGTTCTAGGCACAGTCCGCATCTGTCTGGTGTGTGGGCTCATGTGCTCTGGGCGCCCCCCCGGCTGCCATTTACCCCTGTGCGTTTGCTTAAGTCTATGTGCGTGGCGTGCGTGATGGCCGGGCGGCAATGGTCGGTGGTGTCCCTTCCCAGAGTGGTAAAGCGGTCGCCGTTGGTTATTTACGTCGACGCGGCGATGGACGCGGGTCAATACCGGTTGGGCCTGTTTTTAATGGATGTGGGTTCTCGGTCGGTTGTGCCCGCGGAGCAGCCGCCCAACCAGCAGTGTGCGGAGGCCGCGGCGCTGCTCTGGGGCTTGAAGCTCATACTCAATGTAGGCGTACATGAGGCCCATTTGTTTGGGGATAATGCGGCAGCGCTGGTGGAGTTCCTTAGGTGTAAAGCTAAGGTGGGGCGTAAGTTCCAGCAGTCAGTTTTGAAGCGTTTCCGCTACCTGTGGGCTTCGTGCCCGGGCTTCACGGTTTACATGCACTGGGTGCGTGGTTCCCATAATCCCGCTGATCCTATTAGTAGGTTGTGTGACAACTTCCATGGAGATCTGGGTTTGGCACGCGAGATGGCGACGCGCAGGGTGGGGGATCTCTGGGCCTTCCCCGATAGGCGCACATTTTTTTTGTGGGCCCTTGGGAGTGCCTATGGGACCCTTTGTGCTGCCGCAGTCGTGGAGAGCGGGCCTGTGGTCCCCGGGGGACGGTGAGGGGGGGGGCGGAATTCCACGAGGTCTTTTTGCAGTACCGCTTGGAGGAGTCGGTGGGTGCGATGACTTGATGTTGTGTGGTGTCGGCGCCTGCTTGTAGCACTCGTTTTCTTGGTCCATGTGATCATGACCCGGCGCCGCCGTAATCGCCATGCGCGCAGCGGCAGGCGGAGGCGAGGCAAGAGCCGCTCGCGCAAGCGTTCGGAGGAGGCCGATCAGGGCGCGCGGCATGACGACGCGCTGCGCTGCGGGAAAAGTTGGGT
The DNA here is from genome assembly GCA_964036045.1 of Eutreptiella sp. 'Long Island Sound 2002'. Classification (NCBI taxonomy): domain Eukaryota; phylum Euglenozoa; class Euglenophyceae; order Eutreptiales; family Eutreptiaceae; genus Eutreptiella; species Eutreptiella sp. 'Long Island Sound 2002'. The sequence continues at coordinate 9,034,957 of OZ038389.1, read as the reverse complement.
GCCTTGGTGGGCTGCAGGGCCTATCACCGGGTGCTCCTCCAGAATGGGGTGCGGCTGTACGTCGAGTATGGCGTGGCTTGACGATCCCGGGGAGAGGGAGGACTTTCTGGGTGCCGCGGCCATGGATCTCGCCAAGAGGGTTCGGGGGCGGGCGACAAGACGCACCACCACGGTCGGGGACCCCATGGTGAAACCCGGGGGCAGACACACTTGCGGGGGGATGTGGGATGTAGTGGCTGGGACAGGGGGAGGACAGAGGGTGGTTGTATCACTGACGGACTGGAACGGGGGTCGTCGCACCCCCGTGCCGTATCTGTGGGTACAGGGGTCTTACCCCTCGGTGGTGAGAGTAGCTGGCCACTTTAGGCCGTTGGTGTAGTCTTTTTTTGGGGGTCAGCCTATCTTCGGGAGCTGGGGTGAGCGCTGGCCCATTTCTTTTGGGTCTCTTGCGGGTCTCTAAGTGCTGCCCTAGGGTGACCGGGCTGCTTTGCGGCCGGTTGATGCTTACGCATTTGCCGGCGTTTTATGGTTCCATGGCCGCGCCGGTGTTGTAGTTGTCGTGCGTGCAACGTTTTCTCTCTGCGTTGGCAGATCCAGTATGAGCAGGCGGGGGCCCTCCGGGCAATGGTCTGTAGTGGAGGCTCTGCCCTGCGCTGATGTTGGAGGCCGTCTGCGTGGCTGTGTGCCGGGCGATGGTCCTTTGGCCTACGCCACTTCCACATTGCTGTGGGTCCAGGGTCCAAGCTTTCTTAGGCTTGGTGTTGTGGTGAGCGCTGGCCCACTGATTTTTGGGTCTGGTGCGGGACTCTGGGGGGCTGCCCTGACCTGACCGGGTTGCTTTGCGCCCGGGCGGTGGTACCTGACGGTCGCTGTGCATTCGCCGCTTCCTTGTTGGCAGTGGCATAGGGTCGGGATCCACGCTCTCTTAGGCTTGGTCTGCGGACGCCTGAAGCCTGACGAGACGTGCCGGTGTGTGCAGGGCGCCTCTGGCGCTTTGTGTCTTAGGCGACCGTATGCTTCGTGGGCGTGATGTGCGTCGCGCGCTGGCACAACTCGGTCTCAGAGCTGCACCGATTGTTGGGCAGGGGAGGGGGGAAATGGGGGGGGGGGGTTATGCGGCAGTTTGGCATGAACGAGACCCACGAGGAGGCGGCACACTGACGAGATGTACTGCAAGAGACGTGCGTGTTTTGCCTCCTGTTTGCGTGTTTGCTTCTGGTCTTAGCTAAATCTTAGCTCAGCCGTGCCTGAGCTCTGGTTTAGCTCGTCGGGTGGTGTGTGTGTGTGCGTGCGTGTGTGCCGTGAGCCTTTGTACTTGTAGAGCATTTTTGCTTGTTGCCAGCAGCCCGCCCGTCCCACCCAATGACGCTATTTGCGACTTCTATTGCCCGAAGTGGGCTTTCGTGACTGCCCACGAGGAGGCGGCACACTCACGAGATGTACTGCAAGAGACGTGCGTGTTTTGCCTCCTGTTTGCGTGTTTGCTTCCGGTCTTAGCTAAAATTAGTATGTATGTGGGTAGGCAATGGTGCCCGTTGCTATTGGCGGGTTTACCTCCCAAACGGCTGGCGTGGCGAGGATTGCATATGCCTTTGACCGACATTGGCGGCATGTGCCGCAGCGGCGGCTGCGCCACGTCCTTTAAGTGCTCCCATGCCACTCTGCAGCCCCATCTTGTGGCGTCCGCCTTCGTGCGGTTGGGGGGCAGTCCGTCTTCCACCTCCATCCTGTTCAGAGCGCAGTACAGCCGTGTGTGTGTGTGTGTGTGTGTGTGAGTGAGTGCGTCTGTGCCAATGCAATCCGTACAACATTGCAATTCACACTTGTTACACATGGACATCTTTTCAGGGTCAAACTTGGTGCAACAAAGGGCACGAACATCCCCATCATCACCAACAACATCCTCATCATCATTGTGCTCCTGTGTAGGTGCAGTCCATACATGTGCAGGTACGTATTCCCACGGACCGTATGGAGGGTACTGCACTTATCTTCGAATCAAAAATTGTTGCAAATGCAAGAGCATATGCACGTACTCATGCAACTCGGTACCGGATCCCCTCCATATGTTCCTTACGATGTCCCAATGCCACATGTGTGCGAACAAGTGGCCCAATAGGTGCCCTATGGAAACCATGAGCATCATTTACTCCTTTTGTCGCTCGGTCAAAGATTTTCCACCGTCGTCCTTTGTTGTGCCTGCCAAGGGACTTGGGGTCTGAGCCGGGTGCGTAAGCTAGCACCAGATCTTGTTCTCGAGGAGGTGATGCGAGAAGTGTGTAGGTTGTCTAGGCTTCCCCTAGATGGAGTCGTTAAAGTGCCCCATGATTACCTCCAAGTTAAGGGGGAGCACTTGATGCGGCGCGCGCGCAGCACGCGCTCGGTGCGGAGATTTAGCGGTGTGACCAAGTAGCTGCAGCTTTTGCCACACGCGCCCCTTGTCTAGGGGTTTTGAGCCGAGTCCGTGATACTTCGGAGTTGAACTACTGCACTAAGCTGTTCCATCAAACAATCCATTCCTTGAGCGCCACATCATGCAAGACTAGGCGCTATACAAACACCGACGGAGCAAGACGTGTGTAGTATCCGCACCGGCAGTCCCAACCTAGGCATTACTCTCAAATGATCTAGCTCTATGTTACGATCCTACTTAGCTTCCATGTTTTTGCCACCACCCTTTGCTGGTTGGTTCCCCAACAATTATGGGCAACCCTTGTGTCTTATCACTGGCTACGCCAAGATGAGTTCCGTTACCTATCCTGACTCCTGTCGCGGAATCTCTCCAAACGGCTATGCAACCTTGCCAATGATATCCATCCCAACGAGGGGCCCACTACCTCACATGTGCCATGTGGTTGATGCGGAATATGTTCCGGGACCTCCGGAATATGTTCCGGTTGATACGGAACATGTTCCGGGACTTCCGGACTATGTTCCGGGACTTCCGAAACATGTTCCAGTTGATGCGGAATATGTTCCGGGACTTGTGGAATATGTTCCGGTTGATACGGAACATGTTCCGGGACTTCCAGACTATGTTCCGGGCCTTCCGGAATATGTTCCAGTTGATGCGAATTGGAACATATTCTGGGACTTCCGGAATAGGTTCCAGGACCTCCGGAAGATGTTCTGGTTGATGCGGAATATGTTCCGGGACTTCCGGAATATGTTCTGGTTGATACGGTTGATAATTGACGTTGCTCACGCTCAATGTGGGGGGCTCCTTCCTATCTATGTGACGTTGGGGCCACCTGCTCACTGAAATGACCCAACAAGAGTCATCCATAATAGGCTTGTGACCGGGCCGCAACGGGCCGTGATGCCCAGGTTCTAAGCTAGCACCCCGATGAGATTGTGATCCAGGCACCTGCAACAATCTCAACAGAGATGGTGCAGCTGTGCGGTGCACAATTTGGCACTGTCACCAGCATCATACGAGTAGGAATTGCGGGGTGTGGCAATATATCGGCTGTGCTATCAACATCCGAGCAGCGCAGTGATCGCCTACGGTGTTACCTTTCAGCTTGCAGCAAGGAGGCCACTATCGAGGGTCGTGATGCGCCGGATGAACTGCATGCCCTCTTCCAATAGGTGCCGTGCTCCGGCGATACCAACTTAGACCCTAACCGATGGCCGAATCCTGAGGGTTTTCTGGCTACTCCAGCCCCTCAAGCTTGGATTGACATCACTCACAATTCTCAAATGGTTTCATTGTTCGTGTCGCTTCCGGTAGAAAAAAGGGGTTCGGCTTGCAATGCTGGCACTCACTCGCCCAACCGAGGCCCCTGGTTTGCTCGGTATGCACAACCCTGTTGCGAATGGTGTGCAATTTTCCCCTAACTTGCAAATCTCGTGGAGGTCTGAGATGGGTCGTTTGGATGCAGAGTCCGCCGTACATGACGAAATTTCTCGCCTGACAGCCACATTGCTCGCACAACACAATGGTGCTCTGCCTGGTCCGCATGCCCTACCGGGTCTACAAAGTGCCAATGTTGTTTGTTGCTCTTTGAAGATCTTGCCCTCAAAGTTGAGGCCCAGCGTGTGGTACCCTGGTGTTATCTCTTTTAAGGAGGCATTTTGGGAGGTGTGTCAAAGCCTGCCCCTTACAGATAAACATGTTGGAAAAGTAGCGCGCGGCGCAAATACTCCCCCTAAGCACGTTGTGCAACCACTTATCTAGTGCATCACGCTAAGGTTTGGAGAAGGGTCCGTGTATATTTACCAGAGAAAATGGTGGTTGGCCAGGTAGAGTGACTTCAATGGTGCGGGCCATTGCTCGCATAAGCAGGAGTTGGACCACATATCGGGCGATGGAGGCATGCACGAGGAACCAAGTGTCAGGGTTGTTGTCGTCATATGAGATTGGCATGTGGCGGCCGTCCACTGGCGGCGTCCATGCCACGTGGTGTGATCCGCATAGGAAGCGGAACTATCCGAACCACAGCCTTTCATCCGTGAGGAGGTGTTTCAAGAAGAACCTACCACTGGTCCACAATTTCATTGCAAGTCCAGTGATGGGGACATCCGGGGACAGCGTGACCCTTTGATATTTCATGTGCGGCGCCCCTTGTGGGAAAATGTGAGGCAAGAACATTGTGGTGCGGTCGCGGTCCACTAGTTCGTCAATGTCAAGGGAGCCGTACATTTTGGACTCTAAATTTGCGGCACATTGCATGTACAAGGACGCAGCCACTGAGCCCTTTTTGAGCTTGGACCGCAGGATGGTTTTTTTTTTACGTCCCACCCTGCTCTCTTGGACCCCTTGAGTGCCTGGGCGTCCTCTCCTCCCCCCCAGTAGGGCAAGAAGGTGAAACCTGCCTGCCCAGGCACCCAGCCATCAGACAGCACATCTTTAACTAAGAAAGGACGGTTCACCAAAAAAGAAAAAATAAAATTTGCAAAGACGTGCTATCAGTGGCCCCCTCCGTTTAACTGACGTTTGTTTGTTTCCTTGTCGGGGGCTGGTTGCTTCGGGGAAGGGGTTGAGAGCAGGGGGGAGGGGTTTAAGGCATATGTGCGCCTTTGACTGACAAATAGGGTCCCCCGTGATGGGGGGACCCGTAGCAACACATATAGATGAAATGTTGTCCCGCACACCTGAATCCATGTCCTGAGGGTGCATACACATGCAGACATGCAGGCATGCAGACATAAAAAAACCAAAAAAGCGAAGCTAAAAGAAGTGCAGTCACTGCGGTTTGGACCCAGGACCCTTGGGATTAGAACCTAGTACAACTGTCAACTAAGCTGTGTCAGGATTTGGTAACTCCTCAACATCAGAGAGTGGATGCCATAGTAAAAAAAGGGGGGGGGGGGTGAGCGTCCTTATGGCACCCCCTGGCTAAGCCCTAGCGCCAATGATGCTGCCATGATCTAATGCACACTGCACTCACCTCATGAGTTGATCCTGGCAACAGCTTGCTCGGTTGTAGGCATGCGTGCCTCACAACCACACGACGAGTGATGGCTTGGCTTCATTGCTCCAAGCAGCACAGGACCTCCACCTCAGTCGCGTCCAAAGAGATTCACTCATGTGCCACTTGTGGATAGCTGAGCGGGCCAAACACCTCCGCCAACGTTGTCCCAGCACCACGAAAGCATGCCACCATCATCTAGGTTTGCGGTGCAAAAGGACCATAAGTAGAAATGAGATATGCTGTGTAACCGGGTGGTCCGCAAAGCAAGTGCAATGTAAGCACATAAGGAGATGCATGGCTAGATTTGAGTGTTCCCAACAGTAGTAGCGATGGGACAAGCGGCGCTATAACCATGAGCAATTCGGACTTGGGGTCGCTACCACCACAACCATCCACTGAAAAACAAAATCTAGGGGATAGGATGAAGCCGCCCTCGGTATTCCACACAATGGCATCCACCTCAGCCCCAAAGACCAACTTCTTGAGTGATCCTTCCCACCAACACGGAGCACACTGAAACGAGAGCCACTTTCATTTCTCTCTGATATCGCGATCACAAGAAGGGAAGGGTTATGTAGCCTTTTGGATTCCTCCCCGCTATGGGAACCCTCAGAAGTGATAGGTTGTGTGGCCATTTTGATCGCCCCCTTAGGGGGCCCAACAAACGAGGGGTTGAGTAGCCATTTTAACCCCCCCCCCCCTCCACTATCCACTATGGGGACACCGCAAATAGGTGTTATGCAGCCATTTGATTCCTCCCCTCTTTGGGGATCCCTTGTTTGTACTCAAACAATTGTTTGCCTTCTCTTTTTAAGGCATTTTCTGTCCATTTTCTATTTTCTGTTGCGTGTACTGCCTGTGAGCACCAATGAGCATGGGAGACGCAGGTAATGGGGCAACATTGGACGTTCAGAGCATGGCTACGGCCATGAAGGCACGGGCCCAGGATTTCGAGAGACTGCGCATGGAGCAGCAGCGTACTAGCCTCAAGCAACAGGAAGACGTTCCTGAACATACGTCGGGTACCCTAGAGGGGTTCGTCCAAGAAGAGAGAGTGACCCAGTGGATGCACCTGTGCGTGGGAACCCTGAAGGAGTTCTTTGACAAGGCAGGAGGGCCGCTGCAACGTCCGCTGGATCACGCAGAGGCCAATGACCAAGCCCCCCCCCCCCCCCGTGCCCGTGCCTTTCTGAGTGTCAATTTTTTTCGGTGTCTTTTTGTCCATGCTTGCCCGGGCCGGTGGGCCGTGACAACCTGCCACCGACGTTACCTCCCTGTCCCTTGACCGTATGAGTGTCCGGGACACCCAAACCCGTCTGGCCACACCAGGCGATGAGGTCATCGTCCCTGCCGACGCCGGCCAATTGGCGTGTTTGGCAGCCGTCGATGACGCAGATTACATCATCCAGGACGAAGTGGTGCTGAAAAGTGGAGTTACAGAGGCTGCCTCCTTGTCGTACGACCTCTTCAAGGACTGCGACTCGTCCGAAAAAGTAGCTGCCGTCCTTTACGGCATTCGCCCCAACGTTGTGCTCGTTGGGGAAATGACTGAGTATGAAAAAATTCAAAATGCAATTAAGAGGCTGCTTGCTGATCTGCCCATGCTGGGCCGCTTTGTTGCCATCCTGCTTAAACCTGTCAGCGACGATGATGACAAGCCATCGTTTCTCAATCGGGCATTCGCCCTCAACTCCAACTTGCCTTTCGGGTGCGACAAGCTGCAAATGGCAGACAGGTCCCTCATGCACATGCGCACACATGGTTCATTTGATGTCTGGATTGCGAGCAGCACAAGGGACTCCAGGAACCTATCGCCACCCCCAACGTACAAGCTCCTGCGGCTTATGACACCTGGGGCAGAGGTTGACAAGGTGGTGTTCCATGAACTAGATGTGCGGGACAATCAGTACGCCATCCAAGTCCACAATGACCTGATCAATGGGTTGCTGGGGTCTATCGGCCTTAACTCTGATGAAGTCCATCTCCTTCTGGGAACGGACCCACGGAACTCGAAGTTATTCTTCACAAAAGTGAATGAGGAACAAGTGAATACCGTGGTTTCACGATTCGGATCCAAGCCAAGGTTCCAGATCCAACCAGTGGAATGATATCGTGGGGCCAACTTGACAAACATGTCTGCTGTCTATGAGGTCTGGATAAAGAAGACACACAAGGAAACATGGTCGCCCATGCTGTATGCCTCAGCTCTCGCAATGTTTTGGACGATCCCGGGCGTCTTGCAAGCGCAATCGCCAGTGAAAATCCATGTGTTGGGCCCAAGTAAGCTACTGCTGCGTCTCACAGAAACTGGGCACTTGTTGTTGAAGACAAGGTATCGTGAACTGGTGGCTGCCATCGGGGCTGTTTTCAAGGACCTGAAGACAGGACAGTTCCTCGACAGAGACATCATCTCCAAGCCAGCTGTCCCTTGACGTGGAAGAAGGAGCTGGTGGGCACAATGTACATCTTGGATGTGGCAGCTTGGTGGTATCTCTCGGATCTGACTGAGGCCCTTGCTCCTTCGGTACAGTGCCGGTATATCGCGGACCGTGTCACGTGGAGTGTTGGGGAAATACGCACGGCCACATGGCGGCTGACCGGGGAAAGTGTGTCACAGCTGATTGGGAAAGTCTACTTGTCGGATTCTGGAATGCCTCCAATATTTGTGATCTCCGAGGCGGACTATGAGGCGCGAAAAAAGCGTATCACGAACCGGCCCAGGAACACAGATGACACAAAGACACGCAGGCAAGGCTTAATCACAGCATGTGAAATGGCCAAGGCCACGGAGTTGGACGACCAAGTCGACAAGGTCATCAGCTCCCTCAAACGCAAGCGGGACTTAAAGGAGGATGAGGCTTCGTCGTCCAATGGAGTAGCAGGATGACGTGTGCATCAAGCATCCCTCTGAGCAGCACGCCCACAGAATTGTCCCAAAATATCAATGGATTTCAAACGAAAATAACCATGAGAAAGCGTAAGCAAACACGCATAGTGGCCCTAGGGTCGCTGCTTCGGTCCCTGGAGGTGGATTTCTGCGCCATCCAAGAGCCCCACTTCGTCACGGTGGAGGATCGTCAGGCGGGCATGCAATGCTTATCAAAGTACGGGTATGGCCTGGACGGACCACTTCATGAAGAAGGACGGGGAGGAGTGGCACTGGCGTGGAAAACATCCAAGTGGACGTTACAATCAATGAAGTTCTTGTCTCCCAGGGCGCTGAAAGCCTCACTGTCGAGTGGTCCACTGGAGATCACTTTAGTGGTGGCCCACTTCCATCACAAGCACACGCAACGACAGGTGCAATGGGGAGACATTGCCAAGGAGTTGCATGGACCGAACCTCATTTTATGTGCTGATCACAATAGTCCAGTGGTGAAACGCAGGGACGCTTTTGCGCCCCCAGAGTTTGAGCATGACACGTCTTTACGTGCCCCAGAACAGGAGGTTACAACCTTGGCGAGAGCGACATCCATTGTCGAGCTCCCACGGATATCAAGGACAAAGAGTCGTCGTGCCCACCGGGCTTCACATGGGGCTACCCTCGAGAAGGAGAGCGGCTCGATCCACAGAGATTACGCCGCATTGACCGCATACACACGACACCTGATTTGTTGAGCTTGGCGACTAGCGTGTACCCCATGTTTGCTGCCAACTCGGACCACAAGGCAATCCTAGCAAAATTCACACCCCCATCCTTCGAAACGGAGGGCACCATTCCCAGATTCTACTGCTCAGAGACCATCCTCCAAGACTCTGAGGCAATGGAAGATCTGGAGACCTCTCTCAAGTCTTTCACCTCGACGGGGGACCAATGGTGGGAAGATGCACTGGGCTGCATCCAAACGAAGGTGGTCAGTTACCAAAGGGAACACAAAAACAAAAAGCAGTCAGTTGAACTACAAGCCCTACGGCTCCTACGTGTCTCCACAAGGGACTCAATCACGCCAGCGGTCTATCAATTTCTTTCATCGCTGGCAATTGCGGCGACCGAAGCGGCAACAGCCTACACCCTCCTGGTTGGGGTATATGTAAAAGCGCAGCGTGACAGAACGGGCATGGAAACGCTCTCCAAGCTCAAGGGGGTGAGCACGTCGGGGGAAACGTCGGGGGACCTGAGAACGCGAAGAAACGAATTGTACCGGCTAATGCGGGAGCTGCAGGAGCGAAAGAAACTCCAGCAAGTGCTGTCCCGGGCAGGCACGGCAGTACGCGGAGCAAAGGCGGTGGCCAAAGAGCTGGTGGAACATTGGGATCGAGTGTCCACCCCAACGGGAGCCACGGAGGAAGAATGTGTGGCTTGTCTGAAGGCGTTAGGAGTGGAACAGGGACTGCGCAAGGCAGGTCGACTCCTGTTCAAGCAGCTTTCCCTGGACATAGTACATGAAGGTCTGAAGAGGTTGAACAGCTTCTCGGCAAAATTCTTCAAGAGGTTCTCAGAAATTTTCGAGCCGCAAATGTATGAGTCACTGAAGAGCTTCCTCGACGCGGGTACCATGCCGGAGACATGGACTTCTGGAGTGGTGACAATGATCCCCAAGACAAAAGCAATGCAAACGCCAGATTCTCTCCGACCAATTGCACTGCAAACGACACGGCAGAAGTGGCTCACCAACGTTCTCATGATCCAGTTGGAGGATGTACTTCTCCACTGCATCCCGTCACAGCAAACGGGTTTCCTTCGTCACAGAAGTATCCTCCAGCATGTCTATGGGTCACGGGCTCTCTGGGATGGCTTGCGTGAAGGAGCGGCGTTGTCAGCGGATTTCAGAAATGCGTTCCCCACGATGTCTAACGAGATGGTGTCGGCGGCGTTGGGTCTCATGTGCATACCGTTCCTGTACATCCGACTAATACTGCATCTTTTACGTGCACCGTATCTGTACTCAGTTGGTAAGGGATACGTTCCAGGGGTCTACCACCATCCGCGTGCGGGCACGCGCCAAGGAGACCCACTCTCCCCGGCACTGTTCTCCGTGGTGGCGTCCTTTGTGATTTTCCCGCTACAAGACCTGGGTCCAAGACTGACTATCATGATGTATGCGGATGACCTCATCATCTTCTTGGACGGACGGGCCGACCCGCAGCTGCTGGGGAAGGTATGGGAAGTGGTGTCCTGCTTTGGACAGTTTTCTGGCCTGAAGGTCAACCTGAATAAACGGCGGCAATAGTTCGCAACCGTGGGCGAATGGAGTGGGCCGGGTGCTTTCGGGACATTGGGGTGGACGTCAAAAACTTCGTCAAGTATCTGGGTGTGCGCTTGGGGAATATACGGCACCCCCAGGATGACCAAGGATGGGGGCTGACAATAGAACAGGCATTTGCACCAGCACTGCAAGAGGCCTTCCGTCGCGCACGGGTGGTATCCACGCTGCAGTTGTCGATGGACGAACGTGCCTTCATGCTGACATCATGGATCCTACCAGTTGTGGCCTGGGTATCCAAGGCATACTATGCCCCAGTCTCAGTGATTAGGCAGCTGAAGCTGGTGTACCACGTGACCATGGGCACCAACAGTTGGGGAATCACTCTGCCAATCCTCTCACGGCCACGGACGCAAGGGGGACTGGCACTGCCGGAGCCAGAGCTGTTTCTCATGCACCAGGCAGCGGCTCCGTTCGTCAGCCTCTTGGGAGAGCCTCACAAGTATCCCACCAAGGCAGTGGAGACCTTCTATGCATGGGCGACAACCATCGGGTTCACACCGTCCAAAGACAACCTCCCATACATCCAGCTGGGCATGGTCCGGACGGCGGAGCTGACGTTCTTGGGATGGTCGGCAAAGGCACACTCATATATCCAACGGGTGGCCCCCCCGGCAAACCGGGACCAGCTGCCACTGTGGCACTCTGTGTATTTCCGAAATGATTTCAACTGCTCCTACTACAACGTGAAAATGATCCGGCGGGGAGTGCTGACGTGGGGTCAATTGCAATCCTTGGAGGACGTGAGGCTGTGGAATGCTCTGCCTCGGACATGGAAAGGGGTGTACAATCATGGTGGACGACTCCTCAATAAAGTCCTGTCACAAGGGGGGTTTGATACCCCCGCGGTCCACGCCCAAAACTGGACCAGGGCATGGCTGCTTCAGTTCTACGCCTCTCAGCCGGGGGTCCGCGACCCACAAACACCGGAGGTATGGGAGCGATGGGCACAAGCGCAGCTACCGCCGAGGGTACGGGAGTTTGCGCAAAAAGTGCTGTGGCACAAACTGACCGTGCATGCAAGGGTCTACAAGAGGTCGGGCACGGACAACTACCCGGTCTGCTCTCAAAAGGAGACGGTCAAGCACGCGATGGTCGAGTGCCCCATGTTTAAAGCGGCGGCGGCGGTGATACAGCACTACTATGGCCTGGTGGACACTGGGAAAGGGAAGTCAGTAGTCCGAGACATGATGGAATCCGACCACCAGGAGTGGCTACTGAACGCGAATCAAGGCTGAGCGATGTGGTCGGCAAGAAGTGCCCACTGGCGATACCGATGCGAAGTCAAAGCAGGAGCATCACCGGTGTTCACATCGTACCTAACAACCTGGCTCAGGGAGCTGTGTGAATGGGTGGGGTTTTACTCAGGAGAGCGTAGGGAGCAGTGGAGAGGCTTCCAGCAGTCACTGGAGCAACTTCGAGATACCGGAGTGCAGCCGCGACAAGGGGAAGTACGAGTAAATGGGGGATTGAGTGCATGGTGGCAAACACACACGGAGTGCTTCACGCAAGAGCGCACAGCCGACAAACACAGTTGGCACAGGGAAACAGAATCACGCCCGAAGCGCCCGAGGCATGCAGGCCCGGGAGTGCTACAAGGAGTGCAAGACCTGATTGCAGAATTGGTTGCAAAGGGTTACAGGATTGTGTACACGGACGGGTCATCAAAAAGACTGGGCCACAAGGACATGCGCAGGGCCGGTGGCTTTGGCGTATTCGCGGCGGAAGATGAGCAAGGGCCTGAGGTGCGTTTCTGCGGGTACCTACCGACACGCCACAGGCAAACAAACAACGGAGCGGAGCTTTGGGCAGCACTTGAAGCCCTACAGGGGTTCAGGGTGCCAAAACTGGCAATCCTCACCGACTCACAGTACCTGCAACTGGGAGCGACTGGCAGGGCTCAACACTGGAAGTCAAAGGGATGGACAACCACGTCTGGTAAGCTGCAGGTCCACGTTCCTGTCTGGGAAATGCTGCTCCAGGAAATGGCGACGCCAGGAAGAGAAGTGAGGTGGGGGTATGTTTTGGCACATGTCAACGTGCAGGGGAACGAGGTGGCAAATGGATTGGCGATGGAAGGCATGTGCTCGAGCCCGCTGCGGTCTCACCATGTTACACGACAGTCATCATCAGGGTCGGAATCCGCGGTAGGGTTGAGGGGAGGATCAGGTTCCGAATCAGAGGACACCAAAGCACTCTGGTCATCCCTGGGTATGATACCCGTGGATAGTGATGAACTGACAGGGGAAGCATCCGGGGAACCAGCACCACGTGGAATGGGTCCATACACCTCGAGCAGTTCGGAAAGTGAGGACATAAGGACAGGACACACACACCAAGGAGGTTTGTTGAATGAACTGTCTGCAGCGGAAACACTGTCCTTCAGCACAGATGTGAGCGACACCGGGCGGCCGCGTAAGAGGCGAAAGCTCAGGAAAAGCAAGAACCCAGGACAGGGTCGATGACGACAGAGCTCGTAACCCCTGCATTCTGGTGCGGATATCTCACAGGTTTCAAGCCCAACAATGCCTGCATGTCTGAAACTTGCTTTCTGACGCAGAGCTTTTCGTCACGAGAGCTACGTCCTGTCGCGGAAGAGCTTCCGGGCGTAATGCCGCCGGGAAGGACATGGAAGGAGCAGGGACCACGTCAGAAACGGCATGGCCCTTACACACAAATCCAGCCAACCCCAAAGAAGGTCAAGCCACAACAAGAACGCCGGCGTTTCAAGGTGCAAGCACTGAGCCGGCTGGACGCCATGGCGAACGAAGGACTGAGGGCAATCGATGCAGAGCTGGCCACAATGGCCTGGGCCCGCAATCAGCAGATCTGGCTCCGACTGGACCAACCACACAGCACCAGGATGCACTGTGAGATTGTGGACAATCATGGGGAACCATTGCTAATGAGCAATCAGGAGCTCTACTCGGTGATGGTCCAAATCAACTGGACCCTGAAGACTTAGGCTCTGGCGAACATGCAGGTCCAGTGGCGACCCAAAAGTGCAGGCAAGTGGCATCCGTTCTAGTGGGAGGCGATCCTCCACTGTCCGACGGCAGAGGGACACAGGGCGGTGCCCTCCTGTGTGAGCAGAACTGGAGACTGCATGCATGTGTCGCTGGCGGGCCGAGCTGACCTCTTGAGGCTGTTCCAGGGAACGCTCTTCAGGCAGGCGGACGCGGTACCCGGGGACGCTGTGCGCTTCCTCTACATGCTACTGAGCACACCCCCATGCGAAAGGCGATATGCCTGACAAGGGATGACACGCAGGGGGGAGTAGGACACATCGGTGCGAGTGATGCGGATAACAACTCGTCGTAGCTCAGTGGGTATACCGCACCTCTCCTGTCTTGTAGAGGAGGGTTCGAACCCTCAGGGGGATAGAGATCCACCGAACATCCCGAAAACCCCTTTTATGCGGGAGAGAGAGAGAGAGTGGAGCGCAAAGGGAGGAGGAAGGAGAGAGAGAGAGAGAGAGAGAGAGAGAGAGAGAGAGAGAGAGAGAGAGAGAGAGAGAGAGAGAGAGAGAGAGAGAGAGAGAGAGAGAGAGAGAGAGGGCAGGAGAGAGAGAGGGGGAGAGAGTGGGAGAGAGACACACAGGGCAAGAGTCGGGGGCTAACCGGCGCTGAGGGAGGGTGGTGGGTTCGAGCTGACCAGGGGTATGGGAAGCCATGGCAGCAAAGAGCAGTTTAATGGTGAAACAACGGGGCGCCATTGCGCCCCCGGAGCACAAGCGCGACACGTCGTTACGTGTCGAAAAGCCCGAGCATGACAGGGGCAACGAGAGTGCGGCCCATGTGAGGGGTTTGGTGCGAGTAGACATGGAGATGTGGGCAGCCAGTGCACACATGGTGTGGTACTAAAAAGATATGCGCCACAGTACAGCAATGATCCGTTGAAATGTCCAGCCACCAAAACATTTGGTGCAGCGTTGAGACGCCTTTGCGCCACCAAAGGCGCCTTTGCGCCCCCGAAGTTCGGGTATGACACGTCCTCACGTGCCAGAGAGCAAGAGCAAGACAGGGGCAGCATGAGCACGACCTGCAGGGCAAGGGTTAGAGAATAACCGGCACTGTGGGAGGGTGGTGGGTGCGAGCTGACCTCAGTGTACAGATGACCAAGGCCAAAGCACAGTCAGCAACCACCTGGTGTGGTACAGATTTGGTCTGCGCTGCAGTGCAGCGAGGAAAACACTAGTTGAACCTCGTTTCAACTTTTGTTTGCACCTCCTTTCTTAGGCAGTTTTTCTGTCTTTTTAGGGGGACATATGACTCCCCACCATGGGCCTTAGGGCAGGCAGCGGTTTGAGCGGCACTGACCTCCGGACCACCAGTTCTGATGGCAGCGGTTCGAGCAGCATCGACCTCCAGACCACCAATTTTGGCAGCAGCGTTTTGAGCAGCGCTGGCCTCCAAGGCACCAATTTTGGCAGCAGCGGTTTGAGCAGCACTGACCTCCAGACCACCATTTCTGGCGGCAGCGGTACGAGCAGCACTGGCCTCCAGACCGCCAATTTTGGCAGCAGCGGTTTGAGCAGCACTGGCCTCCAGACCACCAGTTCTGGCAGCAGCGGTTTGAGCAGCACTGGCCTCCAGGCCACCAATTTTGGCAGCTGCGGTTTGAGCAGCAATGGCCTCCAGGCCACCATTCCTGGCGGCAGCGGTTCGAACAGCTTTGGCCTCCAGACCACCAATTTTGGCAGCAGCGGTTTGACGAGCACCGACCTCCAGACCACTAGTTATGGCGGCAGCGGTTTGAGCAGCACTGGCCTCCAGACCACCAGTGCTGGCGGCCGCGGTTTGAGCAGCACTGGCCTCCAGGACACAGTTCTGGCGGCAGCGGATTGAGCAGCACTAGCCCCCAGACCACCAGTTCTGGCAGCTGATTGACCTTGTTCTCCATGTTCGGCAACTATGTGCAGGCCGTCGTGACGGGTGAAGGCTCTGAGGACTGCAGAGGAGGTCGCCCCATTCGCTGCCCAGTGAGCCAAGGCCTTTGTGCCCAGGCGGAGGCAGACCGCCTGTCACAAGGACCTGCCCGTAAGCTGAATATGGCCCCACGTCCAGTCTTGCCAGGCCTGTGGACTATTACTAATAGGCTCATGAGTGGAGGCCGCCGGGTGCACTCCTGCTGAAGTGGGCAAAGAGCCCGGCGCGGCCCCTGCTTCCACTCCCCTTCAGCCGTTGGTCCCTGCCCATGAGCGTGGCGCCGTGTCTCGGGTAGACGCGGGACAGCTGTGCACGTTGGCGGGACCTGCGGTTGCTGTGGGGGGGGGGGGGGGTTCTGTGCAGTTTTCTTGTGCTGTGCTTGTGCAAACTGCAGTGGCGGCCCTAAGGCCCATGGGGAGTTTTCTGCGTTGGTTGGTGTTTCGGAGGGGGTTTAGAACTCAGTTTCCACCCCTCGGGGTCTCTGCTATGGCCAGCGGGTTCCTGGTGGCACCAGTGCGTGGCTGGGGCCGGGGGGGGGGGGGGGGCAACAACACCACACGTGACATCAACAATGTCAAGCCACGGGGGGCAGGGAGGGTTGCGGCGGAGAATGAATACCCAAGTTCTGTGCAGTGTTCTTGTGCTCCGCCTTTTGCAAACACTAGTTGAACCTCGTTTCAACTTTTGTTTGCACCTCCTTTCTTAGGCAGTTTTTCCGCCCACCCACCCACGGCAGCCGCTCCTCTTCTGGGTTCGGCCATCCGCCCACCGGACCCCAGCCAAGTCTAGTTTACTTGGGGGGGGGGGGGTTGCACCTGCACCCCGCCCTTCACGGGTTAAATGGTTGCGTGTGGTTGGGTCCAGCATGATCACCGCCTCATGTGGCGGCAGTCTAACGTGCTGAGCGGGGGACCGATCCATCCCCGGGTTCTTGTGTTGGGTCAGTCTCGTCTGTTGACCGCTATGTGCTGGGACTGCGTCCGCGTTGCAGGCGGGCAGCCATGGCTCTCTTGGAGGGCGGGGTCAGCTTCTATCGCCGGCATTGGTACCGGCCTTGGTGATACTTTGTACTGCCGTCCCAAGTTTTGTGCAGTGTTCTTGTGCTCCGCCTTTTGCAAACACTGAACTATGTGGTTATGACCATGCGCCTGTGACACGGGGGCGTATGCGAGCCCAGTATCCGTTACCTCATGGCCCCGTGCCTCAAATGAGCCAGCAAGCAGAGAGGGGGGTAAGAAGAGGCAGAGACACTGGGGAGAGAGGGACAAAGAGAAAGGGTGGGGAGGGTGAGAAGGAAGGAAAACCCCCTGGGGAGGATGAGGAGAAAGAGAAAACCCCTTGGGAGGGTGAAGAGGGCGAGACGCACAGAGAGAGAGAGAGAGAGAGAGAGAGAGAGAGAGAGAGAGAGAGAGAGAGGGCGAGGCCCACACAAAGAGAGAGAGAGAGTGGGAAGCCCATAGAGCAAAAGGCCAGAGAGAGGGAGAGAGAGAGAGAGAGAGAGAGAGAGAGAGAGAGAGAGACAGAGACAGAGAGAGAGAGAGAGAGACCCGCAAGGCGAGGGTTAGAGACTAACCGGCGCTGTGGGAGGGTGGTGGGTGCAAGCTGACCCAGATGTACAGATGGCCAAGGCCGAAGCACAATCAAAAGCCACCTGGTGTGGTACAGAACTTTTCTGCGCTGCACTGCAGCAAGGCAAAACACTGAACTGAGTGGTGATGACCATGCGCCTGTGACGCGGGGGCGTATGTGAACCCAGTATCCGTTGCCTCATCCCCCCCCCCCCCGTGACCATGTGGTGGCATACCGAATCTGGGAGGTATTCCGCAAATCACACACAGCGTACATGACGCAGTATACAGAGGACATTCACCGTATGGGTCGCTGGAGGAAGCCACTTCAGGGACGTAGGTGGTGTTCTCAGCTTGCAAACCCGAGCGGGAGAATGGATACCAGTGGAGTGGGGGGCGGGGTTTCCGGTGCCGTGCTCCACGCAACCACGGGAGCCGGTGGAGGGAACCAGATCGCGTCCGTGGAGGGGTGTGAGCGCTCCTTTCCCTGGATCTGGTCGCGCTGGTGCATGCTGGGGAACAAGGACGAGCCTAGCGAACCTGATGCTTCGGCCGCCCAATCGTGGAGGGGTGGGACCCGCGGAGTGTAGGCCCAGAAATTGGCCAAGATCACGGAATTCCAGGAGGCCTCTGGAGAGACGTCGCTGGCTGGGGTACTGGCGGAATTCCTGACAGGCTTGTGTGGGAGTTCTCTGTAGGGTTCTTTGGCTCAGGGTTGGCGAAGTATCTGGCTTACGTGTGGGGGACGTGTCATTGCCTCTATGGCTCCGTTTCTGCAACTCCGAAGCTGGTAAGGAGGGGTGGCATTCTCGGCCGCTCTCGCTGTGGGCGGATGGTTTCCCGGAGGCCCTGCTTCGGTGGGCGGAGGCTAAAGGGGGTGCGAGGGGTCTGACGACCCCCTGTTCCTTGATTTCCTTGGGGCCTGCACTCAGCCCTTGTGCGTGTAAGGTGAACCCCGACATCCTGCTTAACGGGTTGGGTCCGGTGGGTAGCCACGTCATACCCCAGGATATTCGGGACCAGACGGTGCCACGTGACTTCTATGGACAGGGGTTGAGGGACTTTGATGTGGAAACCCCTTGGGTTGATGTGCCGGGCAACGAAAGGCCAGGCGCCCCCTCCGGGGTTTCCGATGAGGTTTCTAAGCTTGTTACAGTGCTTAAGCGGCAGTGGCTCCTTTATGACCTTTCTGACGACCTGTCCCCCACGTGCTGGCCCTTCATCATACCGAAAACCTCCGAGAAGCTTTCTTTAATACTTAGTAGCGTGAAACAAAACGGTATGGACGGTTATACCCCCCCCCCGCGATTTTCGCTTCGGTCATGGGAGCAGTTAAGTAAACAGCTTGTCACGTTCTACCCGGGGGTACCATTGTATGGCATGCGCATAGACTTAAAGAATGCCTTTTGGAGCTTTGTACTCCGTGAGTCGGCACGCACTATTTTTCGCCTGCGTTCCGGACGCAGTGGGCGGGTGGTGGGATTGGGTAGGTTGCCGTTCGGTTGATAGTATTGTCCCTTTATATGCCAGCAGGCGCTGGCGCGGATCGTGGAACAAGCATTGCCCCGAGATATTTTGGTGGTACATTACTTGGATGATTTTCCGTTGATTCATCATGAGAAAGGGTACCTGCGGAGTAATACAGGAGGCGCTGCCGATGCCTTGGAGAGGGGGGGGGGGTTATTGTGAGCCCCAAGAGTGTCCTTGAGCCTGCCACCAAGCTGGTCTTCCGGGGAAAATGGCTGGGTCTGTTGGAGAGGATGGTGTGGTCCCATGAGGTGGCCCACCTGCAAATGCTGGTGGCCTGCCTTCGGTTACCTGTTTGGGCGCTCGCAGAAACGGCTTATGCGGTCTTTTTTGGGCTTTCTTCATTGGCAGGTAAGACCTCGAGGCCTGGCTGGGCATACCCCTGTGGCGCGTCCTGGAGTCCCTTGTTGTGCCGCAGACCATGGTTGTTGAGCCGTGGCGCGCGCCCCTGGCTAGCGTCTAAACCCTGTGTCTTGAGCTCGGGCTGCACAGATCTGACCCTGTCCTGTTGGGGAGGTGGTGGGAAGGGCTAGGGCTGGTGCTTTTCGTCGATGGGGCCCACGACAGTCCTTCCGGGAGAATGGGCGGTTTCTCTGAATTCTTGGGCGTTCGTTCTGTGATTGCACAGCGGCTGCGGGCCCGAAGCCAGCAGCTGTTAGAGCTGCAATCTCTTGTCTGGGGAGTGCGCTTGGCGGCGCGCCTATGATATACCACAGTCACTCTCGTGAGTGACTCGGAGGTGGCTATTGCCCTGCTCCTGAAGGTGCGTGCCAAGATTGTGTTGAGTGCCCGGCATTCATTTCTGAGAGGACTGGCCAGGCGCCTGGTCTGTTCCGGCTTGGTGGTGCGAGTTCTCTGGGTGCCATTTGGTTTCCAACGTGCGGATCCCATGTCTCGTCTGCAGGGTGATTTCGGGGGCAATAGGATTAAGGCGGAGCGCATGGCCTGCCTCATCTATAAGCAGTTGCTGGATAAGATTACGGTGGTTCAGTATCGTGGGGTGTTGTGCCTGGGTAGGGGCACGGATTCCTAGCCGGGGCAGGCGTTGGTTACCACGTCGGCGGTGGCTGCTTTCGTTGTGTGCCTGCTGGTGGGGGCGCTTGCTCCGTGCCAAAGCCTTCGGGCCTCCCACACCTTCGGCTATTTTTTTGGCAATTTCGTGTTGCCCTGGCTAGAGAGTAGTACACCTAGTCTGAGTTACATGACTTGTCCTGTTTTGGTGCTGCCCCCTTGGCAAACCCTTGTTTGTACTCAAACAATTGTTTGCCTTCTCTTTTTCAGGCAGCTTTGTGTCCGCCCGCCCACTGGCTGCTGGGATTGAATGGGATACTGGTGGGGTTTGGGGAGGACTGCATGGTGGGTGCCTGTGGCTGGTTGTGTTGCTCCCACGAGCTTGTGTTGGGCGGGTCCCGGGGGGTTCCGGAGACCATACAAACGTTTCCCCTCGCCCCCCCCCCCCCCGACCGTGGCCTGGACAGTGCATGCCTTTGTTTGTCTGACTCCCCCCCATGGGGGGGCAGGGATTTGTCTTCTTGTCTGGTGTTGTCAAGGGATTCGCCTTTAGGCGAATCACAGGATTCACCCCATAATGCCACTCATATGCACTTTCACTATAGAATCGCCAATGAAGGAGCAAGCATCAGTGTTGGTTTTTGTGTTTGTGTATGTATGAGCTGTGGATGTCAGGAGGTAAGGGGGGAATCTCCCCCTAAGCGGGGGGAGATTCCTGCAACTATCGCCTACGGGCCCTGGTGAGTGCGACACTATGGGCAGTGCTGCCCTTCTGGCACTGTTTAGTGTCTAGCACACCCAATCTGAGTTACATGACTTGTCCTGTTTTGGTGCAGTGTGTTCCTACCCCCTTGGCAAACCCGAGAAAGCAAGGATTGTTCTGTTGCCACTTTCATTTCTCTCCATTTTCGAGACCCGAGAAGCTAGGGGCTATGTAGCCAATTTTTGTTTGTCCCCACATTGGGAATCTCAAGAAGGCGGGGATTATGTAGCCACTTTCTGTCTACTTTGGAGACCCCAAGAATGTACGGGTTGTGTAGCCCATTTGATCTGTCCCCACTATGTGGATCCCGAGAAGGCAGGGGTGATGCGGCCATTTGGATATCTCCCCTTCATGAGGATGATGCAACCGCGTCCCAACATGAAGTGCAAGATTGGCTATAGCTAATGGAAAGTCCATGTGATGTCTAGGGCATGACACAATAATATTAGAACATGTCAACATAAGTGCCAACAGTTTGGGTGTCATGAATGCATGTCTGTAAGTTCCTCTCCTGCCCTCCCGCCTGGTAGCCAGGCATGCTTTCTCAACGCCCTGATTTCTGATCTGCAAGCGCGGTTCGCTCAGGGCAATTGGGTTAACACTGACAGCCCGCTAGATTTTGCTGAGGCCAGCTCCTGTTCATGTGACCATGACTTACATGACTCCGGCAGATGCGGGCCAGCCCACACACTCCATGAGTGATAAGTTGCTTGTTAGGTGTAACAGTGAGGCTCCAGAGGATTAGTGTCCCGTAGCCGTGTTTAACGTATTGCGGGACGCTCCATTTCGACCCAGAAAGCGCAAAGTAGACGGAGAGGAAAAAGCATGGCTGGATGACTGCCCACTACTTCATTTTCAGGCATTCAAGGATCTTCCCGTCCCAGTTGCCAGCCCCTCCCCTGAGGTGACGGATGAAATGCGTGCTCTGTGGACTGTCTCACAAAGTAGCAACTCCAGCCCCAATTCTAATGAGATTTGGGAGACATATGGTGTTATTGGGGATGCAGAAAGTGACACAAGTGATGTCGATCAGGATGTCGATGCCCCCCGTGCCTTTGAACCCATAGTCTAGCAAGATGTACCCCCTGCCTGGAGTCTGCAAATGGACTTCAATTCAACCACTATCCACTCAGTCATTGTCCCTTTCTTCATGGCTTTGCACACCTCGGCGTCCACATCATATTGAAACTGCACTCTGGGACTGCCGTCACTGGTAGGGTGCTGAACCATGTGGGGGGGATAGTCTCTCAGTGCGCGGTACCAAGGCTGAGTTGCTGGCCCGTGTGACCGCACACTTCTCACAATTGTACCCTTGAACAAGGGCTGTGAGCGTTTAAGGAGCCGGCACTGTGTTGTGCGTGTGTCTTTGTGCAGGGGCTTTGGCGACGTAGGGCGTATTGGACAGTTTGAGTTTCTTTTTTGTTACGGCACCCCTTGGATTGGGGGCACAGTAGCCAAGGTAATGCGCGGCCCACAGGCAGGTGTGATAGGTCGGGCGCTGCCGCAGGGTGTGTGACGCCCACAGGTGGAGGCACAGGGACTCTTGATTGTGTTTCCTTGGCTGCCGCCGGTCTGCAGACCAAGTGTTGTATGCATTGCAATCCCATTGGGAAGCGCCCTTGCATCGACACATATGAGTGCTGCCTTGTGGGAAGGAGGGGTGTTTACACAAGGAAGGATGTGAACATGGATTGTCGACACATGCAGGGGGTGGGGGGCAAGAATTGGAATTTTTCGTTATAGTTTAACCATGTGTCCCGAAAGCCATCTACTGCGAACCTGAACCATTACTGCCATTCCAGCCACACAGTTTCTGCAGTACTCTGAATTATTAGAGAAAAGTCGGTTTGTTTCTCGAAAGGAGGGTACTCAATCACGGTGAAGTGTTTGCACAGCGAATAATTAAAACCTGTGCCGTGCCTGTTTGCAGGCTCTCGTCAAATCTCTGCAACCGTACAATGCCTTCTGCTATGGCTCTCTCCACATGGGACATCAATACTGTGGAGCCTGAAGCTGATGTGAAAATTCAGCTCCCCAGTGCAGTGTGGTCAGACCCTTGGGCTGATGACATGACTATTGGAAACCTGGAATCGGTGTTGTCGAGGGCTTTGAACCTGCAGCTGGAACCTGAGGTAGACTCCGATACACCAACATACCAGTCTTCAGAAGACCTTCAAAGCGAAGGAAACCAAAGTATTGGCAACATTTCCAAGCCTTCTTCCGCCTCCTCCGTGGGTCATGTCGAAATGGTTCCGTCTTCGCCATTCTCTGGAAGCTTTAACAGTTTTGCCAGTGCCTGTGAAAACCCGACTTCGCCATTCTCTGGAAGCTTTAATAGTTTTGCCAGTGCCTGTGAAAACCCGACTTCGCCATTCTCTGGAAGCTTTAATAGTTTTGCCAGTGCCTGTGAAAATCCGACAACCCAACCCGTTCGAGCAACACGGGAAAAGAAGAATAAAAAGAAGAAGCACCAGTCTGCAACAGCGCCTCCGTCTCAGAATGATGAAGAAAAGGACCTTGACCATAAGAAGTATAAAACGCGACTGTGCCGCAACTGGCAACAGACTGGGCGGTGCCCATACGGAGAGGCTTGTGTGTATGCACATGGGACCAAAGAAATGCGCGGTGAACAAGAGAACGAAGCCGCAGTGACCTCCCTCACCAAGCTGGCGGACCAGCTGGCCAAGCAAATGGGGGGCTTTGCTAAAGCCGATGCATCCGCTGTTCCCTTGCAATATCGAAAACCCAAGGCGATCAAGAAGAAGCCAGCGCACAGACCACAAGCCGACTACGGCGAGGGTTCTCGTCAGTTTGGCTGCCCGTTGCCGCACAAAGATGCTTGCATGCCAAAACCTCACTATGCATCAAACGTGGATCTGTGGTGGCCGAAAGCAGTTTCGGCTCATCCTCAGGCTGGCTTACCTTGTGGTTCACTGCCTGTCACCGTTGGTGAAATGCCTCTCAATCCTTTCGTTATGGCCCCCTCTTTCTCAACTGCAGTGCAGTTCTAGTTCAGCTCGTTTTTGCGGGCGCCTGTGTTCAACGGCGTGTAGCGGGGTGCATGAGCATCCCGACGCACAGCCGGCCTACACCACTGGCGTGGGCGCAGCTTCGAAGAAACAGGCACAAAGACGGTGCCTTACGAGTTGCGGGCGCAAGCACAGTCTATGACCACTGAACTGTGTTGCAGCGCCTATCTGGTCCACAAACCGTGGCCCTGTATTGTGTTGTGCACGGTTGGTCGTCTTGAATTTGTTTTACGTTTTCCCAGTAGCAGCAACGTGTAGGCGGCCTCTCAAGGGCGCTAAAGACCATTTGAGAAACAAACAGCATCTGAGACCTTGAAGACATAATGACAACATGGTTGGGTGTGGTACTCCCAACCAAACTGAAACCCACGACTGACACACCGTTTCTTGCACGTTACGACATGGAAATACACCGGGTTCGTTAATATCTTTGGTCTGTTGGTCGCCCCGGCGTTCCAGGTGGCCAGTGATTGACAGCAGTCATGCAGTGTCCATTTCTCCCAGCCCGATAACTCTGGCTTGACGTCCCACGACGTCGACAAGCTGATATATCTGACTCCTGCACCCTAAAGCTGCTGTAGCATGTGTTGGCACCACAGGCGTCACAAATGTACGAATCGTGTTGGACCGAATTTCACTGCAACGCAGCGGCTGCTGCGAAGGCTTTGTGCCTCAAGACCAAACTGCCACACAACACCCTAAGCGGTGGGGACTAAACTGTCACACAACACCATAAGCGGTGGGGACCAAACTCTTCCTGCAGGAAGGTGGAATTCTTCCTTTCTCAAGTTTCACTCCCCTTTTTTTGCTAACGGTTTGTCAGTTTACAGGGCAGCAAGTTGCACTGGTGTGCTTGCCTGCCTGCTCTACTTCCTGTGTCATGCTGCTTCCTTGGTTCATGGGCTGGTATGTAGCGTCCAGTGTTTCTGGCTCCGGTATCCGGGGCCGTTATCACGCAACTCATATTATTTATTCTCCGCCTTGGCAGAGGACTCTGAGCGTCCTCACTGACCTCAGCGAAAGAACTCTCTCTATATGCGCTCAGTCCCCGTGTATTATCATTTGTCCTCACTCCCGTTGCCATGAGGTTTCACACATGGCAAACTGTCTCTCGGGATGGCCAAGTTCTTGGTTGACTGTTTTGGTGGTTTCCCCTCTCCTGACAGACATTCATCGCATGTCGTCTTGTCTCTTTGAGGGAGTTGTGGGGTCGTGAAGTGATAGCGGCCATGGTGTGCTACAGTACGGCAGTCCAAAGCACTGCCGTGCACCCACACCAACAGAACTGTGTCGTGCAACGTGGTCCGTCGTTCAACCTCACACCGGCTGCATGACCGGCTGGCAGTTTGTTGCAGCAGCACCGGATGCTGCCGGGGGTGTTTCATGTGTTTCGTGATTCGCCTGCACGTGACGCTGTATACACCAGCGGCCCACAAGATTTTGGCGGACAAATGATACAACGAGTGGCCTCATTCCCCCATTTGCCAAAATTCCTTGCGCCGTCCGAATCTCACAAGCGATCTTTTCAAGGGCTGGGTGTGTGGAAGATCCGCTCGTTGGAATTCGGGCATTGCGAGAGTGTCGGCGGTGGTGCGTTTTTCGATTTGTATTTGTAGTTTTTCGCTCAGGCAGAACGTTTATCGACACCCCATCAGTGGTTTTACGCATGTCCCACCTCTCCACGGTTTTCTGGTGTAATGATGGCCCTTTCTGAAGTCCTCCCGTCTCTGTGTTGGGCGGAGGCCACAGCAAAGCTCCCATTTCTCAGCAGGTGAAATCACATTCCTGGTTTTGGACAGTTCGACCCCAGCCCAAGCGGCAGGTTTACTGTGCTTCGTGATCCGGGACAGAAGCTGGAAGCAGGTTAGGTGGGACTTCTTAAGGCTTTCCCCCTGTTAGAACGTGATGTTGCCCTCAGTGCCTCTTTGCACTCCAATACTGTGCACTCTTGTGTACACAATAATGTGCACCCTTGTCACACGAGAAAAGTCCCTCATCAAGGAGTTTTTCGAATCAATGTAGCAAGAACATATAATTTACACTCACTCTCGACAATCCACACTCATTTTGCACAACTTGCATTCACGCTATCCAATTCACACTCACTCTGCACAAATTACAGTCTCTCTACACAATTTACAGTCACTCACACAAATTACATTCACTCTGCACAGCTGTTCAATGAGTGCAAACCATCATTCAGCCCCCACCATTTTCACTTGACTGGAGGAAGCCGGAGAGCTGCAGTTGAGAGCTCCTGTAATTGCATGTTTTTACTGTAATTTTCCTCCCCTTCAATGTGTCGTTGTTTCCCAATCACTGTTAACGGCAGTCTGTTGTGAACACCACCACGCCGGCACTATAGCTATTTAGTGGGTATGCCAGTCAAAAATTTCAGGCAAAACAAACAACTAATTTTTTTGAAACCCTGAACCCAGTTTCAATTATATAGTCAAATCGGGCTCGGTCTCCTGAACTAACCAGCATCTTTTTGCTGTGACCCTGTTGCAAGCAAGAAGACTTGGTGGGTGGAGAGCACAGCGCTTCGCTGCCTTGCGCAATCATTCCGAAGAAGAAATGAGGCATTGAACACAAAGGTTAACTCCACCCTTTGCTGTCTCCTGCATGCTTGATCCTTGGGTCACGAACACATAAACGCCGTGTTGGTTCTGCTGTGATATGCAGCCAGCACTCGTGATATTTCAATACACGGCGCCGGACACAGGACATAGCTCAATGCGCATCATGGCATTTCAGGTGTGCTTCATGCAGTGCGTGTCCAAAATCGGATTTCAGCAGTCCCACGATCATAGATGGGATAGGATTGGGGTTGCAGGGTGGGTCGGTGTTGTGAAGTTATCATTTAGACAGTCAGATGGACGGTTGGGGGGTTATTTATGCATTTTTCACCACAGGAGACCCACCTGTACATTGGGTTCAGGTTGATTCTAAGCGAGGATCCTGGGATCCAATCCTCAAGCCACGGTATCTGCAATCACTGTGCCACCCAATGTGCACCTTTGCCTGGAGCATTGAATGAATGCATCAAATCAGGTCCATGGCGTGTCCGTTTCCAGGCCCTGCATTCCAGTTTGGCGATTGCCCTCTGTTTCGTTCTGCCAGAGAGATCTGCTTTGATGGTTAAGAAGTGTTGACTCTGACATCTGATTTCGCCTCCGACTCTTAGATGTCGACCAATACCCCCCCCCCCCCCTCTTGTCCCATCGTCCCTGGGGATGGATGGACAATGGGGGTGGGGGGTGGGGGTGATTGCCCCGGCCCTCTGCCGATTCATTTTCCCCAGACCCTCCAGCTCATTTGAGGTTGTTTGGCATGTCATGGTGGTACATCCATGTTTCTCAGGTGAATCGGTCAATGACTCTTAATGAAGTTTAGACTGCCACGGATCTGCTCCAGCTCATGTGGACAAATGGCAATGGGAGCGGAACGGCGGTCAATGTAACATGTCTGGAACCCCACCGCCGAGTGTGAGGTCTGGTTTACGAGTTCCGCAAGCCGCAGTCTTCAAAAATGAAGGCTCGCCTGCCTAAAGATGCGATGAAACACACAATGCAATGAGCCCCATTTTCTTTTATTCTTCTTGCCTGCTTCATTTTTGTGCACTAGCTTCGACCAGAAACCAACAAAGGGACAGTCATTGGACTGTTTATCTGGGCGGTAGCACCACCATTTTGGGCTCACAATGCAGTTTCCTGCATTTCTTGTGTGTGTTTCTTTGGATGATTCGGAGGCGGGGATTCATTGAGGCAAAATCTTGCTTACAGTCAGCACGCAGCATGGGGCCCTGTGCCGGCACGCTGCAATTTTGCTGACATCCTGTGAGCAAAGCAGTAGATTGTAGATTGAATCCTTGTTCGGCCTGTATTCTGTTTATAAATTGCATTATTTTGCATTGATATACTCGTGAAGGTTGTAGATATTCTTTCATTCATATTTGTGGTTTTGCAAACCGGGTTGTTATCCAAGACAACACCAGCACTGCCAAGTTGAGGACGTGTATTTCATTCTTTCTTCTCTATTTTCCTTTTGCAAGCGCCCAAGTCATTCATATTTGTTCATTTGCAAGCCAGGTTGTTATCAAAAGAAAATTCAGCAATGCCATGTTGAGGAGACCGTGTATTTCACCTTTGTTTTTCTCCATTTTCCTTTTTGCAGATGCCCAAGGGATGTGCAAACCACCTCGCAGAGGCTGTTCCATCACATTTCGGGGTGATGTGTGCATGCGTGCACTACATCACGCTCTTTTCGGGCCTCCCTGTGTACCATACCATCCCCCACAAGGGGTTACAGTGGGTGTGCAGCCCTTGCTTGTTAGACGACTGTTCTGTGAGGCAAAAATGTCTCCAGTCAGTCAGTCAGTCAGTCCGTGGTTTCGGGACCACACCCTATCTTGAGGAGTCGGTCAGCCAGACAGGGATTTTGTGCGCACACACCCAAAATTGTCACAAAATCCCTGTCGCAAAACCCCGGCTGGCTGACCGGCAGCAGAAATGCTGTGCACAAAATCCCCGTCTGGCTGACCGGGCAGGGGGTTGCTTCACACAAAATCCCCGTTTATGAAAACCGGCCACTGTGACGGCGGCGGCTGGGATTCGAACCTACACCACATGCCGCTTGGTGTGAGTGTATCTATGGGAATGCCGTGCATGCAGTGCGCACGCAGTGCCCACGCAATGTGAAGTTTTGAATGTCGGCAAATACGCAGACCCTACGTTTGGCCCCTTTTGACAAGTTGTTGGTTCCATGCTGGGTTTTTTTGAGCTTCTTATGCATTTGGGATGAGGCACATTTGAATTGTCACCCTTTGTTGCCCATTTTCAACCATTTTTACCCATTTTCCATCCCCCATATTGAACTCTCCCCACTATGGGGACCCCGAGAAGGCAGGGGTGATGTAGCCATACATAGCCCGCGGACCTTGAGGAGTTTGTGGTACGGCCTTCATCCCCACCACATCACTGACCTCGCTCGCCATCAACAAGTGTGTCGCGTCCATGCTCAGAATCACCACCGCCCTCCCCTTCACCCTATTCGCGGTCCCCATCACCCAAGAGACCACAGACAACGTGTTCCCCGCGCTCCGAGTCAAGGGACACCTCATCACCGCCTCCAAGAGCGAAGCCACGGGCATCGAAACACTCGAAGCAAGCGGACTTTACAAGGCTGAGTGGTTTGTTCATAGGGACAGTGGAGTACCAAGTTGAAGGCAGTTTTGTCGTTCTCATGTGGGCTTTGCAGCTTCGCTGTGCAACCAGTTAGGTGACAGGTATTCTTGGGTGAGTATCCCGGCCTCTACGTGCGCAGTGTGCACGCAGTGCCCACACAGTGCCCACACAGTGCGCACGCACTGCAAGAACTTGGCCTATATGTGTTTGTGTACATGTATCTACACATATGTATGGTGCAACCCTTGTCCGGTCAGTGTGATGGGGATTTTGTGTGCACTTCGTGTGAGTGTATCTATATGTGTTTGTGCACATGCACTTACACATGTGTATAGTTTGAACCCCTTGTCCGGTCATTGTGATGGGGATTTTGTGTGCACTTGGTGTGAGTGTATCTATGTGTGTTCGTGCACATGTACTTACACATGTGCATAGTTTGAACCCCCTGCCCGGTCAGTGTGACGGGGATTTTGTGTGCACTTGGTGTGAGTGTATCTATGTGTGTTTGTGCACATGTATATATGTACGCATGTGTATGGTGCAACCCTTTGTCCAGTCTGTACAGGGGAATTTGTGCACACTTGGTTTGAGTGTATCTATGTGTATTTGTACATGTACTTACACATGTGTATAGTGCAATCCCTTGTCCGGTCAGTGCACAGTATAGTGCAACCCCTTGTCCGATCAGTGTAAAGGAGATTTTGTGCACACTTGCCGTGAGTGTATCTATGTGTATTTGTGCACATGTACCTACACGTATGTATAGTGCAATCCCTTGTGTGTCAGTGTATAAGTACCCAGGAGTGCCCTTTTCTATACAGCAGAGAGACACAACTTTGTAGTTACAGACGTACTCTAGTGGTAAACACCAATATGTACACTTTTTACCCTCACTGTGGTTCGAATCCCACTTTCGCAATTTTTTGAAATTTTTTCTGTCCATCGAAACATGGGTTTCCGGTCAGCCAGGCGGGGATTTTGGGAATGCCATGCACACAGTGCGCACGCAGTGCCAAGTTTTGGATGTCGGCAAATACGCGAACCCTAGTTTTGGCCCCTTTTCACAAGTTTTTGGTTCCGTACGAGGGTTTTTTTTACCTTCCTAAGCATTTAGGATGTGGCATATTTGAATTGTCAACCATTTTTGCCCATTTTCAACCAGTTTCCCCTATTTCTTCCCCCGCATGGGCGTTAGCGCACGGGGTGTGTGCCGGGCATCTTTGAGGGAGCGTTATTTTGGGCCTTCAACCTTCCGGTGCTATTGAGGAAACCGGGCCAATCTTTCCTACGGTCGGTGTTACGGTTGTAACTCGGCCCCCTTCCTTGCGTTCATGCCTCTCCCATGTTTGTTGCCAAATGTCAAACGGGCACCCTGAGCTTGGTATGTGGTACTACAACTCCAGGGTGTCTGCTACGGAACTACTGTATTTTGCACTTTGTTCGTAGAACACACATGTCAATCTCCGCGGACCTTGAGGAGTTTCCGGTACGGCCTTCATCCCCACCACATCACTGTCCTCGCTCGCCATCAACAAGTGTGTCGTGTCCACGCTCAGAATCTTCACCGCCCTCCCCTTCATCCTAATTGCTACCAAACAGGTGACAGGTATTCTTGGGTGAGTATCCCGGCTTTTGTGTGCGCAGTATGCACGCAGTGCCCACACAGTGCAAGAACTTGGCCTTTGTGCAGGGGATTTTGTGCGCGCAAACCCCCTGCCCGGTCACTGTGACGGGGATTTTGTGTGCGACACAGCCGGTCAGCCAGACGGGGATTGTGTGTGCACGAACCCCCTGCCCGGTCAGCCAAACGGGGAAGTTGTGTGCAGCAGCCCCCTGCCCGGTCAGCCAGAGGGGGCCCCGGCTCGCTGACTGGGAAGCGGGCCCGACTGTGAGCACAAGATCCCCGTCTGGCTGACCGGACTCATCTTGAGGGGGGTTGGATCCAAAGCTTTGTTTGCCGATATAAGTCCATCCAGACCCAAGTGTAGGCTAGCCGAATGTATCATTTGGTGACAACACAAGCACATGCAAACCATGGGGAGCCATACAGCACCACAGCACCAATTACCCCTCCCTGTTGGTGCCCATGGGCCCCAAAAAGGGTTGTTCTCGGGTCATACACACAATGGTAGGTCATGGGGGGAGCCTTAAGCGCAGTGCGCGCGCAGTGCAACTATTTGGGCGTGTGGCCGTCCCATACTTTGAGATACTAGGGCCCCTAGGGGCATCATGGTGACCCCTAGCGGAGGTTTTGACTTCTGATTTTGTCCCCCTTTGTTTGGGGATCCCCGAGAATGCGGGGGCGACATAGCATTTCCCCCCTCTTTTGGGCCCCGACCTTCCTTGATCTTCCGCGATCTCGCATCGAGCACGCGCGAGTCTGCAGATGTTAATATGAAACATTGTCATGTGAAGGAACTGTTCAATCGAGTTATGTAAGATACTTCGATGTCTTTTGAACACGGTTTATCTTTGGATCATGGAATTGGTTTCGAATTGGTGCCCCGCCTAAAGATCCTGCGAGAGGTTGTTGAATTTTGGGAAAACGAGACGATTTTCAAGAGAGAAACGACAATGGAACAGAAAGACAGTTGTGTGTTGTTGAGGGTGGCAACCAATGCGCTGTTCATGGCTTTTCCAGTTGTGCATGATGTGTGTTATGTGAAGGGAAGGTAATTTGCAATTTTCTTGAGCTAGGGCAGTTTGGGTCACCGAATTCTAAGGGTGTTTCCAAGGGGTGTGCTTGGGGGCTCTTCGGGGGGAACATAGTCTAAAAGTAGCGCGCAGTGCGCGCGCAGTGCAAAGATTCCCCCATGGCTTGTCTTTTGTGCCGTGCCACTAATTCTGTGAGGTCTGGTCTGTCCAAGTTTCTCCTGCTGTACCCCCACCAACTGTGAGGGCCCGGGTGCTATTTCCAGATAACCTTAGATTGCCCCGCCCCCCTTACCTTCCCATTTTGTCGTGCTTTTCGATGTGTTGCTCTCTGGCAGAGGAGCTAAGCATGCCAACTGTTTGTGTCTCATATTGGCATCCCATTGGGGTAGGCACGTTTTCAACCATGCCATTGCATTGTGGAGTTGCGGATGGGAGATCGGTTTGTACAAGATTCCATGTGGAATAAACATCTCTGTGGAACGAGCCCTGTGGAGTACTGCCGGATTGTGGAGTCTGGACGGGTGCGTACCAACCAGGGAAGGGGGTTCTGGCCCCGCATGTGTGGCGTGAGCACACATCCACGCAGTCGCCCAGTTGGCACGAAATGCACATCACATTCATGCAGCCCACCCCCTTGCCAGTCATGGAACATTACAGTGAATCTGAGACCATTAGAAATGATGATGGCTTCCACCACCACGATGAGCCGGCAACTGTGCCAAATGGACTGCGGTCCTATGCATCAGAATGTAGACATGTCCGCGGCCACTTGGCCCATTCTCCACAGAGATGGATACTCCCTTTACAAGTGGAGCACTGGAAGCGGTGTGCGCAAGGGTCAGACATTACAGCATGGCGGACCCCAGGCAGTGGTTTCAAGGGTTTTCACCAGAGATGCATCTGGCCCATGAGGAGGTATCTCAAGGCTCCCCAGCCACCAACCAGACCAGTGTTTCATGCACGCACCCAGTGCGTGCCCGGCGCGCTAAAGTACTCTGTGTGTGTGTGTGTGTGTGTGTGTTCTTGCGCAATGTTTGCTGCACATGAATGATGTTTGCATTCCAACAGCACGACTGAATCCTCTTGCTAAATGCTGGAGACATTACCAGTGACCAATAGGACTTCTTGCGAAACCCAGCAAGGTGCAGCAGGAGTTGCACTGGCAGGCAGTCTGAGATTCTGCACGTATGATGAGTGGGACTTTGTCTGTGTGCAAGCCAGCGCCATTCATGAAGAATTCCTACCAGAGATTAGCAGGGAGGCCAAGTAGTATGGCCAAATTGTCAGGATTTGAGTTATGATATCTATTTGGTGATGGCATTGGCATCCACAGAGCATTTTATCATATGAAGGCATTCTTCTGGTCCATTTCTTTGGAGTTTGTGTGATTGCGTGATGACATCATTGATGAGAGTCTCAAAGCACAAACATAGCTGTTGGCAATTGTTGATTGTTTTGATTGATTCTTGCCTGGTGCCTGTGACTTTTGTTTGTTGAAAATGCGGTTGATTTTACACAATTTTTGCCTTGAAAGCAAGGTCTGTTTAACCATCTGTGCCCCGCTTTATTTAGGCCTTGAGAGATGAGGCACAACCCCCCCCCCCCCCCAAATCGGCGGCCGAATTCGGCCGACCTCGCCGATTTGTTCCGCCGATTTGTTGGGTTTCTGAATTTCACCGATTTGTTTTGCCAATTCTGTGGGTTTCTATGATTTTGCCCATTCGTTCTGCCGATCTGTTGGGGCCTCTGGGATTATAAAACCTTCGCGCCCTGACACTTTGAAGAAGGCCAACCAGCCCCGTGTGCTGAAAAACATTATGGTTGCACAGAGGGTTGAGAAGTACGGTTCCTCTTCTTCTGGCAAGCTTTGTGTGTGCATGGAAAACCAATTTTCTCAGCAAGACAAGTGACAAAAAATGCAAAAAAAATCGGTCCTGGACTTGATCCCACGGGTGATCCCAGGGCAAGGGGGTGGGGGGTTCTGAGAAATCCGATAGGGTGGGGGGGTTTTGGAAACCCCCCCCTTTTTTTAAAATGGTCTGTGGGGGGGTTTTAAGGGTGTTTTTCGACGCAGACACACCATTTGTGCGAAAAAAATTTTGGTGGTATTCTTTTGGACTGCACATCCAAAGTTTTGTCCTTGCCCCCAATTCAGCCACTTTTGATTTTGTCCCCTTAGCTAGGGACCCCCCATAATGCAAGGGTGACGTAGCATTTCCGCCCTTTTTTTGGACTCCCGAGAAGGCAGGGGCAGGGCGGTCCTTAGTAATGTCTATCCCCCCTTCTTGGGGATCCCCGAGAAAGCAGGGGTTACATAGCAATTCCGCCCTCTTTTGGGCGCCCAAAAATTTTGTCCCCTTTGCTGGGGACCCCCGAGAATGCAGGGGTTAGGTAGCATTTCCGCCCACTTGTGGGCCCCCAAGAAGGCAGGGGTGAGGTAGCCAATTTTGATTTTGAGATAGCCACTTTTGATCGGAGCTTTTGAGCGCCGGATATCGCAAGACGAGGCACTATACAAATGTCGTTTGTTGCGAGGTGCTTCCAGCGGAGATCAGCAAGACAGGCCACTATACAAATGTCGTTTGTTGCGCAGTGAAGATCCTGCATTCGGAGCAAAACCTCAGCCCGACTGCAGCGCCAAATTCTTTCGGGGGCGAACGCACTGCGTTCTTTCCTTCTTTCTTTCTTGTTTCTCTTTTCCATGCTTTGTTGTGTGGCCCCTTGAGTTGGGGTTAGGGACTCGCAATCCACGTTTTTTTTTGCGTGGCCCCTCGAGTTGGGGTTAGGGACTCACAATCCATGCTTTGTTGCGTGGCCCCTTGAGTTGGGGTCAAGGACTCGCAATCCACGGTTTTTTGCGTGGCCCCTCAAGTTGGGGTTAGGGACTCACAATCCACGCTTTGTTGTGTGGCCCCTCAAGTTGGGGTTAGGGGCTCACAATCCACGCTTTGTTGCGTGGCCCCTTGAGTTGGGTTTAGGGACTCGCAATCCACGTTTTGTTGTGTGGCCCCTTGAGTTGGGGTTAGGGACTCACAATCCACGCTTTTTTGCGTGGCCCCTCAAGTTGGGGTTAGGGACTCACAATCCACGCTTTTTTGCGTGGCCCCTCGAGTTGGGGTTAGGGACTCACAATCCACGCTTTGTTGCGTGGCCCCTTGAGTTGGGGTGAGGGACTCGCAATCCACGTTTTTTTGTGTGGCCCCTCGAGTTGGGGTTAGGGACTCACCATCCACGCGGTGGTCGGCACGTCGTTGTCCGCAGATGTGCGCTCTCCACTGTTCAATGTACGGCGACAGCAGATAGGATGTGTCCTGGCCGTTGACCTCCTCGCCGTGGAATGTGATCCGGACCTTCGTGCCGAGCTAGCCCTACCACAAGGACTCAAGGTCCCCCACCTGAGGCAGTAGATGACTACCAGGAGTCCTGCAAAGGTCTCCTAGGCCCAGTGGCCCCGAGGCGATCCTATGGTTTCCAGGTCACGTGCATTGGTCCACACGTGTGGCGGTGCGGAAGGGGCAGATTGTGGGTCGATCGCCTTGACTTCCAGCCAGTGTGTCTCGGATACGATGGGTCACAGAAGCCCAGCTTTCTCACAGTCGTGGATTCCTCACACGGCGTTGTGGGCTGCGGACCGTCCGCGTCGTCGCAGCGGCATCTGCTGAAGGCGACGTTGCAGTGCCTGTTCCAATGGCATTTCGTCTGGGAGTCCTCGGATTACTGCTGCCAGCTCCTGGGTGTAGGTCTTCGCTGACCCATGCCTGCCGCTCTGCACACAATGGCTCCCAAGGAGGATCCAAAATCAGTGCGCCACTCGTGTTGCAGTATGTCGACGGCTCGTTGTGCGTCCCGGACGGTGGTGGGGGTTCCGGTTGGTTGTGGGGTGGTGGCGTGCGCGGCGGCAGTGGGTTGTGCACTGGGGGGGTTGGGGGGCCGCAATTGGTTGGCTGAGGTCCCGCCACTATCGCTCCAGCCGCGCCTGCCCCATGGCCTTCATTGTTCTCTCAGTTCATCACGTGTTCATCCGGCCATTGGTCTTGCTTGTGTTCCAAACAGTTCCAGGTCCTTGCCTCCCTGGCTGGGTCAGAGCTGTGGGTCTCTGGTTCCGGGCTTTACCGCCTGGGCACACGACTCACATGATACCGAGTCCAGGTCGTGGCATTCATGTGGTGTTCCATGTTTGGGTTGCCTTTATACCTTGGTTGTGCTTGCTTGCGTTGGCCCCTCTTGGCCACACACCCTTGGCTTCCCTGGGTCATGGAGGGCTCGCGGTGCGGCAATGGGTACTGGAGTGTTGGAGTTAGTGGGCACATACAACATTCAACTCTCTGGGTGGGGGGGCATACGCAGGCTGAGGAAGCCGCTACTTGAGTGGTAGCGCATCTGGCGCCGGTTCGATCCCCGTTGTCGCTGCGCAACAAACAAGACCTCCCCACGATCCCTTCGAGTACCGGTGGCGGCGCACGCTGCTACAGGTGTGTGGTGCGTTTTGCTTTTTGGGGGGTACCCGAAAAACAGACGAGACCTCCACCTGATCCACCGGCGGTACCGACGGTGGCACGAGTTAATGTGAGGGCGGGTGGTCCCAACGATGCCCACTGGAAAGCTCTCTGTGCAGGGGAGCCCGGAATCGAACCCCCGCTCATGACGACTGAAGACTACTATGCTCTCCGGTGGGCTGTCTATGTCTCTTACCTTCCATCCGGATCTATATCTTGAGGGGGGGCTCAGGGGGTGGGGTTTGTACTCTAAGAGTCTGGTGTGCTGCAGGACAGGGTTTCATTGTCCCCGGTGGACGACGATCGCCGGTTGGGCGTTGCGCACTTGGAAATTTCTGTACTGCAGCGGAATGTGGATGCCGTGCCTGAGGATGCTGGGCCGTCGGGTGTCGTCCCGAGAGCCGGGGGGGGGGGGGTGCATTACCACCAGGTTCAGGGAACTCAGCGGGTTCTGGGACTCGTTGGGCGTCATCGGGGAGGGGGGCAGCGGGGATCTGAAGGTAGTGCGTGTTGGCCCTAGTACCCGCAGGGTGACTGCGCCTCGCACCTATTCCGATGCGCGGGTCGGGGGGAACAGGGCGTGCAGTGCATGTCTGTGGAACGGGGCTGGCGTGTATGGGGGGGCAGGGGGCCGGATGCGACAGTGTTTCCGCCCCGGGGTGCGGTTCACGATCTCAATGTCTGGGACCGGAGGGGCTGGCGTCCTTGGTCGCCGGGGCGCGCCGTCCATCGCCCTGCCCATGCGGACTGGCGTCAGTGGCGTGCCTTCCACCGGCTCTTCCATGTGCACTGGTGTGGCAGCTGGGGGGGGGGGGGGGTCCTCGGGCAGTTCCGGGGGTTCTTGGTACGGCACTTCAAATGGGGGGGGGATCCTCGTCCTCTGGCGCCGTGTGGCCTACCAACACATGCCCCCTTAGCAGGGGTGACTAGCGCCGTCCCTCATCCGCCAGTGTGTCTGCCTTTTCTTTACCGCGGATCCCTATGTGGGAGGGGACGTGGAGCCACTGTACCTCGGAGCCTATTTTCTCCAGGATGTCCAGGACTTGGGTCCACAGGTCCACATGCCAGGCAGGGCGCGACGTGGCGTGGCGCCACCATTTTTGTGCCCTTCCCAGCACCCCGTACACCACATAGGTGGAGTCGGGGCAGATCAGGGACTGTGATCCTAGTCTATGGCCTTGCAGTGCCGCCAGTGTCGCGCGGTTCCCCTCTATTATTGGTTTGTTCCTCGTCTACAGGGAGGGGTTCCGCCACGTCTTTGGAGTCTCCGAAGAAGACTCCATATCCACCCACCCGCCCAGCCGTGGGGTGTAGCCAAGATGACCCATCTGGGTGGATGATCTCCCAAGTCTCGTGCTCATACCGGCCAAGTACGTCCTCAAAATATTCACGTAGGGCTATCTCATGTCCCTATTTTCGAGACCTATTGCGCACTGGGTAGTGGAGTGTCGGGCGGGCGTGGGGGGGGGGGGAGCCTGGCTGGCTGGCCCGTGGGTGATCTAGGAGGCCATCAGGGCCGTCTAGCTGGTCCAAGCCATGGAGCAACATTTTGACTTCAGCGTGGGGCAGTGTGGGGGTGGAGTGGTCCATCCAAGGTTCCAGGGTATTGATCCAAAGGCGCACAAAGTGGTTCCGATGCGGGGGACTTGGCCTCGGGTTGAACTTGTGCGAGCATCGCATGCGCCAATTGGCGTGCACTGTTGACCACATGACTAAGCCCAAGGGGGAGGAGAGGGAGAGGGCAGGCATCCAGGACAGAATGTCCTCTACATCGTCTATGGTGCCGTCGTCTACCCGGCAGGCCCCATACACTGAGTTGCTAGGCGGAATGCCACCGGTAGGTACCGGCAGTGGAGTAGAGTGTGTTGTGATGCATGCTGTCCCTTGGGGTTGCCACCATGCCAGCCTGGTTCCCACTCGCAGTTTGCGCCACAGTGCCTGCTGGATGAATGTGATATCGGCATCTGGTAGTTGCACCATGGCCCATTCTTTCCACGTTTCCGCTGTCTGCCTGGGTGGGACTGGCCGGAGCTGCATCAAGTAGCATAACATTTTCTTGTTGTTTAGCTGGCCAGAAAACTAGTTTGGTTTCCATGAGTGGCTACCCTGTCGCTTGGCCCGCCAGAGGGGGGGAGGGGGGCAGGAGTTTCGGGGCCACGTCCTTGTAGACGGGCGCCCAGGTGCGGGGGAGGAAATCCAGGTTGCCCCCCATTGCCAATAGCTGTTGGATTGTCCGGATGCCCGCTGTGATCAAGCTAGGCGAGTAGTATGTGTTGGAATTTGTATCCTTGAAGAGGGTGGAGTGCCAGGAGGTTAGGCGGGGTGCGAGTTCCACCGATGGGACGCCGACCGGCGCCGTTTTTCGTAGCAGTGAGTATGCTTTGCACGTTGTGCCCAAAAAAGGCATGGTTTTCCACGGGATGGGGCCAAGTTGCAACCATGGGAGTTGGATTGGGTCCAGCGGGACCCCAAAGGTCGACACCTAGAGCTGGAAAGGACTTCTGGAGACGGGGGGGGGGGGGACAGACAGTGGCTCTTGGGTGGACAACGGGAATGGGGTCGCATGCTGTCAGAGGAGAAACGTGCGAGGCCGGAGCAGGTTGTTTCCCCCCCGGGAAGGGGGTGACTGTAGAATGGGCGGGGTTAGGCCCCGGCTACTTATCCGGAGTGCTGTTTTGTAGACCACAGCCAGTTGTGCCACCACCTGATTGGTTGGGAAGTACACTCTAGCTGGGAAGATGAAGAGGGGTAGGACCCACTCTTGGAAGAGTGCAATGCGCTTACTGAACGTTAGGGGGACGAGCCGCATAAAAGCGGCCCTGCTGGCTGTGCCTGCCAAAATTGGGGCGAAGGCCTCTTCTGGGGACACATGACCAATGAGGATGCCGAAGTACTTGACCTTGGTCCTTACCTCTACCCCAAATTGCCGCAGCCTCTCCCGCAGCCGCTCATCCCAAAACCCCTTGAGGAGGAAGGCTGACTTGTCTAGGTTGATTTTCAGACCAACGTTATATCCATAGACTTTGATTACGTCAAATACTTTGTCAAGTAGGGGTATCACCTGGGCCGGGGGTAGGGAGATTAGGAGGTCACCCGCATAGAACAGCACATGTATATCACGGGAATTTTCTGTAATGTGGGGATCACGACTGGGCATATCATGACGAAAATTGCCGGGGACAAGGGGTCTCCCTGTTTGATCCCGGACTCCGGATGGAGTAGCACCTCGGGGACAATGCCCCGTCCCACTGAGAAGACCAAGGGCACTTTGAACATGGAGATCACGAGGGCTATCATTGCTAGGGGGAGGGCAATATAACGGAAAAATGCCTCGAGGTAGCTGTGGAACACATCGTCGTATGCCTTGGAGAAGTCTACTGATAGGAACACCCCTTGGTTTACCACCTCCCACGCCCCTCTTACATTCTAGATGTGGTCGAAAATGAAGCGGCATTTTATGAATGCTTTCTGTTGGGGGGGGGGGGGTGGCTAAGGCCACAATGTCTTCCATCATCAAGTGGATGATAGCCAAAGCCCATTTAAAAATGACATTTTGAAGGCGTATGGGCCTCAGGGTTTGGACTAAGATGGAACCTTGGTATTTGGGGATGGCGTTCATGACGCCCAATGCCCACGCCACTGGGATGACACCTTGTGCCAGGAAACCGGACATAGCATCATGCATTGGGGCTACAAACACCGAGGGCATGCTCATGAAAACCTTAGCCGGGATACCGTCAACGCCCGGGGCCAAGCCACGTTTCATCTTTCCAGGGCTCTCTATACCAGGCAGGTGGAGAGAGGCCGCATCAGCAGGGGGACACAGTTGCGGAGTGTGCGGGGGAGGGGTAGTGAGTCCAAGAAGTCCATGCCTTCCTCAACCGTTTTGGGGCCTTCCTTCATAATGTTGTACCAGTGGTCCTGCAGGGCCCTTGCAATGCTGGTAGGCTTAGTCATGAGTGTGCCCACCTTATCCCGTAGCTGTGACAGCTTTCTGCGCTACAGTAGTTCTCTAGTCATGCGGGTGATTTGGCTTTTGCTCTGTTGTTTCTTGTACGGGGAGACTGGTTCCTCATTAGGTACAAACTTCAGGTTGGACAACACCGATGTGCCTGCTCTGTCAGCCTGTTGTGCCTCTGCCAAGGAGTGCAGCATTGCGTATGCCCTGGCGAGCATGGAAGGGGGCTAGGGGAGGGGGGGGTCCTCGGTGGCGGTTCATCGGGGGTTCCCGGCTTGTGCCAGGATGAGTCGCGCCACTGCAATCGTGGTGTCGTGGCCGCTCGCGGCGGTGGGCTGTGCTGGTCTCATGATTGCTGGCTGCTGCAAGGGCTGCCCCGCGGGGATGTTGGGGCACGGTTGCGTGATCCAATGGTATTGTCTGCACCTACGAGAGGGCCCCAGCAGCGGTCCAGTCATGTTCGAGGTGTGTGGTCCTGCAGCCATCCAATCCCCCTGGGGTGTGCTAATTTTTTTTTGATTGACTCCAGAAGTTCAAAGAGTACTCAAGATTGTGCTTGGGAAAGTGGGCGACTCCAGCATATGATATAGTGGATCCCCACAACGCGGGGCACATGGCAAGGACCCAGAGTTGTCTTTTATATTTTGTATGTCGATTGGGACTGCTTTCCGATTGCCCCGTGGGCTGGTGCCTCGACAGGGCGAGCCCGGAGGAGCGCGTGTTGGGGGGAAACCGGCCGGCGGGTCAAAAGCCGGGCGATCGATTGAGCTGAGTGAAGCCCTACGCCGAGGCAAGGGGGGGGCGGGGATTGCCGGGACGCAGCATCTGGACGCCGGATCCCTTGAACCTTGGGCGACCCCCCCTGGTGCCCAAAACAAACACAACGGTCAATCTTTGGCCGAACCAGGGGGGTTAGCTCAGGGGGACGGAGTGATGGTTCTGCCACGGGCGGATCGGCCACGCGCCCCGGCCCCCCCCCACGTTTGGTTACAAGGCCCGCGGGGTTGGGTGCAGGTTCCATGCGAAGGAGCACGGCAGCTGCGCTGTGCAGTTGTCAGGCTGTGGGGCTGTGGCGACGACGATTTTTGGATGTTGTGCGAGGGGCGTGCCCTCCCGGACGACATGAAGTTGCCCCAAAGCGGGAGTCATGTGCAGGTGCGTTTGCGTGGAGTCGGGGGTATGCACCCTGGTTTTGCTACCCCAAACGAGATCGAGGAGGCCTTACGGGAGGAGGTGGAGCGCAAGGGTTCTGCGCGGGAGGGCACCCCGTCGGGGGCCAAGACTGCGAAGAAGGATAAAGGAAAAGGAAAGAAGATGATCTCTTTCCGGGAGTATACGCAGTCGGGGCTGCACGCCCAATGGAGCCTGGTGGCGCCTCAGAAGGATTTTATGAGGCTGCGCATGGAGATCCAGACTGACCTTAACAGGTTGGGTGATCAAAAGGAAGAGTGGGTGGAGAAGGCTGTCAAGGCGCATGGGCTGGAGCTCACAACGGTGGAGTTGGTGGAGTACATAGCGTGTTATTGCCTGTTGGAGGACCCGCGATTCGATGTGGATACGGGTAATTTCGCTAAGGCGGTGGAGGAGAGCAATGAGCAGTCGCAGAGTGGTATCAGCGAGGTCCTGAAAAAGCTGGAGATGTTGGAGCAGCGGTTGGAAGAGGTGCAGCTGGGGAAGAGTGAGCCCTCCAGAAAGATCCCCAAGTTGAGCCACAAGGAGCTATCCATTTTGATGGAGATGGATCATAAACCGCAGTGGGTATGCCGTTTATTGGTATTTTTTAAGGCCGTCCTGGACGGGCAAAAGGTGGATCCCCAACTGATGGAGTGCACCTCAGCCTGGAAATCGTCTGACCTCCAAGAAGAGTTGGTTATGTCTCCGGAGAAGGCACATAGCAAAGAGGTCTGGACCTCCGGTGCTTGGCTGGAGGCCGTGACCGCCCCCATGGATGGGTCGGACGGTGGGGGAACCCCCCCGATTCCGGCCTTGGTGGCCAATTACGTGGAGGGACTGTGGATCCTGCTGGTATCGGCGATGGGGACGTACGGAGAATCATACCATCAGCACACCGGAGGTGGGCGTGGGGGCGAGACCCCAAAGGAAGTGGGAGAGCCGCCAGAAAATTTTGGGGACACTACGGTCCCTGTGGAGGAAGTCCGTCGCCGTCTAGCTAGCCTGCGGAGCAGGTTCTCGTACGAGAACGGACGTAGGATTTGGATCCCGAAGAACAATAATCAGCAGAGGACCGACATGACGGATCCGCCGGCTACGGGTTGCCGCACGTGCAAGAGCCATGGAGCGCCGGGCAAGAAGCATTGGTTTTTTGCCTGCCCATACTACGAGTGACGGTGCCAAAAAGGGGGGGAAGAACAGGGGGAGAGGAGGACAGTCGGTGAGACGCCGTCGGGAGAGGTGGAGGGAGTACTGGGAGAGTCGGCAGACTGGTCATCTTGGTGGGCGGCGTGGAAGCGACTCAATGGACAAGACCCGGCAGAGTATTCCGACGCGCTTGTCGCCATGTCATGGAGCGTTGGCACCAGAAGCAACTATGCCGTTCACATCCGGGCATTGGGGTTACTCGCAGCCTCGCAGCCGGATGTCGATAAGTCAAAATTGCTGGACCGATACTTACGTGCGCTATTCGCCAAGGGCAGGTCGAGATCATACATGCGAGGGGCTATCAGCGCGGTACGAGCCCTGGAGGACTTGGGGTGGATCGCTGGGGTGGTCCAGGCCAGGCATTGGCGCATGGCAAAGTCCACCATCCGCAACACGGAGGAGCAGCGACCGTATGGAGGACTGGAGGCACTGTCCGTACTTGCCCAATCCTGTCGAACCAAGGAGCAGTGGTCCGGGTTCGCCTTGGCCGTCCTCTCCTTCACCTGTCTGTGGCGGGTGGGGGAAGCGGCCGGGGTTCGACGACGAGGGATCGAGGACGAGGCTATATGGTTCAGGTGCAACAAGAACGGTGACAAGGTTGTTCAGCGAGAACTGGGCCCGTACTCCGCAAAATGGGCGAGGTGGCTCCGTGACTATGGGTCCACAGGTCGTCGCAGGTCGCCCATCATGTGCCCTTCCGGATCGCCATGGTTGGAGTCATTCCTGGAATTCGGGTTCCGGGGAACAGAGTACGCCAATCACAGGTGGCATTGTTGGAAACGCGGGGGTGCTGCCCTGCAGAAGTACCTCGCCCTCCCTGCGGAAATCCGGCAATGGTGGGGACGATGGAAATCACGGAGGGTGGCGGAGGACTACGCACAGCCACCTGAAGAATATAAAATCTGGACCTCCATCAGACTACCATGGCCAGAGGGACCCTCCAAGTTCGTTAAGCGCACGGCGCGAGGGCACGACTTCTGGCCTGCAGCGATTTCGGAGTTATTTCGGGACGGACAGCAAACTGTGGAGCAGCAGCCTGACGTTGGATCCAAGCGAGCGTGCATTGTACTGTCGGATGATGACACGCCTCAGCGACCTGGAGTCCCGGTGCGCCGCACCGTCAAGGTGCGCAGACATGGCAGTGCCAGCCCCGTGGCATCAGCAGCCCTGGGGCCCCGAGTTGGCCGAGTGGATCCTGCAGCGAGTACGGGACGGAGCAGTTCGGGAGTGGTGCAGCAAGCTGCGGGAGGTGATCGACCTCCCGCCAAGCAGCGGAGGCGATGATGGCTGGATCCTGGGACGGCTGCTGGTGCTGGTGCTCAGGATGTGGAGGCATTCGTCAGAGTTAGGGATACCGCACCCTGGGGTACATATCGGTCAGTTTTTTGTGCAGCTCACGAGGGACGCGTGGCTGATCTGGTTGCGAGACTCCACT
Organism: Eutreptiella sp. 'Long Island Sound 2002'; assembly: GCA_964036045.1. NCBI lineage: Eukaryota > Euglenozoa > Euglenophyceae > Eutreptiales > Eutreptiaceae > Eutreptiella > Eutreptiella sp. 'Long Island Sound 2002'. The sequence goes on along the minus strand of OZ038389.1, from coordinate 8,991,401 downwards.
TCCCCAAAGTTAATTGTGGTGCCATTAACTACGACCATTTTAGAGAGGGGGGTGGAACCGGTGGGTAATGTCCGCATCCCCCCCGATATTTGGAAGGCATTGGTGCCGGGTAACTTCGGCGAGGTGAGCAGGCGGTCCTTTTCTTCTCTGGCGCCTGTAACAGGCCAGTCTGCGGTCCTGGCCAGGGCGTTGGTACAGCAAGGGGTGCTGTGCCCCTGTCTTGCGGACGGTTTGGGCCCCAATGGGTCCCTTTTCGCTATCCCGAAAAACAGCGAAAAGGCAAGCTGTATTTGCAACATGGTCCTTTTCAACAAGGCCCAGGGGTGCGACAGCCCCCCCTTGCGATTGCCAAGCGTTGAGCTTGTCGCTTTTTTACAGATTGTGCATTGGAATATACATTTGGATTTCGTTCCAGCCGGTTGTGCGGGGGTGGTGGGGGATAATGTCATGTTTCTTCTTCACCAGATGGCGTCGCTCAAAGCTGACCCGCCCTGTGTGGGGGAGGAGCCTGTTTTGTGTGCATGTCATATCGATCTTAGTAATTGTTTTTGGTCTCTGAAGACCCCTGTTGAATTTACTGACGCCTTTCGAGTTTCAGTGGATGGAGTATTGTATAGTTTTGATTGTCTCCCGTTCGGGTGGACCCACAGTCCAGCCATTTGCCAGGCCGTGATGGTCAGGCTGGTGCAGAGCGCGGGGGTGCAAGGGGGTCTTGGTGCTTGACTACCTGGACGATGTGTTTATCATTGGGTATGGCAGGAAGTGGGTTAGTATGCAGGCGGGTGTTGTTGCTTCGCGCCTGAGGAAGGAAGGGGCCATTGTCAGTCCAAAAAGCACCTTGGAGGCCGCCGTTGGTTTGGCATGGATTGGAAAGTTTTTCGATTTCCAAGCTGCCACTGTGTCCACAGCGCGCGGAAATTGGCAAGCTTTGGTGGCGCGCTGGTGGCAACTGGCTGTAGGCCCTTGTACACGCCGCCGTTTGCTACGCTTTTTGGGCAGGTTGCTGTGGTTTGTGCGCCCAAATTGGGGAGTGCTGCCGTTCGTGGCGCCGGTGTGGGCGCATATACTGTGGCAGCCTCAGTGGTTGGCTGACGCCCCCTTGCGTTTGTTGCACACCCTTGCGGGCTTGCTGCCATGGGGGCTGATGGCATGGAGGCCGTTGGTTTTTTTTTAGAAGCCGCGCGATTGGGCTGAGTACATTTTTTTTGATGGAGCCTGCGATGGGCGAACCTGGAGGATGGCGCTGTGGGGATACACTTTGGGGGGAAGGTCAGGGATCGTACATGAGGTGCTGTGCAATCAGCAGATTGCAGAGTTCGCGGCATTAGAGTATGCAGTGCATTTCGTATCCGCATTGGGGTGGGACAGAGTAGGTCTGGTGGGAGATAACTTTTCGGTGCTGCAAAGTTTTGCGGCAGGAAAAGCGAGTGTGGGGTTGCGAGTGCAGAATAGAATTTTGCGACGGCTGGTATACGCGTGCACGCGGTCGCGTAGGTCGTGGTATCTGTGCTGGGTCCCAGGAGAATGCAACCCGGCGGATCCTTTCGGCCGTATCCAGTCGGGGTGGAGGGGGGACTATGCCGCAGCACAAGAGGAGGCCACACGTCGGCTGAGGTTGGCTATGGGCGGCCCCACGGTGTTAGTCCAGCATGTATGGACGTTGGAGCTACCGGTGATAAAGCAGCTGCAGGGTCATGTGGGCATGAAGGTCCGGAAGCCTGCCTGACACGCCATAACGCCCTGCGTTTGGTCCTTGGGCCGTTGGCTACAAGTAGCTAGGCGTCGTGCTGGTGTCCTCCGACGCGCCCTTGCCCGGTGCTACAAACAAACACAACGGTCAACCTTTGGCCGAGCCGGGTGAGGGTGCAGACGGGGACCAGCGGGGAGCACGGCGCCCGATAGCTCTGAGCATGCGAGTGTCTGTGTGGTAGGGAGACGGTGCGAATGGCGGTGAGGTAACCTCGCATGTGTTGCGTTTGCGGTGCCTTAGTTTTTTTTTTAACTCATGCCAAGGCCTGTGGCGTGCCGTGCTTCCACCCCCTGCCGCTGCCGGCGCCAGCGCATATGGGCCGGCGCAGGCGCCAGCGTGATTGGGGGCGTTGGGAGGAGGACCGGCAGCGGGGCATCGCACGCGCCCACCCGGTGCCGGTGCTGCGGGGATGGGCGCGGGAGCTCACGGCAGCGGTGAGCGGTGCACGGCGCTGGGGAAAGATCGTGGACGCCGCGTGCGTCTTGTACGCGGTTTGCATGCTCTTCCCCGGCGCCCTGGACCTGACAGCGCTCCTGGTGGGGGCGTTCGAGTACTTCATCAGCGTGGGAGCCTCGCGGCCCGCGGCCGCCGTCAGCTTCACGGGAGTTGGGCTGGCGGTGGCCCCGGGAGCGGTCCGTGCGGCGCTGCGATGGAGATACGGGGCGGGGGCGACCCACGCGTGGAGAGCGCCGCGGCAGCACTTCCTGGCGGGTGCGATGCGCCAGGCGGTGTATAATATAATATTGCCCCTCTGGGACGCGGGGCCGTTCGACCTGCGGGGCGTGCGGCAATGGGTCCCGGACCAGTGGTGGCATTTGCCACGGTGCAGGCTGGTGGTGTTGACTGGCTGGTGTCCGGGTCTGTTGGCGGGTAGTGCAGGACACGCGTTGGGGCTGTCGTACACGGGTTGGCTGGCGTGTAATCAGCATGGGACAGTTTATGTGGGTCAGGACCCGGATGCGGCCTTAGAACTCATCCGGCAGTGGCTGCCGGTCGTGTGGGAGGCTTGGTACTTCTGCATGCCGCGGCCTGAGTTGTTGCAGGCACCGCCTGTGGTTGCGCGACCAGGTGCAGGGGTGCGGTGTTGGGAGGGTGCTGTGGGTCGGGAGAGGCTGTACCGCGCTGCAGTGACCATTGCGGAGGACTGGTACGCGCGGCGGGTGCCCGTGCGTATGATGCGTGATGCGCCGGAATTTTGTAGCTGACGCGGCAAGCGTGCTGCGGGCCGAGAGTGGCTGAGTGTGCCTGGGCGTAGTGCCCCTACCTTCTGACGTGCCCTCACCCGGTGCAGCAACCAAACACAACGGTCAACCTTTGGCCGAACCGGGTGAGTGGGCTGTCGGGGCCATGAGAAGTTAAGGCGTCCGGTTACAGCGGCAAGAGTGCTGTAATTGACGCAATGCGACTGCGAGGGGAGGTGTCACGGCGTAGGCGTGTGTTGCGCGGGGTGCGTGTGTTGCATGGCGCGGCCGGTCAAGGCGCGCAGCCGGTATCTAAAAAAAAAAAAATTTTCTTTCAGGGCAGATTGAGCCTGCTATCAAGTCGGTGTAGGGGAGTGTTTGCGCCCCAGACTCGCATACCGACGCTACTTATCGTTTTCTGTGTGCATGTGCTTTTGCTTGTTGGCTGATGTGAATTTAGACCAAAATGAGGTTTGCCATAAGCAAACCCAAGTTTGGTCTGTGCAGGATTGGGTGTATATGTGTCTGCACTGATTGTCCACTCAGTTGTCTTTTATATTTTGTATGTCGATGGCCCACCCACCCACCCTGGACAGTATCTATGGCACAGGCTGCCTCATGCGACATCACGCCCCAGACTCGCATACCGACGCTACTTATCGTTTTGTGTGTGCATGTGCTTTTGCTTGTTGGCTGATGTGAATTTAGACCAAAGTGGATGATAGCCAAAGCCCATTTAAAAATGACATTTTGAAGGCGTATGGGCCTCAGGGTTTGGACTAAGATGGAACCTTGGTCTTTGGGGATGGCGTTCATGACGCCCAATGCCCACGCCACTGGGATGACACCTTGTGCCAGGAAACCGGACATAGCATCATGCATTGGGGCTACAAACACCGAGGGCATGCTCATGAAAACCTTAGCCGGGATACCGTCAACGCCCGGGGCCAAGCCACGTTTCATCTTTCCAGGGCTCTCTATACCAGGCAGGTGGAGAGAGGCCGCATCAGCAGGGGGACACAGTTGCGGAGTGTGCGGGGGAGGGGTAGTGAGTCCAAGAAGTCCATGCCTTCCTCAACCGTTTTGGGGCCTTCCTTCATAATGTTGTACCAGTGGTCCTGCAGGGCCCTTGCAATGCTGGTAGGCTTAGTCATGAGTGTGCCCACCTTATCCCGTAGCTGTGACAGCTTTCTGCGCTACAGTAGTTCTCTAGTCATGCGGGTGATTTGGCTTTTCCTCTGTTGTTTCTTGTACGGGGAGACTGGTTCCTCATTAGGTACAAACTTCAGGTTGGACAACACCGATGTGCCTGCTCTGTCAGCCTGTTGTGCCTCTGCCAAGGAGTGCAGCATTGCGTATGCCCTGGCGAGCATGGAAGGGGGCTAGGGGAGGGGGGGGTCCTCGGTGGCGGTTCATCGGGGGTTCCCGGCTTGTGCCAGGATGAGTCGCGCCACTGCAATCGTGGTGTCGTGGCCGCTCGCGGCGGTGGGCTGTGCTGGTCTCATGATTGCTGGCTGCTGCAAGGGCTGCCCCGCGGGGATGTTGGGGCACGGTTGCGTGATCCAATGGTATTGTCTGCACCTACGAGAGGGCCCCAGCAGCGGTCCAGTCATGTTCGAGGTGTGTGGTCCTGCAGCCATCCAATCCCCCTGGGGTGTGCTAATTTTTTTTTGATTGACTCCAAAAGTTCAAAGAGTACTCAAGATTGTGCTTGGGAAAGTGGGCGACTCCAGCATATGATATAGTGGATCCCCACAACGCGGGGCACATGGCAAGGACCCAGAGTTCACATGCGTATACTAGAGGGCTCTCTCATGCGGTACACTAAACCGCCACGCCATATGGCAAGCCTATAATGCATAAGAGTTAAGGGGGGAGAAAGGACATGTTGAATCACGTGTGTGCCATTCTCCACAGGTCCTCAAGGGTGACAAGCTTTCGTCGCTTTGCAGGGGCCATGTCCGGTGGCAGGCGTTGGCTCAGGATGCCGGGCCTTGTGCGGCAACTGGCGTTTAGGCAGAGGCGACTCCACCCAGTGGGCGGCGCGCTCAGATGCCTAGCACTGGCTCATCACCGAAAAGCGATCAACCCTTAGGTTATGCCGCTCGTAGTGCCGGTCTGTGGAGGTGGTTCACACTCTAGCACGTCGCAGAAGGGAGTGCCAATGCCGTGATTGCCGCACCACATTATCTAGCACGTCGCGGTATGAATCTAGTAGTGAGGCACCGAGAACGGCACGCTGATGGAGAAACTAAGTCTAGCCCAGATACTGCATCGCCGAGGCTACCCGCTGTGCCCCTAGGTCCGCGGCAGTGGAACACAGGCACTAGTCGAGATAGTGTTTTTTTTTTGACTGACTCCAGAAGTTCAAAGAGTACTCAAGACTGTGTTTGGGAAAGTGGGCGGCTCTAGCATATGATACAGTGGATCCCCGCAATGCGGGGCACATGGCAAAGACATAGAGGTTAACATGCGTATACCAGAGGGCTCTTTGATGCGGTAGGCAAAACCGCCACGCCATATGGCAAGCCTATAATGCGTAAGAGTTAAGGGGGGAGCCTATGTCCAAACAACGTGAGGTGTCGTTTCCACAACCTTTGGAGGGATGGGTCCCCCAAGGGGTGTCGTGGTGCTAGCGCGTCCCAGGGCAGGGCGAGCTGCTAGACGTAGTGGCGGAGGACTGGGCCTTGCTGCAACACCGCATGTGGGAGTCGATGCGGTGGGTGACTCCCCTGCGGCTAGAAGCGCAACAGCCGCGGACGTTCGGGGGTCTGTCAGGGTCCATTGACCGGCGGGCATGCCGAGTGGGGCTTGCACGCTTCCACGGGGAGACCAAGCTCTCCCTCTTGCGGGGCGTGCTCACAGGGGCCACATGGACTGCATCTAGGGCAAGCAAGCGGCGCACGAGGCCTACCCTAACTTGCCCGTACTACGCGGCTCAAGTGACAGAAGATGAGCGGCATATCCTCTGGCATTGTGCGTGCTGGGCGGCCGAAGCCCATGGTTGCAAGTGGCTACGGGCAACCTACCTACTCTAAGCGCGGTGATTGATAGTTGGCCTGCCTGCATACGGCACGCCTGTCTTATCCCTTCTTGGGCCACAGAAGGGGCTGACCCGGAGCAAGTGAACGAGTTTGTCTACAGGTTATTCGGGTTGGCGTTGTCGGTGCTTATGGCACGCATGCGGGCGGAACAAGCCACGTCGGACAGGGGCCACACTAGGCTCCTTTTTCCGGATGTGCCACAGCCCATGGTGGGAGCTTGTGGGTCCGCTGCCGCGGCTGGACCGCGGGCCACAGCTGTGGCTGGCGCCAAGGCTGCCCCGCCGGTGGAAATGGGACCAACTGCTGGCTACGGACCTCATCTCATGGGCTTCCAGGGTGCAATGGCAAGAAGGGGGGGTGTCGTATGCGGAGCTCGCAATGTATTTTGAGGCCGCGTCAGGTCGGGCGCTGCCCACGCACCCGGAGCACGCCATGCGGATGATTGTGCTTCCACTGCAAGAGCGAGCACTGGTCTAGCGGCAAGCGGTCCGGGCACTCCAACCGCACCTGCTGGTGGGCCGCCTCCTACCGGCGGAGGAGTCCGCCAGGTGCCACTCCCTGATTGCACTGGGAGGCCGCACATGCCTAGGGCTGTAGGGACGGCCATACTTCGCCGTCAGCGACAAGATGGTAAGGATGCTTGAGGGCCTTGCGGCGCATTGTGTCACGTAGTGGCAGCGACGGCTCAGCACACCAGTGCACGCGGCGCCCATGGCCGATTTCCTGGGGGGGGTTCTTCCCCTCGGCACCAGCGGGCAAGGCGCCCTTGCGGCCGTACCAGCGGGCGCAACGTCGGCCACGCTACCCGCCGGCGCGACCGGCAGAGCAATCCACCAACTCGAGTGCGGCACAGCCAGCGGCCACACAAGGGGTCCCCTCCTCTCGGCGCGGGCTAGGCAAGGGACATGGGTCCACGGGAGGGCTCTGCCCCACGCATGGGGCCCTATCGTGCAAGCGCTGTTGGGCGCCGGGCCAAGGAGTCGCCAATTGCTGCCGGTATGGGCACACAGGCCACCCAAGGGCAGCAGGGGCACCAACGGGCCGGGGATGGTACGTCACACGACCGGGCATGCGGAGTCTGTCACAAGCGGAGCGGGTCTCCGTGGCCAGAGGCATGCATGGCTGGCTGCAACTACCACGTGAGCCGGGCGACCACAACGCGCCGCCGGCACCGTCACCCGAAGCCTAGGAGTGCGACAACCGGTCAAGGCCGGACAGGGGAAGGAAGCCAGCATTGGAGCAGGGCCCCGCGGACAGAGCCCAATGCCAACAGAAGCGCCACAAGGCAGCCAAGGACGCAGAGGGGGGGTCAAAGCCAGAGGATTCCGCCCCTCTCCCCGTAGACCGCCCGCTCCCTGAGCGGGAACTGAGGAGCGGCGCCTCCGCTGCCCCTCCCGCCTTTCTCCCCCCAATCCGGGAGGGCACAGCAGCAGCCCCCACAAACCGGCCGGCCCCGTTGCCGGCCGGGTACAGGCAAAGGGTGGGACCACCTCAACGGCGCCGCCGCCGGCACCAGAAGCAGGACCCCCACCCCATGGGGGGGGGGGGGGCGGCATAGTGGGGAAGCCAGCCCTCGGCGAACCGCCGTCCCACGGCAGCAGGCAAGCGACCAGTGCAAGCCGGGTCGCCAAGGCTCTCCACCCCCAACAAGCCCAAGCAGGGTCGCGGGGCCGCGGGGGCCACCATGGCAAGCAGAGCGCTAGCCCAAGGACGTCACCGCCCAGCACACGGCCTCTTCGCTCTGGGCTTCACCAGGGCGGCTACCGCGACGTCGCCAAGGGATGAGGGGCGGGGGAGAGCGTCGGCGCCCCCGAGAGGATCGGAGACCCCTGGTAAGGGGCACGGGAGGGCCCACAGCAAAGACACCTAAGCCCTTGGCGCGGGTCCTTCTCTCGCGCCGTGTACACTAAGGGTGAGGCTTGGGGGTTGGCACGGTGGCTCTGCCATGTCCTGCTTCTGCGCTGACCCCTGTACGCACAGTGTGCGGGACCTAAATAGGCTGACCTGTTTCCACAACCTTTGGAACCATTGAATTTGGCGGTTCCATTTTCTGGTTTTGGGTGGCGGTCTAGATTTTTCAGTGAATTTGGGGCGGGGGATGGCTGCCCCCCCTTGTCTTCGTACTGCATGCTCACTCAACTGTGTTTTACAATTTGTTGACTTTTTCCAGCCAACAGTCCTTGTGCCTCATGCACACTGGGAAGCCTACGGGCGTGGCAGTCCCCCACTGCATGACCTGGTTTCAGACTCAGCTAATCCTCACTACATGTCAGATTCGCTACCAGAGTCATTTGTGGGATCATCGTAGAAATGGACAGCTCTGAACCTTGACTCCGAGAGGTCGTCTTGAGTACTGTAGGGCAAGCAGGATACGCTGGCTCACCTTGGTCTGGGCAAAAAAAAAACCTGGTTTTGAGGCTGGGGATAGGGAGTGCCATGCACGCAGTGTGCACGCAGTGCACACGCAGTGCGAAGTTTTGGATGTCGGCAAATACTCGAACCCTAGTTTTGGCCCCTTTTCACAAGTTTTTGGTTCCGTACCAGGGGTTTTTTTGGCTTCCCAAGCATTTAGGATGTGGCACCAAAACCTTGGTCGACTTCAAGGTGATTCTCGAACCGAGATGCTCAAGATCATCGATCGGTATGGCCACGTCCACAACTGCAGAGAAGTCAACGTGGTCATCGTCGCTCCAAGGCTTTCGATCGCCGATACTCGATGGTGGCGAGTCGACACCAGGACCGGACAGTTCTTCTTCGACGATGCTGTTGGTTATAACTACAACCAGAAGTATCGATGGACACCTGGCCAACCCTATGGCATTGACACCTTTCAGTCTTCCCCCTAGTAAACAGGTGACAGGTATTCTTGGGTGAGTATCCTGGCCTCTGCGTGCGCAATATGCACGCAGTGCGCACGCAGTGCCCACGCAGTGCACACGCAGTGCAAGATCTTGGCCATAGTTGTCTTTCACAGATGTTGTTTGCTGTGTTGTACGTCAGCAAAGCTGGCTTCATCGGAACGGTATTGGATCCCAAGCCTGCATGTATATGCCTATTTCAGGAGGCAACATTGCATTGCACGCCTCAACAAACCTGGATGTCTCGATGGCAACGATGTACCCTTTCTTGTCACTACTTGTGTCTTCTGAGGGCGCAAGTAGACAACACCTTTGTCCACACAATGCAGGGTGTTGTTTCCGCAAACTTTTGGAAGTTTACCATTGTTTGCGCAAGGGGGTGGGGTAAGTGTTGAACCAAAATGCTGGAGTGTATGGGGGCACCTTAAGCCCAGTGCGCGCGGTGCAACTATTTGGGCGTCTGGCCGTACTGGAGACCCATGCTTTGAGATACTAGGGGCATAATTGTTGCCCCGTGGCGTAGGTTTTGATGCTTTTTTCCACATTGGGGATATGGCATTTTGGATTTTCACCCATTTCCACACCTTTTTGCTCATCTCCACCACATCCATTCTTTTCTAGTAAGTATGGGCATGATGAGATACTTCCACGCGAACATTTGTTCCGCTTCATTTTCTTCCTTAAGCACACTCCACCTCATAGGTGTGCTCATCTCCTCTCTGGAGCAACGGGGTGCTCTGAGGAGGCTTGGTGGGCAAGTGGGAACGCAGCGACCTGACGCAGCATGCGAAGGGAAGAACGGGTGACTGTTCAGGGTCCCGTAAAGAAACAGCAACCTGACAGAATGTCACACGGGGGGGGGGTCAGCTCTTTGTGGGTGGGTGGTTTGTGTGTGGCGTGGCGGCCCTCCTCCGTACTACAGCGGGGGGAGGGGGCTCTGAGGGAAGGGGGGAAGGGTCCAACCCCCCCCCCTCCCCCAAAAAAACTAGTTCAGGCCTGCCCTCCACATCTGCAGCCCCTCCCCCATTCTCTCCAATACCCCCCCCCCCCTGAACCCCAGGTCCGACCCCTAGAGATCCAGCTGTTGAAAAGGGCACGGCTCCTCCGCATGGCTCCGCATGTGGAAATGGTGGCTGGTGTAGCCGGGGCAACAAGGCACAGACTACCCACACCAGCACCGAAGACAACAACTTCCCTGGCACATACCAGTTCATCGGTCATCGTTGATCCATCTGTTCTCTTTGGCCGCTGAAGACTCTCTTTGAGATGGATGTCCTTAGTTTCAAGCTGAAGGAGGCGGCCAGGGAGGTGGTACGAGCTATGCTGTGCTGTGCTGTGCTGTGCTGCGCGGTGCTGTGCTGTGTTGTGCTGTGTTGTGTTGTGCAGTGCTGTGCTGTGTTGTGCTGTGCTGTGCTGTGCTGTGTTGTGCTGTGCTGTGCTGTGCTGTGCTGTGCTGTGCTGTGCTGTGCTGTGCTGTGCTGCGCGGTGCTGTGCTGTGTTGTGCTGTGCTGTGTTGTGCAGTGCTGTGCTGTGTTGTGCTGTGCTGTGCTGTGCTGTGCTGTGCTGTGCTGTGCTGTGCTGTGCTGTGCTGTGCTGTGGTGTGCTCTGCTGTGCTGTGCTGCGCTGCGCTGCGCTGCGCTGTGCATCGTGTTCGTTCTCACTTGAATGGTGTTGTCGCTGAAATTCGATGGGCGGAAAGATTGTCGGAGTGGAACCACGTCCCACACTTTCCTTATTTTGTGACGCATTACGTGGATAGCATGCCCATTTCTTCCATAGGAGGCATCCTTTGTGATGTCCTATTTAATCCTAAATACGCCGGGTGCGTATATAAAGTTACAGTTGCCATTGACAGCCTTGGCAACATCGTGTGGATTTGTGGGGCAGTTTGCGTCACCTAATTCTAAGGGCATTTCCAATGGGTGTGTCTGGGGGCTCTTCGGGGGGAACATAGTCTAAAAGTAGCGCGCAGTGCGCGCGCAGTGCGCACGCAGTGCAAGGATTCCCCCTATGTGACCTGTCCTCAGCTTTGCAGATTTCCTGACTGCATTGGGCTTCGTAGCTGCCTTCAAGCAGCCTCACCCTCTGTTGCCCCTGCACACACGAGTGTCTCAGTTCCTGTCACAGACCTTCCAGCACGCTTTCCATCCCAATTTCCCGAATAATGTTCGAGGGAACTAGCAGTCGTGCCCTGTGGAGCCTGCCGCGTCGGCAAACTCGTGTGCCTGTTTCATGAGGTGGTAGTAGGTGTGAATGTGGGGTAGCATGCTGTGGTCGTCCTGCCCTGCTTGCTCCTGCAAAAACCGGAGTTCCAACCTAAGGGGTAAACACACACAAAGACACACAGCAATAAGTGACAGCAAACATATAGTTTTTGGCAGCACCAAGAAATGCAGTCAAACCTGCAGTGTGGTTTAAGGGCATGTGTTTTATGGGATTCTTGAACACCAGGTGAAGACAAGCAGCAGAGACTAAAGCGCCTGGGACAGGGCTGTTGAAAGCGACCACAATAAGCCTGCCACAAGAGGGATATTGTTGGAATAAGAGCCTTGCTTATCGCAGTTGTCCAGCTGCCACAGTACCCCTCTCCCCCCCTTGCAACCCCCCCCCCCCTGGGGGGGGGGACCGTCACTTGGCCCAAAAAGCATAGAAAATACTGGGCGCCAAAGGCGCCAAAGAAAATTTTTACAAGGCACCGAAGCTGATTTACACTGTGATACTATGGTACAATTTTGTGGTGCAATCCCCCCCCCCCCAGGGGGGGGAACTGTCACTTCATCCCCCCCCCCCCCCCCCGCCGCCTTGGGGGAAACCGGCCTGACAAAAGGGGGGAGATTGCAAGGGGGGGAGGGGGTAGTTTCACACCCACACCTTCACCGTGGAATGCTGTCATCTCATTTTAGCTCCCTTTAGCTCTTCCTTGTTAGCAGGCACTGACAGGAAGCACATTGCCCGAATTGCCTGCGAGGAGTCACGGAAGCCCCACTACAAACACCGAACTTTTGAGTGAGCGAGCGGATGTGAGTAGGCAATTCCAAGCTGTTCAGCTTCGCGGGGTGCCATGAGGGATCTAGAGGCACAGCAGAAGAACACAGGAGGGAGGCAGCGGAAGTTGAAACAGAGGGAGCACTGATTGTAAAGATGTAAACGGATGGGCCCCCTAGGAGACTTGGACAATCGTTGCATTTGGGAAATGCCAAAGATTTCATGTGGTATTTTGTGGAGTATGTAGCACAAAGAATCTTGAAAAATCTGATGCAAAGCGATCACTAAGATATGGTGTGTTCATTTTGGTGCTCTACACTGTACGGTGCTTAGAATTGGCTTCTGTGTGAAAGTTCTGAAAAATTAGCTGGCTTGCAGCTGGCAGGGCAACAGGCTATTTCGCTGCGTTAGAACCCTGGGATTGCATGTGTGTGTGCAGAGCAGGAGTGAGAATGTGTTTACCAACGAGGGGGTGTAGTCTAAAGGTACCTATCCCAACACAGAGCATTTCGGGGAGCACATCAGGACGTGAACATGAATGGTGAAACATGCAAATGGGATGGGGAATTTGGCTTTTTTTGTTTTAATTTGACCATCGAATCATGTCCCCCAGGTGGCAATACACCTCGAATCCGAAACATTACTGCCATTCCAGCCGCACAGTTTCTGCAGTACTCTGAATTATTAGAGAAAAGTCGGTTTGTTTCTCGAAAGGAGGGTACTCAATCACGGTGAAGTGTTTGCACGGCGTATCATTAAAACCTGTGCCATGCCTGTTTGTAGGCTCTCTTCAAATCTCTGCAACCGTACAATGCCTTCTGCTATGACTCTCTCCACATGGGACATCAATACTGTGGAGCCTGAAGCTGATGTGAAAATTCAGCTCCCCAGTGCAGTGTGGTCGGACCCTTGGGCTGATGATATGACTATTGGAAACCTGGAATCGGTGTTGTCGAGGGCTTTGAACCTGCAGCTGGAACCTGAGGTAGACTCCGATACACCAACATACCAGTCTTCAGAAGACCTTCAAAGCGAAGGAAACCAAAGTATTGGCAACAGTTCCAAGCCTTCTTCCGCCTCCTCCATGGGTCATGTCGAAATGGTTCCGTCTTCGCCATTCTCTGGAAGCTTTAACAGTTTTGCCAGTGCCTGTGAAAACCCGACTTCGCCATTCTCTGGAAGCTTTAATAGTTTTGCCAGTGCCTGTGAAAACCCGACAACCCAACCCGTTCGAGCAACACGGGAAAAGAAGAATAAAAAGAAGAAGCACCAGTCTGCAACAGCGCCTCCGTCTCAGAATGCTGAAGAAAAGGACCTTGGCCATAAGAAGTATAAAACGCGACTGTGCCGCAACTGGCAACAGACTGGGCGGTGCCCATACGGAGAGGCTTGTGTGTATGCACATGGGACCAAAGAAATGCGCGGTGAACAAGAGAACGAAGCCGCAGTGACATCCCTCACCAAGCTGGCGGACCAGCTGGCCAAGCAAATGGGGGGCTTTGCTAAAGCCGATGCATCCGCTGTTCCCTTGCAATATCGAAAACCCAAGGCGATCAAGAAGAAGCCAGCGCACAGACCACAAGCCGACTACGGCGAGGTTTCTCGTCAGTTTGGCTGCCCGTTGCCGCACAAAGATGCTTGCATGCCAAAACCTCACTATGCATCAAACGTGGATCTGTGGTGGCCGAAAGCAGTTTCGGCTCATCCTCAGGCTGGCTTACCTTGTGGTTCACTGCCTGTCACCGTTGGTGAAATGCCTCTCAATCCTTTCGTTATGGCCCCCTCTTTCTCAACTGCAGTGCAGTTCTACTTCAGCTCGTTTTTGCAGGCACCTGTGTTCAACGGCATGTAGCGGGGTGCATGAGCATCCCGACGCATAGCCGGCCCACGCCACTGGCGTGGGCGCAGCTTCGAAGAAACAGGCACAAAGACGGTGCCTTACGAGTTGCGGGCGCAAGCACAGTCTATGACCACTGAACTGTGCTGCAACGCCTATCTGGTCCACAAAACGTGGCCCTGTAAATCGTCTTCAATTTGTTTTACGTTTCCCCAGTGGCAGCAACGTGTAGGCGGCCTCTCAAGGGCGCTAAAGACCATTTGAGAAACAAACAGCATCTGAGACCTTGAAGACATAATGACAACATGGTTGGGTGTGGTACTCGCAACCAAATTGAAACCCACGACTGACACACCGTTTCTTGCACGTTACGACATGGAAATACACCGGGTTCGTTAATATCTTTGGTCTGTTGGTCGCCCCGGCGTTCCAGGTGGCCAGTGATCGACAGCAGTCATGCAGTGTCCATTTCTCCCAGCCCGATAACTCTGGCTTGACGTCCCACGACGTCGACAAGCTGCTATATCTGACTCCTGCACCCTAAGGCGCCTGTAGCACGTGTTAGCACCACAGGCGTCACAAATGTACGAATCGTGTTGGACCGAATTTCACTGCAACGCAGCGGCTGCTGCGAAGGCTTCGTGCCTCAAGCTTCATGCAGGAAGGTGGAATTCTTCCTTTCTCAAGTTTCACTCCCCTTTTTTTGCCAACGGTTTGTCAGTTTACAGGGCAGCAAGTTGCACTGGTGTGCTTGCCTGCCTGCTCTACTTCCTGTGTCATGCTGCTGCCTGAATTCATGGGCTGGTATATAGCGTCCAGTGTTTCTGGCTCCGGTATCCGGGGCCGTTATCACGCAACTCATATTATTTATTCTCCGCCTTGGCAGAGGACTCTGAGCGTCCTCACTGACCTCAGCGAAAGAACTCTCTCTATATGCGCTCAGTCCCCGTGTATTATCATTTGTCCTCACTCCCGTTGCCATGAGGTTTCACACATGGCAAACTGTCTCTCGGGATGGCCAAGTTCTTGGTTGACTGTTTTGGTGGTTTCCCCTCTCCTGACAGACATTCAACGCATGTCGTCTTGTCTCTTTGAGGGAGTGGTGGGGTCGTGAGGTGATAGCGGCCATGGTGTGCTACAGTACGGCAGTCCAAAGCACTGCCGTGCACCCACACCAACAGAACTGTGTCGTGCAACGTGGTCCGTCGTTCAACCTCACACCGGCTGCATGACCGGCTGGCAGTTTGTTGCAGCAGCACCGGATGCTGCCGGGGGTGTTTCATGTGTTTCGTGATTCGCCTGCACGTGACGCTGTATACACCAGCAACCCACAAGATTTTGGTGGACAAATGATACAACAAGTGGCCTCATTCCCCCATTTGCCAAAATTCCTTGCGCCGTCCGAATCTCACAAGCGATCTTTTCAAGGGCTGGGTGTGTGGAAGATCCGCTCGTTGGAATTCGGGCATTGCTGGAGTGTCGGCGGTGGTGCGTTTTTCGATTTGTATTTGTAGTTTTTCGCTGAAGCAGGCTGCCGCTAACATTTATCGACACCCCATCAGTGGTTTTGCGCATGTCCCACCTCTTCGCGGTTTTCTGGTGTAATGATGGCCCTTTCTGAAGTCCTCCCGTCTCTGTGTTGGGCGGAGGCCACAGCAAAGCTCCCATTTCTCAGCAGGTGAAATCACATTCCTGGTTTTGGACAGTTGGACCCCAGCCCAAGCGGCAGGTTTCCTGGGCTTCGTGATCCGGGACAGAAGCTGGAAGCAGGTTAGGTGGGACTTCTTAAGGCTTTCCCCCTGTTAGAAAGTGATGTTTCCCTCAATGCCCTTTGCACTCCAATACTGTTCACTCTTTTGCACACGAGAAAAGTCCCTCATCAAGGAATCGATGTAGCAAGAACATATAATTTACACTCACTCTCGACAATCCACACTCACTTTGCACAACTTGCATTCACGCTATCCACTTCACACTCACTCTGCACAAATTACAGTCTCTCTACACAATTTACAGTCACTCACACAATTTACACTCACTCTGCACAGCTGTTCAATGAGTGCAAATCATCGTTCAGGCCTCACCATTTTCACTTGACTGGAGGAAGCCGGAGAGCTGCAGAGCTGCAGTTGAGAGCTCCTGTAATTGCATGTTTTTACTGTAATTTTCCTCCTCGTCAATGTGTCAATCACTGTTAACGGCAGTCTGTTGTGAACACCACCACGCCGGCACCATAGCCATTTAGTGGGTATGACAGGCAAGCGCTTCAGGCAAAACAAACAACTAATTTTTTTGAAACCCTGAACCCAGTTTCAATTATATGGTCAAATCGGGCTCATTCTCTTGAACTAACCAGCATCTTTTGCTGTGACCCTGTTGCAAGCAAGAAGACTTGGTGGGTGGAGAGCACAGCGCTTCGCTGCCTTGCGCAATCATTCCGAAGAAGAAATGGGGCATTGAACACAAAGGTCAACTCCACCTTTTGCTGTCTCCTGCATGCTTGATCCTTGGGTCACGAACACATAAACGCCGTGTTGGTTCTGCTGTGATATGCAGCCAGCTCTCGTGATATTTCAATACACGGCGCCGGACACAGGACATAGCTCAATGCGCATCATGGCATTTCAGGTGTGCTTCATGCAGTGCGTGTCCAAAATCGGATTTCAGCAGTCCCACGATCATAGATGGGATAGGATTGGGGTTGCAGGGTGGGTCGGTGTTGTGGAGTTATCATTTAGGCAGTCAGATGGACGGTTGGGGGGTTATTTATGCATTTTTCACCACAGGAGACCCACCTGTCACCTGTCATTGGACACATTGGGTTCAGGTTTTTTCTAAGCGAGGATCCTTGGATCCAATCTTCAAGCCACGGTATCTGCAACTGCTGTGCCACCCAATGTGCACCTTTGCCTGGAGCATTGAATGCATGAATTCAATCAGGTTCATGGCGTGTCGCTTTCCAGGCCCTGCATTCCAGTGTGGCGGTTCCCATCTGTTTCGTTCTGCCAGAGAGATCTGCTTTGCTGGTCAAGAAGTGTTGACTCTGACATCTGATTTCGCCTCCGACTCTTGGATGTCGAACAATAATTGCCCCAGCCCTCTGCCGATTCATTTTCCCCGCACGCCCCAGCTCATTTGAGGTTGTTTGGCATTTCATGGTGGTGCATCCATGGTTCTCAGTTGAATCTGTCGGTGCCTCTTAATGAAGTTTGGACTGCCACCTGCTCCAGCTCATCAGTTCATGCAGACAAATGGCAATGGCAGTGGAACGGCGGTCAACGTAAGATGTCTGGAACCCCACCGCCGAGTGTGAGGTCTGGTTTATGAGTTCCGCAAGTCGCAATTTTCAAAACTAAAGGCTCGCCTGCCTAAAGATGAGACACACAATGCAAGTATCACACTCAGCCCTTTTATTCTTGTTGCCCGCTTCATTTTTGTGCATTAGCTTCGACCAGAAACCAACAAAGGAGCAGTCATTGCACTGTCTATCCGGACGGTAGAACCATCATTTTTTGGCCCACAAGTTGTTTCCAGATGTGCTCGCATATTTTACTTCCTCACTCAGTCATGAGGCAGTGCCATCGTCGTCATCATCATCATCATCATCATCATTCTGAACATGTCAAATTTTCCCGAGCGGAGTGCAGACATAAAGATTGATTGATGATACGAGTTATGCACCGTGTCCGTGCATGCAACTGGTACATGTGTCCTGATGCCAAGTGGCAAATTAGGATTGATTGTGGCAAAAAAAATGTGTGCTGTTGCAGTTGCTGACTGAGCAATGACACTTATCTAGAAACAAAGGAATCAAATGCCCTGTCCTCGGCTCTGTGCGACGATGCACGCAGGACGCTGGAATTGGTCTCAAGAAGCTGTAAAGAAACAATACGATGGATGCTTTTTTACTCTCCAGTTGATGTACTGCTGGTGCTCAACAACAACATGAAAATGTGATTCGTACTCTATTTTTGTGGCTCGAGTGCAGTTTCCTGTATTTCCTCTGTGTATTTCTTTGGATGATTCGAAGGTGGGGATTCATGGAGGCAAAATCTTGCTTACAGTCAGCAAGCAGCACGGGGCCCTTTGCCAGCACGCTGCAATTTTGATGACATCCAGTAAGCAAAGCAGTAGATTGTAGATTGAACCCTTGTTCAGCCAGTATTCTCTTTATAAATTGCATTATTTGCATTGATATACTCGTGAAGGTTGTAGATATTCATTCATATTTGTGGTTTTGCACACCAGGTTGTTGTCAAAAGACAAAACCAGCCATGCCACATTGGGGAGACCGTGTATTTCATCTTTTCTTTCTTTATTTTCCTTTTGCAAGCGCCCAAGGGATGTACAAACCACCACGCAGAAGTTGTTCCATCACACTTCGGGGTGATGTGTGCATGCGTGCACTACATCACGCTCTTTTCGGGCCTCCCTGTGTACCATACCATCCCCCACAATGGGTTGCAATGGGCGTGCACCCGTTGCTTGTGAGACGACTGTTCTGGGAGGCAAAAATGTCCCCAGTCAGTCCATCGGTGGTTTCGGGACCACACCCCATCTTAAGGGGGGTCGGATCCAAAGCTTTGTTTGCCAGTATAAGTCCATCCAGACCCAGGTGCAGGCCAGGCGTATGTATCATTTAGTGACAACACAAGCACATGCAAACCATGGGGAGCCATACAGCACCACAGCCCCAATTAGCCACTGCTTGTGGACTACAAGCTCTGGCCCCCGCGCGCCTGTCAACCTGATCCCTCCAACCAGGAGGGCGCGGCGGCAGACATCAAACACACCTCTAGACATGGTTAGCCCCAGGTCCACTGATTGTACATCCGAGCATCTGTTGGACAACCCTCACTTAGACACCCCCTGCTCACGGGATGGTGAGTCACCATGGAAAGGATGGTTCACCACACCCACAAGCAGACGACGTCATTCGGTGCTATCTAGACACTCAGGGTGCGGCCACGTTCGAGCCTCACCAGCGGCAGTTCGAAGGATACACAGAGGATGGCGTACTCGCCTGCGCGCGCGCCGTGGCCAATTTATGTCA
The DNA here is from genome assembly GCA_964036045.1 of Eutreptiella sp. 'Long Island Sound 2002'. Lineage (NCBI taxonomy): Eukaryota > Euglenozoa > Euglenophyceae > Eutreptiales > Eutreptiaceae > Eutreptiella > Eutreptiella sp. 'Long Island Sound 2002'. The sequence goes on along the minus strand of OZ038389.1, from coordinate 8,972,693 downwards.
CCGGCGTCAGAACAAGGGACAAACACTCCTGGGTGCTGCTTTCTGTCAGGGATTCTAGCATTTGTTCCTGCGTTGCATCGCATGAGACACACGCCATTCTTGTGTGTGTTGAGCAGTACGTTCGCTGTTCTTCGCTTATCGCTTTTGTTTGGTGACAGGTGCTGCATCCTTAGACTGGTTTCGCTGTGAGCCATTCAACAAATGCTGTACCCCCCCCCCCCCCCTTGTAATAGCTACGCCCTTGTAATAGCTACAGTAGGCGTAGGGACCGTATTAATTTGGTACCTAATTTTAATTCGGTACAAATGTAGTGCAGCCGCACAACACATGGGTTTGGTGACAAATTTGCCAGCTACATAGGGTCATGGATGCTTCATAGCTTGTGAGAACATGGGTGTGAACCTGAATTTTCATGTCTCAAACACTTTCTTGTGTTTGCATGCCTTTGGGAACATGGGCGGAGGTCAAGGTGCACTCATACCATGCATTCTCTCACGTGTATGTCGGTAGTTGTAGGTGTCGTGCGCAAGCTACGCCCTTGTAATAGCTACAGTAGGCGTAGGGACCGTATTAATTCCGTACTTTGGCGTAGCTATTACAAAGGGGGGGGGGGGTATGAGTGGGACACAGACGGCTAAAATGGAGCAGCTGATTCATGGAGATGTTGTTTCCTGAAGGATCTCTTTGATTTCGGTATTGCTGCGTGAGCCCGATGCCATCAGGTGTCACACACACGCAGGGCTGCCTGCTGTTCTCAATTTCGTTTGTGCATTGGCAAGTGGAGGTGAAGATGCAGCCTGAACTTTCTCTCTCCATGCCATTCATACCTTGTCTCGCACGCTTCACTTGCGGGATTAGCGAGGGCGAAATTGGCACCTGGTTGATGAAGATCTTGCTGAAGTCTCCAGCATTATTTTCTTGCGTAACTGCAACCCCCATGCATCAGATTCCAGAGGAGGTTGCAATCTCTTCGCAGATGGTTGGTGCATGGGGCCGGCAAATTTTTGCAAGTTTCTGCATTTTTTCCACCCCTCATTTTGAATGCAAATTGCAGTCTTTCCCAAAAGACTCTCAGCTGTTGCCCCAATACCAATGACAAGAACAGCAGGAGCTGAAATGTCAATCAATGGTCGATCAGCCCATGTCAGTTTGTGGGTGTGTGGGTGTGTGTTTGTGTGTGTGTGTGCGTGTGCGTGTGCGTGTGCGTGTGTGTGTGCGTGTGCGTGTGTGTGTGCCACTCGGAGAAGGCAACAGTGAAGATACTGCATCACCTGTCCTACCATATGCCAGCAAAACGATGCGTCGTGGTTTCTGGCATTAAACGCTGGCTGAACAAACATGCGTTCTGGGCGGGGGAAGCATATAGTTCGTGGCGACTACCAGAGAGTCTCACAGTCGAGGGAATTAATGGGGCCTGGTGCTGGGATGCAGAGAACCTTGACAGATTGACACAAATGTGCCCAGACACCGCATGCCAGTGCAGAAGCAGCCCCACAGACAATGTGTGTGGGTAATGCACCAATGATGGTGCATGCTGTCCTCATTACCTGCTGTTTTTCCACCCCCTGTACACACGCCCCCAAACAATGCTGGTTGGCCGTGACTGGTGACTCCACAGGCCTCGTTGACGCTGAACGTAGTGCAGGGGGACTGAGGTGAGGGCTCTGAAACATTACCGCAACCCAATGCTGAACTTAAGTGACATTTGTGTCTGCCCTTGGCTTAGCGCTCTGCGCGGCTGCTGAGGGCTGGAGACGGTCGTGAACGGGTGCAGGATGTGCCCCTACCTCTCGCCCTGTACTGCAGAAAGGCGCCTATTGGCGTCGGACACGCTCTGTCTTGTTTGATGTCCAACTGACGAGGATTCTGACACTCGGAAACTGAGTTGTTGCCCGTTTGTCTCGCAATAGTGTGTGTGTGTGTGTGTGTGTGTGTGTTATATTTCAGTTATGTTTGTTAGTTCAATGTCCTGAATTGTTTTCGGTTTTTCTATGAGCCACTGATTGGCGATCACGATGCATTGCACCAATGGTAGCCAATGTTGCCTTTCCAATTAAATGCTGACAACCGATCTACCTGAACTAAATCACAAGCAACACTGCTAGGTTTTGAAGGTTACAGAATGCTTTTCTCTTGAGACTCTGCTTACATTGCTGGTTTGTGTGTGCATGTTTATGGCACAGAAATGATGTTTACATATCAACGGACCACCAAATCTCCTTGCCAAATACTCGAGACATGAACAGTGACCAATAGGCCTTCTTGCGAAACCCAGCAAGGTGTAGCAGGAGTTGCACTGGCTGGCAGTCTAAGATTCCGCATGTTTGATGAGTGGGATCTTGTCTGTGTGCAAGCAAGTGCCATTCAAGAAGAATGCCCACTGGAGATCAGAGATCAGTGGGGAGGCCAAGTTGTCAGCAGTGAGGCCAAATTGTCAGATTTGGGTCATTATATCTATTTGATGATGGCATTGGCATCCGCAGAGCATTTTATAATATGAGGGCATTCTTCTGTTCCATTTCTTTAGAGTTTGTGTGATTGCGTGATGACATCATTGATGAGAGTCTCAAAGCGCAAACATAGCTGTTGGCAATTGTTGATTGTTTTGATTGATGCTTGCCTGGTGCCTTTGACTTTTGTTTATTGAAAATGCGGTTGATTTTACACAATTTTTGCCTTGAAAACAAGCTCTGTCTAACCATCTGTGCCCCGCTTTATTTGGGCCATGAGAGATGAGGCAGCATGGATTGTCTGGGTAACAATCAGTTGATATGGGGGATGGCAGTAGATTGCAAGAGGATTTGTGGCGGGTGGGGATGTCCGAAGGGTCCAGTAGCAGGCAGCCCCCCCCGTGTCCGGCGAATGGCTTGTCCAACGAACACTTGGTGTTCAGACTGTATTAATTTGGTACCCAACTTAATTAGGTACCGAGTTTCACAGTACTCCCCCCCCCTTGTATAAGCTACGCCCTTGTCCAAGCTACAGTTATGGCAACATTCACAATATCACTTCCGACAATTCTTTGCTCTGGCGCCATTTCCTTGGGAGGGGTCTGTGTGATGGCTTTGCCTCTATTCCTGCGCCGCTTTTGAGTTTCTTGATTCAATTAATTTGCTGTGTGCTTGGGATTTGCCCATGGGGCATGACTTTTGTTTAGCCTAGTGCGTGATTTGCTTCTATTTGGCAGTCGAAAGTGACCTGTAACCTGCCCTCTGAGTGTCGATTTGTTGTGCTCTGCACACATTATAACTTTGCGAATGTGGCTGGATATAGTGCACAAATATCCCCAAAATCAAAGCTATGTGGGTTCAAGTGAGCAAACACTCACAACAAATGTGTCCATGACTCTATGTAATTGGCGAATTTGTCACCAAACCCTTGTCTTATGTGGTTGCACTACATTTGGTACCGAATCAGATTAGGTCCCAAGCTAATACGGTCCCTACGCCTACTCTAGCTTGGACAAGGGCGTAGCTAGCACAAAGGGCTATGAGCAACGGATAATGAGCTCGCATATACCCCCGTGACACAGGCATAGGGTCATAGCCACCATTCTCAGTTCATTGTTTTGCCTTGCTGCATTGCAACACAAACCATACAAGTCCCGAATGTTGCCTTGACGTCACCGTGCAAGGCGGCTACGGTGCAAATGCAACTGCCAGTGCCTGGGTATTGTGCAGTATGGGTGGCATAGACAGAGAGAGACACACATAGATAAAGCTTCCACACAGACACAGACACATCATAACCAAAGCTTCTAGACAAACACAGGCACACATAGGTAAAGGTTCCAACAAGGGGACTAAAATGTGAATTGTGTCATGGTTTAGCTGATATTTGCAACGTTGTACGTCTGTTGAACCTCGCAGTTTGAGCAAGCTTTGAGTTGTTTTGGTTATCACACAAATACTAGTGTCCCTAGACACCTGTGCCACATACAACCTTCCACAGTCACCTTTGTACCTGGGAATTTTGTCCTCTCCTTTGCATGTATCTAGCTCAGGAATCTCTCCATTGTTGTATTTGTCTCCCAGTACTATCAATGATTATCGGGACTGTTGGGAAGGTGGATGGGTGTTGTGATTTCCACCCCCCCCCCCCACCCCCAACCCAACCTCCTGCGAGGGTGACACCAATGTCCATTGGCCCCGCATCACAGGGGCCACCCCTTCGTTCGATGTGTGTTGCGAACCGCAGTAGAATTGTGCTAAACCCGTTTCTGTGTGGAAACACCACTATGAACTAGCAAAGACACACACTATGTGCAATGCGGATCCATAGCGCATAAGAGTGGCGGTGCAACGCTTCACACAAACAAACGAACAATGGTTGGCGCATTGCTAGCCTCTTGCGACCCACTTACGCCTGACACCTCTTGTGCACATGTTCAACAGCCCAAGCCTCATCGGTGGGGCGGGGGAGGGTGTCGGAGGGTGCGAAATTTGGTTTGGCGAAATCGGGTGCCACAACAACTGCGCCAAATGCATGTTGTCCTCTCCTCTGCCACTGCAGGTGGATCTCGGGAGCGGCAGTGGTGCGCCATCTTGGCCGGGGAGATCGACTTGCGTTCTGTGGCCCTGCCCACCAGAGTGACAATCAGTCGCAGCACCGTGCCTTTTTCCTGGAGGGACATGTGCCCCCAGACGAATTTCGAATGCAGGGCCGGCGGTAGCGGTCGCCCCGCGAAGGCCTCGAAGTCCAAGGCCAACTCCATGAAGGACACTTGCTAGTGCGCCCGTGGGATGCGTGCGTGCGGCTGCGGCATTTTTAGCCATTAGAGCTCACAATGCCACCGTAGTACCATGGCCAGCAAGTCGGGTCCCCACTTCCACTCCCTTGGCAGTTGTCCGATGACTGGGATTTCTGGGGGTATCTTGCGACGTCGCGGGAGTTGGAGCTAATGCCGCGGCTACGTATCCCGCTTGTCATTCTGGGTCTGGATCAGAAAGAGAAGCCCGGATTCGTCATCCTTGAGTTTTTTGGCCTGCAGTAGTGCTAGGAACATGTTGTGCAGGCTTGTCACGAAGATTTCCTAGGGGTGTTTGTCCCCCGCGGCACACTGGCGCCCCGCTTCCGCCAGTTGGTGCAGCTCCCTCCTCTCGGGCTCCAGCTCCTCCTCGGGCAAGAACAGCTAGCTTCGTGGGATGCGGTACAGGTCATTATAGCGCTTGCACCAACGGCTATCCTGATCCATTCCGCTGGTTTGCACTGCTTTGTCCGGCACAATCCCGCATACGCGGAGGCACGGCGGCCAGTCTCTCAGTGATCCCAGCCATCGTCCCTTGGCCAGCAGCCGCACCACCAGAGCACGTGCTCTTCATCCTCCGGCACTCCTGCTGAGCAAAAAGGACATGCGTTCGTGGGCCTAAGTCCTCTTGCCTGAGCCCGGACCGCTGTCCACCGTGCCCCCACTAAGACTCCTCGCAATAGGGCTTCATCTAACTCACTGTCGCAGCCTGCTGTGTGTGCCAGTGTGAGGGCTTGGTGTATGCTGGCATCCATGCCTCCGAACAGCCGGGATCGTCTGGCCTCTAGCTTGCGCAGCCGTTGCTTGCGCAGCGCCTCCCTGAATACGTGCTCCACCTACGATTGTGAGTCCAGCGCCAAGTTGACCGGGGCATGTGCCCCTGGGTACATCCACGTCCACAACCCCACCAGCGGCTGCCACCACAGCTTGTGGAATTCTTGCAGAGCCCGGCCCAAGGGGCCTGTCGCCTTTGGTACCGGTGCGGCCTCCCACACCGCCTGTATGATTGTCTGTGGCGTGGCTCTTGTGCGCGCCTGCCGTGCCAGCCAGCACATTCTCCGGTACGGGATGACCATGGTCGGTGCCACGCGGTGTCCCGGCACAAGAAGGGCAAAGACGATTTCCTTTGACCGACATGGCCCGCTGGGGCCCCACGGTGCATACATGACTGTGGACTCTAGCGCTGCTGCCGCCATTTTCTTGGAGATGTAGGCTAATTCCACGCCATACAACGCCGCCGCGATGATCATCACTGCGGCCAGGGCCGCCCGCCCATCAAACCCCAGGGGGAGCGATTGTGATTTTTTTCAACGCCGTCAGCGCCTCCTGGACTCGCGTCGTTAGCAGTGGGCTTGTGCCCCTCTTGGGGTGCATGCGCACCCCGATACCCAGCTGCTTGAATTCGTGATGATGTGGCAGCTTTTCACCGTTGAGCTCCACACTCTGGGCCTCCTTGGTTCCCCAGGCTTTGTGCTGCACCGCAAAAGTCAGAGACTTCTCACGTTTATCTCTTGCCCTGTCAGAGTTATCCATTGGCCCGTCGCCTAGAGCATCGTCATGAGCGTTATGGCCAGCATATAAGTGTCGTTGGCATATCCTTCTGCTAATATCTCCACCGCAGTGCTTGGTGCCATTGCCTCATCTTGGGCCCCTCCTTCATGGTTGCCTGCATCGTCTTCGTTTGTGGAGCTGACGCTGCCCGGGCTGAAGAGTATCCTTGGCTCAATGGGCGAGTGCGGTGAGCCTGGGGGGGGTACGGCTTCCCAGGCTGTCAGGTGGCTCAAGGAAGCCCACAACGTCTCCGTGCTCGCGGGGGAGGCCAAGCAGGGCCCATACCTGCGCCGCCGGCATGTCCCCCCCCGGCCCTGTGGCTCTTTGGCCTTGGCGGCGGGTCAATCTTAGCTCAGCCGTGCCTGAGCTTTGGTTTTGCTCGTCGGGTGGTGTGTGTGTGCGCATGCGTGTGTGCAGTGAGGCTCTGTACTTGTAGAGCATTTTTGCTTGTTGCCAGCAGACCATAGGTGGTCACACGTAGAGCCTGCTCCGTGACACTTTGGAACGACCCGGTCTGTGAATATGTCAGTTGACGATTTTGCCGTCTTCGCGAAGGGAACAATTTGTTCCCAGTTCATTGATAGCGTTCCCATGCTGGAGATAGCCAGGGCTGCCTCGCAGGTGGAGATGAAGCTGTCGGTGCTGCTGGAACGCAGGTCAGAGTGGGAGGCTAGTTTCGTCGCCAGGTACGGAATAGAGTTGGGGGAGGTGGGGCTGGTGAAGATGATCGCCTCGTATTGCGTCATGGCCCAGTGCGACCTGGATGTGGCGTCGCTGGGCTTTGTCAAGGTGGAGGTACCGCCCCAGCAGCCGCAGACGGTGTCGCCAGAGCTTCAGGAGCTCAAGCAGTTGGTTCAAGGACAGGCCCTTGTGATGGAGGGCCTGCGCAAGCAGTTGGAGGCGGTCAGTGCCAAGGCCGAGGCGGAGTCCAAGAGGAAAATGGCGAAGGTCCCGCCGCTGTGTAAAGCGGAAATCGTGAAGGTGAGGGAGTTGGATTCTAAGCCCCAGTGGATCTTCGCCAGCCTTCTCGCGCTGTCCACCTTGTTGTGGCGCAGGGAGGTGCCCCAACACGAATACGTCTCCAAGTACAAGGACAAGGAAAAGTTCACGGACGCCATCCTGGACGAGCTGGCGCCGGTGGTGGACGCGGACTCCGCGGACACGGAGGTGTGGCAGCTGGAGTCCATGGATGATGACGAACTTACGCGCCTTCGGAATTTTGTCCAGGCGGTCTGGACGTTCACGGTGACTAGCCTGTCGGCATACAGGGGCAAGAAGGGCTTGGACCCCGGGCAGGTCGGCGAGGGGTCGGACGCGGCCGAGGATGCGTCCGATGTGCCTGTGCTGTCCGCTGGTTGTACGGGAGCGGCGGAGGAGGAGGTGGTGGGGCGGCGGCTGCAAGCCATGAAGGGTAAGTTCCGCGTTGAGGGGGGCCGCCGCCTGTACACCGCCAAGCCGGGTGCCGAGCCGATGGACGTCACCAATGCCCCGGTGACAGCGTGTCGGGCATGCAAGAACGCTGGGAGGGGAGTGAAACGGCATTGGTTTCACGAGTGCCCCGGCTTTGACTGATGGGGAAGCTGCCCCATCCGGCCCATCCCTCCCGAGCCCCGGGAGGCCTTGGTGGTTCTCGGACCGCCGGACTTCCGGGATGGCGAGGACGTGGTCTGGCGCCTGGTGTGGGCAGCGTGGAGACGGATATGGAAGGAGGATGAGATCACCTCCGTGGACGCCCTGCAGGCATCCTCCTGGGCAAAAAGCACCATGGGTACGTATTGTACCCACTTCCGCAAGATGGCCCTCTGGGTGGGCTACACGCCCACATCCGAGCTTGAACGAGCGGCGTGCCGCTACATTTTCCAGTTATGGGGACTGGGGTACTCGGGAAGCTCCCTCAAGGTCGCAGTGTCGGCGTTCCGGGCGCTGGAGGACATGGGATGGCTGCCCGCGTTCGTCAGTCGCCGGGTCTGGCGCTGTGCCAAGTGGGCGCCCACGGAGCCGGCCCTACGGCCCTACGCAGGTTTGGACGACCTCCGCAACTTCGCGCTGGCTTGCACGGAGCGACCGCAGTGGACCGTCTATGGGATGGCAGTCCTGGCGTTCACCTGCCTTCTGCGGGTGGGTGAGGCCGCGCCCCTCCGTCGGGGGGGATCCCGGTGTCGGGGATTGGCGTTCCGCACGGTCAAGGTGGCGCCGCGCATCGTGCGCAGGCGACTCGGGAAGTATGCCCAAGAGTGGCTGGGCTGGCTCGATGCCACGGGGGCCACGTCTGCTGTCGTCGGAGCGCAATTCTGTCCGCAGGGACCAGCTTTCATGCAGTCGGTCATGGCTACCGCGTTGGGGGGCAGCGACAACCCCCACGCCAGGTGGCACGCATGGAGGCGAGGGGGCTCCGCGGCCCTGCGATGGTTGGGGCTGCCCATCAAGTGGCTGGCTTGGTGGGGGCGGTGGCTTTCGGAGACGGTGGCAGTCCACTACGCCGACGCGCCCGACGACTTCGTCGTCACGACCGAGGCTGTCCTCCCCTGGCCCCCTGACAACCATGCAGGAGAGTTCGTTTGGCGCGCCGTGTCCCTCCGGGACGTTTTCCCGAAGGAGCTCCTGGAGCTCTGTGCCCCTGATGCCGATGAGCCCCCACAATGGGGGGGTGACGGGGATGGGTCGGCAGGAGGTCGGGGTGGATCGTGCCCTGGGGAGTCCGCGAGTCCTGCCGCTGCGGGAGCTGCTGGGAGGGAGGACCGGGCTGGCGCACGTGACCCGGGGGCCCCTCCGGCCCTTACGGCTGTTGAGGGGTCCTCAGGACGCGGGCGCCGGCCGCGGGGGGACGGGGGGGGGGAAGTCATTGATGTGGATGCAGACCCCCCACCTGCCTCCGCAGCAGGCTCCTCCATCAGGCGGCTGCGCATCGCGGCCCGCAGGACGGGTGAGGTCGCGTCCGTCTTGGGCAAGCGGAAGGCCGCGGGCCCGGCCAGGATTGTGGGTGCGGCTGCCCGAACGGCAATTTCCCGTCGCGTCGGAGCTGGGTCAGTGGGTGCGGGAGCGCCTTCGGACCGGTGAGTGGGACGCCTGGTTGTGCTCCCTGCGGGCTTGTCTGCCCCGCGCACCGCCTGGTTTACTGGAGCGTCGCCTGTTGCAGTTTCTGGAGTGGGGCAGGGAAGCTGCCCGTGATCTCAGACAGCCGGAGTTTCTGCGAGTCTTGGCTGTGGCTTTGTCCTCATTTAGCCCTGAGGTTTGGGAGTCGCTCTTGCATGATTCGACGTCGCCCAAATTGCTTATGCAGCGTATCAGGGAGGAGGTATTGGCGCGGGGTTTGGGGCCGGTGGGGCGTGTGGATATCCCCCGCGAGGTCTGGGATAGTTGTGTGCCGGACGGCTTCGCAGAATTGGTAGGCAGGCAGTTTTCTGGGATAATTCCCCCGTCGGATGAGGCGGTGGTCATGATGAGGGCGTTGCGGGACCAGGGTTTGCTTTTCCCCCTGCCGCCGGGGTCACCTGGGCCCAATGGGGGTGTTTTTGCGATACCCAAGACGGAGGAGAAGTGCAGTTTGATTGTCAATCTGGTGCCCCTTAATGAGGAGATGCGGTCTCGGCCGGAGAAGTTCTCCCTCCCCTCTGTGGAGGTGTTGGCCCTTTTGGCGCAGGTGGCACAGCAAGGGTCCTCCTTTTTCCTCCCCTCTTTTTATGCCCGAGCGCGTTGCATGAGGCCGGTGTGGGATATTCTGTCCCTGCCGGGGGGGGGGGGGGAAGAGCTGTGCATGTGCCACATCGACCTGAGTAATTGCTTTTGGTCACTTCAGCTGCCGCGCGAGTTCTGGGGTGCCTTTCGCGTCTCGGATGGAGAGGGGGGGGTGTTGGCTTTCCGGTGCTTGCCCTTTGGGTGGAAGTACAGCCCCCTCCTGTGCCAGCGAGTGTTAGAGGGTCTGGTGGCCGGCGCGGGGCTGTTAGGAGTGCTGGTTTTAATTTACTTGGATGATGTCCTGGTTGTGGGGCGCGGACGCGCGCGTGTGCGAGAGCAGACGGCAAGGGCGGCGGAGGCGTTGCGCCGTGCAGGTGCTGTAGTCAGCCCAAAGAGTACGTTGGAGCCTGTGCAGCGGCTGGTGTGGCTGGGGAAGGATATTGATTTGCAGGGGGGGGAGGTGCGGACTGCTGGCAACGCGTGGGAAGCTCTGTTTGCGCATTGGTTGAGGTTGTCTGTGGGACCCTGTAGGGTAAAACGGCTGCAGCAGTTCTTGGGGCGGGCACAGTGGATATGTCGCCCGGGTTCTGGGCACAGTCCGCACCTGTCTGGTGTGTGGGCTCATGTGCTCTGGGCGCCCCCCCGGCTGCCATTTACCCCAGTGCGTTTGCTTAAGTCTATGTGCGTGGCGTGCGTGCTTGCCAGGAGGCAATGGTCAGTGGTGTCCCTCCCCAGGGTGGTGAAGCGATCGCCGTTGGTTGTTTACGTCGACGCGGCGCTGGACGCGGGTGAATACCGGCTGGGCCTGTTTTCGATGGATGTGGGTTCTCGATCGGTTGTGCCCGCGGAGCAGCCGCCCAACCAGCAGTGTGCGGAGGCTGCCGCGCTGCTCTGGGGCTTGAAGCTCATTCTCAATGTAGGCGTTCGGGAGGCCCATTTGTTTGGGGATAATGCGGCGGCGCTAGTGCAGTTCCTACGGTGTAAAGCCAAGGTGGGGCGTAAATTCCAGCAGTCCATTCTGAAGCGTTTCCGCTACCTGTGGGCGTCGTGCCCAGGCTTCACGGTATATATGCACTGGGTGCGTGGTTCACATAATCCCGCTGATCCTATCAGTAGGTTGAGTGACAACTTCAATGGAGATCTGAGTTTGGCGCGCGAGGTGGCGGCGCGCAGGGTTGGGGATCTCTGGGCCTTTCCCGATAGGCGCACGGTTTTTTTGTGGACCCTGGGGGTGCCAATGGGGCCCTTTGTTCTGCCGCATTCGTGGAGAGCGGGCCTGTGGTCCCCGGGGGGTGGTGAAGGGGGGGCGGAGTTCCACGAGGTTTTTTTGCAGTACCGCTTGGAGGAGTCGGTGGGTGCAATGACTTGAGGTCGTGTAGTGCCGTCGCCTGCTTGTAGCACTCGTTTCTGCGGACGCCTGAAACCTGGCGGGTGGCGCCGGTGTGTGCGGGGCGCCTTTGGCGATTTATGTTTGGGGCGGCCGTATACTTCGAGAGTGTGGCGTGCGTTGCGCATGGGAGCCGCTGGGTCTCAGACCGGGGGGGGGGGGGGGGGGGGGTTATGCGGCAGTTTGGCATGAACGAGACCCACGAGGAGGCGGCACACTGACGAGATGTGCCACAGGAGACGTGCGTGTTTTGCCTCGTGTTTGCGTGTTTGCTTGTGGTTTTAGCAAAATCTTAGCTCAGCCGTGCCTGAGCTTTGGTTTTGCTCGTCGGGTGGTGTGTGTGTGCGCATGCGTGTGTGCAGTGAGGCTCTGTACTTGTAGAGCATTTTTGCTTGTTGCCAGCAGCCCACCCGTCCCACCCAATGACGCTATTTGCGACTTCTATTGCCCATACCGGGCTTTTGTGACTGCCCACGAGGAGGCGGCACACTGACGAGATGTGCCACAGGAGACGTGCGTGTTTTGCCTCGTGTTTGCGTGTTTGCTTGTGGTTTTAGCAAAACTGTGCTTCCTTGGTCGGGGTTTGGGGGTAGCCGCTGCTGCCCGTCCACCAGCCACCCCATTTCCGCGCAGCAGCATGGTATCTCGCACTGTCATATCCAGGCATGGTCTTCTCTTGCTCCCACACTCTTCCACCAACACGATGGTGTGTCCGGCTCATGCGTCTGCAGCGGCAGCCTCTTCGTGGCTACCACCACCGGTTTCTTGATATCGTCTATGATGCACTTCCACATTGTTGTGAGTGCATTGATTGCTATGACGCTCAGCGGGCATCCTTGTAGGATGCCATTGGTGGCTTGCCACCAGGCTCCCAGGCATCCCTTGATTTTGAATTTTCGTCGCAGCTGGCTGTACATACCGTGGAAGGCGTTTAGGACTTAGGCGTCACAAGTTGCCCACCCTCTAGGACCCCGTATACGCGCGATGTGACAATATTCTACATTTCTACTTTGAGTATGCTATTTGACATATGTGACCAAAGTTGTTGGCATAGCTGTGTGACAACCGTTGAAATACGTGTTGATGTGTTAGCCTTGTGTATCCCCTTCTTTTAGTGTGTTGTATTTGACGTTTTTCTGAAGATGGCCGAAAATGAGGCCAGCTTTTGGGTAACGTTGCAAACAAGTATGTGTATATGCAGTTTTTGACCCTTCTGGCCGAAATTTCGGCCAGCTTTTTGGTTTCCTAGTGAATGGGCATAGTTATTTTCATTTTTCTTAGGGCTGGCCGAAATTTCGGCCAGCTTTTTGGTCTGTTCACTATTCAAGCACTTATATTCCGGTTTTTGGGCGGTCTGGCCGAAATTTCGGCCAGGTTTTCCTATTTTTGAACATTTAAGCAATTATTTCCCCTTCGAACACACCTGGCCGAAATTTCGGCCAGCTTGCAATCGTCGTTGTTCATGAGTATTACACCTTACACACCTACATAACTGTTTTCTTGTCTCAGCATTAATGTCTTCTGCTATTACTGTCAATGTTGTACATGCTGCAGTTACTGGTGCTTTTGCTACTACATCCAAAGGGCTGTGGCGAAATGCATTACCTGGTGGGACTCTGCAAAAGCTTTTGCAATTCTGCCTCCTGTGGCGGAAGAATCGCAGGAGCCGGCACTCCATGACACAGTTGAAGGCTGCCGCCACTGAGAAGAAGCCCCCATGATGGTACATGACATTTTTGTCACAGTTCCATGCCCTATACTGCCTGCTGCGTCGTATGGCCCTCCCATACTCTAAATGTGGGTCTGGTTACAACTGGAGTATTATGTCCTACCGCCAACGCCGTAAGGTAGGAGTCCTTGGTCAGTTTAACACTAAGCAGGAGTCCATTCACCATCGTGCTGGACTAGCAGCACACAACTTGCGGAACACCATGCACCGTAGGCAAGTTTGTATATGGTTTGATAACCTGAGGCGTTACAGGTCGGGAAGTGAATCCCCATTCACCCGACTTAACCCTAAACTGTAAAGTTGTTGCTGTTTTGCACACTACTGCCCTACCTGCATACCGGGGTCTCCCGGAGCTGGCCGAAATTGAGGCTAGGGTACCAAAGGTTGCAGATGACATCTTCCGCTCACATAGAGCATTGTTTGGTCGTATTGATGTTGCCAACCAAGGTATTCAGAGAGTTTGGGTTCGTGCTCCTTTAGATATTGCCAGAAAAAATGTTCGTTCCCTCAACTGGAGACCCTTTTTCCTGTTTGAGCTCCGCTCCGGCACACACAAAGAGCTTTTGCAACTCCTGGTTGATGTGTCATGTGTGGAACACCGCACTTGACACTGTGTTCCGCTGCTTGTGGACATGAAAATACACTTTGCCCTACTTAAGCTGTGTTATGGTGCTGCTTATGTTCCGTGGAATGTACCACAATTACTGTTGGGTTTTCCTTTGGTGTACGGAGTACGGCATAGCTATAAGTACTGTGTTGAATTGATCTACAGGGCGTTCCTGCCGTTCATTAAGTTTTTGGAGCAGGGGAATAGCCTTCAGGTTGGGTCTATCCTCCCTCGCAAGGTCAAGGTCATCCATATGGAGAAGACGTTGCTTGGACTCATGCTAGCCACATCGTCCAATAGAGGCTGACTAGATGAGCGCGTCACTACCCTGCTCAATAGCCAGCGGGACTTGACACCCATTCAGCGCAAGGGTTTGCGTATGTTATTAGCCCTTAAGGCTTTGCTGTACACATATTGTCCAGCTGCTTTCAGCATTGGGAGTTTGGTTCGTGAGTGCAACTGGGAGGGCCGGGGGGCAGGTTCCAGGATTGTTGCTAAGCAGGCACTTGAGATGTCCCTACTGCTCATGCTGAACATCCTAAAGCCCGACGAGCAGTTAGCCATGGAGTATGTGAAAACCACTGCTGTTGCTCTTTTGTTTTGGAGTCAGTGGCATTCCGCCTCCCTAGGGTGTATCCACTCTGAGGAGCTGGGTGAGGCACATCTGAGTCGGTTCTCAGCCCACTGTCGCTGCAACATTGCCTGTACTAGTGTCCAACAGTCGTCTGATTTATTTCTGACACTTCCCCCTGTCCAACCGGGAGAGAAAGTTTTGCGTGGTGTGCTGACTGAGAGATCCGTGGCAATGTTCTCTGCCAATCTTAAACAATTCACGTTGACAGCCCATACACAGAGCCTGCCCATATGTGTTCCCGTTCCAGACTATAAAGTTGAGGTGAGAAGACTGGATGCAGTTGAGGATCTGACGTTCCCCGGTACCATGTCTAGGACACGAATCACCACAGACCGTTTAAAAGTGGTTCTGTTGCATGCAATGCAAAATCTGGTTGCGCGTACCCGGGTTCCTGAGGGTGTTGAGGATTTTTTACAGACAAATGCACCCGCTCGCACTGTGCCCAGCAAGGGGTGTTGCGTACTGCACATGCTTCTATCCGCGCTGCCAACCGTGCACCGCCTGCGGCTCCTGCTGCTGCTCCTGGTGGAATTGCCTTGCCCCCAAAGCCACCCCCAAAGCCCCGAGCCGGAGCCCCCCCCCCGTACCCCCCCCAGCCCCCCCCCCCCCCCCCCCCCCCCCTGATGATTCCATTGCCATCGGCTCTTGTGATAGTGACCGGGATATTGATTGTGATGCAGACAGCGTTGCCTCCTTTGAAGCCCTAGATGAGGCAGAACACATCAGTGTGGATACCCAGGACTGGGACTGATTTCTGTTTGCAGCTGTGTTTGTCACTGTGGTATGGGTTCTGCCACGCATTGCCAGTGATTTTGGTGTGTCTATTTGCTGTTTCATGTTTTTGTGGCCAAAATTTCGGCCAGACTTGTTGTTTTGTCATATGGGTACCCCCGGAACACAAATGACATAAGGTTCTGGCCGAAATTTCGGCCAGCCTCTCAGAATGGTATTTCTACACAATGGTTTGACATGCAGAGCAGTGTTGGCCGAAATTTCGGCCAGGTTATCCGATTTTCCTGTCAAGCAGTCCGTTTTGGTCCTTTTTTGGTTTATCTGTGCTTGTTATTTGCTATTTGGGAACTCTCCCCTTCATGAAACGTTGCCGTGTAGCATTTTATTTTATGACTGAGCCTGGAGAGGTATCACAGGACGTGGCTGTTTCGCCAGATGGTGAGCCTGCAGCAGACAATGGGCAATCTCAACTGCAATCCCAGTCACAAGAGGACCTGGCGAGCACAGAGGGACTTCAAAAGAAGCCTAAGGCCGCACCAAAGAAAAATTCAACATCCTCCATCAAGTTATCCGACTGGGTTACGTCAACGACGAAAATAAAGGTTCGCTGGGATCAGATTATTATCGACCACGACCGAAAATTTGGGCAGGTCCGTAGGATATCGGATTATTGCGTGCAACGCCGTTACGACGATCTGAAGGCAGCCCTGCCTGTGGATTACATCCAGGATCTCCTTTTTTATAAAGTCACTCGTATGTGTGTTGTGGTATTCTTCTCGATAGTACCGTTTTCGTGTCTGAATTTTCGACCCTGCTGTTTCGAATATTCCTGTTGCACAGCCACTCGCTGGGTTCTGATGGGGGGTCAGCATGTTTACACTGCTGCCCAAAAACACAAGACGGAATTTGAGATGAAAAATATGGAGACTCCGGATTGGACCCTGGTATTTGGTGGTTATGAAGTCAAACAGGACTGCCCCCTGCGGACTAGGCGCCGGCTTGCAGGCTTACATCAAATCCAGACCACTGCTGGCTCAGCATCCACCACATCGGAGCGAATGTCCCTACTCCTGGATAGGCTTGAGGATGAGGATGCCAATGAGTACACCCTTTACCATCACATTACTGTTATGCTTGAAGAGTGTGGTGTTACTGCCGAGGAAGGCACTGTGGTGTGTTTCGTTTATTAATTCGGTTTTGTCGATCGACTTGGCCGAAATTTCGGCCAGCTTCTGTGTTCCACATATTCTCCTGTACAGAGTGCTGTTGCCAAACGGCGGGGTGGCGTTGGGCGTTTGCTGAAATTTGTGGGTCTTGCTGCAGCAGACGCCATGGCAGCCATGGAGAAGCGTGGATTACATCCCGCACTGGGTACGTTCAAGGAAGTGGAAGGCATCACGCCTGACCGACTTCGCGACATCGTAGGTTACATGGATGGGACAAAAAGTACCCTACCTGGTCTCAAAAAAATTATAAAAGATGTTAAAAAGGCCCAGATTTGGTCCTGGCACATTCTTCATCCCGAGGCGGTTACCAATGGGCTTGTGAACAACACCAGAGGTATGTTTTGGTCAAACAGGGGTTTGTATTCGAATAAATCGACCGACCCGGCCGAAATTTCGGCCAGCTTGTGTGTCGTTCAATTAATGCACAATAGGAGCCCACCCTGTGACACCACCTGTCTGCAGCTACACTTGGTACTATCGAGATGGCCAAAAGGCAGTGCGCTATTGCATCACACCTGAAGGTAGCCTATGGCAGCTGGACCTGGACTGAAGAAAACCCCTGGCCACCGTGGTCAGCAGTAATTAAGGCCCCTCTTTGGAAGGAACCCAAATATGAGGGGTTGCGGGGATTGTTGCAGAAGCCTGTTGCTAAGCATGTTTGTGAAAAATCTGATACCGGTCTGGTTAGTATCCAGTGTGCTAGGGAGTCCCTCGTTGAGACAAGCACGGGCAAACTCATTGCAGAGTCAGGCCGTGTGGAACTGATGGCAATGCGTTGTGGAGTCCCTGTTCCCAGTATCATTAGTTCACTGCCCTTTGCTGCTTGTGTCATTGAGGTGCCCCGCCTCTATACAGCTGGTTTGCATAACCTGGTTGCACCGCTGCTTTTGTCCGGTGTGACTGTGTTCATTGCGGGTGAGTCTGCTGATGTGAAAGCCACTGTTGCTGCTTTGAAGGCCACTGTGGCTGAGGATATGTATCAGTGTGGTGTTGCAATTTACAATTTGTCAACCAAGACCCCGTTGTACACTTCCACTTCCCATCTGGTTTCCATTTGTTCTGCCACCGTCTTTGATAACAGGCTGCCCCGTTACGTGGCTTTTACTGAAGGACCCATGTCGTCTGTGATGCCTGTTGAGATATTCTCATTTCTTTTGAGCCCGGTTCCGGTCCCAGAACGGGCAGGCAACTGGTTTTTGCTGGGGACTCTGTCTGTGTATTTTGCAAGCATGATGTCTACCAGGTTTTCCAAGGACTGTAATGTTGTGTGTGCCCTTTTGGGTGAGGAAACTGTTGTGCCTGATGAGTTTGTTCCGTCCGTCAGAGCGGCTATCACCAACGCCGACACGTGCCCCCCCAAGTCATGGGAGGATGTGTACCACGACTTGGGGGCAGGTTTTCCTGTGGATTGTTCTGGGGTTAGGTATGTAGATGAGGATCCTGAGGAGCAAGATGGGGAGGCAGAGTCGCAACCAGAGACACACACTCCAAAGAAGAAACCCAAAACTGCCCCTGCCCCCTCACGTAGTGGCACGCAGTGCGCTCAGGCCACCCCAGCTTCCTCCTCGGGCACTCCGGCCCCTACTGGCAGAGGTATGAATGCTTTTGTGAATCATTTTTCACCATCCCAGGGTGGAAAGACACAGTCACAGAACTCTGCCACTGCCAAGCCTGGTGCTGCAGCCCCTGCCAAGCCACCTGCTAACACAGGTGCTAAGAAGCCCCATGCATCTGGTCTGCGCAAGCGCTAATGCCAGTCCTACTGCTTATATTGCGTATCGATATGAAGTCTGGCCGAAATTTCGGCCAGCATGCAGTCCTCAGCCTCTTCAGCCTCTTATTATTGTGTTTCCCCATAGGCACTGCAAAAGTCTGATTTGATTCGACAGGTGGCAAGTATTTGCTTGTAATTGAGTATATTATGTTGCACACCCTGTTCAAATGTCACTGCTCCTGTGTTCCTTGCTCATGTCTACTGTCATAGGTACCCATTTCAGTGATCATTTTCGAAGTTTCAATGGACCTGGCCGAAATTTCGGCCAGCTTAGGTCTGTCTGCCAAATAGGACCATGTGTTTGGACATTTTTCAAAGAGCTGGCCGAAATTTCGGCCAGGTTGGTTAAAATAGGAAATACAAGTACATGCTTTGGGATAGTTTTCTGTGTGCTTCAATGAAAGGTATGTTTGGGGTTCCTCTATCTGTGGTGTATAGGGGGGTTCTGTGATCAACCTGGAACAAAGGGAGGAGAAAAATAGGAACCCCCCCCCCCCCCGCACTGGAATGCAGTGGTCTAAATGTAAAACAACACTATATTTTGGTGATTGAATATCTTTATTTTGAAAATCTGTGTGTTTCCATAAATGCAAATAATGGTATATATTTGAAATACACACCTTGTTTTTGCATGTTGCCACCAGGGGGTTTGGATACCCAAAAAAAAACACACCTTTTCACATACTTTTCCCCTCACTACAACATGGACTTCCGTGGGCCATAGCGCCAGGTGGGGGGTGGGCAACTTGTGACGCCTAAGTAGGACTCCGCGTTCCATTCGATGCGCTGGCGGAGCAAGAGCAATGGGCGCATGAGGAGTCGTATGCCTTCCGCCCCCACGGGGGGTCCACGGGCGCGGCGGCAGTGCTACTGCTACTTGTGGAGTTGTCCCAGGCGCTGAATGCCCTGTTGGTGGGGGCGGGCATGGACTATACCAAGTGTTTCGACTGAATTCCGAAGGCAATATCGGTCGCCATGCTCGACCTCATGGGAATCCTGGATCCGCACTCCCACCCATATCCTTTACACTTGTGACAAGACAGTTAGGGGCCTCAATTTCATGGGGTCCCCGCCTCTGAACGTCGCAGTTTGGGCATGATTGAAATCGTCTTGGGCCACCACACAACTTAACCGGGCTAAGCATAGGTCTCGCAACCGAAAGGTCGTGGTATCGATTCCCAAATTGGGCATGCTTGGAGGCAGGTTGTGGCAGCTGTGCGTCAAGAGCATCCTTTCTGGGGAAATCGCCGGATTGAGTAGACTGTGGAGGCCTCAGAAACGTGGGGACATCCTTAGACGGGGAAGCACAGTGCATCGCGTGCAGGGAAGAGAAGGAGAGAATCCAGCCGTGGAAGACATGGGCCAAAGACACGACCAGGGGAAATCTACAAGTGGTTGCGAGATGGCGGGGACACGGTCCTGCAGATGACACGGCAACCAATTGGAGAGCTTATGGCGAACATCGAAGACATCGATGAAGTCATAAGAGGGGCGTGGCGCCCGGTCAATACCTTCGCACCGGCCGGAACCATCGGTGCAAGTCTTCATGCAGCACCACCAGCAGCACGTACGAGTAGCCCCATGCAGAGGCGACACCTGGATGGACCAGCACTCCACTGCTGGGCCAAAAAGATGGGTCAGAAGACGGCAAACGGTATGGACCTCTTGTCTATCAGGCTGCTCAAACGGCTACCAATGCTATACTAGGACAAACTGGTGGAAAGCCTGCGCGCCGTAGAGAAAACGGGGGTATGGCCAGAACGGATAGCTGAAGGCTTCACATCGCTAGTGCCCAAAGGCGAAGGAGGCACCTACTGTCCTATTGCCTTCAGCGAAACCATGAGTTCATTGTTCTTTCGCCTCATTGGCAGGCGCTGATGAGCTACCACACTAATTCACAGCTTCCTCTTCCTAGTCTCTTGCACCCTCGTTGCATTATGCTTTGTGCCCCTCGGAGGTGTCGGACCTCTCCACCCTCTATAGTCCCAATATCCCCCCCCCCCCGTGTTGTGTCTGTCTGCCACAATGATTTCTGAGTGTCACATGCACACCCATACCCTTGGGGTCGGGCAGGGGGGGGGGGGGGCTGCATCCCGATCAGGGATGTGCTTATCCCCCCGTGTGGGTGCGGGGAGGGGGTTGAATTCAGTGACCCCCCCCCCCCGCCCCCCTGATGTGACTGATGTGAGTGACACCAGGCGACAGCGCAAGAAGCGAAGGCTCAAGAAGCGCAGGAACTTGGGACAGGGTCGATAATGACGAAACCAGTAGCCCCTGCACAATGGTGCAGACACCTCGCTTAGTCTGAAGCACCTGTGTTCTGACGCAGAGTTCGCAACACATGAGCTGCGTCTTGTCGCAGCAGAGCCTGCAACGCAGGAGTCGTGTTCTGTCGCAGTGAGCAGCAACACGCACAGGAGAACACCAAGCAGCTGAACGCCGCGTCCTGTCGCGGACAGGCACCCAGGCGTCATGCCGTCTGGGAGGACGCAGCAGGAGAAGGGAACTCACCAGCAGCGGTATGGCCCGTACACACACATCCAGCCAACCCCAAAGAAGGTCAAGCCTCAGCAAGAACGCCAACGTTTCAAGGTGCAAGCACTGAGTCAGCTGGACGCCATTGCGAATGAAGGACTGCAAGCAGTTGAAGCGGAACTGCCCAAAATGGCCTGGGCCCGCAATCAGCAGATCTGGATCCGACTGGACCAACCACATGACACCAGGATGCGTTGTGAGATTGTGGACAACCATGGGGAACCACTGCAGATGAGCAATCAGGAGCTCTACTCGGTGATGGTCCAGATCAACTGGACCCTGAAGACCCAGGCTTTGGCGAACATGCAGGTCCAGTGGCGACCCAAAAGTGCAGGCAAGTGGCATCCGTTCTAGTGGGAGGCGATCCTCCACTGTCCGACAGCAGAAGGGCATAGAGCGGTGCCCTCCTCGGTAAGCAGAATTGGCGATTGCATGCATGTGTGGCTGACAGGCCAAGCGGACCTCTTGCGACTGTTCCAAAGAACGCTCTTCAGGCAGGCGGACCCGGTACCCGGGGACGCTGTGCGGTTCCTTTACACACTATTGAACACACCCCCATGCGAAAGAAGATATGCATGACAGGGGGTGACAACAAGGAGAAGAAGAGTGAAGCGCATGGTGCCATGGTGCCATGGTGCCATGGTGCAAATAACCCATCGTCGTGGCCGAGTGGATACACCACACCTCTTCTGTCCCGTGGAGGATGGTTCGAACCCCGGGGGGGATAGAGATGCACCAAGCAACCCGAACCCCCTTTTTTTGGGCGCGGGAGAGAGGGAAAGAGACACAGAGTTAGAGAGAGAGAGGGTAGAGCACGGTGAGAAAGGAACAATGAGGCGCAACAGTAGAGGATGAGCAGGGAAGAGCACGAGAGAATGGGAGGGAGAGAATAGGAGAGAGACCCACAGAGCGAGAGACCAGGGCTAATCGGCGCAAAGGGAGGTGGTGGGTTCGAGCTGACCAGGGTTCGGGCTGAGCAGGGTGGGTTCGAGCAGAGCGAGGTGAAAAGGACGCCACGGAGACACGGAACAGTCAAGAAATGAAAAAGCAGGGCGCCGTAGCGCCCCTGAGCCACAGGCACAACATGTTGTCACGTGTTGCACAGCCAAAGCACGACTGGGGCGGCGAGAGTGCGGCCCGTGTGAGGAAGACGAAAGCAAGTAGGCATGAATGTGTGGGCGGCATGCGCATGCAGCGTGGGGAGCAGACGTGGTTTGCGCCACACGCATAACAGCAATGATTTGTTGAGTTGCCTGACAGACGGAGCGCATGCTGAAATACTAAGACGCCTTTGCGCCAACCAAGGCGCCATTGCGCCCCTAAGGATGGAGTATGACACGACCTCACGACCTGCAGGGCAAGGGTTAGAGACTAACCGGCATTGTGGGTGGGTGGTGGGTGCGAGCTGACCTCGATGTCCAGAGGAACAGTGCCAATGCACAGCCAGCAGCCACCTGGTGTGGTACAGAACTGGTCTACGCTGCAGTGCAGCAAGCAAAACACTGAACAATGTGGTTATGACCATGCGCCTGTGACACGGGGGCGTATGCGAGCCCAGTTTCCGTTGCCTCATGGCCCCCAGATTTGGGGGAAAACAAAAACCTGGGGACCCAAAACTGCCCCACCCCCACAGGGAAGGGAGGCTGTTGGGTACTCACGCACCCACCGTCCGACCGGACCCAAGGGCCAAGTGTCGAAAACATCTTCTTCGGGTGCCTTTGGTGCGGGTTCAAACCCTTCGACATGAGGGGCTGATGGCAGGCGAACGGGACGTGGGGGGGGGGGGGGATGTGAAGGAGCCCGTCTACGAAAGGGGCGCCCGGGTCCTGGGGCCCCGCACGGAGTGCCACGAGAGACGCGCGGCGCAGGGGCATTGGGGCAGGGCCGTCCCGCCCGCCACACAACGGCCGCTCGCCGAGTCGCACTTGGCCACGGGGACGCAGTACGATGCGGCGGTCGGCCCCCACCAGCCGGGCACATCACCGGACGGCCGCCACCGGACCGAACGCTGACAACGGTCGCCCAACAAAGTCACAGCGGTGCGCAATGGATCGACGTCAACCGACAAAATCGCGACGGGCAATGCCAACGGCCGGTGTCAACCACCGGCGCTTGGCCGTCAATCGTCGGTGGTCAGCCATTGGCCGCTGGCCATTGTCCAGCCAGCCGCCGCCTTGGGGGCATCAACTCACATCAATGGGGGCGGGCATGGTCGTGGGACTGGAAGGCCGCCCCATCTTCGGCAGGCCAATGGCAGTATGCAAACACCTTGAAAGGCTCCGAACATACGGGGAACCCAGTTGGGCACAAAAGCAAAGGACACGCACAACGAGGCACCATGCCAAAACGAAGGGCCTAGCCAAGAAGTAAGCGGCGAAGGCGCCGGGAGGACCAGCGGATCCGGAGAAGGGGGGATGCCCAGCAAAGGCGGGGCGAAAAGCGCTGCGACACTATGCAACCAACTTCTATGTTGAGCCAAAGAAACCTCCAGCCAACCAGAGGGGCCGAGTCTTCGCGCCGGCGGGCGGCACTAGGAGGACGTGGGAAGTGGAAGGCCAACAGCACCCATCTTCACGCCACTGGCGACCTAAAATAGGGCCACAAAAAAAGGAAACCCGGGGACAGCTGACCAAATCTTGGGTCTACGAGCGGCATGGGAACCCCCCCTATCGGACACGTGCGCTGACGGACCAGGGAGTGAGACACTGTTGCAGCAGGGGGCACCACGGCCACCCGAAGGGCATCTGCGTACCGTGCACACCACTACACACACCACTGCGCGCGCGGCTGGCTGGCCAGCGCACCCCGGGGGCGGGGGGCACGCGGGCACTCAAGCGACTCATGGGAAGGGCCCCGCCCCCGGGGGCCTGCATGCGCGCCACGGGCTAACCCACCCACCAGCCCCCGACGGCGGGTTGAGGGGGATGAAGCGACAGAGGGAGGCCCCCCCCAGGCACAACCCGGCAAGCGCCAGTGCTTGCCGCGCCCAAAGTAACGGCGTGGTCGCGCGGACACTGAAGTGTCATAAACACACACCCCAGAGAGGCTTTGGTCTGGGCGAGGGCCGGGTGCGGGGGAGAGGAGCCCTCTTTCCACCCACCGCCAGGTATGGGGGCTCAAAGGCGGGCGCCCCTCCCTCTTTTTCAAAGCAAGCAGCCCGTAGACCCATGCAAGTCTTCCTCTTTAATACAGCACCCCTCCCTTGGCAATTGGCGCGTACACACACACACACACACACACACACACACACACACACACACACTCTAAAGGAAGACACAGCCAGAATAAGGAGCGAGCCCCCAAGGGCCGATGAGAGCATGGAACCTTTGAATCCGGTGCATGGCTCGGTAGCTCAGGAGACGAAGGACACAATCGCACTTCTCTCTCGTTGAATGTCCAAGACAAGTCTACGGGGCCAAGGCACGGCGCCGATGAACCCCCAAGGGGTGATCAAGAATTGGTGCTACAAGACTTGGCTTCCAGCTTGACACCCCAAGGAGATAGTGAAGTCGCACCATAGCAAGGCAACGGTCAAGAGCGGCCAACGGACACCAATGACGAATGCCCAATGGAGTGAGACCGCTGCTAGTCGCTTGCCTGTACGCATATGAGTGACATTGAGGACCAACATATTACAAGATGGCAAGCGGTCCTAGAGGAATTGTCTGGCGTGGAATCTGTACCCAACTTCTTGGGGGATGCAAAGATCCATGCCTGGTATGGTGGATCCGAAATGCGGGGACAAGCAGCATTTGGAGTGTACTTTCCACATGCAGAATTCCCCAATGTAAGTGAGCCAGTGGAAAGCGCCCAAACGAACAATAGAGCGGAAGTTTTAGCAATTATGGCAGCAATAAAACGGGTGCCAGAGAGCCTATATAGTGACTCAAAGTGGTGCGTGGGCATCTTCTTCAGCTCTGCGAAATTTTTATTTGTTTTTGTGTGCACCATGTCTTCTTTCACCTCACCGCCCGCGAAAACCTCTGCCAACTTTGGCGGAGGCTCCGGCTCCCCCGACCAGGACGTGTCCAACATGTCCCCAGAACAGATGCGTGTGTTGCTGGCGCAACAGTAAGCTGCACTGGCTTCGTTGTAGACTAAGCTGGACGAACTCGGCGTCAATGACAAATCGGGCGTCCCCGATAGGTGCCGGAGCAGGTGAGGGGGAACACCGTCAGGCCCAGCTAATTTATTCTTTGGTGCCCGAAGGCACCGCAGGTACTCCTCGTATGTGGGGGTTGTGGTGTTCCACGTGCGGTGCCGTACATGTTTCCGTATAAGTTGCCGGCACATACAACAGCAACTATACCAGGCAATCGTTGCAGTCTGGAACGGACAGCACATCCCAGTGGCTTGGCTGCAGTCCAGGGTAGTGCTCATCTATAAAAAGAAGGATCCCCAGGACCCACGAAACTACCGGCCAATCTACGTATCCACAGCCATATATAGCATACTCACACGCCTACTCCTGGCGCGTATATCGGGGGCCTTGACCCTGGGACTACTAGACATACAACACGGCGCCACACAGGGCCGAAACACCACAACGTTAGCCACGAAACTTTTAAACGACCTGCACGCTGAGGACGGGTACATGGCCCTTCTCGATGTGGCCAAAGCTTTTCCATCAGTCCCCCGACCCATGCTGACTGGGATCGTCAAGGAGGCAGGGGCGCCAGAAAACATCATACGGATGTTGGGGGAAATATACCATCATACACCGGCCGTACTAACCCTACACGGAAAGGACCTACCCATACGACCCACCAGGGGTATGAAGGAGGGGTGCCCCCTCTCCCCAACACTATTTCTCCTATACTACGACATACTACTACGTGAAACCATAGAACGATGCCCGGGAGCCCGACTATACGTTTTCGTCGACGACATGGCTGTGCGTGCACCCACAAAGGAAGCATTGCTGCACACCCTAGATACCCTCCACGAAGTGGCCTACACAATGGGGTTGCGCTTCAATAAAGACAAAACTGAAGTTTGCCACTGGGCTAAGGACTACGACCTAACGCCCATCACGTGGCAGCACCAGCTCATTCCCGTGCGGCCTCCCATAATGACTTACCTGGGGCATGTGCTTGCCCACCCCACACAAGAAGACACAGCATGGGACATGGTCACTACACAACTACACCACGACGTAGCGGCGTACAGGACACTGCCGCTCAACGCCTACGAAAAGGTGGCCATCATTAACGCCGTCCTCATCCCCCGGTGGACTTACAGGGGGCTGTTCCTCGGAAACAGGACGCGAATGGCGCAATGGGACGACATACTACTGCAGTTCATCAGGGATACACCCGGGGTAGAACAACAAATGAACAAACACCGGCTGACTACCAACCTCAGCCAAGGGGGACTTGGCCTACGCCAGCTGTGGTGGTCCTACATCACCCGGTGGGTCACAATAGGCCAACAGGAACTGCAGCACACCGGCCCTACACAACACCTCACCGCAACCCAATATAAATACATTGACGCCGTCCGAGCCCTAGGGGGCACGGTGGGCCAGCGTATATCCCAACCCAGGCAACACCGACCCTTGTCCGCGGGACTCTATGACTCGGAAAGCTCAGAGGAGGACCAGGAGACACATGCAGGGAAGACACGGCCGGCTACCAACCGCTTAGACTACAGCTGGATGAACCCCCCAGATGAGCCATAGTCGCCCAAAGCGTCCCCACATTGTCGCATCCATGATGCCAACTTCGGCTTAGCCAACAGCTCGGTGATTGCCGCGTTTGTCAGATCGGGGACGCCCGATTTGTCTTTTTTTTTTATTTTATCAAAAAGGCCAGTTCATAAGTGCCAAGGGCCACTGTGGACCAAGTTCGATGTAAGATACAGATTTCGGCATAGCCATGGTGTACATACGGGCTGTAGCTCATGACTCTGCCCCCATGGTTTCCCATTGAGGTTGGTGTGGTCATGTCATTGGTACTTCCCACTCATTTGGGTCCCAGTGCGTTTTGTGGCGTTTTGGTAGCGGTTGCAACGGGACTTCCCACAAGGTGGGGTCCCAATGCTCCCGCGGCCGCTTCCGTATCAGGTATATTGTCTGTCGGGCTGGTCGGGTTGTTTGCCAGTATTGTGTTGTCTTGTGTTTGCAGGCGTCTTGGTAGAACTGTGGCATGGCTGTCACGTGTGTCTGCTGCTGCCACATGTAGGTCACTTGTCGTTGGTGCAGGTCAAGTAGCTTGTCGGTGCCAGCGCACAGCCTCCGGTATTGGTCGTTGATCATCAGCAGCAGTTTTGCGTCAGCGTACCATATCCTTGTGTCATCCTTTGCTTGTTCGTACCATTGCCTACGTATTTGGTATAGGTGTGCGTGTGTGTCCTGCAGTCGTTGTGCTTGTCTCTGTTCGTCGACTAGTGTTGTGACGAGCCTGTGGTAGTCTGTTTTTGCCGTCAGTGTGTTGGTGTAGCACATGTGTAGGGTGTGCAGGTGTTGTCTCGCCACCGCCGCTATGTGTGCTTTGTGGTATATGTCTCGTGTTTGCTGTGCGTGTTCGTGAGCCAGCCTGTCTGTGGTCATCTGGTACTGTTCCCATTGCTGTGTGTCAACGTTGAGACGCTGACGTTTCTTTATGTGGTCGTCTTGCCCTCTGTTAGTTGCTCGTGCGACGAACCATGCCACTGCCTCACTGTCGCCTGCGTTGCGCGCATCATGTAACCATTGGTCGGGGTCGATAGGGTCAGTCGTTGTGACCTCGGCCTTACGCTTGCGTTTCGTGCCGCACCACATCGGCGCCCCGACGTGGTTCCGTAGGTTTTGGGGCGTTTCTCGCGGCGGAAGTGCCTGTGCAACGTATTTGGTGAGCCACAGGGGCGACGGTGGTTGTTGTGGTGTAGGGTCGGCGTACTTTCGTCTTAGTGTTTGGACGGACTGTATCATGCGAAACTGGAACATGCCCACCTCCGTCCGCAGTTTGTGTCGTTCCGCAGTGGGTATGGCGTCGATGAGGGATAGTGGTATGAGCAGCCTGGCACAAAGCCATAGTTCTTGGTTGTTGGCCGCTTGCTGCCATTGGTACGTGTATGGGGCCCAATCAGTCCAGCTCTTGCGCCACAGTTCCCAGAAATCGCTCCAGGCGGGACAGTAAGCCAGTCTTGACTGCACTGATGCTCCGTGTTGGTGGCCACACTGGGAGCAGAGGCGGGGTGTCCGTTCCCAGGGGGCACCCATTCCCCACCATCGCACCTGCCCCCAAAGCCAGGGTGTCCACGCGTTCCGCCTGTAATGCTTCATGGGGAGCCAGCTCACCCAGTGTACCTCTGGTGTTTGTTTTTGTCTACGCACTTGCATGATCCATGCCTTGGCAGGCGTGGGCATGATCTGTCCTGTGATGACAATATCATGGGGTTGTGGTTGTTGGGAGTCCATGGGCAGGTTGTCGCCCATATTGGCAAGGACGTCGGAGTGGTTGTTCCCCTGTATGTCTTGGTAGTCTTTATACGTGGTGGCTTGTTCTAGATTGCGGTGCCCTGGTGTCCATCGGATCGTCAGTCGTTTCGAGGTAGAGTTGAGGTACCCTATGTCGCGGTAGTCTTGGTCCTTGACCACTCCTTTGCGTTTTATAGGTGTGGCTTTCACCACACTCTGGTTGTCTAGTATAATGTTGTCTCCAGGCTTGGCCAGCTCAGAGGCTAAGGCGCAAGCGATCGTTTCGGCCCGATATACCTGTTGTGGCCCGTGCACCCGGAAGGCCGCACGGTACGTCCCGTTGTAGATGCCCCCTCCTGCTCGTCCGTGTCGTTTCGACCCATCTGTGTACCACCGGGTGGTGGTGGGTTCTCCTGTGTAGTGTACGGTGATCCCGTGGAGTTTTTGCTGGTGGGGGAGTGCCTGACATACCTCGTGGGTTTCCTCAGGGGTTGTTAGGGCGGTGGAGAGGCTAGTGGCGCAGCCGGTCGGC
Organism: Eutreptiella sp. 'Long Island Sound 2002'; assembly: GCA_964036045.1. Taxonomy (NCBI): domain Eukaryota; phylum Euglenozoa; class Euglenophyceae; order Eutreptiales; family Eutreptiaceae; genus Eutreptiella; species Eutreptiella sp. 'Long Island Sound 2002'. Next base: position 8,944,165 of record OZ038389.1, on the reverse strand, counting down.
AGGGATGGCGGAGGCGGAGATCATGGGGATCGTCTGGCGTATCGGATGTGGTCCGTATTGGTCGAGTCCCGGAGGGCGTACACGGAGAAGTTTGCCGACCCGGCCACGCTCTCCACATCGCAAGCGACCAACCGCCTCGACGGGCTGGCTTGGTAGTCGCAGACTTCGAGGACGAGCGTGCGCTGCCTGTTGGACCGTCTGTGCGCCTATCAGAATACTTGTTCGCCAAGGTATTGAGTGGCGTGGCCCAATCGACCATCCGCAACGTGGTGTCCGCGGTACGCGGGGCGGAGGACCTCGGCCTCTTGCCACCCACCGTCCTCCCCATCCATTGAAGATTGGCCAAGGGGGGGTAGTCGTCGGGGCGCAAGCCCTAATTCAGTACCCCCGCACTAGCCTTCTTGTGTCAGTCAACGCGCACCCGCGAGCAACGTATTGCGGTGGGGCTCGGCTGCCTCAGCTACACGCTCTAGCTGCCAGTATCCGAAGCGGCCACCATTGCGCCGAGAGACCTGCGAGGAGCCGGCATGGCCTCCTTCATCGCTACGAAAGTGAGGGGGCCATCCGAAGAGAAGCGTCCTCTGGGCCGCTAGGCAGCTAGCTAGGCTGCTTATCTCTTGGCTATGGTGGATGAGTCCGCGGATAAGGCACAGCCGTTCGCGGAATGGGGAGCACCGGGATTGGAAGGATCCGTTAAAGACTGGCTACGGGACTCGCGGTGGAGCAAGTTCCGGTGGCACGCGTTCCGGTGGGGAGGCTGTGCAGTGTGCTACCATCATGGGCCCCACCTCCGGTTCCTCATGTGGTGGGGCCGGTGGCGGCGCCTGCAAACGACGTTGGAATACGCTACCAGGTACAGCGATCCAGAGGTTGTGGGGCCCCTTCTTTTGCCTATGGCGGATAATGGGGGCTTTGTCGGCGCTGTGGTGGAGGTTCCTGTCATGGACCTGTGGCCAGCGGCCATGTACGCCAAGGAGACGGTCGCCATCAAGGGCCTGGTCAAGGAGTTGGGTACCCTGCCGGCAGCCGACAAGTGTGCACTAGGGCGGGCCACGGAAGGCGGTGGCAATGAGCCTTCCGACTCCAATTCCTCCACGTCGTCCTCCGAGTCTTCTGGGTCTTCTCTCGAGTCCGCTGGATCTGACGTTGCGGCCAAGAAGAGCGATGTTGCGAAGCGCGCAGTGGGGACTCTCTCGGGGAAACGCGCCATGGGCACCTTCGTCGTGGGGGTCAAATCCACTGCCGGGCGCCAACCACGCGGCGGCGGAGGTAAGCGGAAGCGGGGACCCGTTGGTGCCCCGGCCCCCAAGCCCACGGGCAGAGCTGCGAGCGGCACAGCAGCGCCGAAACGATGGAGGTTGCCTGCTGTGGGCGGTGCCGTACGTGTCCACGGCCTTGTACCGGGTGGCCCGAAGGTGGTGTTGGGTGGTGACTCGGTCGGGGGTCGTCCCGCCGCCAGGCCGTCTTCGTCGATGTGGCACCGAAGGGCTTGCGGGCTCCGCTCGTCGTCCCCCGAAGGTGCCTCGGCGGGGGGGGTCCAAACGCTCTCGCCCGGTGGGAGAGTCGGCAGGCGGAGGGGACAGTGCCGGGGGCGTGGCGTGGAAGTTCAAGCCGCGAGGAGAGGACCGACGCAACCCTGTGACCCTGTGACGGTGCTACTTTCCACGGGTCTCGGCGGGGGCAGGGGTTAGGCGACCAGCTAGCGGGGGGGGGGGGGGGGCAGAGAATACCAAACAATCACAACGGTGGGTCTTTAGCCGACTCTGGGAACCCTCGGCGGGGTGGTTTGCTGGGCCCCTCGCATTTTTGTGGTCGGCCCTCGCCGGATCCGCTGGTACCGCCCGATGGCCTATGGCCGCCATTGTTTCGGGGGGGGGGGGGGGCGGGAGAACCTCTCTTTCTGCTTATCCTTCGCGAATTGTCCGGTAAGCTGGCATGGTTGTCAGTGGCCCTTAAAACAAGCGTCTGCCTTCTCATGATGAGGGCGCACCTTTTCCTCTTGAGGGTCTTTGTGACGGCCGAACATTTCAGCCTCCCTGAGACCATCAGCGTTTTTCTGCGCGCGCTCGGTGAACTTCAGCCAGACGGGTGGGCCAGCCTCATGCATGTTTCCCCGTCCCCCAAACCCGTCCTGCATGCACCTGACCCCACAGTGGCGGCTAGGGGGTTAGGGGACTTGGGACCTACCACATCTCGGATGCATTATGGGATGAGGTTGTGGGGGAGGGGGTGGATGTCGAGCAATTGGCCTCCGAGTTTGCGCCTGAGATCTCCCCGCCGCCGGTGGTCGTTCACAGGCGAGAAACAAACCCGCTAGTGGAACCCATGTTGCGCTCCCTTGAGGATGGTGGTGTTGTTGAGAGGGTGGTGGAGGACCTAGGGCGGCCTGCCACGTGTTGGCCCTTCATTATTCCAAAATCATCAGAGAAAGTGTCGGTCATTTTCCACTTGGTGGACTTCAACGACACTATGCCCCGCCCGGCCCGTTTTTCTTTGTGCAGTTGGGAGGAGATGACTGATCGCCTCAGTGCATGGCCTCGGCGTGAGCCCCTTTATTGCACGCACATAGATTTGAAAAACGCCTTCTGGTCGTTCGTATTACCCCCGAAGGCGGCAAGGGCGTTTCGTTTTGGTTTTCGACCAGGGGGGGGGGGGGGGCACGGGTCATGTACCGTATGCGCCGTATGCCGTTTGGCTGGAAGTTTTCCCCGTTACCGTGTCAGTTGGCTTTGCAAAAGGTGATCGAGGGGATAATCCCACCGCATATGATCATTTTCCACTATTTGGATGATTTTCTCTTGATGGGCGGGTGTCCCAGGGAACTCAAGGATGTCACCCGTCGGGCGGTGGAGGCGTTACGTGCGGCTGGCTTTTTGGTGTCACCCAAGTCAGTTTTGGATCCGACGACGCGCATATTGTTCTTGGGAAAGCACATTGATACCCAGGCGAAGCGCATTTGGTCCCACCCGCGGGCATATTTGCAAATGTATGCGCAGTGGCTGCGCTTGGCGACGGCAGCCCACCCCCACCCTCGCCACTTAAATAAAGTGTTGGGCTTTATGCAGTGGCATGTGCGGCCACGTCGGGGCATGGGCCCGTTTTTGGCTGGGGCGTACTGCTGGCAGTGGTGGGGGGCCGTGGGACAGCCGGTGCCTCTTAAGGTGCTGCATGGGTTGGCAAGCGATTGTTTTTGCTATGGAGCCGTGGTCTCCGCCTGATGCGCTGCGTTGGTCACTGAAATGCGCTATGGGACGGCCGGTGAACCTACGCTGCCATGCATTCGCAACAATGTTCGTGGATGCGGCTTTGGATGTTTTTCGGTATCGCGCGGGGTTGTTTTTGCCTAGTACGCATGAAGTACGGTCTGTTGTCATTCCTCCCAACCGGCATACTCAACAAAGTGCAGAGTTGTGGGGATTGTGTTGGGCAATGCGGTTGGCAAGGCGGTTGGGTTGGCGGTTTCTGGTTTTGGTTACCGACTCGCACGTGGCGGGAGCACAAGTGGTTTCACTGCGCGCGCGTGCTTGGCTGCATAGGCAAAACCGACTTTTGAGAGGGACTATTATTTGGATGAAGCAGTGTGGGCTGGTGGTGGGTCTGCATTGGATTTCCACTGAGTTTCAGCCGGCAGACCCGCCAAGTCGGCTTGATACGGTAGCAAACTCGTCCCCATTACATGCTTTGCGTTTGGCGCAAGTCCGTTGGCACCATGTGCGTACACGTGTACCTGAGCCGAATTTGCTGGGGGTCGTTTGGCTGTGAAGGGATCAGGGGGAGGGCTACCGAAGGTGATTTCGATCCTGTGTTGTTGCTTGTATGAACTCCTGTCTGCCCCTGTTTTTCCCGGCGGATAGTAGTTCACAACCCCCCCCCCTGTATCTCTGCTGCAGCTCTGCGAAATTTTTATTTCCCGCCCCCCCACCCATCCGTCGGCACATCCACTATGCCCCGCGCCGTCACTCTGCCGTGCTTCCGTCCGCTGCCCCCGAGGGCGCCCGTGGATGCCCGCTGGCACCGGGCGGTGGAGCAGTTGCAGGCGCGGTGATTTCGATCCTGTGTTGTTGCTTGTGTGAATTTTCCAATCTGTGTTTGTATAAACGCAAGGGGTGGATGGCGCAAGGAAAGAAGCCGGTGAGGCATCATGATACATGGGAAGAGATATATCAGCCGTATTACGGCAGAACACCTCCCATCTCGATGACTCATGTGTATGGACATAAGAGGTTGGTATATAACGAGAAGGCGGACGCCCTGGCCAAGGCAGGGGCTGTGCTGTCCAAGGTGCACCTGCCGAGGCGTGTCATGGACATGCTACAGTCCACAGGCCACCAGACGAAAGTAGACCAGGGCAGGGGAATCAAGAGACAGGCAGCAGTGCGGGTGTCAGACGACAACAGAGGCAGCGACGCGCCAGCACACATACGACATAGGCGGAGGGAAATGCGCCATGCGCCCCTTGATATACCGGATTCTGAGCCGGATTAAATAACAGACCGGCTGCCGAGGACACTGTACATGGATGACGGACGAACCACCCTCAGTCTGCATGAAGGGCAACGGCAGGGAGACAAATCAATGGCATCAAGAGGTGCTAGGACAATTCCCACAGAACCGCCGAAGGAATGAACTGATTGCGTGAAAACCACCCCCGCGGCGGGGGGCAATTGGCAAAATTGGCACACACACATTCATTTTCTAGGCGAGCCGTAGTAAAAGCTGCAGAAGCTAGACACTGAACCTAGAGGTGACACACACCAAGCGGTACCCGTTACTCAATGCAGTGACCAAAGCGTACCAGCGGCATGTGAAACAAACAAGGCGCCAAGTCATCACCAAAGATGAAGCAAACCACGCGATGCAACGAATGATCCTCATCATGAAGACGCCGGATGTTTTCAGAGGGGAATCACAACAGAAAAGATTCCCTGGGTGCAGAAGGGGATCATGCGCCTTTGGTGCATGGGTCTACCCAGAATGGTGAGAGAGTTCTACAAGCCACAACCTATGGCCGAAAGTTTGCATAGCCAGCCTAACCCAGAGAGTTTGACAGCCTGATGACAAATATGCATATGCACCTGCATGACCTGCATTGAGAGATGCTTGGACAATGTCAACATAGAAGTGCCGCAGGCATAAACTGATTGCGTGAAAAAAAAACCACCCCATGGGTGGGGCAATTGGCAAATCACACACACACACACACACACACACACACGACAGCCTTGCTGTTGTGCAGAGAGGGAGGAAAGGCCGCGCGGAGAGTGAAGTCCAAACATTGCTGCAGTGCGAACACAGCTGTAGAGAGGTGATGCATCATAGCGAACGCTATTGCTTTGGATGAAATGAATGGGCGCCCCACACACACACACACACTGTGGGTGTTGCGTGAAAAAACACCCTGAGGCAGGGCAATTGGTAATTGGCACACTGTGGGTGGGAGGAAGCAACAGGGGGTCAGAATGGTTGCTGAGACGCTTGGTTGCCACCCTTGTCAAGCTACAAACTATGTGACGGCGCCTAACGGTTCGTGACGGTGCCTTGTTGGACAATGTACTGAGTGCATGCTGGAGTGATTCCAAAGGGTGACGGCCATTGTGGATCTATGGCCAAGCTACTGTCTACAGATGGAGGGATAGTGCAGGACATCCAGAATGATATGACATTGAACTGTGAGAGTTTCTTGGAGTGATTCCGGAGGGTGACAAGCATCGTTGTTCTATGGCCAAGCTATGGTCTGTGACTATATTATGCGACTGCGCTCGTTGTAGCTTGGACAAGATTACAGCTTGGCCATAAAGTGACGATGGTCGGCACCCTTCAGAGTCACTCCGGGAACTCACTGTGCATAGGGAATGTATTGATTTGCAGCCTATTTTAATTCATTACTAAATGTAGTGCAGCCGCACAAGACGTCTGTTTTTTTGCCCACTTGAACCCACACAGCTTGATTTGGGGGGGAGTCTGGGCATTTTGACCACCCTTTCTTGCACCAGCTCACCATGGAATCCTCTCTTTCTGAAGCTGGGCGTCCAGTTATTTCTGTTGTGTGGCCACTCAAGTGTGGGTCGGTATTACGGTCTTGTCTAAGCTACAGTAGGCATAGGGACCGTATTAATTCGGGACTTTTGCGTAGCTTGAACAAGGGTGGGGGGTGTTGAATGAGAATGTGGGTACACCATGGCAGTGCCTGATGTCCTGCATCGTTCCAGAGCACCTACAGTATTCAGTTGCGGAGTCTTTCTGGGGCCTCTTGGGCCCCGCGATTCGACTCGACAAAATGCAGCGCGACTTCCGCAAGCAGTACTACTCGCAAATTGGCATGCACAACGACGAACCCAAGTTCAAGGCGGAGCTCGCAAAGAAGGTCATGAATGTGCCCTTGATCAAGGACATGGTGTTGCGCATGGGACTGCCCTTGTCCTGCCGTGCGGCGGTCTGGCGTCTGCAGCTGTCAGTGCTGCCTCCCAATTCGGAAACGTGGCCGGCTGTGATTCAGGGTGTGTTGTGCCGGGCGCTGTTGTGCAGTGCAGAGGCAGTGCGTGCTCTGCAGAGTACCAGGCGCTGGCCAATGTTTTACCCTGGGTATACCCCCGAAGCGGGGGATTGTAGGGACTGTTGTGCTCTGCATGGACGGAGGGAAGAACCCTCTGACGTGCAGCTGTGACCCCCCCCCCCCCCTCCTTCCCCCACATACAATCCCCCAGGGGGGCTAACGAATCTGGGATGACAATTTCAGCCGGGGGGGGGATGTGGGGTAAAGGAGTGCAGGGGGTTATAAGTCAGTGCCATTTCACGGTGGCCCACCCAAGAGGTGTGCTGTCCCGCCCAGCCAATGGTGGCATTGTATGTTTGGTTTCATATCTCTTTGGGACATCCATTTCCTGCCAACACGGAGCGTTTTCACAGTTTTTCAGACTTTTCTCAACTTTTGGTCTAATGCACCAAAATGTCGTCACCTTGGGGGGGGGTATGTGTATGCTTTTCGAAATCTGTGAGAAAACGCCGTTTCAGAAATGTATGGGTTTGGGGGGGGGGGGTAGGTGGTCACAGTTTTGCACACAGAGCTGGAAACGGGAGGACACACAGGGCACAGGCAATGCTCCAAGGATCACCCATTATTCCGAATCCGATTCGTTGTCATCGTTGCCCCTTTCCACAAGGGCCGGGACTCCATTGGGGCACACATCCCCCTGCTTGTGACTGGGAACATACTTCTTCAATTTTTCCCAATCCTGTAGCCTGCGTGCCTTGACTGGCACCCACCCTGTGTTCAGGGGCATGGCCCAAAGGCCGTGGACAGAACCTGGTGTTCCTTGTGGGTGCAGGCAGGTTGTTGCGAACCGGCTGTACAGGGCTTTTTGGCCTTCCTGCCAGGCTCGTCCCGACTCACCTGCACCCAGTGTAAACCCCCAGAGCGCGCTCGTTTCTGCACCAAAGGTTTCTGTGGTGCATCAGGCGAAGCAACAGCACGTTGCGTGAATTTGTATGCAGACATGGTAGCTGCCTGTTGACAAAAAGAGGCAGCAAGCAACACAGGCACCGTCCAAAATGGACGAAAATCTCAAACATGTCGTCAGTCCAGCATGCAGACCTGGGGTGTTCCAAATAGCCCTTTTCGAGGGCTTTCCAAATATACCCCACATACCCCTACCTCCAGGACACTCAGCGGGCACAAACGAAGCAACAATGGCACCGAGCCCCGAAAACGCTCCCATGTTGGCTGGATCCCCAACATCCCCAAGAGACCAGTAAACTGCAACAATCCTCCTTGTGCTCCCTTGTGGACTAAGAAATAAGGACATCACTGGCCTGCATGTGAGTCATGTGTGACTGCTCATTTGTCTTCTCATTGTTCTGCTGCATTGGTGTTTCCCACATCCGCACCCGCCACGCATCCTCTTGCAATCCACTGCCATCCCCCGTATCAACTGATTGTTACCCAGACAATCCATGCTGCCTCATCTCTCATAGCCCAAAGAAAGCAGGGCGCAGATGGTCAAACAGACCTTGTCTTCAAGGCAAAAATTGTGTATCCTCAACCACATTTTTAACAAACAAAAGTCAACTGCACCAGGCCAGAATCGATGAAAAATACCAACAAATTGGTTTGGGTTCATGTCGGGAATGTGGGGATTATATGACTTGGTTTGGGCTGCAGGCCAGGTCAAAACGGGGCGGGGTGTGTCATGGAGGTGGGTTGCGTCCCATGCAGTGCAGCCAGTGTTCAGTGCATGTTGGGCATGACCTGCTTTGTTGACCGACGTCGTCTGTGAGAGGGAGTTGGGGGAGGGGGGTCGTGTGGGCCGTGCATCTTCGCAGTCCCATCGCCATGCTGCTCCTTTCAGAGTACAAGGCGCGGTACGAGGACCTCCAGGAGTGCGCCACGGCCTGCCAAGTGTGGCAGACCTGCCCGCGGACCACCGCTGACAAGCACCTACAGGCGGTGAATTTCACCCTTTTGCAGATGCTGCGGGCGCAGCTGCGCAGCCACAGCCTGCACGCCACACCCCTGGCGGCCCCGGCCAACCCCGCCGCCACCGGCGCGCAGCGATCCAGCAGTGCGGCCCACCGAGGTCCGAGGGTGGGGCCTGGGGCTGTCGGCAGAAGGTGGGGGCAAGGGCAGTGCGGTGGTTGAGAGGGCCGCCCGGAGGTGCACGTGAGGGGGCACGGAGCTCCAGGCAGAGGCTTCAAACCGCGGTTGCCGGACCGCTGGCCGGGGGCCAGACAGGCAGGCGTGGGCCCAACGCCCGGCGGTTGCAAAACGGTCGGTGGGCCACTGGCGGACCGAGGCGGCGGGCAGAGGGAAGCGCAACAGCACCACCGAGTGCATACAGGAACACGTTTGTGGTTCTCCGTAACTCACTTGGCGCAAATCCCCCCATCTCCGGGGGTCGGATGTCCATAAGGCCATTGCTGAGTGGCAAACCCTGAAGTGGGGGGGGCGCCCAAAAAAATGTGTGTACCTACAATTGGCCTCCATTTTTGGGCCTCTTCAGTAAATTGCATGTTCCAGAACATGTTCAGGAACGTTTTTCTGTTGTGGGCGGTGGGGGCCGGGGGCGGCTGCTGCTGGCAAGGGCCCCAAATGACCCCCGTAAGCAATGGCCTGATGTCCCTATTGCATGACGATCATGTGAGAACCGTTGGGAACGGAGGTGCCTTGATCCCGGATTCGAGGCTCTACAAGCGCAGTCAAACCCCCACAAATTGGCAAATGTGTGTAGTGGGTCAGAACCCTGGCAGTCCCTTTGGTACAGTCCCTTTGGACATGTGGAACGATGGGGACCCCATTGGACCACATCGTTTAAGCCCCGGGTTCTGCAGTCCCCCCCCCCCCCCGTCCTATGTCTGGGCCAATCCATGTCTGAGAACTGCAGTTTTAGCGGGCACCCCAAGTTGCCTCCATACACATTTGGGTGCCACCACCAGAGCCCCCCCTGTCCTGTTGGCTGGATGTGGTCAATTGGAGTTCATGTATCCCCGTCCCCCTTGCGCAAGCACCGGGTGGGCGTTGAACAGCTGTGTGGGGGGTTTTTTTGGACCACAGTTTCTTCGATCCCAAAGGTTTTCATTCGGTGTTTGCGGACCGCTTGTAAAGGGAAAGAGGGGCTCAGCCATGCCTGCGACTGTTCCTCCCGTTCATAACAACATTCTGCCACACATTGCGGCCCAATGCTGTTTGATGTGATTGGATGTTGTGGATGATAGGTTTGTGCCAGAGAATTGGAAGCTCCAACCCGTTCCTAAACCTCAAGGCAAGCCAAAGGACAAGCATGTGCACTTGTTTAAGATGAGGCACAAGGTTGGAAAGAGCTTCTATTCCACAGCCCCTGATGTCCCTGATGGCCAATACGGACAGCCAGAACATGTGAAATGTTGCCTGCACATTGCACAATAGCTGGGTAAAATTTGGAAAAGTTTTCGGTGTATGCGCTCTTTTCAGTCGCATGTGTCACGCGCAAGCACGGGGTGGGCGTTGAACCACTGTTTTGCCTGGTTTTCTTAGTAAGAGTGTGCTCGGATGCTCTGTCCTCTCGTCACCAAAAAGCACGAGGCCCAGGGCTGTCCTCAAGATCTCTTTTTTTTCGAGTACAGCCCCTGGGAACAACTAACCTCCAACCGCCACCAACCGCCAACCGCTGCCAACTGCCAACCATTGTTCAATAGTGCTTCTGTGGTCTGGTGTCTTATCCATGTCTTGACCATGAAGCAGAAAGTGTCCCCGTGAAGGTTCGTTTCTGTTGGCATTACGAACCCTTTTATTTTTTTCCCCTTTTTCCCTTAGGACAGCCCTCTCGAGGCTAGACGGGCTTTGTTCAGCGATGGGGATCCAATCGGGGCACAGTTTTGCATCTTTGGAGTTCGGCCAGGCACTAAAAAATGGTTTTGAGGGTTGGGAGGGCCGCTGCTACACTATTCCTGTGCAGTTGCAGACAAGCCTCCCCGGCTCTTAGAGCTGGACGCATCCACAGAGGTCTCCCTGAAGGCCAGCATTGCATACGTGTTTGGGGACGTGTTCGACGAGGAACACATTGCATATTTCAGCTTTTCTGGGTTCATTCAGTTTGTGCAGAGGGACCTGCAGACATGGGCTGCCGCCATCCAGTGGCTGATGAGTGAGGTGTGCTCAGGGGCAGGGACGGGGAAATGGTGGATTTTTTTCTGACGTGTCTGTAGAGGATGATGGATGGACTTTGAATTCATGGTGACTCGATGTTCTGCAGCAGTCTGGCACCCAGTCAATCGCGGTGAACGCGGTAAGGGTGGCAAGCACATCTGCAATTTGGTAATGGTGGTCTCACTGGTGTGCCAAAGAGATTTGCACTTCACTGTCCAGGTTACTGGCCAGCCGCTCGCTAGGAACTGCCCACCGCAGGCAGTCAACCGCCGACCACCTGTGGTTAAAAACAATTTGTCAGTTGACCACCAACTGCCGTCTCAGAACCAGCGACTGCTATGTCAGTTAATTGCTGACTGCCATCGCTATGCCAGCCAACTGCCATCGGTCAACGGCAAATTGCTGTCTACAAAAGCATTGCATGAGCGTCCTGCAGTTCAAGAAATGCACCGTGACTCTCTCAGTGCCTGCCTTTTTCCCTCGCCCTCTGCACAGTTTTACCACGTCGCCGGAGACCACTGCAAAGATTTTTGGAGCGCAGGGCCTTTCTGTGAACTGCGGCGGGAGAAGAAAGGTATGTCCTGGATGACGCAATGCGACGGGCATCTGCCCAGATGCACACTGAGATAGGGAGTGCAGTGAGCAGGGGTGGGATCCAGGGAGGGAGGCCGGGTACCCTGCAGTTTGCATGGCACACGCATTGACATTCTAGTGCTAGTTCGAGCGATACCTCTGTAGAGTCACCCCATTTTGTTGGAAGCTTCCGCCAAATTTACCACCACCAAGTTGACTCGGCACCAAAATCCCCCCCTGCCCCCCAGTAACGCCGTGCTTCTTCCAGAGCCTTCATTTGTTGCCAGTGCTCGGGGCGTCGTCTGCCTTTCCTACGGGGCTCCGGTTTCACTCAGGCCCGGTACCTGCCCCCCCTTCTGGGCCCTGCCACAGCCCTTGACCCCCCCCTCCACCCTTCACTGGCCCTGCCGCCCCCCCCCCCCCCCCCCCGCTCCCGGCAGGTGGTGCCCCGGCCGGGGCCGCGCGTGCGCGTGCTGCAAGGGGCGCCGGACAGGTCGGAGTCCTGCCCCCCGCCGCGGGGGTGCGCTTCGGGGGGGCAGCGTGGGTCGGGCCCACACCGTCGGGGGCAAAGCACGTGGGTCGTCCCGTCCGTGCGGGTCGGTGAAGGTAGAGAGCCTCCATTGAGGGCCGGCGCCGACGGGGGGCCAGACAGTGTTCGGCGCCGAAGGTATTTGTTTGAAACAACCAACTCTGACCCCCCCCCCCCCGCCTTCCGGGGCCCCTGATCCGGCCGGTGGCCACTTTGGTTTCTCTGTGGAGTGACCCCCCCCCCTCCCCCCCGTTTCCTCTTTGCAATCTTCGTGAGTGGCGAGAAGTCGATTGACGCCGCCAGCTGCCACCAGAGCAGCAACATCTGAAGGCGTTGCCCCTTCCCGGCCCCAGGGCTGTGCTTGGTGCCCGGCCTACGGAACGGGGGGATGGGTTGGGTGGGGGGGGGGGTGAGGTCAAAAAAAAGTTTGTGTCTAAAATGGGCCTCTATTCAAAGCAGGGAACTTACCGCGCGCTGCGATGCGCGGTGCACATGGCACTGTTATATCTTCCCCTTTTGCTTTTTCTCTGCACCTCTCCGGCCCTGTAACCGCCCCAGAGACAGGGCACCAAGCAACGCCAGCCCGAAATTTCTGGAAAAAAAACGAAAGACAGAACACGACATTGAGCGCGCGGCGCAGTAAGCTCCCTCAAAATTTCTTTTTTCCCTCGAGGACAATTTTTTTAGTTTTGGGTGGCTTGGCCCGGGCGGGTGGGTGGGTGGGTGGGTGGATGGGTGGTTGGGTCCGCCAGCCCCCCCCCCCTCCCCATGACATCACTGCCTGGCCCTCTCGGGCCCCAGATCGTGTGGTAGGGGTAGGTACAGAGGCACTGGGAGCGGAGGCCTGTGTGCCTGTCCTCCATGCGCAGATGAGATGGACCTGCTGCTGCGGGACATGCTGGGCAGCCTGTTTGCCTGCCACATGGAGAGCCGCCTGCTGATGAAGATCTACGACATGCTGCTGTGCTACTCCGCGGAGTTCATTCCGTTCGTGGCGGCCGGGTTCCTGAAGGCTGGCTGGTTCCGGGGGCCCTTCAAGAACTGCAAGACGGTCGCGGAGGTGCGCGCCGCTCTGGCATCCCGGGACAAGATGAACAACGAGGTGCGGGGGCCCTCCCTTCTGGCCCTTTCCCTCCTTTCCGCTGCACCCCCCCCCCCCCAAAAGCTGACACTTAGACCTGCATGCCACTATCTTCTTGAGATAGCCTCATAGTAGCGTATGGGGTTCTCTCAGCCTTTTTGCAACACTGCTTGCACACCTTCTTACTGAATAAGACGACCACGACTGAGAGCCCAAGGAGCGCTTGATCACAGTCGCAGTGGGGGATAGGACAGACAGTGTCGTAGCATGCATTGCAGCTGCCTAAAGATGACATCTTCAAAACTGCCAGATTTCGGATTTTGATTCTAGATTTGGATACAGAATTCTGGGACAGATGGATAGGGTGTGTTTCGTCTCGACTGTTCATAGCATATCCCTTCGAACACATGAACTGATGCAGTTTGATTGATGATTGCGCCCCAACAGCTGACACCAATCTCAAACCCACCCCACTGAGGGCCACCCTCCGTTTGTCTTCACCTCCTCCCCTCGCTCCATGCAGCCCTCCCTACATCCCGCCCTCCCTCCCTCAATCCCGCCCGCTGATTGTGACGCACATTATGGGGGGGGGGGGGGGGGAGATTGATGCGGAAAATTTGGTGTATCAAATTTACCACCGCGAAACTGTCTCGGCACCACCACCACCCCCCCCCCCCGCATCGCCATGCTTCTTCCAAATAAAGCACGGGAGAGCAGAAATTTGCTCTGAGGGGGGTTTGAGAAAATGGGCTCCCAAGTCCAAGAGCCAATTTTGTTTGTTTTTACCCTGTGCTGATGGGTGGGAACAAAAGTCTTTTGGAAAACATTTTTATCGCACTTGTGTATGTTCAAAATGATCATGGCATGGGAATCATTCTGATGTATATATGTTGGGGTAACCCACCGACCCGCCCCCCCCCCCCCCCCCATGGGCACCCTCTCAGACCCCTTCACCCCCCAGGCATATGGAGGCAGACTCAGGAGCCCATGGTGGGCAGGGGAGGGGGGTTGGAAAATGGACTCCCAAGTGCCCCTCAGCCCAATTTCCTCCCCGCCTAGCCTGGTTGGGATTCCGCTGTGAACGCCGTCGCCCATCATCGGAATGTGAAAAATGGAGGAAGTGGTGCAAAGCCATTGGGAACGGGACCCCAGTCGTAAGGCATTCGGGGATGGGGGGCAGACGTCTAGGGAGAGCAGACTGCGGGTTTGAGAACACACCGAAAACTGGAAGAGAAATGCAACCATTTCAGCCATTTTTTCTGGTCCCATTTTCCCCTCGTCCAAGGGGCCTTCAGCGTGCTGGCGGGGGGGGGGGGGGGGGGCAGATGTGAAGAATGTCTGGCATACTGCAGGATGGTCTGCATCGTGGGACTTGTGAGGGCCCTCAACAAGAGTTTCCGTCGGGGTACTGCGTCCTATCACAGCGAAAGGTGCCTATGGCAATGCCACTGAAGAGCTTTTTTGTTCTGACTTCATTGCTCTGCAGCCTCGTGCCTGTGCGGTGAAGGGCAGCAAACAACATCCGCATCCCACAGCAGGGGAGGCCCTGTGCAGGTGCAGTCACCCGCACGGCAGACAGGCCATTGGGGGTGCTAATCCTGCGGCGAACGGGGGAAATCGTCCCCCTTTGTACCTGCGGCACTCATGGCTATGTGGACATGTGCATTTGGGGCTCATTTGAAACCCAGTCATGCATTGTGGGATCTTCCTTCCTTCTTGTTTCAAAATTGAGGACAACCGATGTGGTGCTAATTACCCTAAAGCTGGTTACCCTTCCCCTGCAGCGCCTGCGGCGCGCAGCAAGCGCTCCTATGGTCAGGCACATTTTCGGGCGCTGCCCCAATTTCCGCGGCTTCGCCGCACTCACTTTTCGCCAAGATTTGACAGTAATCGTACACTTTGAGGGGCATTGCTTAGTGCACATTGGGAGCAGGTGCAACATTGCAAGTTTGAATGTGTTGGTCGTGCATACTGGCGACCTTATGTGCAGAAAGTTCTCCTCTGTATGTCCCATTTTGCATTGTTCGATGTAAACACATACAATAAAGCCATAGATCAAAGCTTGGACATATCAATTGAGTCCACCATTTGTGGCACGTGTGTATGGTGCATGGTTTCTAATTATTCACATCATTTGATGTAAGCATGCACGAGAAAAACCATGAAACAAAGCTTGCACACATCAAATGAGGCCTCCTCGCACGACGACGTGTATGTCATGTATTGCGGAGCAGCCTGGGGTCTTGCACTGCCCTCGTCCCGGCGGCACCGCGTCGCAGGATGTGCTGAAGATCGCCCTCACCTGGGCCAAGCAGTGGTACCACAGCAGTTCCGCATGCACCAAGTCCCAGCCCCACGCCGGGAAGCCGCCGTCCATCTTCGGCCGGAAGAAGCAGGCGACGCAGTGGCGCGAGCCGCGGCTGCCGAAGGACGAGTCCAGCAGCATCCGGGAGTTCCGGGAGGGCATGGCCCGGGCCATGCGGTGTCCGGAGCCCGTGGCCGTGGGTGCGGCGTCCCCCAAAGCGGGGCAGGCCGCAGGGATCCCTTGAGGCCGGGAGGCGGGGGCAGGGCTTCTTTAGAATAATTAAAAACCAAGGGGGGGTGTGGGACCCCTCCCCCAAAACCCCCTCCCCCCCATCCCCAGACCAAAGTGACCATAGTGGGAAAAAACGAAATTTACAATAGGGAAAATCTGGTCAGGCCATTTTTGGTACACCAAGTTTTGGGTCCAAAACCCCCTCCCCCCCTCCCCCCCCCTGCTCAAAAGAAGCCCTGGGCGGGGGCGAGGGACCGTCGCCTTGGTGACCACCTGAAGAGACACTGGGCACGGGTTCAGTTCTGTTGTGTGGTATCACTGCAGTCGTCACATTCGGTGTCAACATTGTACCCGGAGGGCACTCTGTTATGAACCGTCGTTGCTTTTTTTGTTTTGGGATAACACAATAACCAGCGCCATTGAAAAGCGCCCAAAGCAGCTGCGTTGCCGACCCTCCAACCGCCGTCGGTGACCCTCCAACCGCCGTCGGCTACCCTCCAACCGCCGTTGGTTACCCTCCAGCTGCCGTCCGTGACCCTCCAACTGCTGTCGGTTGGCCTCCAACCGCCCTCTGTGACCGCCCGAACATGTTCATCCGCTTCCCTCTTTTGCTTTGAATCAGGGAGCGCCCAGTGTGCACCCATTTGACTGGTGTTGTTTGCGGTTTGCGTGCGGGCCCTCTCTCCGAAGAATGGCACACGAGTGGGCGTGGGCGTAATTTGCGCAGGGCCTTGGAGGGTGTCAGTGGGAAGAGGCCCAAAAAGAAGGATATTCCCAAAGTTCCTGATCGCCGTTGCACCGCATTCGTGAGGGTGCACGGCGTTGTGCACCTTGGCACCCCCAAAAAAAAGACTCAGATGCCATTTTTCCGCGTGGTTTGTGGTTGAAATGCTGCGATGCCGGGGCAAGGGACTGCCGGCGGTACCCCCCTCTTGAACTCCCTCCGCTGACCTGCTCCCCCCTCTCGAACCCCGCCTCCACAAAAATGCCTGGAATGCTGCGCACCGCCAATGGCCAACACGTGGCGATCCGCCCCCCGGCCCCGTGTCGCATTTCCCACGTCGGTGGGGGCACACCCTCCGGACGTCACTGTGATGGGACGGGCTGAATGTGACGCAGTGCCAGCGCCCGCACGGGGGTGAACGCGAAGTAGACGCAGCACGTGCGTCGAGGTCGGGAACCTGGTCCCCCGGGGGGGCGGCCGGGCGGGGTCCTTGTATGCGACCTCCCCCAGCCCCCCCCCCCCCCCCCCCCCCGGGTTTTGAAAGATAGTGGTGCCGGGTCGGCCCTCAACAAGTGTTCCTAGAGAAAACTGTCCGGCGCCAAAGGCGCCAATTTTTTTTTTCATACTATGTGTTTATACTCAAAATACTCAAAATTTTGTAGAGAATTCATATTTGTGTTAAAACAACAAGAAAAAATTTTGACCTAAAGGAGGGCTACAGGAGGGCTGCAGGCCCTAACAGCAACCCTAGGGCTAACCCTAGCCCTAACCCTAATCAAGACTGAATATTGGGACCGAGCTGGTGGGGGAGGGAACATCAGCTATGACTGGTGAGGGACATCAAGAATGATTCACACATTGATGGCTCTTGACATAGTGAAATCAGCTGGCAAGTGAACCCCATCCCCACGAGGCCCACTTTCAAGGCTTTTTGAACTTTTGAGGGCCAAAATGCCCCAAAATGGGCTCAAAATGGGCTCATTTTACCCGTTTGTGCACCCCAAATGGTGTAGGATGAGTTTTGGAAAAATGCGTTTTTGACCCATTTTTGACCCATTTTTGGTCCCAAAACAGCCCATTTTCAAGGCATTTTGGGATTTTCGGAGGACCAAAATGGGCCACCACCACCTCAAAACGGTCCAAAAACACTTGTTTTAGCGTCGCACATGGTCTAGGATCATTTTTGAGAAAAGTCATCTTTTTGCCCCAACTGGACCCTGTTGACCCATTTGGGCACCCACCTGTTTGGGCTTGAGCTTGCAGCTTGCCGCAGCCTACTGGGCTTGGGTATTGGGGTCTAGGTGTCCGTTTGGGCAATTCTGAGGGGTGGAAACCACAAAAAGTGGGGGGTTGCGGGTGGACTAGGTGCCCTCGGAATCGCATTTTGAGCCATGTAGCCAAAGATATGGCCTATTCTTGGTTTGTGGCTGTCGGCATTTGGAGCTTCTGGGGGCCTTTTTGGGCCGTTTTCGGGACATATCATGGAGTTAGAGGGCCGGAAAGAGCTCGTTGACACGGGGAAGTCAAGCCGCACATAGAGTGTACCCCTCCGTTTCCCTTCGTTTGGCCGTTGTGAATGGGTTCTAGGGCTTTTTTGGCCCAAAAATGGCTGTTTTTGGCCCTAAACTGCAGTTTTTGAAACTGAGGTCCGCCACTTGCGAATCCCGTTCCCGGCCGCCACCGTTGAGTTTCGGGCTCATACTTTGTGTGGCTGTCCCTCACACCCATAGTTTTCATCCACCAAAATTTCAGCCGAATCCAAAGCACCACGATGGAGTTCTGATTTTTACCCATTTCGCGCGTGCTGCTTGCTGCTTGCTGCTGCTTGCTGCTGCTTGCTGCTGCTGCTGCTAAACCTGGTAGGTCCACCCTAGACCCTAAAAAGGGTTATAAAACCAAGACTGGTTCCACCAGCTCGGTGACCCTAACCCTAGGGCTAACCCTAACCCTAGGGCTAATCAAGACTGAATATTGGGACCGAGCTGGTGGGGGAGGGAACATTAGATATGAATGGTGAGGGACACCAATGAGTCACACATTGAAGGCCGTTGACAAAGTGGAATCGGCTTGCAAGTGATCCCCTTCACCACAAGGCCCACTTTCAAGGCTTTTGTGGACTTGTGAGGGGCCAACATGCCCCAAAATGGCCTCAACATGGGCTCATTTTACCCGTTTGTGCACCCCAAATGGTGTAGGATGAGTTTTGGAAAAATGCGTTTTTGACCCATTTTTGACCCATTTTTGGTCCCAAAACAGCCCATTTTCAAGGCATTTTGGGATT